>CM060844.1:6532500-7740000 GCA_030762175.1 Metallyticus violacea
TTCCTTTGGATACAGTGTTAACAAAAGAAGGAAGAAAGTGGTTTATTTACAGATGCAGTTCAGGTCATCGGCATCCTATTCAATTCAGGTCGTGAAACGGCCGTTAAATTTTGCTTAGAGGCCTCTCCTTTAAGCTTGTGGTTCTTTTACATGCCGTAAATCTAAGACACGGAACCCACCGCTTTACTTCCCTTCCGAAGGAAGCCATACTTAGGCTTTTTACACCCGAAAGTACCCTTGCCGGGATAGAACCTACAATCTTGGGTCTACGATGCCATGTATGGTTGCTTATCACTTGACCACGAGAACAAAGAGGAATACGAAGTGGAGGTATCAGATAGAAGAAAAAAATCTAAAAAGATGATAATAGAAGTGTGAAAGTGGAATACAAAAAAGGAGAGAAAGGATATGGAAGAAAGCTAGAACGGATATGAGGGAGGAAATTAAAGAAAGTAAAAAGTAAAGGAAGAAGGAAAATAAGTAATAAGATTATGTAAACGAATAACAGAAAGAAACGCCGTATGTCTAAAAAAATACAGAAAATTTGAAAGAGGAACACGTAAAGAGGGAGAAGAAGAAAGAAGTGTAAGCTCAAAACAGAATTGATAAAAAATAGTTTATAAATAATCTGCGAATCAAGAGAGAGACAAGTTGGCAGAGGAGTGCGAAAAACGGTAGGAATAAGTTGGAATAATTCGAAGGAGGGGAGGAACATATCGAAGATTACAAAAAAACAGGAGAAAAAAAATATACAAAGTAAATGAAGAAAAAGACACAATAGGAATCGAAGGCCTGTAGAGGATGAAAGTGAAAGAATAAGACGTTGGAAGAACGTGAAATGTATAGGGAGTAGAATGTGAAAGAATACGGCGGAGTAAAGAAGGAACGGTAAGAAGATATTGAAAAGATGAAAGAGTAATATGAATAATGAGAGAAGCAGATGTGAAAACAAGGAGGTGAAAAATGAATACAAATGTAGAAAAGGCAAGGAGCATGAATAAAAGGAGAATAAAAGAAGAGGTGACGAAGAAGAGGAAGAATAAAATTGGAGAAGGAGAAGTGGGTTACTACTGAATACAAACAACCGCATCTCGAGGATGCTGCAAGGACGGAAATGGGGCAACTGCACCAGAGCATGAAGCGGTTGCTTGAACACAAAAACATGGGACCCCTGGCTCCGTAGTGTTTCCGGTCTGTACACCTTGCTCAGGGCTGTACAATACTCGCAAGCAGAACTGTGCTGCAGCTGTTGGTACATTTGGTTTGCAGGAGAGTTCTATGTGATATGCTCACAACTTATTTCTCATATAGAAAAGTTTTTGAAAATCCAGGAAATTGCAGTAATACAACGGTAAGCTACAAATTAATGTTGGGGAACTACGTGTAGAATGAGGGTATTGCATTTGACACGAGACAATCGATGTTTACAATAGCGAAACAGCAGTTGCAAGATGACGGCACCTGTGAGTGAGAGTACAACTCTCGAACAGCGCTCCGTCGTGCAGGTATGGAATCAGAGAATGTATTGACGTCGAGCTGTTTACAATTGGGTGCAGAAGTTCTGTGAAGGGCTGATACGTGCCGCATCGGCCGGCAAACACAAAGGCGAATTTACAATGAGTTGAAGACTTAAACCCGAGCAGACGGAAGGCTAACTATACACACTCCTATTGGTTGTTCACACGGCACGGTCTACTTGCATGACAGGTTAGGTTTTCACATGGTTTGTGTGTGTGTCGGTCCTGGCGGTGTACTGGTAACCATACTTGCCTCCTAAACCCAAAGTCACGGGTTCAAACCCGGTCAGGATCGATGGATTTTTTCGGGCGTAAAAATCCTGAGTATGGCTTTCTTCGGAAGGGAAGTAAAGTCGTGGGTCCCGTGTAGTAAAACGGTAGTAAAACAACCTCAAGCCTGAAAAAAGAGGCCTCTGAACAAAATTTGTCGGCCGTTTCACGCCCTGAATTGAATGGGATGCTGATGAGCTGAGATGTTAAAGAGCGTCCGTAAATAAATCAATTAAAAACGAAACAAAAAGAAAACCTGGTTTGTGCTCGATGGGTGCCGCCCATGCTGACCCAACAACACAAGATGTAAAGAATGGGTCTGTCATTACAGCACCTCCATCGCTACCACGATATGCTCGCCTGAGTTGTGTAGCAGATGTCTTGGTTTCATCGCTACCAGCCCGAAACAAAGCTGTGGAAACATCCTGCGTCACTTGCGAAAATAAAGTTTAAAGTGACACGAAAGTGTTGCTGACAGTCTTCTGGGATCACAAAAGCGCATTGCTCACCGCACTCCAGCTTAAACGACAAACAGTAAAGCCAACTCCTTCTGCAACATCCAGGCGTGTAGCTCTTGCATGACAACGCTCGCCCTTGTACTGCAAACAAGACAAATGAAATGTTGCAATATGTCAAGTGAGAAGTCCTCGATCATCCTTCATATAGCTCCGATCTTGCTCTAAGCAACCTCCATGTGTTTGGCCCTCTTAATCGTTATTTTTGAATGAACATTTTCCTAACGATGAAGTTTTGAAAGGAAAATCACCGTCTGGTTCCACAGCAGCCAAAAGAATTTTATGCTATCGGATTTCAGGGGCTTGTAAAAACATGGGACAAGTGCCTCAATGTACAGAGAAAGTATGTTGAGGGATAAAAGTATTTTTAACAGTTTTGTTCTATGTTCATTTGTAGTTTATTTAATGACTTACTCTTGTATTTTAAACATAGTCTTCAAACAGCCAATAATATGTATAAATAAATACAAAACAATAGGTCTAAAGGGAAACAAATACTTGTGCTAACAGCTTATTACTGGTTCTATGGTTACATCTGCATATAATCCTGCAACCTTAGTATTCTGGCTTAATAGAAAATCTCACTTCTATGAATGCATATAAATAATAACCTAAAGTTAATTCATCCCATGACAGGCGATAAAGAATATCTGATTTCATGTTTGAATTCAGGATAAAAAGTGCACTATATTCACGATTCAGTTTTCTTGTGAAAACATCAAGTACTAGTCGCTAGCTCACCCAGTAACGTCTGCGCTAGGTGCGTAGGGGGTGAAGAAAGGATATGAACTCCAGAGAAGCGTGACTGATGGGAGATAAACAGAAATTAAACGATGTGTGTCTGTGTGTGTGTGTGAGTCTGACAAAAAACAAAGAGTAAGGGGCAGAAACAATTATCACAAGTAGAGAGCAAAAACTTGTTCTACTGCCAAGGGAACAAAGAGATGTGAGAGGTTGTTTCTTCTTTCAGGACAGTGGCGTTATTTGCAGAGTTGGTTAATTTCAAACTTTCTCGATAAGTCTTTGTGTCCTTTGTGTTAATATAACATTTTTATTTCGTGATACATGAATATAAACGCCGCTTGCGCAATTTTAAATACATACTTTATTATATTAAGTCTTAAAGGCTATTGAAACGAGTAATGGTGATGTCGAGCAAATAACTGCAAATGAAAGAATGTCTCCTGCATTGCATTAAGATATGTCTATGTCTTATGACACTAAGATTGCTATTTAATTTTTGAGATTGAAACAAACTGTGATATATAAGAGATCCCGAAATGATTCTGTATTGCGCCAATAGATGGCAATACAGGGTTGTGCGCCCAGCTAGGGAGCTATAACCTTGAAATATCAGTGTGCCAAATGACATCGCTGTATTTACATCTACAGTAGTGCAATCGGTGTTTTTGTCGCCAGTGCGTGTACTAGCCTGTGATTTTGTCATGAACAGCAAATTGGTACAAAGAACAAACGTGAAATTGTGCGTTAAACTTGGGAAATCAGTCACAGGTAGATTAAGCTTACGGCCATGATGCAATGTTTCAAGTGGTATGGAAGCTTCAAAAATGGAAGAATGTCCCTGAAAGTTGGAAAAGACCCTGAAATTATTCATGAGGCTCGTAGGAGAATAATAAGCGGCATTACTGACATCGTTGGTGTACCGTTCGGGTCAGAGCAGGCAAAAGTCGCCGTTTCAGCATCATTGACGTGAATAGCAGAGGCGGTTCTACACTCACAAACAATGTTTTTGAGGCCGTATTCCAAAAGCGGCAGAAATGTAGGGACTGGTGCATTGCTACCCAAGGAGAATGAAGGAGATAATGCTCAAAATCAGATAAGTGAAGCATTTTCTTTAAAACAGAACCAGTCCGGAAACTTTTTGATAGCACCTGGCATACATTTCCTGTTGGCAGGTGGAAACAACGTGATATTGAATTGCTGTCTTGCGTTAACAGGCGTGTGTACTGTGCAGAGAATCCCTCGACTCAGCATTCCACTCTCTTTTCTTTGGTGACACTCTGCTATTGATGCAGTTGCTCAACATAGTACGTCCCAGTCACCATCGTGTTCCTACCTTTGAAGGTTATCATCAGGATACCTGTGCAGTCCCCTCCCCCCGAAAAATGTCGCCTTGATATATTTTGTGAACTGTGCGATTTTGACATTTTTGGGAGGGCTTCTCCCTTCTTTTATCACTCTAATGATAAATCGATTTTCTAAAGCTTCCGACAACATTCCACGTACACTTGCATTTGAACAGTTGAAAGGATTTGAAGCACGCATCTTGCACTGGCCTTATGCATATAAAAATATTGATGAGCGCAGTTATTTTTGAAAGCCCCAATCTTGCTTGCATTTATTTTGTCCTCAGAAACATGGCATTCGCAATTTTCTGCTCGACAACGGAGACAAGACGTGTTAACGCATCCACTGGTCTACCCTTGATCAACTTCAAGGTTTTCTCTACCAAAACGAAATAATTTGGATCACTCTTTCGTATTGGAACATGAAGAGAAAACTTCCCCATACACACCGTCAAATCTATCAACTGTTCTGTATTCAATTTTGTACATAACGGTATTCTGCAACCCGTCTGACTTAAACGTGGCCGAAAAGGAGATGCAACAAGTATCAGACATCATGGACATTGCAACATAGCCTTGTATGTCAGGCCGGAAACTTATGGGTTTCTGATCCACTTAATATAGAGATTTTGAGCTGATTTGTGTTCATTTCCTTCCAAAACTACAGTAGCTGAATAAGATTACTCACAGCAAAAGCCCGTGTAAAATTCAATTAACATTTAAAGAAAAAATGCATAAAGAGTACTATATTTACACATAATAATTTAATTTTTGTCTAATTTACAACTTATTAGCTATTTTACCTGTGCTATCCATACTACAAATAATAAACAAATTATCAGAAACTTGTGATATTTAGTTTGTCTGTGTAAAACTCCTTCAGCATATTAAATATAACTTCTTTTATTTTCACTGACCGCTGTAATCAATTGCGAAAATAAAAATCAGAATATAACAATTATTAGTATATCACATATGTGACACTACGGGGCAGAGTCTGGTTTGTGTAGGGAAATTGAAAGGGAAAAGCAGTTCCCCCAAGTTTTGCTTGCGGGTCAACTGGGGGCATGGTTTCTTTTTGTGAACTAGGAAACATTGTCATATTTCTGTACCAGACCCAGAAAATCTCCTGGATATCAAACTGCTTTTAAAAGGGGTTTCCCAGGCCTTTGGATATCTCCCACCCTTTTGGAGCAAAAATCATGGAAAATCAGACGTGTACTGACTTGCACATATGATTATGTTAAACAATTTAGTAATTTCGTCATCAATAATAAACCATTCAACCAGAATTTTTGATTTTTACATGTCAAAGGGAATGAAATTGTTGCAGACACGCCCGACTTCTAAAAAAATACAAGTAACAATTTCTTAAAACTATCTTCCTTTGCAACCGTGTTCAATTTAATCTGAAACTTTTTTAACACTACGGCGCCACCAGCTCTATCTGCCAACCTCCATAGACGCATATCTTATCATACAGCGGGTGCCAAAAAAAAAAAAAAAAGTTACACACTTCAAGCAAAGAAAAAACTGTGTTAACACAACCAAACGGAATTGACACAAACAGAAAATGATGAGTACTAATCATCTTAGACTTTACAGTTACAACAGTTGCTCAAAATGCCCACCATCGGCGTCGATACACTTCTGAGTACGTTGAATTACTGATTGAGTAACTTTTGCGAAAGTATCCTCAGCCATTGTAGCACATGCCGTTTCAATTTCTTCCTGAAGTGCTGCCAGTGTAGCTGGTTTTCTACGGTATACAACATCCTTAAGAGTTCCCCATAGGTAGAAGTCCAACGGAGTTAGATCCGGAGAACACGGAAACTCAATCGGATCTCTTCGTCCTATCCAGTGCCTTGGATCCAGTACACGGGGCTTGTTCCTGTGCGAGGTCTCCCAGATCGTCCTTGTGAACATCGCATACCATACCACGAATCTCAAATTTGTCTGGAATGCCTGCAGTTGTTACTCGGCGGTTCTTTTCAGTACACATCTCCATTACCTTTGAACTTCAACATTCTAGGTTTCCATTATCACTTCAAAATTGCTTTCCGCTCTTCAAGCGATAATCTTGGCTCCATTTTGTTGTAGCAACGCTAGCATAACGTAATTTGCCTTCATTTTTTCATTGTTGATTTACCTGTCACGTAGCAACGCTATCAAAATGTATAGTCACATTTGTTACAGAGCAGCATACTACACATTACTGTTGTTGTCGGTCCAATTTTGAAATATATTAAATAGATATCTACTGTGAAAGTGTATACATTTTTGACACTCTGTATATAAACATATCATATAAAACAAGAAAACTAGCCGCCTGTGAGGCCTCAGTAGTAGAAACGGGCGGTATGGGGTCTCGCATTGTCCTGCTGAAAGAAGAACTTCTTATTTCGACTAATTAAAGCTGGGTATATCTGTCTGATATCTTCATGAACTCGTTCCATTTGTTGGGAATAAATACTCGCATCGACTGCACTCTCTTTAGGAACAAGCTCCCAGCTTCAGATACACAACATTACTTTGGGAACGAACCGATTTTATTTAGCGATGAATTTGGCAGGCTGACGGGGATGGAGCCACTCTGCGTTTGGCCTGTTCAGGTGTCAATTCACGAGGCACAGATCTACAGCTTCGTATTAATGTGCCGATGTCAGTAATGTTTTGATGCACCAACTTCTGACTGCCCACGAGTACTTTTGTGCGCATTCTCCCCCCCCCCCCCGTAGGTGTTCTAGGACGTGGGAAATCTTCTCCATTATTGAAACGCTGGAATCATCGCTCACAAACTACAGCTCCTCCCTCACTTCACATATTCTTAGCTTTATGATGCTGTTTCCAGCAGTGCTTTAATCTGAAACGTTGTCACATCCATCTTATGATTGCTTATCAACAAGTTACGACTGACATATGCCATTTCTTATGAGACTGTCTAATACTCTTAAACTGCCTGTCTTTCATTCATAGACACCTTATTTGTATTTTGTCAGAAGTGTAAAATATTAAGAATCTGTAGGGGTTAGAAGTTGTTTGCATGCTAAAAGTGTTAAGTCCATAGGTCCACACCGCGGCGCTAGCCACTGAACAGCGGCGTGATTCATATCCGGTAGCAGTAAAACGTCATCTAGAAACAGTCATACTTTTGAAGGGCTTCACCGAAACAGAAACGGGCGCGAGTAAGGCAGTTTTCTTGTGTAAGTGAAGTGCAGAATGTATCGAGCGAAGTTTCTTAGCAAACATCCTTCCAAAGCTCATCTGATGATCATGGTAAGCGAACATTGTGCCTATTACGAACTTCGAGAAGTCTTGGGGTTGCATCACATAGAATCATCACCGTTAGGCGAAAGTCAGTGAGGGATTATTTTTATGTGCAGCAGTTGAGTAAAATTGTGCAAGATACAGCAGTTGCGAATGAAATTGTTATACTTAACAAAATTGAAGGTCTACTGAAATCCTGGTGATTTTACTCCCAATAGATTTAACCCAAACTGCGTCATATTAGTGCAGCACGTAAAGTGAAAATATTACGTTTTACGAAAGAATGTAAGTTATTGTGGTTGGAAAGATTTCCCAAAACGAATTAATAAATATAGTAAATTATGGTTGATTTCTTCGAACGCTTCATTCGAATGGAGCGTCTTTGTACTCATGAAAAGGTTTTTGAAAAATCTCTTCAAATCTCCATTGATCCTAACTACTAGGCACCAAAAAAGAAAATTAAAAACATTTATATATGCGTATATGTGTATCAACGCTCTAGCGGCCATAAATGTTGTTTTTTTTTTCTCAACGAAACTCGGCATATATCTATCAATTAACAAACAATACATGCAGTTCGTTAGCCAGCAAAATTAGACTGGGGCATAGGGTTTAACCTAGAGCGAAATTTTAAAAATCCCTGGGCGAAACACGGTATATGCCATTGAAATAAAATAATAAAAATATTTTCCGAAAATCAGCGAAGTAAGACTATTACGAGTGGCGGTTTACCTGTAACCCCAAATTCAAAAATCGCTCTAGAGGCGGCAGTAGTTTTTTCGCAACGAAGCTTTGTATATACCATTTAAATAAAACAAGAAAAATAGTTTCTGAAAATTAAGGAAATCGGAGCATTAGGAGTGAAGGTGTACCTGAAAACCGAAATTTAAAGAGTAGGGGTTAGCGAAAATTTAAAAATCGCTCTAGCGGCTGCAATATTTGTTTTTTCTCAACGAAACTCAACATACGTCAATAAAATTAAATAGTAAAGGTAGTTTACCAAAATCATCGAAATTAGACTATTAGGAGTGGGCGTTTACCTGAAACCCAACATTTAAAAATCGCTGTAGCGGCACCAATATTTGTTTTTTCGCAACGAAACTCGGCATATACCATTTAAATAAAATGAATAGTTTCTGAAAATCATGGAAATCTCACCATTAGGACTGGGCGTTTACCTGAAACCCAACAATTAAAAATCGCTGTAGCGGCACCAATATATATATATATATATATATATATATATATATATATTTAGCAACGAAACTCGGTATATGCCATTTAAATAAAATAAATAGCTTCTGAAAATCATGGACATAGAAGTGGGGGGGGGGGGGGTTATACCTGAAAACTGGAAATTTGAAAAGCTCTCTAACCTCACCTGTTTCTCTGCGCTAGGGCTCTGTAATACCTTCACTAATTCGACTTGGTGAGGAATTCTTTTATTTAAGCAGTTCCTACGTGACGTACATTTTAAGATTGCTACGGGGCAGTCTGCAAAGTTCTCGGCCAAACAATGAGTAAACGAGTTTTTAATTAGAACATAATAATTTATTTTCAACATAATCTCAAGGTCGATAACATTTGTTCAGCGATATCCCAATAACGTTGGTTTTCTAAAGTAATGTAAAAGACTCTTCTGCAGTGGCAATTCCTGAACCTGATGAAAAACACTGACCAGCAAAAAACGGTTTAAAGTCAGAGGGAGCCAAATCTGGGGGATAGGGGGGTGCTCCAAAATTCATACTTCGAAAATCTCAACCTATTTTTTATTTTAAAACACTTTTGTGAATAAGTACATTGTGTTGATAAAAGGCACATTTTTCTTCTGTACGTGGTCTTATATCAGGAAAAATTTAACTAGTTTGTTTCAAAGATTAAAGCAGTACTCTACAGTTGTTGTTTTACTCTTCTGAAGATAGCAATTCATAAAATTCATTTAGCGTCCCGTTAATCTTTCTGCAGATAGAACGGACCTTGTTTTCTTTGGTGCTGAACAAGCGGCTTCGATTCTGGTATCAAGTTTCAGTCACAGTAATAAATGGATACACAAAATAAGTTTTGTTGGAATATTTTCATGGTAATACGTTTTGGATCTGTTAGCAAGCGCAAAACTTTTTCATGTGGAAAATACAACCTTCACATTCCTTTGGAATTCTTATAGTCTCAGTTTCTGTTGAACGTCTTTCAAGTGCATCTTCACGACTATATTTAAATTCAGCACGGAGTTGGCGTCAAAAGTTCCAAAGCATTACATAATAATCCGTAAAGTGAAAACAACTGTACACCCCTCAGAATATGCCGTATTTACGCAAATCTAAGTGCGCACCTTTTTGCCCAAACGTGGTGGGCATTTCATTCGCGTGCAAACCCGTCGTAGTTCGCCAGTAACTTCATTCCACACGCTCGCGTCAAAGTGGCTCTCTTTGAACTATTTTCTTGTCTGCTTTCTGGCATTTTCTCTGTAGACGGCCCAAAAGTGTTCGTTTTCTTTCACTTGACACTCCATCTTCTTTAACTTACAAATTGACATACTTTCTAAAGTAGACTGTTGTTACATTTTGGAGCATGCAGGACATAATCCATCTCTGTTGATCCCAGGACAGTTGGCATAGAAAAAGTTATTTCTCATTGATTGCTCGTTCTTTCTCCTTTCATGTACGAATTCCAAAATTTTTACCTCAATGTCAGGACGTCTTTCTTTGCGAGAACCAGTGAATTTATCGTTTATTACGTCATAATGCATTGCTGCCATTCTCGACTTCGTTACATTTATTGTTGACTATTATTGGATTGAATGTTTGAATATAGACAGTCACGAAATAAAGGGCTAACAGAGAACAGCATCTTATGATGCTGCTTTCAAGTGTAAAGTAATTCTTTATGTTACAGAAATACAGGAAGAGAGTTAAATGTAGCTGAGAGCAACGTTCGCTTGTGGTAGCAACAGAAATTGACATTATTTGTAATTAAAGCTAGTAGGAAACTTAAAATTATAAAAATAGGAAGCCACTTTGACGTGAACATTTGCCACGTTCGGAAAGATCATCAAGCTTTGATGAAGACCTTGTGAATTCTTTAATACATGGTTATCCACTCCAGCAGATGTGATGAATTACCTCGTGCGACATTTGCATTCCATAGACAAAGGTATCGCACGCTTAAAGTGAAAACAACAAACATCAGCGTTTGGCCATCTGTGCATTTCTGCATGTTCATCATCGTTTAGCTCGTAAACAACATCCACCATTCCTATTCAAGATTATTACTGGTGGCGAAAATTTGTGCCTCTGTGTCAAAGAAAGGAATAGCTCGAGTCCTAACAAAAAAAGCAACATCCGGTGCAAAAGTTTCTGCCTCTGCACAAATATGAATTTATGCGTTTGGTGGGATGAAGAAGGCGTCGTGTATTACCAATTGCTTCTCAGGATGTAAATTTATTGTCAACCACTCGGACACTTTTCGGCCGCAATTGAAGAAATAGACCAAAAAGACTGCATCAAGTGCTACTGCAACACGATAATGCACACCCACACTCGAAAGCAGTTATCGAGAAGCTTGGTTGCGAGGTGATTCTATATTGCCCATATTCTCCCAATGTTGCACCCTCAGACATTCTCTCTCGAACAATCTTTGACAACGAATGGCTTGACAACTTCAGCTCCAATCCAGCAAATTTCTTTTGAATCAAAAAACTGCCCCAACGTTGAGAGCGAGTCATAGATCAAAGAGGACAACATGTTACGGTTTAATGTCTGTGTGCTATTCATCTCAAAAAAAAAAAAAAAAAAAAAAAAAAATTATTGCAGTCAAAAATGGACCAACTTGATTATAGCTTATTATTTTTGTACTATTTTTAGCACTTAAATTAGTATTCGTGCTCGTGACATTTTGATACACTAGCTAATACACGGCCAACCTTTATTAACAATAGATGAGAACGTAAGGATTGATAAATTTGGTTTATTTACGGACGCTCTTTAACATCTCAGGTCATCAGCGTCCCATTCAATTCAGGGTGTGAAATGACCGACAAATTTTGCTCAGAGGCCTCTTCTTTCAAGCTTGAGGGCCTTTATTGT
The DNA here is from genome assembly GCA_030762175.1 of Metallyticus violacea. Classification (NCBI taxonomy): domain Eukaryota; kingdom Metazoa; phylum Arthropoda; class Insecta; order Mantodea; family Metallyticidae; genus Metallyticus; species Metallyticus violacea. The sequence continues at coordinate 6,544,239 of CM060844.1, forward strand.
GCCGTAAATGTACGACACGGGACCCACGGCTTTACTTTCCTTCCGAAGGGAAGCCATACTTAGGAGTTTTACACCCGAAAGAATGCTGGCCGGGATCGAACCCGCGGTCTCGGGTTTAGGAGGCAAGTTCGGTTACCACTACACTATCAGGACCGACGCGGATATAACGAATGAACAGTACGTAATAAATATTAAACATGCGGAAATATGCTGAACTGACACTTCACGTGTTTAAATACAGCAACGTTTGGTTGAATGTAGGAGGTAGGAACTGTGAGCAACGGAAGTTCGTAACATCAACATCATGACATCCCGTGTTTATTCTGTAACTCCATCCCTAGCTGCGTGTACAAATATTGATCCCAGTTTGTAGGACGGCGTCAGTTCTTTGACGGCCTTCTCTTCCTCTAAGTCCCACCCACGTTCAAACAGAAGTAGCCGAGAGGGGTTACATTTGCAACCACATTATAGAGAAACGACGATGGTAATTGACTGTGGCGGAGAGTATTCAGTTCTGTTCTTCCTGTGTCGCAGTATTATTCTATTGCAATGCCAATTTTCATCGCTGCATTTCTGCTCAGTATTTTCGAGGGTCATTAGAAATGTTCAAGAAATGAAGCACAAAATGACAGCTTATCTTTCTGACATTATTCTTATTTTTCACCATAGACACTAATGCACTTAGTCTAGCGTTGCTCCAAAGCCTTTATCGCATAACGAAAGTCATATTACTCCCGACCTTCAAAATATGCCTCAGCTGATGATTTAAGCTCTTCATCGGACAAAATTATCTACCAGACAAGGAATTTTCTCAGTTTAGGGAACAGACGAAAGTTCAACGGAGCCAAGTCGGGGAAATAAGGCGGACGTTGTAGGATAGCATACCCCCATTTCATTGCTTCTTGCCATTGCAGCGACACTTTTGTTAGGGCGAGCATTGATGCAAGATTATTTTCTTCTTTTAGCGAATTCTGAAGGAATTGGAGTTGTATCCATGAAATGATTTTTGAAAAAAATCTTCAAATGTACATTAATCCCACATACTAGGTACCGAAAATACAACGAAAAAAACTATATACGAGGGTAGGTCCATAAATTTCCGAGCTAACCGTTTTCTAGGTATGATAAAGACAAAAACTATATTTCACTTTTCTATTTAGTTACTCTTTATTGGAATACGCTTCTCGCATCTTTGAATTAACGCTTCAAACACCCGCTCCCAAAATAATCAGAAATCCTGTCTGCAAAATCGGCATAAACAGAACCCATCATTAAATTTCCTTCCTCGAAGGACCTTCTTGAGTTTTGATAAGACGAAATAGTCACTGGGAGCTAGATTTGGGCTGTAGGTGGATGGTCGATCTCCTTGAAGTCCCATTTCTTCACAGATTCCTTTGCAACAAGAGCTGTGTGCACAGGCGCGTTGCCGTGAAGAAGACGCACACCACCACTCAGCTTTCCTCGCCTTTTCTCTTTGATGGAAGCACGTACTCTGTACAGTAGGCCAGCATAGCACTCCCTATTTACTGTGGCGTTTCTGCCCTTGAAGTCAATGAAGAGTATTCCTTTACAGTCCCAAAAGATTTTGGCCATGAATCTTCTTGATTGACTGAGTGACCTTGGCCTTTAGAGGCGGCGCTTCGCCAGGTTTACGCTACTCCATTGATTCTCTTTAAGGCAAATAATCAATGTAGAGGACCATAGTTTCATCTCATGTAACAATGTTTTGCAGAACTTTTCTCTCTCGTTGCCACGGCAGAGCTCCAAAAATGTCTGACAACAGATTACTCGTTGCTACTTTTGGACTGAGGAAAGTAGTCTAGGCACTATCCTTATTCATGTTTAAATGTTCATGAATAATTCGAAGGAGTGTTGTTTTAGAAAGGCCCTACCTTGCTGCTATTTCTGTAACTTTGAGCTGCCGGTCTTCCATAATTTCTCCTTCCACAAGAGCGATGTTTTCAGGAGTGAGCACCTACAAGGGCCGACCTGCACGTTCTTCGCCTTCAATGCTTTCTCGACCCATTCCAAAACATTTGGCCTATTCTTTTACGGTAGAACATGAGGGGGATGCTTCCCCATGTACACCGCCCAATCGCTGTTTAATTTCATTTGGAGTAAGTCCTTCTTTTGCGAAGAACATAATAACTACTCGGTACTCCATTTTGAACATGTCACAATCTTCTACACATAGCCTTCTTTATGCAACTATATCTGAACAACTGAGTACAGTGGAGCGGAAGTTACAGCTGCAATTATTTACTTAATAGATAGGGTATGACATTAGATAAAGGTTTTTGTGAAGGCCATAATTCTTATCAGCGAGGCCGGAAACTTATAGACTACCCAGTATATGTGTGTGTGTGTATGTGTATGTCCGTTAACTATCTAACGTTCAGAATTTTTTCCTCGACGAAACTCGGCATATAACTATCAACTAACAAACGATTCCCGATTTCTTAAACAGCAAAATTGAACCATTGGGGGCGGGGTTTAATCTAAAGCAAAAATTAATAAAAAAATTTTATAATCCTTTTAGGGGTCGCAATTTTCGCTTTTTCTCAAAGAAGCTCGGTATATTTCTTTCAAATAAATTAATAAAAACATTTTTTCGAAAATAAGGGCATTCGGGTCATTAGGAATGAGGGTATACGTGAAAAATGAGTGGGGTTAAAGCGAAATTTAACAATCGTTCTAGCGGTCACAATTTAAAAAAAATTAATAGGAAAATCGGTATATACATTAAAATAAAACAAGAAAAATAGTTGCTGAAAATCGGAGAAATCGCGTCATTAGGAGCGGGGGTTTGCGTGAGACCCAAAATGTAAAAATATCATTTTAAAAGTAAGGAAAATAGTTTCTAAAATTAGTGAAACCAAATTATTAGAAGTGGCGGTTTACCTGAAACTCAAAATTTAACAATTGTTCTAGCGGCACCAATATTGCTTTTCACAACAAACTTAGGTACATACCATTTAAATAAATAAGAAATAATAAGTTGCTGAAAATTAAGTAAACTGGATCATTAGGAGTAAGGGTATAGTTGAAAACTGAAATTTGAAAAGCATTCTTGCATTTAATTTTCTCTATATTGTTTTAAATAAAAACACAAATTAATTCAGCATATAAACTGTATTTATAACAATGCATATGTTTTATATTTAACAAACGCATTGTCGTGAAGATAGCAACTGTGAAATATTAATCTAAATGTGTGTGAGAATTATATTTGTATGTAAGAGCGCTCTGTAATAACCTCAGTTAACGTTTGCGTTACATGTTTTTACTACAATAATATTTAAATTTCAAAGCCAATGAAAATGATGAAATTTCAATTGTTGATTGTTGATTGTGTATATTTGCCTAGTATATTGTAACTGTTTTTAAATAGTAACATGTTTTTGTTTTATTGAAACATATGAACATCTTAAATACACAATGTAACTCGAAACTTTCTGTTATTTCTCTCTATTTTGATGAAGATATCAGGGCTTAGTTCATAAACATGGTTATATTTAAAAACGTTTGTAAGTACGTACACAATGTAGCTTTGTCTACAGCGGTCATTTCATTTAATTGATAGTATACTATTAATTTTGTGGTTTAATCTCAATAATAATAATAATAATAATCTAAAATGATGTTTTTCTTTTGTAATATTTATAGATTGCAGGAATTATACTTTTATTCCCCTAATATCACTCTGTAATGTCATAACTTATTTCATTTCATTAATTAATAAAGTCATAATTTTGATTTTATATTATTTTTTAAAGTTGCTCTATTAGGTGATAAATTCGCTTAGTTTACGCAGCTCCAGCGTGACGGTTTTTTCCGTGCACTTTTATCTTCACTACGTCAAAAGGTTATCATAATGCGCTCCAGTGATAGATGTTCCTATGGGAAGATGATCACTCTTGCCATCCCCAAAACAGATGCCATGATCTTCCCAGCGATTTCACACATTTGGTCTTCTTTGACAGTAGAAAATTGGGATACTTCCATTGTTTGAAACTGTTGATTTGTAAATGCATTTTATTCGCATATAAAGCTAACTTGAGGTTATCTGAGCCCATTATACAAATAAAACGAAATGGAAGTGACACAAAAATTATTGACGTAACACTTTTCATTCTGGGTTGTTTCACAGGTTTATGTGTTCATGAATGCTTCTGTCTTTTATGTCAACGTTTTGGAAGAGGGAAGCTTCTCTTTTGTTAGCATCCCCTTCTTACTTTACCTATAGGCTCGTATTGATCCGTGGGACGGAATCCCAGAACAGATAATCTTGAACAGATTGCATCGAGTACCACCAGAGGCGAAGAGCTCTACCAACATCGTGCCGTGAACCCTCCTTAACCACTCTCTAACATTGTTTATTTTTATCCGTTCGTTAATTAAACCCTAGCACTTGCAACAGGACATATCGGGGATTTGAAGTAAGGAAGAGGCGAGGCGTTACGGCAGCTTTCGAATGAGAGAGGGAAAAAAAAGTCTATTGATGTTTTACAGGGGGCTAAGACAGAATGGGGCAGGGGGAAATTCTTGCAACGTTGCGATAAAGCAGGGGAGACAAGGGGTTGCGTGGCTGACAACTGAACTGGTTTATTAAAAGCGCTGAGAAGGGTTGCGTGATATTTCCGACGTGTCAGTTTCGTCGAATATGCTCCCTACACGCTGCTTTGAGCTTAAGGGTGTTAAATTTAGATACAAATAACAAAAGTTTCTTATTTTCAAGATAATTGTAATATTTTAATATAAAAATATACAATGAATTAACGTTGAATTCCCACTTGGCCACTCCTGGAGTTGAAATCTCTGTGCAATGGAAATTACGCACACTTGCAAATTGTTGTCGCAGCATTTCTAAATAAATTTGACCACATTGTTAAGGTCTGAAGTATGTGAGGTAATGATATGCTGATTACAGATATAGAGATTAAAATTATTTTGCATAATTATTGATTGGATTGGCTGTTTCGGTTGAAGGAGGATTTTCGGCATGTCAGTCTTGCTCAAGGACTGGCCGTTTGTGCCTACACCCTCAATGTATAATGATCTGAAGAAAAAAATCGATGCCAAAATGTAAAAAAATGACTATTTGATTTGACAAATCTGTTCATATAGTTATTTAAACAACTAATTACAAAAATGTACACCCTTTGACAAAAAAAATCTCTAGAACGCAAAATTCTTTAAAGTCCTATTTGTTACAGCGCGCGGTTCACAAGGAAACCAGCAAGGCTGTGTAGTCACTGTAGCAGTTGTGTTATATGACATGCACTAAAGACGCTGATTAGTATATGTGTATTCCGTAAGCTCTGTGGCAGAGTGTACAGTGATGCCGTGGTTAAGAGTGTAGGTTCGCCTCCAGGCATGAAGCACTTTGAAACGTTATGGCAAATGAGTTCCGTAATATTGTTTCCCACACACAGCAAGCTTTAACGTTCACATATTGTATACATCATAATGAATATTACAATATTTCCTTCAGTGTTTGTTCTATCTAAATGCAATATGCTGCTCATGCACGAAGGATAAAGGGTGACTTATGGACACAAGCTCAACAAGCCTGGGATGTAGTAGCCTCTCGTCCATACTACTGTAGAAACCTGACATCATCTATATCCCGAAGATTGAGGGCAGTTATACATGCTGAGGGTTCATACACTTGATATTAATTCGTGTTTTATTTCTGTGTGATTTCACTTTAGAAGATAAATGTTTCTGTTCGTGTATTTATTTAGTCATTTGTAAAGAATACGTCAGTTTGTGATTACGTTTTTGTGTCTGCATAGGTAATGTCATGAAACTTGATTGATACTTTAAAATATAATATGATATTAAGACAGCGTGATGTTCAACATGTACACTTATAAAACCCTAATGAAATATGGAACAAATATGTGTGGGATTTGAACCCTGGAGCTTACACAGAAGAACAATGTCTTCTGCCACCGCTGCTCTACCGTAAAGTTCTCTTTCCAGTTGCTTATAACTGTGACCATTACATTTGCAGGCAAAGCGCCCCCTGCAGGTGCCAGTGATAAATACAGCGTTTATGAGCGTCCTCGATTCACACGTTGAATGCGGATTTGTTTTTTGTCAAAGGGTGTAGCTGTTAATTTTTTTATCCCAACGGTATTTTTACACCAGTCAGAAGTATATAAACATTGAGACTTTCACGGTCGGCGCCTTGCGAATACTTTGGTGCGATTCGAGCTTGTAGGCCGTGGTTAGCGGATAGTGTGAATCCAGCGTTTCAACTTATTTCAGTTTATATGTGCTGGAAAATGCCAGACGGAGATTCACACAATCCGCTGGACCATGGCCTATAAGCTCTAAAATCGTACCACTTTATTTATAAGAACTTGTGATTTGCATGATTTTTTACGATAAGGGAAAAATGTTGTAAAAAACCTAATTGCAGTGTTTTTGGAGGATTATGCGAGTTAGGTAAATGTTAGCGCAGTTCACATAAAGAACGAGTTTTCTTATTTGTAATACAGTGCAACGAGTAGGTTTTTGACATTCTACGATAGTTTCCTCAATCCGAATGGAGTTCTTTGTGACGTAAATAAAACAGAAAGATAATTGATAATGTGAAAAGTTTGTAATGCAACACATTACTAGTTGCGTTTTAGTATTCGCATGTATACATTTTTCACAGTGTACTGTTTAAAAATATAATATTAAAATGCCGCTAATATTTTAACAATCTAGGTGGAGTATGAAGGAACATTTCGATTTATGAATAGCTTATACGGAACGTGATGGGTGAAGTGTTTCGATGTACGTCTTTGAAGAGGATTGCAACACTATGGGGGATCACAACAATGGGGACATCCCTTTGTTCTATTGATCCACCCCGAACATAAACAGTATCGAGCCCTGTGTGGGTCACGTGACTCCAGCATCCGTTTAATGCCAGCCAAAGAGAAGCGAAGGAAAAAAAAAGCAGGCTATAATCCTGAAAAGCATGGCCTCTGACACGTGGTGCACTCTGTTCGTTTACGTTCATGGGCAATAATTGTCAACCCTGATCACTTTGTATTCTTTTATTGTTTATTTGTACCAAAATGTAATGTCCATACAAAAATAAAATATAAATAAAGTAATATGTAGGCATAATAATGATGACAAAACAAAAATAGAAAATATTAATACACTCAAATAGAACGAAGAACAGTAAGATTTAATATACTTTTGTTTATATGCATTAAAACGCTACAATGTGTTAATATGAACCATAAAAGCACTTTCTGTATCTTCTGGCAATGAGAACTTTCATGCACAAAAAAGGACCTTCCCTACGTTTCATGATTTAACAGCTTTGAGTTATCTTCTAGAGTTTTATTAAAGGGGTGTTCCGAAACGATTTACAACAGTAGTTTTAGTATCTTATTTATTATGCAACATGAGATATACTCCCCACCAACCTCTGCCATCTTTCTGGTAACTTCATTATGACGTCACCACTCATGGACAGCGGTTGTTACCTCGCAGCTTGTACTTCATAATCGGACGGAGCGAAATCAGGTGACTTTGGCGGATGCGGCACAACATTGAGTTAGTGTGGGGCCGCGCATTGTGATTTTGGAGGACCACGTTGCTGAACCGTGTAAAGCTTTCACAGTGCACCTCGCTTTTGACAGTAGTCCATTAGCAGTACGCTCAAGTGTCCCCACAGATGAAGCAGCACGAAACTTCTAGTGACCCCATGACTCGACACTGGTCACCACTTCTCTAAAACCCTGATCTTCATTACGTTCCCAGTAGAGTATGCTTCTGTCCTGTGTCGTGATAAATGATGTGCAGGTCTGTCTGACATTCCAGTTCATGGAAAGTTATGCCGCTATCAGCTGTAACTGAGCGTCAATGTTCCTGGGTCTGACGACCAGTACTCACATTCTTGTGTGCAGATTCCACCTTGTCCACGTCTCTCTCTACTTAACAGCAAACTAACACTTTCCTGTCGTAACACATTCTGCTTACGATCGACATCTCGTATCTGCATGGCGTACTAGTATCAATCCATCGTCCTGCGATGTGAATGCATGATATTCGTAAAACACGGCTATTGTAATTCATTTGCGAACGCCCCTGGTAACTTTGGTAAATTCAGTGGTCAAACGTTCTCGTAAGTAACTACGGAAGTGCAACAGGCGGTTCCAGAGTTCTAATACCAAAGCATAATAATCTTGTATTGTGCGTAATACCATACAATAAGGAAACTTACTTAACACAGGTTCTCGATCATCAACACGGACTCTCCTTATTCGTGTCCGGGTGTTTGCTGTGTAATTCTCAGCGTTCTCCTCCCTGCCTGTTACTTCATGCCATGCCCTCCTTGTGTAGCGAGACTGATAAGTTTATTTGACCGACTTTGTTTAGTACTTTCTGGCAAGAAGTTGTCTTGCATGGCACACTTCTTAAATAAATTTAATGTTTCCCTTTTTAAGTGGTATATTTGCGGATAGCATAGCATCACGTAGCTCCGCATTTCCGTCGGCAATGAAAAGAGATTTGCAGCAGTTGTTAAGAACAGCTCGGCAGATGTTTACGATAAAGAATGATCATAATTATTTTGACAACATACCTTAACTAACTCTCACAACTTTGTTGATCTTTCTGTCGGATGCAGTGCATCTGTCACAGAGTTTCTGAACCGCCACGGGTGGCCGAGGTCATTAAGGCACGAACTCGTGGGCGGGTTCGAATCCCGCCAGGACCGTCCTCCCTGACTGAGTTTTTTTTTTTCCAGGTTTTCCTCAGTCCTCATAAATGGCAAATGCCGGGGATAGGCCTGGAACGTTTCCTTCCTTAAAAATAAATCCTTCCCCAATATATCATTTCATCTCATGTACCATCAGTACACACACACACACACACACACACACACACACACACAACACACACACAACACACACACACACACACACACACACAGAGTTTCTGCCAGTCTTCAAAGACATGCTTTAAATGCTTTTTGACAGGACCTTCAGAACAGCCTCCTCAGCCTTATACGGTGCTAAATTTAGACTGTAGGGAGGGTGAGGGATACACTTCACAGTGATTTTTGTGAGATATTCAGCATCAACCTTTGCAATGTGTTATCGTGTGCAGGATGCAGTTGGTTGCGTCTTTTGCATATGATATGGCTATTTTTAAATAGTATTTAACACCAATCTCAAGATCGTGGGTTCAATGCCTGCAATGGTAAATTATTTTTTTTCGGGCGTAAAAATCCCAAGTATAGCTTTCCTTCGGAAGGGAAGTAAAGCCGTGGGTCCCGTGTCGTACATTTACGGCACGATAAAGAACCTCAAGCCTGAAAGAGAGGCTTCTGAGCAAAATTTGTCGGCCTTTCACGCCCTGAATTGAATGTGACGCTGATGACCTGAAATGTTAAAGAGCGACCGTAAATAAAACAAATAAACAACTGGCATTTTCGAACCTGTATCAGAAACAACGGAATTAAATGCGCAAAATTTGTAGGAAATATTCACCCCAGCACTCGTTTAAGCGACCAGGGCAAACTACGAAAACAACCATGGTCAGGATCGTCGGCCCCAAGGGATTTGAAACTCGGACCTCTTTAACCGAACCGGAAGTGTTACCGGTCACTCCAAACATCTTTAACATGGCGTTGGGATGGTTTATCAGGAAACAGACTTCTGGTATATCTTACACGTCGCTGACATAAGCGTATTCATCTACTTCATGAATATGTCTGAGAAACAAAAACTCCTGCTCAAAGGGCGCATTTTAATAATAACTTTTTTTTTTGCTTAATTTATTAATACATTCTAAGCCAGTAGCAAGCACCCTCCTCCAAGATTTTGGAGGATGGTGGGCACCATTAGCGCGCCCTCTGAAGATCTTTCTTACGCGACACGTGCACACTCCAGGGCATCTGCAAGACCGCCACAAGAGCTACACAAACTCGCAAGTAGCCACTTGACTCTGTTCCTTAGATACAGCCTGCGTATTCCTAAGACATTGCTTGGGGGAAAGTCGCATCATCCTTGGCTCAAGGTGAACGAAACACGGCAACAGTAACGCATATTTAGACTTTAAAATGTACAAAAGGCATATTATAATGCTATTTACAGTCGCGATGTTTTACTTGTATACGCAATCTATGGGTATGATTCTTAGGGATACTAGTACTCCATGCAGACACAAGGTGACAGTTGCAATCTCTGTTTCTAGCGAAATGACAGTGCTCGTTTGTTATCAATTAGAAAATGACGTGGACAAAATGGAAAGCGACTAGCATGGAAAGGAATGGGCTGCATGGTTTTTGTGGGAGAAAGGCGTCAAAACTGCAGACATTGATAGACGTTTTACTGCGGTATATGGTCAACAAGCTCCTGCACAGATGACCGTTTACAACCGTGTCTGAATTGTATATTGCGATTGAAGCATATCCTCGGCATTCATCACCATTTGAATACGAAAAAAATGTGTGTGTGTGCATTGGGTTCGACCCTACTTGACACAGGCAAAGAAGGAAAGGATTGAAGTCTGTCGTCGGCTACTGGAAATACATAATGAAGATCCGGAAATTTTGCAGAAGCTGGTGACCGGTCATGGTGTCACTATCATGAGAAGATAGTCCAATCTACCAGTTCAATCCATAAGTTTCCGGCCTTACGATAAGGATTCACAAAATCCTTATCTGTTAAGTAAATATGTGGAGCTGTAACTTTCGCTCCGCTCTGTTCGGTTGTTCAGATATAGTTGCATAAAGAGGGCTATGTGTTGAACATTGTCACATGTTCAAAATGGAGTTTCCAGCTGTTATTAAGTTCTTCACAAAAGAACTTACTCCAAATGAAATTAAACAACGATTGAACGGTATATATGGAAAAGCACCCCCGTTATATTCTACCGTGTCGAGAAAGCATTGAAGACGAAGAGCGTGCAGGTCGGCCCTTGGCAGTGCTCACTCCTGAAAACATCGCTCTTGTGGAAGGAGAAATTATGGAAGACCTACCGGCTGCTCAAAGTTAGCAGCAAGGTTGAGCCTTTCTAAAACAACAGTCCTTCGAATTATTCATGAACATTTAAACATGAATAAGGATAGTGCCTAGACTACTTTCCTCAGTCCAAAAGTAGCAACGAGTAATCTGTTGTCAGACATTTTTGGAGCTCTGCCGTGGCAACGAGAGAGAAAAGTTCTGCAAAACATTGTTACATGAGATGAAACTATGGTCCTCTACATTGATTATTTGCCTTAAAGAGAATCAATGGAGTAGCGTAAACCTGGCGAAGCGCCGCCTCTAAAGGCCAAGGTCACTCAGTCAATCAAGAAGATTCATGGCCAAAATCTTTTGGGACTGTAAAGGAATACTCTTCATTGACTTCAAGGAGAGGAACATCACAGTAAATGGGGAGTACTGTGCTGGCCTACTGCACAGACCACGCGCTTCTATCAAAGAGAAAAGGCGAGGAAAGCTGAGTGGTGAGACGTGCATCTTCTTCACGACAACGCGCCTGTGCACACAGCTCTTGTTGCAAAGGAAGCTGTGAGAAATGTAACTTCAAGGAGATCGACCATCCACCCTATAGCGCAGATCTAGCTCCCATTGATTTATTTCCTCTTCTCAAAACTCGAGAACCTTCGAGGAAGGAAATTTAAAAGTGATGGATGCTGTTTATGTCCATTTTGCAGACAAGATTCTGACTCTTTGGGGGGGGGGGGAGATTGAAATGTTAATTCACATATGCGAGAAGTGTATAAACATCCAGGGAGTCTCCGGCCCAAGAAATTTCATGTTGCTTCATCTGCGGGTAAGCAGATGATCTTTTGGGACACTTGAGGCACACGGCTTCCTCAAGGAACGACTGTCAACAGCGAGACCCTTACACGGCTAGGACACAGGATTCAGCAACGACGAAAGGGGAAGTGATCGCCAGGAGATTCCTCCAACATGACAATCCCTATACCAGCAACGCTACTTGTGCTGCCCGGATCTGATTATGTCTTCTTCCACACCATGAAGGACGCATTCCGAGGTAAAAAAAATGTTGGCAATAACGAGGAAACAGTCACCTGTCCACGAATGGTGACGTAGTACTCCCAAACAATGTTTTCGCGACGCCATAATGAAGATACCAGGAAGAGGACGCTGTCAATTAAATTATGAGGTACAACAAATAACTTAATTCCAAACACTTTTTGTATTTTTATACATGAGAAATGTTGTTTCATGCGCTATTTATGTACACACACTAGAATTATAAAAGGATGATAGTTTAAATGAAATTTATACGATCTTCTAATGAATTACATGCAACTAATTCCTCTTTTGTTATACTTACGGCATCACTGTAAGATTGGGATCATTTATTTTGTTTGTTTATTGCTAATATTGCTAACGAAGATGAGGTAACCGGAGAAATCTAAGCTGAAAATCTTACGACGATTATCATAAGGAATACGAGAGATTCATTAATGAATTAACAGGAAACTATTGAGAATATTTCAGAAACTTAAAGTGTTGGTATATGTTTCAGAACACGTTAGTACCTTTTTAAATGAATACTCTAATTTTAGTTTTCAGTTTACTATCTATGAATACAAAGCTTAATATCTTGACTTTTTGTTTTTCCCTTTAGGATGTACTCTATGTGAGGGTCAGCTAGGTTGAAGATTGTGACACCCCTAACGGACATTATGTTACTCTTGTCTTCTTACGGAATTAGTTGTATTGCGCCCTTGTTATAAATTGTTTTCTCCGGAAGTGACAGCTACCCCAAGTGTAGGAGGGTGTAAGGTTAAAATTAACTGGAGAGGGGCATTGGCTGTTTGTTATCATAAAATGTATACTTAAAGCATATGCGGTTCGTTTCGGATGTTTATGCTGTGTGCTCAAACTTGGGACATACACTAAGTCAGTGGGAAAACTAGCAATGGAACAGTCGAACGCAAAGTAATCAATTATTCTATATTTGTTTCATTTGAGTGGTTGGTTATTTTGAAAACAATCTGATTATTTGTTGAACCAATTTTTTTCCGAATTAAGGTAAATTATTAATTTGCACGAAACATAGAAACCGAATATTCCTTTAAATTAGACTAACAGGACATTTTTAGCGAATTCCGAAGTAATTTAGCTATTTCTCTTGTACCCATGAAACAATCTTTGAAAAAATTTCTGCAAGTCGCCATCGATTCTACCTATTCGGTACCGAAAATGACAATGAAATATATAAAACAATAACTAACACGATCTGTTCGAAATGTCGGTCCTGGTGGTGTAGTGGTACACTTGCGTCCTAAGCCCAAGATCGCGGGTTCGATCCCGGCCAGAAAAAGCATTTTTTTCGGGCGTAAAAATCCAAGTACGGCTTACTTCGGAAGGGAAGTAAAGCCGTGGGTCCCGTGTCGTACATTTACGGCACGATAAAGAACCTCAAGCCTGAATGAAGAGGCCTCTGAGCAAAATTTGTCCGCCGTTTCACGCCCGGAATTGAATGGGACGCTCATGGGACGCTGAGATGTTAAAGAGCGTCCGTAAATAAACAAAAAAAAAAAACAACTGTTCGAAATATTGCTATACTAAATCTGTGACTTTCTAAGTGTTTTATCCTTTTACTGAGGATCTAGTCATTGTTATTTTATTTGCATTGTTCATTCTGTTATTTTATTTTTTATTCAAATTGTTATATAATATATATTGCGTGTCTTTGGTGATGCTGTAGCAGTCGCAATTTTTGTTTTCTCTCAACGAAAATCTGCATATAACCATTAATTAACAGACGGTTCTTCGAGTTCGTTAACCAGCAAAATTGAACCTTTTGGGATGGCGTTAACCTAAAACGATTTTTTTTCACAACAAAACTCGCCATATACCAGTTAAATAAATTAAGAAAAATAGTCTCTGAAAATCAGGAAAATCGGGCAATTAGGGGTGAAACCCAAAATTTAAAAATTACTCCAGTGGCACCAATATTTGCTTTTTCGCAACGAAATTCCGTATATACCAATTAAATAACATAAAAAAAAAAGTTCCTGAAAATCAGAGAAATCGGGCTATTGGGAATGAGGGTTTACCTGAAACCCAAAATTTAAACATTTCTCTAGCTCCAGCGTCACCAATATTTGTTTCTTCAAAACATAATTCGGTATATATCGTTTAAATAAAATAAGAAAAATAGTTTCTTGACAAGTAAGAAAATTGGATCATTAGGAACAGATATACTTGATAACTGAAATTTAAAAAGCGCTGTTGCATTTAATTTGATGTACATTCTTTTAAAATAAAAGGCCAAATTAATTCAGCATATAAACTGTATTTATAACGTTGCATATGTTTTATATTTAATAAAAGCTTCGTCGTGAAGATAGCGAAAGTGAAATATTAATCTAATATGTGTTTGAGAATTATATTTGTATGTAAAAGCGCTTTGTAGTAACCTTTAGAAAATGTTTGCATTACACGTTTTAAACTATAACAACAGGTAAATTAAATTTCAAAATCAAATAAAATGGATGGAGTTTTCGGCTGTACATTGTTGATTGTGTATTTTTGCTTAGTACATTGCAATTGTTTTTAAATAGTAACAACTTGTTTTATTGAAACTTATGAATATCCTCTTAAATACAGTATGTAGCTCCAAACTTTGTTATTTTTTCTACTGTAGAAAAGATGATACCAAGGGCTCAGTTCATAAACATGGTTATATTAAAAAAGTTTAAAAATACTCACGTAGTATAGCTCAATGTTCATGTGTTTCATTTAATTAATAATATAACATTAATTTTTGCGGTTTAGTCTCGACAACAATAGTAATAATAGATGATAATTATTATTCCTATTATTATAATTCTAAAAATGTGGCTTCTCTTTTGCAATACTTTTAGGTTACAAGAATTTTAATTTTGTTCCCCTAATACCACACAGAAATTCCACAACTTTTTCATTTCACTAATTAATAAGGCCATAATTTGAATGTTATATTATTTTTTGAAGTGAGGAATTCGCTCAGTTTACGCAGCTTCTCCGTGACGGAAACTTTATTTACATTCGATTGTCGATTATGGCAAAAGTAATATGATATATAGTATTTTGTAAGTATGAATGGATAGTAAATAATTCGTTGTATGAAGTTAAACATAATTAAAGAGTAGAAATGTCAAACTTTCTGAGTGCCATTTTCTAAATTTAGTACGGATAAGCAAAAACTACCCATCTCTGTTAGCATTTACTTATTACACCCAAAAATTTTATGAAGAGATTCTTTTACTACAAAATTATTTTTATAACAAATCGTTGCCAATAACACAATGGTCAGGGAAAAACAAATAACTAGAAGGTTCATGTGCCATACGATGGAAGAGTCGGTTACAAGTGCTATTCAAACCTTTGTTACATTTAATTTCTAGTTTTAGAGGGAAAAATTACAAAAACAACATTAATGATTTGCAGGAACAAATATTGTATTATTAAGGGCTAAAGTACAAACATGTTCAGGAATTCCAATCTTTTTGTTTTCTCTTCACAACTGACAGGAAAAATTCAGTTTTTCATTCTTACACAGATGTTGAAATTGACAAGAGGTCTTTCTTTTTATCAACCTATTAACAGGGTTGATGTTTCTGACGAAGCACAGGTTGCTGTTTTCCTCTCTTTAAAACTTCAAAAACGCTTCACACTTCTAATAGCGTTAATGACAATTTGAGATGGATGAAATCGAGCTACTTTAAGCATTGTACTTATATTTAATGTTGACAGTGAATCAGCAACATTATTAAAATCAAAGAAACCACTTCACTCCACTGGAACTACATGAAAAGGTTTTATAACTTTAGCTTAATCTACAATGCTATGTAAATCTTGGGGAATGGAGGTCTTGCTTACCCTTGTTCTTTCCTCTATAATAACAAAATCTCTATCGCAACTCAAAAAGTTAAGGCCACTTATTAAATATTTGTGTACTATTAATGTTTTCCTTAAAAACTAATATTATTATGGCGTGGCACTTAGATCACCAAATGGCAGCATAGCATGGCATACAGAACTGCACTAACTGTTAACTTCACCCGTGTATAGATACTTAGAACACGACTATGAATATGCACCTGGGCACACAGAACGTACTTTTGAAATAAGATGATTAAATATAAAAATGGGGCACTTAGAACATGTATTCCCACTTCAATTATTACACTTGATAATGATTGTACCTGTGAATTCCCTAATGTAAACTTATTGTGTGTGTCACGTATACAGCTTTATTACCGGAAGTACTTTTCGCTGAGGGTAAGGCGATTTCACCTGTTCCGGTCTCTATCGTCAAACCATCTTTTATGGCGTCTATTCAAACCTCTCCTCCCGATTCGTTTATACATAATTAACTATCTTCTTTGGCAATCAATATGAACTTATTATTTTCATCTGTCCTATCGTTAACTGAAGACATACTCAAAGCTGATATTATGATATCTTTTCTTATTTTCTCAACTTTAGTGCACCCTCTTGCATATCTCATTCATTTCATTTCCACAGACTCTTTACCTGATTTCCTTCTTTTTGTCACTGTCCACGAGTTGGGACCTTTCATAAGAGTAGATGCTACATAACCTTATAAAACTTTCATTTGTGTTTCTCTTCCAGCTTTTTTGCTAAAGTTCTTATAATTGTTTGAAATTTGTTAACTTTCATCTCAATGTCTTTGTCAGATTTAAAATTAATATCACATCCCAAATAACTTAAGTGGGATACTTGTTTAATATTTTTTTCATTTTTTAGTATCTTCGATTTAAGAAGATTCTTCCCTTTAAAAGCCATCATGTTTGTTTACAGTTAAATTGTAATACATTGCATTTTGACTTAATGTATACATTGCTGTCAGTAAACTATTTTTTCTTTCTTGAATAACTATTTGATCAGCAGCTTAAAGATGTATTTGGTCAATTATAATCCCGGAGTGTATTTCATCTTTCCACCTCATAATTAGGTTCTATGTGTAATGTATGAGATAGGAAGATTTAATATATATTAAATAAAGTGGATGATAAATTGCACCCTTGTTGAACACCCTGATTTGCTAAGATTTCATCTAACGTTTTAAGACCGAAACTAATAATTATTTTAGTATTTACATAGAAACTCTTAATGGCACTAATAAGCTGTTCAGGAAAACCTTTTTTTTTTCCTAATATTTTTCATAAAAATGTCTTTTTACTTTATCAAATGATTTTTCATAATCAATAAACACTATATGCGTTTCTAGATGAAATTCACGACTTTTTCATAATTTGTATCATTATAAATATTTCATAGCTACATGAACGCCCTTTCCTAAAACATAATTGTTCCTTTAATATTGTACCGTCAGTATTAGCTAATAATCTTTGATTGGAAAATTTTCAATAATTTTTATAACCTGCACTTAATAAACTTATTCCTCTATAATTTCCTGTGTCATTTCTGTTATATTTTTTGAAAAAGGAAGTAAATTCAGCTGTATTCTGTATGTAAATCTTAAGAGATGATAAACGTGTTATTGACTCTTTTAAAATTGTTCTGAGTGAAAATTTCGCTTGATGATTTAGTCCAGTACTGCAGCTCTTTGAAGCAAGGTAGTAGTGTGTTATTGTTGGTCGGTGTAGTGACTTATTTCTGTGTTCAGCATGGATAAAAGTAAGCGAGACAGAGGGAGAGAAGTCAATGTCGTAATCCTCGAGATAATTTGTATTATATTTGTGGAAAGTCACGCCAAGATTCCAAAGGAAAAAATGTGTAAAATTACACATAAAATAGCCTACTTTGGTTGTAAAGTTTGTGACTTTTTGCTTAAACTAAACGATTTTGAGCAATTTTAAGATTTAGCATAAATACATTACCTAGAGACATTTTGAGATGGTGTGTAACCTATCCTTTGACCCGGTTCCAAATACCGTGGAGGAACTGGATGTAGATGACCTTGGTGTGTCTTCCTTACACACCTGGAGAATCGTTCTACACTGGTGCCAACCTATTCATTTCCTTATAGCAGAGGGGTATCATTAGGTGATAAATGTATTAAAATATCATTTAAATTTAATTTTGATAGTGTTGTTTCAAGTTTTGACAGCTTTAATTGATAATAATGCCTCATAATAATATCTATTCTTGCATGTTGCTGCAGTTATAGAAATTCAGCAGATAACTTTGACCAGCCTGTAAAAATCCTATAAAGACAGAGAGAGGAGCAGCAATAACCCCTTTAGGTGTAGAGTAAATGATCAGGAAAGATTCCAAGTTTAGAGTTGATTGTAATGATAGGTTTGTTAAGTGTTTCTACCATTTTTCAAAAACACTTACGAGTAAAGATGAATGCTTCACAGTTTAACCGAAAGATAGAAACTGCAATATGGAGAAGGTTTGGCGCCATCTTCCATCTGGGTCTTCCCTGATGGGGCGAGAGAGGGTGCGAGAGTAGGTCCATCAGTTTCCGCCCTCGCCGATAAGGATTATCGCCTTCACAAAAGCCTTATCTGGTGTCATAACTTATATATTATGTTAATAATTGCAGATGTAATTTCTGCTCTGTTGTGTTCAGTTGTTCAGATATAGTTGCATAAAGAAGCCTATGTGTAGAAGATTGTGATATGTTCAAAATGGAGTATCAAGCTGTTATTAAGTTCTTTGCAAAAGAAGGACTTACTCCAAATGAAATTAAACAGCGATTGGACAGTGTACATGGGGAAGCACCCTCCGATATTCTACCGCAAAAGAATGGGTCAAACTTTTAAGAATGGGTCGGGAAAGCATTGAAGACGAGGGGCGTGCAGGTCGGCCTTTGGACGTGCCCACTGCTGAAATCATCGCTCTTGTGGAAGGAGAAATTATGGAACACTGGCTGCTCAAAGTTACAGAAATAGGGACAATGTTCCGCCTTTCTAAAACAACAGTCCTTCGAATTATTCATCAGCATTTAAACATAAATAAGATGGGTGCCTAGACTTCTTTCCTCAGTCCAAAAGCAGCAACTAGTCATCTGTTGTCAGGTATTTTTGGAGCTCTGCTGTGGCAATGAGAGAGAAGTTCTGCAAACCATTGTTACAGCAGATGAAACTATGGTCCTCTGCTATGATCCCTCGTCCAAAAGAGAATCAATGGAGGGGCGTAAACCTGGCAAAGCACCGCCTCTAAAGGTCAAGGTTACTCAGCCAACCAAGCCAACAATGGGCACAATCCTTTGGTAGTGTGAAGGAATGAATACTCTTCATTGACTTCAAGGAGAGAAACACCACAGTAAATCGGGAGTATTATGCTGGCCTACTGCACAGACTACGTGCTTCCATCAAAGAGAAACGGCGAGGAAAGCTGAGTGGTGGTGTGCGCCTTCTTCACGACAACGCGCCTGTGCACACAGCTCTTGCATAGGAAGCTATGAAGAAATGTGGCTTCAAGGAGATCGACCATCCACCCTGTAGACCAGATCTAGCTCCTAGCGACTATTTCCTCTTCTCAGGACTCAAGAAGGACCTTCGAGGAAGGAAATTTAAGTGTGACGAAGAAGTGATGGATGCTGTTTATGCCCATTTTGCAAACAAGACTTCTGACTATTGGGGGGGGGGGGGGTTGAAATGTTAATTCAAAGATGTGAGAAGTGTATTGCAACAAAGAGTAACTGTATTGAAAAGTGAAATGTAGTTTTTGTCTTTATCATAGCTAGGAAATGATTAGGCCGGAAACTTGTGGACCTACCCTCGTAATTTCGGTACTTGACCCTTCTTGTTCAATGCCACTCCTTTGTGCCTACGGGCTCAAAAAACAAAATATAAAGAATATGAAGTCCGTTTATATATCATCCATATACAAAAAATATGAAGTCCATTTATATATCATCCATATACAAAAAATGGTAATGAACTACTGCCTTTTACCGTTTACTGTAGTGTAATAAGCAATTAATTTATAGTAATAACACCATCAACATGCATAATTGAGAATAACTTATCAAGTGTTTTTCATTAATAAAAAGTATTTAAGCAAATTTACTGCAATGCAATGAAACATGCATCTGTATACAGATTTCACTTTTAATAAAGACATACAAATATAAAATGGTCAGTCATTTATATCTAACTGTAATGCTCTCTACAAGTAGAACGCAAACTACTCAAAAAGAAAATGTAATGCAAAATACAATTTACCTTATACACGTGTAAGAAAAAGTTGCTGCTCATTTTAAGAGATCTGCTGAATGTCATTTGATTTCTATAAGAAAGCTTCAGTTGTTCTAATGTAAAATTTATTTTATCCACATTTTCTGTATCCAAATCATGATTTAGTAATCCTTCCGTGACAACGCTTATTAATGCAGTAACTGTTTCAACGAACAAATTATTATTATTATTATTATTATTATTATTATTATTATTATTATTGAAGCACAAGAATTAAAGGTGAACTATTAACTAAATTAAATATGTGACTACTGTTATTCAAATCTACTGTGTGAGTATTTTTTAACTTTTTAAATGTAATCATGTTAATGAACTTAACACTTCACATTCACTTAAATAGAGAGATATAGCAGAAGTATTTAAGATGTAATATGTTTCAATAAAACAAAAACATATTACTGATTGAAAGGAATTTCGATTTACTAACAAGTATACACAATCAGCAAAAAACGAACAATCTAAAGTATCGTCGATTTTCATTGACTTTGAAGTTTAATTTAAATGTTAAATGTTATTGTAGTAAAAACATGTAACGCAAACATTTTCTAAAGGTTATTACAGAACACTCTTACATACAAATATAATTTCACACACATATTAGATTAATATTTCACATTTGCTATCTTTACGACAATGCTTTTGTTAGATATAAAACATATGCACCGTTATAAATACAGTTTATATGCTAAACTATTTTATCCTTTTATTAAAGCAACATAGAGAAAATTACATTTTAAATTTCGGTTTTCAAAGCTACCTTTACTCCTAACAGTCCAACTTCCCTAGTTTTCAGAAACTATTTTTCATATTTGTTTAAATGGTATATGTCGAGTTTTGTTGCGAATAAAACAAGTATTGGTACCGAGAAAGAGATTTTTAAATTTTCAAGTACCCCCACCCCATCTAAGAGCCTGATTTCGATGAGATTCAGAAACTATTTTTCTTATTCTGTTTAAATGACATACGGAGATTCGTTTGGAAGAAATATATGCTAATGCCACTAGAGCGCTGTTTAAATTTTAATTAACCCTCCTCCCTGCTAATAGACAATTTCACTAATTTTCAGATTCTATTTTGTTTTTATTTTATTTCAATGGGCATATATCCTTTGAAAAAAAAATTAATTGCAGCCATTAGAATGGTTTTTAAATTTGGGCTTAACCCACAAATGTTTTCCAGGTATGCCTCCGGCCCCAATCTGATAATTTTAAAAAATTATTTTTATTTTTTGATTTAAATTGTATATTCTGAATTTTGTTGTGAAAAAATAATTACTAGAGATAATTTTAAATTTTAGGTTTAAGGTAACCTCCCACCCCGCTCCTAGTGCGATTAACCTGATTATTAAAAATATTTTCTTATTCTACTTAAATGGCATATAGGGAGTTTCGTTGCCAAAAAAAATAGCTACTAGAGCGATTTTTAAATTTTGGGGTACAGGCAAACCTCCCCTCCTAATTTTTGATTTCCCTGCTTTTCAAAGGCGATTTTTTTTTTCTTATTCTATTTAAGTGGCATATACGGATTTCGTTGTGAAAAATCGTATATTAATGCCACAAAAGCGAGGTTTAATATTTCGGTTTCAGGCAAACCCCCCATTCTAATAGACCGATTTCACTGATTTTCGAAAACTATTTTTCCTACTTTGTTTCAATGACATACACCGAGTTTCCTTTAAATAAGTTTAAAATTGCAGTCGCTAGAGAGATTTTTAAATGTAGCTATAACCCCCAAAAGTTGTTCACGTATACCCCACTCCAAATGGGTAGATTGACATGATTTTCGCAAACTACTATTATTAATTTATTTTAACGTTTGTTTACGGAGTTTCGTTGAGCTTAAGCAAAAATTGCAGCGTCTAGAGCAATTTTTCGAATTTTGCTAGTTAACGAACTCGACGAATCGTTTGTTAATTGATTGCTATGTACAGAGTTTCGTTGAAAAAATCCAAAAGTGGAGCCGCTAGAGAGAGAACAGATATATATAAACGGGAAAGAGAGAGAGAAATATATATGTATAATATTTATTTCAAACTTCAAATTTCGTAAGTGATCCAGAGATTTTGCTTTAGAAATGTTGGGGTGATACTGCAGAAATAGGTAACCGCAACAGGCCTTAGGAATTTCGTTGCAATCGATATGACTGCTGAGTTGCATGACAAATCGTAGGCACGCACATTAAGCGTATCTCTTCGCAACTGTTGCCAACTCTACAGAGGAATTCGTTACTACATACTTTGGTTTCCTATGACGTTCTGGAAAACAATAATAATCTTGCTTATTGTCTTTAAGAATGTTTCGATTTTGAAGCATGACAAGGAATTTCACAAAATAAAGGGCTTAAAAGAATCTACTCTCCTTAGTGTCAGTGTCAGATAGTGGGGGTTGATTTAAGATTATTATTTTAACTGCTTTTCAACTGATCTTCCGTGAAGATTGATGCTGGGTTGTTCAACCGCTGCAAACCAAAGACTTCATAATCTAAAGGAATGTTTCCTCGAAGGTTTTTCTTTCCGTTGTGGAGAGTAACAGGATCTATGCTTTATCACAACATAAAATTATTGCCTTAAAGCATTTTCTTGAATATGATACCTCGCCTCAACTTTCCACGATGTTTTTCCTTGATTGCATCTCGTAATGTTTAATAAACAGCTCAAAAAAATAGAGGTACACATGTTAACATCAAAGCTCCAAAATAAATAGTGTTACAATTTAATTTTTTGACAGTTTCTAACTGTATATTGAATAGTGTAAAATTAGAATAGGTATTCTAACAAACTTTTATTTACAGGATCAGAAAAAGAGCACATTATTGATTAATAAAGAAAACAAAGTGAAAATACAAGATTACATTGTTTAGTAATCAATGTTTGCATGGTTATTTCAACACTCAGTACCCAGTGTGTGCTCCGTGAGCTGCGATGATTATAAAACCCACGTGGCACCAGTCTCCTAATAAACATTTGTGTGATCTCTCCCATTCTTCAGTGAGTGCATTGGCGAGCTATCCCAGGTTCTGTGACACAGCAGGACGCTCGTGAACAAGTTTTACCAGCTTATCCCATAGTTACTCAATCGGATTGCATTCAGGACTGCATGCAGGCCATGTTCGGTATTTCGTGCTGTATGAGATTTAGCATTAGAAGAAAATTAGGGGCTCATATCAAATAGCATATTCAAGGATAATGTCATTAATGTAAACATCAACAACAAGCTCTGTTCGAGACTCAATAGTAATGTCAGCCCACACCTTAATCGAACCGCCTCCAAATCTGTCGTGTTCAATAATGGTGACTGGAGCAAGACGTTCACCAGCAGGTCATACACGTGTACGACCATCACAACCCGTCAAACGAAACCTTGACTCGTCTGTGAAGAGAACAGCCTTCCATTTGCGGAGCTGCCAGTTCAGATGATTCTGAGCAAATCTTAGTCCGGCTCCCTTGTGCTGACGTGTCAAACGAAGGCTTGAAAGGGGATTCTGGATCTCAACCCTGCATTTCTCAGTCTGTTTCTTACAATCTGATCAGAAATATCACTCCACTTGCTATGCGTACATCATTTTGTAGATCTCTGGCTGTAGATTTGTGTCTGCGCAAAGCTGATAGGACAAGATATCTATCCTGTATCTCTTTTATCTTCTTACGCCCTTGTCCGGGCCGCCTCTTGTATCCACCTGTCTCTATATATCACCTCCAAACGCTATGGATGACGGAAGAATCCTGGAGACAAAGCGAATGGAATGACCATCTTCAATTCACGCAACTGGTTGTGCGTCTGATATTTCATTCAGATGTCTCATTGCTCCGTATCAGCCTCAGAGAACACAAAATAATAATTTCCTATCACAGATTGCTGTTAAAGTTTATTTTAAAAAAAAAAGTCAAAAAAGCATTCACTTTGGTTCAACCACAGATTGCTGTTAAAGTCACTTAAAAAAAAGTCAAGGACATTCCCTTTGGTTTCAACCCATTTTGAAACTTCACTAATTTATTCAGTGAAACAATACTTCAAAATTTAACATCTGACTGAAAAATTATTTCGTATCAATGTTTATTTTGAGGCTTTGATATAAACTTATGTCTCTCTCTAATATTTTGAGCAGTGTATTAAATTGTGGTTACGCTCTGTAAATAACAGACAGCATTATCTTCCCTGGTGAATATCTGCATACTCAATTTCTTGAGTGTTGGAGACTCTCTGTCTTTTTAGTGACCAAGAAGTATCTTAAATGTCGTTGCAAATGTCGTTCTTGTGCAGTTGTCAGCATCTTCGAGTTAATGTTGTCTTCTTAATTCTTTAGTTATGTCATAGGCATACTATGACATGAGATGCCCCATACATCATAACTGTATTATTGTTACTGCTGAACACGGATCTCCAGCGTGTAAACTTGTCATCTCATGCAGCCCTCTCCATATACAGAGAATGCGATCATCACTTTCAGGTATTTTGCTGCCAAAACCTTATACCACGTAATTCACAATCGGACACCTCCATGATGTTTAGTTCCATGACACTAAACTGCTTGAGTGTTGACAACACAACCCAATAAAAACATCTGTCATTGACTTAATTGGTCCAAATAGTTTTTCAGAAAAAAAAATAAGGAAGCATACTTTGCATATAAAATTATTTTAAGATTGAATTAGCTGCAGAATTTCAGTGTGTCCAGTATTTTAATGCAAGTTAAACAGCACAACTTTGAAAGTTTTTACCTTAAATACGAACAGAGCAAAGCCAAAGCAAGGAAACCTCCCTTCACTGTCATTGAAAGCAGAAGATGGCGTCTTATTCCGGTTGTTTGATGTTAGCCTTTTGTGTGTTCAGTTCCAGGTGTTGGAATATATAAAGGGACGCGGGCACGTGTTCTAACAAAGAGCTTTGCGTACGCAGGTAATGACACTAACATTAAAACGAACGTTTTTAGACACAAAAGAGGCCGGAACATTCACGTCATTTCCTGCTCGGTTTATTTATTTTTTTTTTTTCGTGGAAGAGGTTTTATATTTCATGGCATGGATAGCTGAATCAAAGATTTGGCTGCAATAAAAACATTAAATATTCAAATGTCGTTCATAAAGTTACCATTAAAAATGAACGTTTATCTGCACATGTTCACAATGAAACTTGCATGTTTATTCTACATGCAACTTTTGACAAAATTAAAAAATAAATAAAATGAGTCCTTTCTTGAATGCAAAATTCTTCTAAGTCCTACTGTTAACAGCGCATGGTTCACAAGGTAACCAGCAAAGCTCTATAGACACTGCAGAAGTTGTGTTATATGACATGCACTGAATATGCTTATTGTATGTGTTCCGTTAGCTCTGTGGCAGAGTGTGCAGTGATGCCGTGGCTAAGAGCGCTGGTTCGCTTCCCGGTATGAAACACTGTTTTTAATAAACTTATTATGACAAACTAGTTTCTTAATATCGTTTCCCCTTACACAAGTTTTAACGTTAACACATATATTGTTATAATAAACAATATTTCCTTCAGTATTTGTTCTATCTAGATGTACAAGTAGACTGTTCAGTTCTGTCTATAGCAAAATGGAGATTACAAGTGACACATAATATGATGCTATGAAATTCTACTTTCTAACAAATCTTCAGCTGAAACCTATGATATCCTGGAGGGAGGGAAAAGAAAAAAGAAAAAGAAAGAAAGAAAGAAAGAAGAAGAACTGTTAGTGGCAGTGTGCAGTGAAGCCATGATTAAGAGCACAGATTTGTCTCCTGGCATCAAGCATTTTGTTTAAATAAAATCTTATAACATTTTATGGCAAATTAATTTTGTGATATTGTTTCCCATACACAGCAAGGTTTAATGTTAACATATTGTATTTTCTTAAGTACTTGTTCTATCTAAATGCAATATGCTGCACACGCATTCGCTGCACATGCACGAACCACAAAAGATGACTTATGTGTACAAATTCAAGAAGCCTGGGATGTTGTAGCCTCTCGTTCACACTGCTGTAGAAATCTGACATCATCTTTACCCCGAAGATTGAGGGCAGTTATACATGCTGAGTGTTCATACACCCGATATTAATTTGTGTTTATTTCAAAGTGCTTTCGCTTTAGAAGTAAATGTTTCTGTTCGTGAATTTATTTAGTTATTTGTAAAGATTACGTTAGTTTGTGTTTACGTTCTTTTGTGTATAGATAATGTCACAAAACTTAAATGATACGTTAAAATATAATGTGATATTAAGACAACATGAAGTTCAAAATACACATTTATAAAACCAATAATAAAAAATAAAACAAAAATGTTGTGTGGGATTTGAACCCTGGAGCTTACGCAGAAGAGCACTGTCTTCTAAACCGCTACTCCACCCTAACGTTCTCTTTCTAAATGTTTATGATTGTGATCATTTCATTTACAGGCAAAGAGCCCCTTGCAGTGTGCCATCATTGCATGCGCGTTTACGATCCCCGAAGTTCTCCGATCGATACGTGAATATGGGGATGACTCGCGTTATTATTTACTTATTTATTTTTTGGTCAAAGAATGTACCTCCTCTCTATATTCTCATTGGAATGTATTTGAAAACTGAGTAAAGAAAAAGAACAAAGGCAGGGTAACAGTTTTCAAGAAAAATCACATCGTTTGAACATGGGGGGTATTCTCATAGGTAATGAATATGTTTCTACTTTTCCTGTTTCTGTTCCGACTCTCGATACAAAGTTGCACACCAAACATGATAGGAACCAAAGGACCCAAAGGTTTCTTCCTGGCTTCCAAATGAATGACTTACAGTGTAAAGAGGAAACAAAAAGAAAGCCGAATCTGTCACTGCTTTGCAGAAATGTCAAAGCGTTGTCGTAACTCTTTCTGTTAGTGTTCTGCAGTCAACTGTGGCAGAGACTTTGTTTGTTTGTTTGTCTTGGTGTGGAGTATGTTCACATGCTGAAAAGAAACTAACAACCACCTTCCGCTAACATTTTCACATAATTTAAACTCGCTAGGGGGGGGGGGTTCTAATTTGAAAAGACCCAGATCGCAGGCTTCCTCTTTGGTTCCGGATCGTACAAGGGTTGTTTGAAAATTACAGGTAAAAATTATTTGCATACTTTTATTTTTCAGCATTGATGTATATACACTTGGCCCTGCGAGATTCCAATTTTTTCATCCAATTGGAAAAATAGATCTGTCAAATTTTGCAAAATACTCATTGAGCGAATATCACTTTCTCGTTTGATGCAAATTTATTTCCACCAAGTTACAATTTCAAGTTCGGGAATAGTAAAAAGTCACCTGGGGCAAAAGCCGCAGATTGCGGTGTATGAGAAATCAACGCGAAGCTAAATTCATGGACTTTGGTCATTGTGACTGCTGCTGTAGGGGCTGAAAAAATGTTCTGGTGAAAGAACAAAATTTTTGTGCCCCAACCCTGATTGTTTTTCATTCAATGCATATTTCAAACGACTGGGAATCCCCCAAATTCCCCAAACCACTGGTCACCTTTCTAGCTGACAAAACAGTTCTCACCTTCTTCGACGCGCTCTCAACACCCTTTGTCCATTGTTTTGACTGTTGCTTTGTCTCCGAGGTGTAACGTTGAACCCAAGTTTCATCCTCAGTCACGGATCGGCTCAACAAGTTCTGCGAGTTGCGATCAAATATTGCCAGACACTGTGCAAATGTTCTTCCGCATGCGTTTTTGGTCGTCGATTCAGTAATCGCGGCTTTCAACGTGCACATAGATTTCTCGTTGCGATTTTTTCATGCAGGATGTTGTGCACTCGTTCAGTTGAGATGCCTACAGTCTCGGCTGTCTTTCATTACGATTTTATGAAAATTTTCAATGATTTTCTTCGTGAAGGCCTCAACTAGGCGGCCGAAGTGCGCTTTATTATCAGCGTTTCTTCTTTTAAACTGACTCATTCAGAAATAAACGGTCTTCAAAGACGGCAGAATTTGGGTGAACTTCATCCAGCTCTACTTTCATCTGTTATGCAGTTCAATCCTTTGAATGGAAATGTTTCCACACACTATTCCACTCTTGCTGTCTTTCGTTCGTGTTAAAGGTGGTGGGGTACATAATGACAGTGCAGGCTTTCTGACACCTGCGACGAGACTCCTTAATCTATCTTCCATTAAGTAACTTATGAATCCTTCTTCACTATGGCTTCTTCGTGGGCGATGTTTTCTTCTGTAACTACAGTTGTTGGTACGCCCCATGTGTTCATATCTCTCGTCTAAACTCTACAAACAAGTTATGTTTTTCGCAACGTAAATCCGTATATACCATTGAAATAAAATAACGTCGTTTCTGAAAATAAGGGAAATCAAACATACGAGTAGGGATATACCTGAAAACCGAAATTTAAAGAGCGGGGATTCGGTAACCTAAAGCGAAAATTTAAAAATCGCTCAAGCGCCCGCAGTTTTTCTTTTTTAAGAGAGTGAAATAAAATAATACAAATAGATTCTGAAAATCACCGAAATCAGACTATTGGAAGTTGGGGTTTATCTGAATCCCAAAATTTAAAAATCGCCCTAGCGGTGGCAATATTTGTTTTTTTCGCAACGAAAGGCGGTAATTATCATTTAAATAAAACAATAAAAATAGTTTTCTGAAAATCAGCGAAATCAGACTATGAGTGGATGCTTACCTGAACCATTTCTCTGCTCTAGCGTTCTGCATTATATCCTTCACAAACTCAACATGCCGAGTAATTCGCTTTTTATGATAAACTACGACTGTATACACCGGGAATTTAAGAAATGCTTACGTCACTAAGTAAATCACAAATTATGTGGAAAGTATGTTGTCAACAAAAACTAATTGTGTCGTTCTCAACTGAGCAGCCCTCGACATTTGAATTGACCTTGAGGTGCCCCTGTCGTGTGGGCAGTCCGCTACACACCCGAGTTGCGCAGTTAGCCGCAAGGCCAGGGGGTACCAATACGGAACGCTGTCTGGTTTAATCTCGCGGTATTGCACTTAATTAGCAACGATGAAGCTGCAGAGAGTGAGTGGAAGGGAAGCTTTTTGATGGAATATTAGATTAAAATCGATTCGTGATTTTTTTAAAATTAAACGCTAATACATTTTAAGTTTTGATATACGATATTCACCCTGGGGCATTTTTAAAAACAAACAATATTTTGATTGCAATTCAAATCCTCTTTTGTATATAGGAGAATTGTGATAGAAAGAATAAGCAAGAATGAATGAAAGTGGAAAAATGTTGTACAAAAGTCTTTATACGGGCAGCAAAAAGAAAAAGGAAGGAATGAAGAAATAAAAAAAAGAAGCAGGAGAAAATTTCTGATATTATTCTTCAGATTAATTTATTACTCTCGTGTTTTATAAAAATAAAAAGCAATAGAAAAATTAGTGCATAAAAAAACAAGATAATTCTTTCCCCTTATTTTTTCTGTTTCTCTCTTTTCGCCTCTTTCGTCCTACCCCAGTACAAGCAAGATCCGGAAGAAGAAAACTTACCAAAGAAAGAAAACAAAATAGATTTGCTTGTTTTCGCCCTTTCTTTACCACTACGTTAGAAGAACGAAATAAAAGAGAAGAAGAATTGTTCTATTTATAGTTACATTTGCCTCTCCCTTCTTTTTTATTATTTATCAGGAAAAAGGGAAAAGAGAAAACAAATTAAGTCCCCTGTTATTTTTTCTTTGCCTCCTCAGCTTGCTATTTTACTCAGTAGAGCCCTAAATAAGAAGATGGATACTGCTAAAGAAATAATATACAAATAATAATTATAAAAATTATAATTATCTCCTCTTTCTTCTATCGAAAGGAAACCGCTTTTATTTATTTATGTTTATTTACCGCCACTTTGGGAAGAAAGGGAGAAGATAAAGGTGTAGATTATTTGTTTTAAAAAAAAGGTAAAGCCAAGTGAAAGAAATGTTCTTTTGTGGTAATTTTTATTGTTCTTCTGCTTTTCTTAATAAATGGGTTGTTTCTTGAATAAAATTGTGTGGGATATAAGACGTTTAAAAAGTAGTTTGACCGCCTATGTGTCTAGTGGTAGCGTCTGCCACTACTAATCCGAAGATCCTGAAGGTGTAGTGGTAACTATACTTGCGCTTCGCAGACTCAAGATCGCGGGTTCAATCCCGGCCAGGGTCGATCACTTTTTCGGGCTTAAAATCCTAAGTATGGCTTCCTTCGTAAGGGAAGTAAAGCTGTGGGTCCCATATAGTACATTTACAGCACGTAAAATAACCTAGGCCTGAAAGAAGAGCAAAATTTATCGACCGTTTTACGCCCTGAATTGAATGGAACGCTGATGACCTGAGATGCAAAGAGCGTCCATAAATAAAACAAATAAAATTACCGGTCTTGTCAAGCTGTATGGGTAAGATTTTTTTGGGGGGGGGGATATTTTCCTTACCCTGAGAAGGTGAATGTTAGATAGCTGGGAAGCGCCAAGGACTCCGAAGTCATTTGCGCCATCATTAATTCATTTCATTTCATTCATGACTACATTACACTTAGAGTATTCAGTCCACAACCTACAGTCGTCGCGGCGGGACCAATGCAGTCAAGGCGACAACAAATAAAAAAATTTAAAAAAGTAATCAAATACTCATAGATGCACAAATAACGATTTAATCATTATTACCAACCATAGGCTCATTTTGTTAGAGAGCGAGTTTTATGTTTCTTACTCCAGATTTATAAACTGTCATTATCACAGTAAGTTTGTATCACATAACGAATAAAAACAAGTTTTCGTAATAATAAAAGAGCTAACGATGACCTCATTTAGTTGTACTCTGACAGATGAACCAGTTCTACCTCGCCTTGCAACCGTAAACAGTAAACAGGGCAAGGGGAAGGCCGGCCAGTTTAAAAATAAACGTTTTGTAGTCTCCTCTTGCGTTTGAAGTAATTGTGTGTAATTATTCAATGGAACAGGGCTAACTCTCTGAAGCGGTGTTTGCATGCTCTGACAATCGGTTCGTTTCTTGACGAGCTGGCGCACCGTAGCCTAGGGTTATGCTGATAGTTTGTTTTGTATGTGGTGTGGATTGTAGAACACTTTGATTATACCGTTTTGTGCTATCTATTCTTGGATTTCTGTTTAATCTTAATAGGCGTGTCTTCAATAATGACTTTAATGAATGTATATTTCTATTTTTAGAAAAACTTTCGATCACCTCAACTCTTATAGAATATCTTTCCTTATATCGCTAGGTATCAATTTGTTTTATAGATGCGTATGTTACTATAGTAACTGAAGAATATTTTATCAGTTTAATTAGTATTGTTATATAAAGAAAGCTAAAATTGACATAAAATAACTTTTAATAAAATGAAATTATAATGGCGGTAATAACGTACTACACAATAGAAGGATTTACAAATGCCACCAATTGTTCACAAAGAATTTCAGCTGCTTTTAGTAATTTTCAGAATTTCTATAGGGAAACATTTCAAACATTTAATTAAATATTTTAAGTCGGTAAAAGTCGTTTATTCACTAAAGCATTTCTGGAGTTTGTATGGAGGTAACGTACAGTTAAAAATTTCAAGTTTATTTAAAAAGCGACATCTCTTATGGCGATGTTTAAATACATTTTAAAAACATTGGTATTAAAATTGTCTTTATTTCGTCATTCTTAGCAACGTAAACACTGGGTTTACTCTTAGCGGTGCATTATAAAGTTTTGATACAAGTTTCATTATGCCAATTAAAGGGAAGTAAGTGCTCTTTTGGGAATAGTGTATGTTGTTTTTTATTGAATTCCGAAGGAATGCGGTTACACCCATGAAAAGATTTTGAGAACTTTCTTCAAGTCTCAATCGATTCTTTTTACTAGGCACCAAAAATAATTTGATAAAAGAAAAATAATGGGAGGGTGAGGGTACACTTCACTTTGGTTGTTGTGGGGTATTCAGCAACAATATTTGTGATGTGCGGCCGTGTTGCAGTGAAGCAGCATTCGACTTGTTGCACGGAAATATGACCTTGCACAATTTTCAGGACATCTCTGTGCTATTGCCAGTTACAGGTAAACCATTCCCCGAATATCGAACGATGAGATGCCCATAACCAGAAAAAAACACTTTGTTGCATATTGGTGATGGTGGAGATTTCTACACAGAGCTTTGTTTTTTGCAAAATCGAAATGATGTTGCCAAGTTTAATCAGCTTTTAAAGAAACTGCTGCGCATTTTCCTATAAAATCATCCTCAACACCAGTAGTCCTTTAAACCACCGTGCACAAACACGTCTCATATGCATCTTTTCATTATTCAGCGTGCGGTGCCCAGTAACATTTTCAGAATTTCTGAAATTGTTCTTAATGTTATTCGACTATCCTCACTGACAGCAGAGGTGTAACGTTGGGCCTTCCTTCGAAATTTACGGCCTCTCGTCTTTGAGACATCTTCTTATGCCATCTCCATTTTTCTGTAAGCGGAACTGAACATGTCTCAACTTGCACAATTCTCACAGCTGGAAATGACATCAAAGCAACTAGTACCATTTGCTCATTACCTTAAACTATCAAAATAAGTGCAAGTTGCTATTGTACAGTCCTTTGAGTTCAGTCCTATGTCAATCATGAATACTTCTAAAGAAAACTTTACATCCTACATTTTCACACGCTATAAGCAGGTGAAAGAGTGAGGAGCTTGCTGGAGGAAAATGGACATATTATTGTTGAATGCTAAGTATTCAGCGGTGGCAGCATTGACAGTATACTTCATGTACATTTAAAGCTGCGAAAAATGTGTTCCATATTCCCTAACCAATGAAGTGAAGAGGAGAAAGGAGTGTGCAAGGAAACTGCTGAGCATGTTTTCATCAAATGGCTCTAGACGTTTGACAGATATGTACTGGTGATGAAAGTCGGTTTTATTTCTATACCGCCCAAATAACGCTCAGAACTGCGTGTGGGTAAATGAGAATGACCCAAGACCAGTTGTTTTATGACAAGATTTTCGTTCTCGGAAGCGAATGTTCACTGTTGTCTTCAACTATGAAGGCTCATTAGGGGTTGACTGTATGCCAGAAAACATGACAATGAATGGAGAATACTATGGCACTTATATTTTGTATCTTTATTTGAAGAGCTGAGGCGGCGGCGTCCAAAGACAGGAACTTCAAGGCTGTTGCTTTTGCACGACAATGCGTCACCTCGCAGAACAGCCGCAAATTTGAGGTAACTGGAAGTCGCACAAAGTGCAGTTCCATCCTACGGCCCTGATCTTGCACCGTGCGACTTCTGGTTGTTTCTGAAGTCTTGTATTGCTGGGGAATCTTTTAAACGAGTG
Source organism: Metallyticus violacea (assembly GCA_030762175.1). NCBI lineage: Eukaryota > Metazoa > Arthropoda > Insecta > Mantodea > Metallyticidae > Metallyticus > Metallyticus violacea. Next base: position 6,577,696 of record CM060844.1, read on the forward strand.
CAGGCCCTTGCTCAAGCTATAAATTCAGTTCTGTTGACAATATCTCAGTCTGAGTGCCGTAGTGCTTTTGACAAGTGTGGAGAGAGATGGAGAGTACCTTGAAGGATTGAGAGGATACGTTTTCGAATTGGCTTGGACTTTAACGTGACACTTGCAACACTTTTTGAATGCCCCTCGTATATTTGTGAAAGAGGAGTTTGTTAGTGTTGTATTGACTGTTCCTACAACAATGCTTCATAACTGACCCCTGTAAGTTTAATGACAATGTACTTTATTTCACTCAATACTTTGCACTGTTTTCTAAATCTGATGCACGGCCAAGCTTTATTAGCGGTGCTTTTAATACTAGAAGTGGTCATGACTATTCGTTATACGTCTAGTGAAATTACCTGCTCTTCTTTCCCTAACGAATGAGCAGTGATTTGATTGACGAGTTATGTAACAAGTAATTAGCAGCAGGGGAAAGTCCCCCTGTGACGTTCTCAGGCACGCAATAATTTAACACGCCCTAAATAAGCAACAAGTGGTCTCTATTTCAGCTTTAAGAGCAATTTGGAGCTTTTTATTATTACGAAAAGCTGTTAAAATCCGTCTCTCTGTCTGTCACTGACGCATGACATGATCAAATGTAGCAGTCGTTTGAACACGTATTTCGTAATATATTACAAAAAACACGTAAATTGTAATTTGTAAAGGTTTCTATATATTTTTGGGCGAAAATAAGCAGATGCGCAACTTTATGATAAAAAATGCGAAAGAAATTAATTACATTGGTGGACATTGAATGAAATTCTTTCATAAAAGTCTAAAGCACCAACAAGGCAGTTTTACTAGTGGTTTTAATTTACCACACGATTCTCTAAAGCGTTTACATAGACTGCGTTTTCTCAATCCTCTGTTGAAAGAAGAGTGTTTAGATTTCCTTTCCCACTCTCCTGACAGATATGGCAGTAACATTGTCCATAGACGAGGTAGCTAAGGGAGATCAGAGGCTCGAAATCCGCCAGGACTGTCTTCACTGACTGAAGTATTTCCTGGTTTCCTCAGTTTCATTAGTGGCAAATCCCGAACTAACGTAGTTTTCAGCATATCTGAAGACTGGCAGAAACTCTGGGACAGGTGCATTGCATCCAACGGGGACTACTTTGAAAAAGACCGTCAAAATTTTGAGAATGAATAATATTTGTTGCCAATATATATGTAACAGCTCTCGTATATAAAAGCTAAGGGTCATGCAAATATAAATCTGATTTTTTAAAAACAAATGTATTCTTGCCATATACAGTTACAAAACAATTTATATTACTTTTCTACATAGTTTCCTTAAATAAAAATATATTTCTTCATCGGATGGGTAGTTTCTTTATAGTCTCATCAAAGAAAGAACCTTTGCATTGTCGCTGAACGTTTTCCCTTGCAATGCCGCGAACATATGGTAATCACAAGGGGATAAACGAGGACTGTAAGGAGGGTGTTCTACTGGTGTTAAGTGAATTGTCCCGGCTTACGGTTGCTATGTATCTCTTCGCGTAGTCGTGCAGAAGCAGGATATCATAAATGTGTTGCAGGAGCCTTTGTTGCAATAGGCGGCTCTCAAGTTGTCCAACAGTTTACTGTAATACGCCGCAAAAACATTTCCTTCGTTCGTGAAGGAAATGGATGAACAAATACCTTTGGAGCCTCAAAACTTGTCGGTCCTGGTGGTGTAGTGGTTACCATACTTGCCTCCTGTACCCAAGATCGCGGGTTCGAACCCGGCCAGAATCGATGGATTTTTTCGGGCGTAAAAATCCTAAGTATGGCTTCCTTCGGAAGGGGAGTAAAGCCGTGGGTCCGTGTCGTACATTTACGGCACGAAAAATAACCTCGAGTCTAAAAGAAGAGGCCTCTGAGCAAAATTTATCGCCCGTTTCACGCCTTGATTTGAATGGGACGCTGATGACCTGAGATGTTAAAGAACGTCCGTAATCAAATGAAAAAATTCAAACTGTGTCCGGAATCTGGACAATATCTCGGTCTGTTTGACTCCTCCTTTGGTTCGCTGAGCAAATGACAGTGCAACCTCTTGCTCAGACGTAGCGCTTCTGGCGATGAAACGACCAATGCGGAAGTACCCGTTCAATCGCTGGGTTCCAACATCCCCATCTAAGTACCAATATGACCCCACGCTCTTGCCACTCATTTCTAGCGCAGAGAACAAAATTCTAGTTAAATGTTATGACCTTCATGTGGGATAGAGAAATTATGTTAATTTTGTAATAAAAATAATACAGAAGAATTTGCATGAATCAGAACAGAAATTGTCAATTTCAAAGAAATAAATGAAAGGAGCAATGCTCTGATGTATAGAGGGAAAAATAATCTGGCCAAGTTTATTACAATGTAAAAGTACCAGATTATTTTGGGGGAGAAATCACTCTTTTAGAAATGGAGTACTCTCCAACAGAAGTTCTTGGGAATAAGATAGTGAAATTTTAAGTTCAGAGAAAAAATATAAAGAAATGGGAATTATTTAAGGAATGTAAGGAAGAAATGGTTGAAGGGATGGATAAACAGTAAATAAGTTGTTAAAGATGGTGGTTTTTAATTTTTATTTTATATATAAAATAGCATAGGAATCAATAATTTTGTGGGCTCTGTTTTACGTTGTATATATTATACTGAGTAGTGAATAAATAAATTAATCAGTTAATTCATCCTACTCTCAATGACAGCATATCCGGGCGACCAAGGTCTTTAAGATGCGGACTCGTGAGCGGAAGGACTGGGGTTGGATTCCCGCCAGGATCGTCCTCCCTGACTGAGGTTTTCCAGGCTTTCTTCAGTGCTCATAAATGGCAAATGTCTGGAAGGTAGCTTATATTATGTCTGGAACGATTCCTTTCTTAAAAAAATCCTTTCCCAGGTCATCATTTAATTCCATGTACCATCATCAGTGTTCACCGCCTGTTATGCCTCAGTTAAATGGACATTAAACACCATTAAAAAAACTATGACAGGTTAGCTTTCACAAAGTCTGTGCAATGGGTGCCGTGCATGCTGACACAAAATGCAAAGAACGGGTCTGCAACTACAGCATGTCAACATATGCAGGTTCACTGTTGTCTTGGGCAGGCAGGAAAGTGTTGATCACAGTCTTCTGCATCAAGAAGGCATACTGCTCACCGCATTCCAGCCTCAAGGACAAAATGGCTTTTTGCTTTTGCAGGACAATGCGCGTCCTCATGCTGCCAACAGTGACAAATGAGATCTGAGAAATGTTAAATGGGAATAGCCTGCGACTATTTCCAATCGACTTCCATTTTTGAAGTCCTTTGGATGAAGCTGTAGAAGGGGAAGTCGCCGCTTGCTTCAACAGCAGCCCAAAGAATTTTATGTTATCGAGAAGTACCTCAATGTAAAGGGGGATTATGTTGAGAGATAAAAGTATTTTTCTTATTTATTTAAGGATGTACCATTTATAACTTACCTTTCGTAGATTCGCTTCCGGAGATTTAACTGCGGCGCTACTGTGAACTTCTAAACAAGTTATCATATTTACTCCAGGCTTCAGTGAAATTTGTAATGCATCAGCAGGTTTGGACAACCCCGCAGGATGTCTCATGCCAGAAAGTGGCAGTAACGAGACAGTGTCCCTCTTCAGCTCAAGTCCCATTCCCCTAGCTCTTATTAATTCTGAAGGTGATATATCAGTTTAATTGTGCTATTGCGTTGTTCACTTCCTTGCACTGGGCGTGTCGTGGTTTCAAAGTCAATGAACCCTTCAGAGTTCCTTTCTAAACATTATCTGAAATATTTGCACTTCACTCCACTTACTAGGATACAAAAGCGACATGGTGGAAATAACAATGAAATTTCTATACAATTTATGTATAGCTATGTATATATGAAAGATTGTTCCCAGATTGAATTCATAAGGATGAAGGAGGATATTTCGCTACCCAACCTCGCTCGAGGACTGGCCGTTTGATTCTAGTCTTCAATGAGGGGAGTCTCGGGGAACAAGGGTTGAGCTAAAACACGGACGTAGACAATGTCTGTAACATCGTATCCAAATAGATCACAATGATGTCTGTGGAATCATTTTGCTAAAGCGAAACCCTCAGTCACGCCGCACACAGCACCATACCACTTTGACACTTTAGACTGTGTAACAGAACAAACGAAATGAAATGAGAGAGGGAATATTTATAGAAAGGAAATATCGGCTAGGGGACAGGAGAAAACACGAAAATAGTTCGTTACGCAGAAGCTACGTAAAAAGCGAATTCCTCACCTAGTACAGTACAAAATCCAAATTAGACCTTATTAATTAATGAAATGAAACAAATTATGACATTACTGTGTGGTATTAGGAGAACAAAATTAGAATTGTTGCAATCTACAAGTATCACAAAAGAGAAACCACATTTTTATTATTATTATTATTATTATTATTATTATAATAATAATAATAATAATAATAATAATAATGAACCATGCAAAATTATCACATTATTGCAGTTTTCAGTACGTACGAAGGTATTTTACAAACAACTACAACAGCTTCCTGTTCATGAACGCCATGTATTTTCGAAGAAATATGTTTTCATAACTTAACAGTAAGAATGCATTTGTGCTAAAAGTTATTATTAAGAGTTTTTTTTTCTTGATCTGGAGACGAAACAGGTAGATGCTTTTTTAATTTTAGTTTCTCTTCAAGGACAATCACCAGTATAACGCTTGGCAAAGACTGTATAGTTTCAGGCAGAAGTATTTGCTATTGAACTGTGCTTTTAGAGGACGAGAAGAGGGTTACCACAGCAAACCAATTCTCATCGTTTCAGATAGTCAAAGTGCCTTAAAAGCACTTTCCTCCGACCAGGTAAAATCTAAGCTGGAACGGGAATGCCTAAATGCCCTCTCTTCCCTGCCATCTCACAACAGGCTCGAACTGCCGTGGGTGCCGGGGCATCGAAGCATTAATGAAATGAAAAACCACACCAGTGGACTAAAAGGATGCTGATACACTTTTTTGCCCCGAACCTGCGGTTGGTATTGTTAAGACCACGGTTCAAAATGGATTGGGGATCAACTAAAGGTACAACAGACCTGTCCTGAACAAAGACAAGCTAGGAAGCTGTCCTAGGTCCAAGCAACACTTTAAATTGGACAGAAGAGGAACAAGGGAAATAGTTACATTAATTACTGAACATAGTCACTTCAGAAACATCTTCGTAAAGTGCGACTCTACAAAGATGAACCCGTTTGTAGAATGTGTAAACAGAATAAGGAATCTGTCACACATCCTGCTTGAGTGTCCATTCCTGTTAATAAAGAAACTTCCTCTTTCTGTAACAGGGAACGGATGCTCACATTTGAACCAACCAACCAACCAACCAAGGAACAGAGTTTGGGAAACAGTGAAAGCTTCTCTTCCTATGGGGTTGCACAATAAGCCTTATAGGCTGATTGCCAGAGTTCGTTTACACTCCATTAACCCCCCCCCCCCGTTATCTATCCATCTTTCTAATTTCAGTTTTTAAAAACCCTTTCGGCGTTTTATATATAAAATAGACTGTGAAGATATTAAACAAATAAATGTTATCCCAAATAAATATCATGAATGGCCTGAAATTTATTTAGACCTTTAGTCTGACTATGTGTTAATAGCAGCACACTTTTGACACATCCGCTAGCTTCGCTCTTTATGAGGATAATAAAGAACATACATTTACTCACGGATGATCTTTCTCAAAGTATTCCCCGTTGCATACAATGCATCTGTCCCAGCGTTTCTGCCAATCTTTAAAGACAGGGTGGAGCTCAATTTTTTGACAGAATCACCTGCGCACCACTGTTCTAAAGATGGAAAATGATTCCCATTAAAGCGTTTCTGCAATTTGGGGAAAAAGAAAAAGCCTCGCGGGGACAATAGAGACGGTGAAGAATTCAATGACATTGCTTTTTGTAAGATATTCAGCAATAACTTTTCAGATGTGCGGATTTATAAGATCGTGGTGCAGTATCCAGCGTGTTGCGCCTTTTGCATGTGACAAGACCTTGCAGAGTTTTCAGGACATCTCTGTAGTAGCCCAGTTACAGTTGTGTATGCAGATACGGCATGCTGTAAACCATTGGATCATTACTTTCCTAGCAGAAGAAACAACAGCTTTGCTATTTGTTCTTTGTATCGAAATGATGTAGTTAAATTTCATCAGTAGGGGTTACCTTTGAAAGAAACTCCTGCATCTTCTGTGACACATCTTCAACCGCACGCGAACGACAGTAGTTCTGGAACCCACCGTGCACAAACACTTCTCATGTGCAACTTTTCAGTTACCAACGTGAGGGTGATACCTAGTGAAAGTCTTTTATAATTTCTGAAAGTGTTGATACTGTTATTCCTCTATTATCTCTCACAATGACAATTATTGTGACAAACTGGAGGTTCGGTTCCACCTTTATTTGAAACTGATTGTCTTCCCTCTTTAAATATTTTAAACAATTTTCCAGTTGTGCTTTAGGGAAGAATTAACACTCCATAGGGCTCAACTGAATATGAAGTTCGACTTTCAGAGCAGTATGTGTCATCTCCATTTTGCTGTAGGCCTCAATTTGCACACCTCTAACAGGCTGTAAACGGAAGTGACACCATGTACATTACCGTTAAGCTAACAAAATATTATAAAGTTGAGTTGTAGCGCAGGAAATTATGCCTGTAAAAAATGTTATTATTTTGAGCTGCCCTCATACTTAAAAACTAAAAGAGGCATTGAGTAGAATAGAATGACGCCACTAGGTACATGTTCCCCCACTGAATGAAAACTTGCGGGCGCTTCTCCTTCTTTGCTCCATCTTTTGTCGTTTACAAGAATTAGTATGTTGGCATTGAAGATATACATGGCGTTATTTAACTTAGCAACTTTGTTTACATTCATTGAAGATGAAAACATATTGAGCATTTATTTATCTTGTTCTGTGTATTTCATGGTTTGAAGTATTTTTTACCATACATAAAAAAGAATAGGGAGGGTTTCAGCAGGGATGGAGGAAAGATGAAATTTACTAGTTATGGTTGAAATAGCTAAAAATGAAACTTCTGTTAAAAGTGTCAATGCATGTTGCGTTAGAGTGTGGAGTTGAATTTCGCAACCCTCGTCTTCTGTATGCAAACGGACTTCCGTTACAGATGACGCACGTGCAGGATGTGTCCTCCACATCTGGTGTGCGGAATGGTAAGGGCAGCTGGGGGTCGAGCTCTGCTGCTGCCATTTGCACGAGGAATTGCAGTGGGTGACCAAATTATTACAATCTGTAATTTTTGTTCTTCTGTGTCTTTATACTCGAGGGATATTAACATTTTAATGACATTCGCCCCATTTAAATAACTGCGATTTTTTTAAATAGCCCACCCTGTTTGTGGGGGATAAAGGGACTTTGTTCTTTGACAAGAACTCGGCAATATGCCTAGAGAAGTGCTGGATAGGGCAGAAATTCGCGAGGATTTTGTTAAAATAACACAAAAAGAGAGGAGAGAATTTAATGAATATTTTGTATTCACACGCACAAAAAAAAAATAATAATTGCTGATTGCATGGCAGTACAATTATCAATTATCCTTTGATTAAAGTATGGAATCTGCAAACGAAGTTTGTCTCTATATACTTCATAGGATGTTTTGAGATCAGTTTCTCCGAAATTAATACTTGGAGATAGTCTGCCCAATTTTTTAATTTTCGATGTTCTCTTCCCAAGGTCGCAAAAAATGCTTAGAATGTAAACATTGTATAGTGTCCATTTGCTTTATATTAAATTAACAAAAACAAAATAATTAAAACAAATACTTCATACTTCACTAGTCTGTCATTCAGTAACAGCTGACTACTAACAAAACGACTCACTATCGCTGCTGGAGAGTGCCTGCATGAGAACATTGTTACTTTTTGACGTTGAAACATTGCAAGTTTTCCCATATTTAATATACACTGCTCAGAAAATTGAAGGAATACAATTTTAAATCAAAACCTCAAAATAAACAGTGATATGAAATAATTTTTCACAGTCACATGTTAAGTTTTGCAGTATTGTTTCACTGAATAAATTGGTGAAGTTTCAAGAAAGGTTGAACCAAAGTGAGTGTTCTTTTGACATTTTTTAAATAGACTTTAACAGCAATCTGTGAATGGAAATTATTATTTTGTGTTCTCTGAGGCTGATACGGAGCAATGAGACATCTGAATGAAATATCAGATGCACAACCAGTTGCGTTAATTGGAGGTGGTCATTCCATTCGCAATGTCTCCAGGATTCTTCTGTCATCCATAGGGTTTGGAGGTGATATATAGAGACAGGTGGATACAGAGGCGGCCCGGACAAGGGCGTAAGAAGATGAAAGAGATACAGGATAGATATCTTGTCCTATCAGCTTTGCGCAGACACAAATCTACAGCCAGAGATCTACAAAATGATGTACGCATAGCAAGTGGAGTGATATTTCTGATCAGACTGTAAGAAACAGACTGAGAAATGCAGGGTTGAGATCCAGAATCCCCTTTCAAGCCTTCGTTTGACACGTCAGCACAAAGAAGTCCGGCTGAGATTGATCACAACCATCTGAACTGGCAGCTCCGCCAATGGAAGGCTGTTCTCTTCACAGACGAAAGATTTCATTTGACGTTGAATGGTCGTACGCGTGTATGGGATATCCTGGTGAACGTCTTGCTCCAGTCACCATTATTGAACATGACAGATTTGGAGGCTGTTTGACTGGTGTTACTATCGAAGCGCAGACAGAACTTGTTGTTGTCCCACAGCGCATGAGTGCAAATGTCTACAATGACATTATCCTTCAATTTGCTATTTGATTTGAGTCCTAATTTTCTTCTACTGCTAAATCTCACACAGCATGGAATACCGAACATGTCCTGCATGCAGTCCTGACCTCATTCCGATTGAGTATCTGTGGGATAAGCTGGTAAAACTTGTTCGCGAGCGTCCTGCTGTGTCACAGAAACCTGGGAGAGCTCGCCAATGCATTCACTGAAGAATGGGAGAGAATCCCACAAATGTTTATTAGGAGACTGGTGCTGAGCATGCCACGTGGGTGTTATGAAGTCATGACAGAACACAGAGGACACACTAGGTGTTGAGTGTTGAAATAACCATGCAAACATCGATTACTAAACAATGTAATCTTGTATTTTCACTTTGTTTTCTGTATCAATCAATAATGTGTTCTTTTTTCTGATCCTGTGAATTAGAATGACTATTCTAATTTTATACAATTCTTCAATCTATAATTACAAACTGTCAAAAATTAATTGTATTACTATTTATTTTGGAACTTTGATTTAAACATCTGTTACTCTAATTTTGAGCAATGTTTATGACTTGTCAAGAATACACTATTTCACTTTAATTATATAACTGCTTTTAAAAATATTATATTAAACTTTTTACGCAACAATCAGCCTGTATAGCTGAATGATTTTCTGAGAACGCTCATGGTGGTTAATGCACACTATGCATGCATGAGGCTCCTTCTGTCGTTTCCTCTTATTTCTATCGGTAAAATTCCCCCACAAACTTACTTAGATAAATTCCTTACAAATAATCGCCAGATCATAATTCAGGCACAAGATAGAAGCCCTTTACAGATAGTGTTGTTGTTTTTTTCTTTTTGTGTAAAAACGCATTAAGCAATAGTTACAGAAAACTAAACGTTGACATTTTTGAATTAGCACAAATCGGCGATCTCCGAGAGGAGCTGCCCCTCACTAATACATAACCAGACATTGAACAATTAGTTAATATCAAACAAGCACACTTTTCACTGATTATTCTCGTGAATAGTGTAGTAACCTTTGGGGAATAGAACTCACTCTTAATTTTTTTAAGAATCAACAAGGAACAAGCATGCACGAGGGTAGGTCCATAGGTTTCCGGCCTAACCATTTTCTAGCTATGATAAAGACAAAAACTGTTTTCAATATAGTTACCCTTTATTGCAATACACTTCTCGCATCTTTGATTTAACATTTTAACCCCCTCCCCAAATAAACAGAAGTTTTGTTTGCAAAATGGACATAAACAGCATCCATCTCTTCTTCGTCACACTTGAATTTCGTCCCTCAGTTCTGAGAAGAGGAAATAGTCACTGGGAGCTAGATCTGGGCTGCAGGGTGGATGGTCGATCTCCTTGAAGCCACATTTCTTCACTGCTTCCTATGCAAGAGCTGTGTGCACAGGCGCGTTGTCGTGAAGAAGGCGCACACCACCACTCAGCTTTCCTCGCCTTTTCTCTTTGATGGAAGCACGTAGCTTGTGCATAGGCCAGCATAGTACTCCCCATTTACTGTATTGTTCCTCTCCTTGAAGTCAATGAAGAGTATTCCTTCACAGTCCCAAAAGATAGTGGCCATGGTTGGCTTAGTTGGCTGAGTGACCTTGACCTTTAGAGGCGTAGCTTCGCCAGGTTTACATCACTCCATTGAGTCTCTTTTGGACGAGGGATTACAATAGACCATAGTTTCATCTTCTGTAACAATGGTTTGCAGAACTTCTCTCTCGTTGCCACGGCAGAGCTCCAAAAGTGCCTGACAACAGATGCGTTGCTGCTTTTGGACTGAGGAAAGAAGTCTAGGCACCTATCTTGCACTAACCTTATTCGTGTTTAAATGTTCATGAATAATTCGAAGCACTGTTGTTTTAGAAAGGCCCAACCTTACTATTATTTCTGTAACTTTGAGCCGACGATCTTGCATAATTTCTCTATCCATAAGAGCGATGTTTTCAGTAGTGAGCACCTCCAAGGGCCGACCTGCACGCTCTTCATGTTCAATGCTTTGTCGACCCATCCGAAAAAGTTTGGCCCATTCTTTTCGGTGGAATATGAGGAGGATGCTTCCCCATATACAAGTCCAATCGCTGTTTAATTTCGCTTGGAGTAAGTCGTTCTTTTGTGAAGAACTTAATAGAGCGCAGGAAGTTACAGTTACAATTATTTACTTAACAGATAAGATATGGCACCAGATAAGGATTTTGTGAAGACGAATATCCTTATCGGCTAGGCCGGAAACTTATGGACTTATCTTCATACAGTTTTTCTGACTTTAGACTGAAGTTAAGATAGCAACATGTGAGCGCGCTCCAACAATGTGTGGTGTATATGTACGCAGGTGTTGCCGTGCCACACGCTAGGAGGATCTCAAGCGAGAGCATTTCCGCGTTTTTATTTACCACGTCTTAAAAGTCAGTTAGAGAGAGTGCCTTGTAAGATTTCACCTTGCATTTTGGGATCTTTGCCCTTCTCAGTCCTCTACTTATCAAAGTTTGCATAGTTTAGGAAAGAAAGAGATTCCCTGGAAGTTGAAGACCGTGCCCATTACACTAACAACGGATAAAAAGATTGTGTTGCGTAAAGATAGTCTGTATTCATATTATCAAATTCAAGAAGCTCTGATTCGGGAGCAGTGAATCTTCAAAGAACAACTTCATGTCAGGAAGCTGTGCAAGCTCACAAAAGAGCAGGGAGGAGGAATTCACTTGTGGATGAGATCTCCAAACATAAACTACCCAAGCGAGAAGTGTTGAGATCTGGTCTTTGTGACACTTCCACTGTCACTGTCAGATAATACACACAAAATGTGTGCCTCAAGTCTTCAATGTACTGAAAACGAAGCGTTCTAAGACTGGTCTGCCTGCACTGCAAACAACTCAGGAGTAAGGAATCAAATGTTAGCCCCATCCTCCCTACAGTCTAAATGTGGCTTATTTGTATTCCCAGAAATAAAGAAGAAATCTTGTTCACCGACTTGGATCATGTGAAACCACAGAGGCTGCTTATGAAAAATGCATTTGCACCCTATCTGAAGAAGCATGGCGTTCAGCATTTACAAGAGATTTGAACTGATGAAACGTTGTATAAAGATGCAATGTGATCGCATTTGTTAAAATTCATTGCTTCTATTCTCAAAACTTTCACAGTGACCCCCGCAGTGCATGGAAAACTAAATTGCATGTTTCCCCTTTGTTATAATAATAATAATAATAATAATAATATATTAATGATTTCAAATATCCAGATAGTATTCCGGGCTCCCCTTTGGGGTCGCAAACCACAGTTTCAGAAACACTGATGTACAAGATCGGGTTGAGTACATAGGAGTAAACATTTTTTCACTTTGTTTTACCAGCATAAAGACTGTACGTATGTTACCCATTATCTTCATAATAATAATAATAATAATAATAATAATAATAATAATAATAATAATCAACAGCTGTTTCGTTTATTCGTTTGCTTTATTTACGAACACTCTTTAACATCTCAGCTTTTCAGCGTCCCATTATTCAGAGGCCTCTGCTTTTAGACTTGAGGTTCTTTAACGTGCCGTAAATATCATGGTGATCATGTAATAAAATATTTTTCAATTATCACCAAAATATTTTATGGTTATCAAAAGCAAATATGTAAAAGGAATGCTAATGGTAATCATAATGCTTGGCCAACCCTGTAGTTGAGAGGTAGGATTTCAAAACCGTCACTGGTCGAAAGCTCGACCCTTTGACATCCCATTGTTTTAGCATCCTCCACAGACCCCCAGGTAGCCCTCTTGTACTAGCTTATGAGTAATTTATGAGATGCACTGTCAGGCACATTTGGATGTCACGAAGATGGATGATGCAGATGAAGAAGAAATGCCCTCGGTGATAGTAACAGCTGTAGGTCTGTTTGCATTAAAGGGTTACTCGGAAGACGTCGATCTTCCGTCTAAAGTTGTAAACTAGGAAAGTTGTCTGCGCCAGGGAAATTCATTCAATATTAAAAGTAACTTTTTACTTGGGTAGATGCTTACAGGAATTTATTATTGCTTATAGTCCGTACAAAACGTCTGACCCCGCCAAAGTTCTTTCAAAACTTTGAACAAATGAAAGTCTAATGGTGCCAGGTCAGGACCACATAATAAATGTTTTAACACTCCAAATTTTAGATCATTTACGAGGGCTTTTCAATAAACTATGATGAAAGAGTTTTGCAGGAATAATTTCTCACGCTGAAAATTTAATTTACAACTCGTATTTTGCTAGTTTAATGCACATTACTGTCCCTTACGGTTCCCGCATTTAAGAGGTGTGCAAGTTGAGGCATGTTCAGTTCCGCCTGCAGCAAAATGGAGATGACATGCGATGAATATTATGCCGTTTCCGAAATTCTGCTTATGTGTCAAATAATCAACAGCTGAGGCCTGTGCAATGTGGAAGTAAATGCTACCGTAGTTCATTGATTTTCGGCATTGAACGACACGTGTGAGGGCGAGCATTGTCTTGATGCTTGTCTTGTCTTGTCTACTTTGATGCACTCGGTCTTTTCTCGAATAGGTCCAAATGGCTAGCATAATACGCTCCAGATAATCAATTAGCAGTGCATCCTTGGCATTCCCAGAAAACCGACGCCGATTTCACACTTTGACCTACTTTGGCGGTGTAGAATCGTGATGCGTCCATTGCTTACACTACTGTTTTGTTTCAGATGTGTAGTAGTAGTGACCCATGTTTCATCACTGGTCACAAATCGAGGCATAAAATCGGCGGGATCTCTCAGAAAGCAGGCTGAACTTTGCTGAGCGATTTGCACTCTTGATTCGCTTTTGTTCCTGAGTCAGCAGTCACAGCATCCATGTAAATGTAAAAAACACGTTCCCCTGAAATGCCCTGTACGTCAGCAATTTCGGATACCTCTAACAGCAAACCTACAGAACCACGTTTGAACCTTATCGATAATGCTGATGTGACGGGGGTCATCTTCCAAGTTTTCACGGCCGGATCACTTGAAAACAGTTAAAAATGGTGGTGCAGCCCCTAGAGTGTTTGTCATATGTGTATGAATTTCTAATGTATTCATAGCCTACTTTATCATGTACTTAATAACCGCTTGATGTTCGATACTTGTCATTTTCCCCATATATATGTCTGCACTGCAATAAACAGCTATAGCTATTGGGATTCTTGACCACTTCGTGTATTATTGCACAAATATTTCTATGAAAGATGGTGGGGTTGGTGACAAAACTGCTGGAATTTTTGTGCTTTTTACCTTTTGATTTTATTAAGTTAAGTAAATTTGCTAACTCTATAGATAATTAATCTCTAAAATATAAATTTATATCCAAAAATGTTTTCACATCATCAGTCACCCCTAGAAATCTGTTATAGCTCATTAAATGTGGGACGTGAATTAAAAAGGCAGAGGGCGAGATTAGCGGGGCGTATGCTGACGTTAATATGTTTAAGTTTCCTACACCCACGCGCTGCGCACAGTTCCCTAGCAACAGCCGCTGCCATGGCAACCCGCCCTTGAAGGGACACTGCCGAAACAGCTGGTGCTTGTGCAGTGCACTGGTATGAATAATAGTGAGGTGAGGGGTCAGATGACCAGGAGCCATTTCTCAGACAACCTTCATTAATTGATGATATTTGCTGAAATATTTAAAGATGCAATACGTAGAAAGAAATCACCCATCCAAATACTCGGTCGGTCCTGATGGTGTAGTGGTAACCATAGTTGTCTTCTAAACCCAAGATCGCGGGTCGAACCCGGCCAGGGTGGATGGATTTTTCCGGGCGTAAAAATCCTAAGTATGGCTTCCTTCGGAAGGGAAGTAAAGCTGTGGATCCCGTGTAGTACATTTACGGCACGAAAAAGAACCTCAAGTCTGAAAAAAGAGGCCTCTGAGCAAAATTTATCGGCCGTTTCACGCCCTGAATTGAATGGGACGCTGATGACCTGAGATGTTAAAGAGCGCCCGTAAATAAAACAAATAAAAAAAATACAAATACTCGCCAGATTCGCTAATGCTTAACGCAGACCTGACAGATATTCCGGATAGTCCCTCACCCTACAATTGCGTTCAAAGGAAGAATCATCACAGAAAAGCAAAAGAATGTGGCATGCGTTACATAACTTCTTGAATGCTTTTAACATTTGTACCGCCCCCCCCCCCATTGATTCTTACGCATATAGCCTGATTTGGGAATCGTACTCGCAAAGGCACCCTCAGTTTGGAGAGTATTTATAACAAATATACAATGCTCAACAAGAATGCGTTAAACATTACTGTAAAGATAAGCAATGCAAAAGTTTAATGGCTAGGCACAATTTAATATAATAAAATATTAATATTAACATTACTCCGTACTTACCTTAAAATTTACAAGCATAGCACAGTAAAAGATAACATTCTGGGGCCATTCCGCAATGATTTACAATAGCGGTGTTTACCGGTACGTCCATGTCTAGGGCGTGTACGGATACTGTTGTATCATGGAGTGCTAGATGGAAGTTGTAAGCAGAGTGTGTAGCGAAAGGACAGTGTTCGTTTGTTGTCAAGTAGAGAAGGATGTGGATAATATGGACGATTAACAGCAAATTTTTTCTGAAAGGAAGAGGTCAAACTGCCGAGATTCGTACATGTTTAACTGAGGTATGTGGTCAATAAGATACTGCACAGAAGACTGTTTACAACTGAGGCAATGGGTTCGTCAGCAGCAGGGAATCTGCACACAAGAATGTGAGTGCTGGGTCAACGTTGAGACTGTGTACTGATTTATTATGGCCTGATAAACTTCCTTGAACTGGAATATCTGACAGGCCTCGGCCGCGCAACCCTGCACACCATTCATCACGACGATTTGAAAATGAAAAAGGTGTGTGCACATTGTGTTCCATCACATGCAAAGAAGGACGAAATTTTTGAAGGCTGTAATCGATTACTGGAAATACATAGTGAAGATCCGGAATTTTTGGAGAATCTGGTGACTGGAGGCGAGTCATGGTGTCGCACCGTGGTAAGAAAGTGCACTGAATACTATGGAGACATCCATGGAGTCCCTGGACCAAGCAGACGATCACCGTCTTTCGGGACGCTTGAGACGTACTACTATGGACTGGTTCCTCAAGGAACGACTGTCAACAGCGAAACCCTTGACGCAGGAGCCAGCACCGATGAAAGAGAAAGTGATCTCCAACATGACAATGCGCGGCCCCACACCAGTAACACTAGGACTGCAAAGTTGACAATGCTGGGATTCACTGTTTTGCCGCACTCACCATATTTGCCGGATTTGGCTCTTGGCGATTACTTTTTGTTTCCAAACCTGAAAACATGGCTAACACGTGGTGGACGAAGATTCACATCAAATGATGAGGTTGCAGCCGAGACAGAGGTTTATGTTTCACAGTTGCACAAATTTTATTTGGAATGTCGTTGAACATAATATATTGATTTACAAGGCGATTGTGTTTAAAAAACAATAATTCTCTTAAAGCTTGTGTTTTCTTAGTCTGGCCGAGAACTTTTAGAACGCACCTCGTACTTAGTACTGCTTTATTAATGAAAATGTCTTCTTTTTTTTAAATGAATTTTTAACTTTTCTTAAACTGCCTGAAGAGGCTACATCTGGTGATTAGTCAGTGTGTGGTTTATAAATTCAAAATGAACTTTGTTAATTTTATGCATTGCAATCAGGAATTTGTGAGGGGCATGTCTCTTCAGGGAGGGAGCGGGGAAAGAAAAAAAAAAGACATTTGTACATTTTTTGCAAAACGATTTCCTTAAGCTTGGCCTGTAATGAAGAATAATCTCTCTCCTTCGCCGTTTTCCCTTTTGTAAATGTGCCATTATAGTTCCTTCTTTGTCCCAAAACGTTCCCTGCCAATTTTTGGACACTTTTTGTTTGGGCGGAGCCAACCTTTGATTATGCTTTTGTTTCTAGATTGTAGTAACGGATCCATTTTCAGTCATAGCTGCAATACGATCCAAAAAGACGGAAAAACAATCTTGAAAATAACTTAGAAGTTTACACTCCTGAATCAGCATTTTGTGATGCATTTACCAATGAGTTTTCTTGAACGACGTTACATGAACTCTTTGATAAAATAAACTTATTAACTGGAGGGCAGTGGTTTCGTCCCCACGCTGCACAGCATGAGCGAAACATGTAAAGTGTATGAACTTCGGATGGAGGTATTTTCAATAAAGAATGATCACATGTGCTGAACTATTTTGTTAGCTTAATGTACACGTAGTATTATTGTCAAATCCGGTTTCACCTGTGAGAGGTGTTCACTTCCACTTAATGCAAAAGCAACGAACAATATGCTGCTCCGAATTCTGCTTGCATGTCAACAAATCCTCTCAGCTGAGGCGTATGCAATGTTGCAGGACGTCTATGCAGAGATCGCTTTTGCGTATAGCTCAGCTCAAAGATGATTTAAAATGTTTAAAGGTGGGAGGTAATCAATTTCAAAGGAAGGTGGATCCTGTTTTCCAGCTAGTGGTGTAACGGAAGATAACATTAACACCGCTGCTGTTGAAGATGTAGAGTTTCAAAAGTAATCACTGCGGATGAAACTTTGATCCTGAGAGCAATAAAGAAAACTCTGTGTGGAATTCTGCATCATCCTCTCCCCAAAAATAAAGTAAGCAAAAGTAATTGCTTTTGCTAGGAAAGTTAACTGTATACTTGACAATACTAGACTAGAGATGTCCTGAAAACTCTGCAAGCCACATTTTCGTTCAACAAGATGGATGCTGCACCACATAATGCATGGCCGCACTTCGCAAGTGTTGTTGCTGAATATCTCATAAAATCAATGTGAAGTGTGTCCCTTCACCCTTCCAGATTTACCCCATACGACATTTTGCTTTTCCCGAAACTAAAGAAACACCTTCGGGGGAGTCATTTTCCATCATCAGAAGCATGGTGAAGGCTGTGGCGCCTATTCTGAAGAACCTATCAAAAATACTTTCTAGCACGTCTTTGAAAACCGGCAGAAATACTTGAACAGGTGCATTGCATCCAACAGGAACTTACTTTGAGAGAGAATATCAAATTTATGAGACGAGTAAAGTTATGTTGTCAAAAAATATATGATAATTTTTATTGAACTGCCTCATGTGATAACTATGCCTTGTAAACATGTTAAATTTAAAACACAACTTTTGTGTGTTTGGCCGATTTTAATAACTTTATCATTTACATTTCATTTATCACGCATTTTCAATATAAAGATGTTAATATTACAACTTATTTTTTCTCGTTCAAAATAACCTTATTAAAGAATATATTTTTTAAGGAATAAATTAAACAAAAAATTGAAAAAAACAAAGGGTTCTGCAAAAATAATAACTATTTTATAACCAAATGGAAGACGAAACAGTTACAGAATGTGTTTCAATACCACCAGTGTTATTTCAATTGTAGGATCATCTTTTGTTCTTCGGTTTCTAAGTACTTTCCTTTTACAGCCAAGTAGTGCCCCTTTAACTGAGCTCCACGTGCCAAACAGAAGCCCAATGGGAGAAGGGAGAGTTTCAGAGACCAATATCTTGGAAAGTTGATTACTTAGTTATATATCTGGAAGTTGGTCTATGTATTTTTCCGATTCGGAAATGTTCTGTTTTTTTATTTACTGTCAAGCAGGAGCATATTGCAGTCATCTTTCATGTGTCATTTCGATGTGCCGGGAGGTGCTCTCGACCCCAGCGCCAAAATCGATTACTGTCACGCGCCTTAATTAATCGATTGTGGGAACCACTTGTGTTTTACAAAATGCGGCCAATTAAGTTTAAGCTTGGGAGGATTATGTTACAAGCTCCTTTTAGTAGTGCACCTGACGAAAGTATTAACTGCCCCACTAAAACACTTTTCGTTTGCGTCCTCTCTGTTTCTAAAAGCACTAAAATCTGTGTGAACTAAAGGAGAATGCTTAAAGTTATTGAAATTATCGTGTTAGGTGTATAAAAATGCGAAATATTGAAGAAATATATAAAAATACTTTTTAAAAAGTGATTTACAAAAATAAAAAAATGTGCTCAAATGTATTTATTAATAAAATGAATATTTACATTCACTGAAATCGTCTTTTTTTGAAAAGAAACTATAAATTAATTTTTAAAATTATTTTTAGGCTGGTTCTCAATAGAGGAGAAGGTGGCAATATGGTTCCTGCTTGTAACAAGTCACCTCTGCTTTTTTACTTTGTATTATGCTGACATCTAGTGAATGCTACTTCAAACTATCTTTATCCTGACCCTTATTGCTGAGTTCTTCCTGCAAGTATGTGTCATTTTCTGTTTTACGAATTAACAAAGTTATTGTTTATAAGTAAAGAACTGCGTATTATGTTATAGTTTATTTGCTACTGAGCATCTTGTGCCTTCAGAAATGTAGTACATGAATTAGGGTTATTAATAATGTAAGTTGGAAACCTGCATATCTAGTAGAAACTGTACTTCTTTTAGGTTATTGTTTAACATGGCGGTGATGGTAATATGGCACCCTTCCATGTTTGGGAATATAAAAGAAATTTGGCAGATTGGGGAGGGGGGAGAAACAAGCACAAACATCGTTTCCTGATGCACAGAATAAGGCGAAAAAGGCAAGAGGAAAGAAGAAAAGAATGCTTCGTGATAAATATGACGAATCTGAAGTTTTTGATGATGTGTCCATTGCTACTGACAGCACTGTCACCAAACGAGGAGAACGCAGATGCTTCTTCTGCAATGGAACAGTTTGGAAGACAATGGAGGAGAAGAATGTGTAAAATGTGGTGTCGTATGCTGGACGTGTAGGAGCAGACTATAGTGAAATTAGTATATGCACTTCCTCGTTTTAGACATATCTGTGCGTTAGCAAAACATACAAATATAGTTTAGCTCGTTCAATTTGGTTTTTCTCTTTCCTTTCCATTATTGTATTTCTAACACGTTAGGTCATTAGAGAATGATTACATATATTTACTATTAATAGAATGTAAATGTATATAATATAAAAGAAAAATAATGTAACACTATAACAATGCAACTGAATTAACAATAATTATAAAAGCTGAAAAGGATAAAACACTAAGAGAAAGTCACACTTGTTATCGCTAGATTTCAAACTGTTAGAGTTCTTGACTTCCCATAGAAGAACTTTAAAGTTTCGACTGTGACATTATTCTGAACAAAATATTTTTAGTATGAAATGCAGTGAACATTTTTTGCCAACCTGATAAAAGACTAAGCGTTCCATTGTGATAAAAGTGCTTAGAGAGAGAAGCAAAACATTCATCCATTGCAGCTTCCTGATCTCAGAGGTGATTACCCAAAGAGAGGGAAATGTCATAATCTGGGTACTAGAGAGTCTCTCAACCAACGGATAGTAGCCACCTTCACTGTATGTGCTTTTGCATCTTCTCGCAAAAGACTCATTAGTTCTGAGTTGTTCAGGCACACGTTCCATCTGGTTGAGTACAACGGGGCAATTGTTAGGCCGGCTGCCACAGTTCATCAACTTTCTTTTAGTGCAATGGTTGTTTCGGTTGCATGTCAGCAGCCTATCGAGAAAATGATCCTTCTGCTAACATGGCAACAATGCAAAACAAGCATCAATTGTTAACGCGACGCCTCAAGTTGATGGAGGTGGAGTCTGGATGTCCTCACAAGTCCGGCTGTTGTTCGCTAAAAGAGCCCAAACTATCACTTGAAATGTTCGTAGTACTCCTCTGAAGTTCATCACGCAGGAGCTGTGTGACTAAGCGAATTTGTAAAGCGCATTGCGGAGCGCTAAGGCATTTTTAATTTTCGCTTTTTCATTTGCCCGATTTCCCTCATTTTCGTTTTATTTAGGTGGCACCTACCGAGTTTCGTTGGGAAAATCAAATAATAGTGCCGCTCGAGTGATTTTTAAATGTTTGGTTGCAGGTAAACCCCCACTCTTAGTAGTTTGATTTCGCTAATTTTTCAGAAAGTTTTTTTTTTCAGTTTTATATAGCAATTTCGTCGAAAAAAGCAAAAATTGCGACCTCTAATGCGTTCCCACACACACAGTTATGTATGTATATAACTTCTTGCGTTATCATTTTCGGTACCTAGTAGGTAGGATAGGTGGAGATTTGAATAAAATTTTAAAAAAAAGGTTTTCATGGGTACAATGACAGTATCCTCGGAATTCGCTTAAAAGTCAAGCCACCAGTTTGAAAAGTCTAACTCCCGCAACTGTATTTGTTGCCAAAACTTGAAATTTGAGCATTGCAATAAAACGGACACAAACTTTTGGTGAACTGTGTGTAATTGTTAGCCTGCTGTTGCGTGTTTAATAGGAGTATCGAAATAGAAGCGCGCTAGCCAATAGCGTCCCTAGAGAATTTTAGCAGAAAGACATAAAACCCCTAGCTGTTGAAAGAGATCCCCTTTGTGTGAATATTGTGGTAGGCAGGTGACGCTACATTCCCTTTAGGTTCTACAGAGGGGAAACTGAACAACCCTTTTATATTCGTAATTACAGCAAGCTGAGGGTGAATATTGCGCAGCAATTGAAAGTACTTATTTTGATCATTTTTAACCACCAAGAAGTTTACTTGCTTTCGTTTTACATAAATGTAACTCCATTTTGAAATATAACCAGAACACGCCTGCAATTACCGAACTGAAGTTTCGCTTCTGTTGCTATGGTAACGTTTACTGAAAATGAAGGTCATTGGTTTGGAAATTTTCACAATAAATAAAAATCATGTTTAAAAAGCTTTCTTTGTTTACAAGGTAATTGAAAATGTGTGGCAATTTTTATATCAGCAATAAATAATGAAAAGAGTAGTTTTAATATATACATTCCTCAAAGTAAGCAGTTCCCGTGTTTGCTTAAACCCTCATTTAACATTCTATTTGTTAAACTCGCTTGTCTGGTGACAAACCCGAAGTTTATTAGCTTGTACAATGAGGCGGAATCATAAACCCATTACTGTAAGACATAGAAACTAGAACTTTGATAAATTTAAATTCATTTTGTGTATGCTGCATACACAACCAGCCTTTATTAATAGTAGTATTAGTACTGCAGGTAGTTATAGCTTGAGTGGTTAAATCAACTAAATCAGCCGATACTTAATACCTGTATTAATACTAGAGCTGGTCATGTCTTAGAACAAGGAATTTGGATAAATCAGCTGACACATGACCTACCGTTATTAACATCACTAGTAATAATAGAGCTGTTGTATTTTGTTTTTACAGCCAGAGGACGACGCTGAAGAGGACGAGAGCATGAGCGGCGAGGTTTTGCAGCAGCAGGAGGAGAAGAGCGACGATAAAAAGGAGATAGAGGACGAGGAACGAGAGAAGATGCTAAACGAGGAAAACAAAAAGGACGAACCCGATGGCACGAAGCAGGGCGGTGGCGGCGATGTGGTGGAGAAAATGCGTAAGGTGCTGGAGGAATCTGCCACTGCAGACGGCGCCGGCAAGAAGAAAATCCCCATCGGCGGCATCAGAATGCCGGGTTTCCTTAGGAGTCGCTCACGGGAGAAGACAAAGGTACGGCGGTTTCTCTCACTCTCGGATATTTAGCATATGTTGCTCTTTTGCAGAAAACGCTTCGTTTTAAGTGTGACTGAAGTGTTTTTGGTGTTAACCCACTCATGTACGTTCGGATAACATACTGTAGAAGCTTCCCTCTCTCTTAACCTGTGTGTACATTTAGACCAACTTCCTCATGTCAATCACGAATACTTCACTTTAGACACGTTTCACAAGGCATGGCAGCACCGCCCAAATTATTACATGGTACAGTGGCGAGGTGATAGACAACTGAACATTTTCAGTACTTCTAGAAAACGCATTCAACAAGTAAGTTTCCCTATTTTGAAAAAAAAAAAATATATTGAAATTCTTTATGTTTCAAAAAATAAATAAATACACTTAAAATACTGTTTTACTTTTCCACAGACAACTTTTGTATTTAAATATTTTACAGATTCGCTAATTTATTTTCGGGATATGAAGAAACTACGAGAGATGTAAATTTCCTGTTTGTATCACTGGAAAGAACGTTTCTTGATTAGTAACCTTAGTAAAAGTTAGCGCATGGCACCCACTGTTTCAGCTACAGTGAAATGTTAATAAAGGTCGTGTGGTCGGCGTCTGACAATAACTCGAGAGCTTTGCGATTATAAGTCTAGCCTGGGCAAACAAAAAGCTTTGAAAAATTACAGACAGGTCTCCCATACTCTGATCTTTCACATATGAAAGCTTAGAACTAATTTGCAGAGTTTAGATAGCCTTCATAGATGAAAACATTAGCCGTGTAGAACGCATAGTGAAGAACTTACAGAGAGATACAGCAGTATCTAAACATTCATTCATCTCATGTGTCGGAAATATCTTCATGTAAGGCAGCTTTGTTACCCTTGCGTATCTACCAAGAGGTTACGATATGATGAAAGCGGCATTTACCAATACGACAGACAGTCGGCGTGTCTTCCAAAACGATGTCGAAGTGTGCGCTATAGGGTGGTTGAAAGTTTTTTTTTTTATTTCAGCAAATGGTCAAATTGTAACCACTCCATTTAAGAGCGAATTTAAAGAATATATTATTTTTATTCGAGGAATACTCCTTATAAATATCACTTGATAATATTTGTAACAGAAAAAATAAAGCCAATAGTTGTATTAGATCACCTACGTCGGAACTCATTCAACTTAAATACAAGGGGCATTCAGAACGTTTTGCAACCAGCCTATCCATTTTTGGGCAAAAATGTAACTAACACAGCTTGCAACGATGCACCTGAAGCTATAAAAATAAGTGCAAGTTTACACTTGCATAGTCACTGTCGTACAGTCTGCTGAGTTCAGTCCTGCGTCAATAGCTGGTGAAAAACAATGAATATTTGTAAAAAAAACTTTAGTTCTATATTTTCACACGCAATAAGCAGGCGAAAGAGCGAAAAAAAAAAATCCACGAGTTCATGGGGATCAAGTGTGTTCATTTCGTACTACTGCAAGTGGTTCGATCATTTGAAGAAGGGCGAGAGACGTTGAAAGAAAACCCTCGCTCTGACCGACCTCGAGCTGTGAACGAGAGAAATATTCAAAGATAGAGGAACCTGGTGGAGAAAAATCGACACATAACTTTTAAAATGGTAGTGGGTATTAGTATTAGCAGCATTGACAGTATACCCCATGAACATTTAAAGCTGCGAGAAATCTGTGCAAAATAGTTCCACATTCCTTAACCAATGAAGAGAAGAAGGGAAGAAAGGAGTATACCAGGAAACTGCTGAGCATGTTTTCACCAAATGTTCCTAAATGTTTGACAGATATATGCACTGGTGCTGAAAGTCGGTTTTATTTCTATACCACCCAAATAGCGCTCAGAACTGCGTGTGGGTAGACGAGAATGACCCAAAACCAGTTATTTGTTCTTCGACAAGATTTTCGTTCTCTGAAGCGAATGTTCACTGTTGTCTTCAACTATGAAGCACCTTTAATGATTGACGTATACCAGAAGGAATGATAATGAATGGAGAATACTCGGCCTCCAAAGACAGGAACTTCAAGGCTGTTGCTTTTGCACGACAATGCCACTCGTCGCAGAACAGATGCAAACTGGAAGTCGCACAAAGTTCAGTTGCTTGACCATTCACCGTACAGCCCAGACCTTGCAGCGCGACTTCTGGTTGTTTCCTCGAGTGAAACCTTACATTGCTGGAAAATCTTTTAAACGAGTTCAGGACTTTGTTCATGCTATAAATTCAACTCTGTTATCAATATCTTAGTGTGAGTACCGTAGTGCTTTTGACCAGTGGTTGCATCGTCTACAACTACGTGTGTGGAGAGTACTTTGGAGGACTGTAAGGATAAGTTTTCAATTCGGTCGTTAGCGTGACTTTAAGGTGACACTTTGAAAACTTTTTGAATGCCCCTCGTATTTGTTTATGATAATTTTCAGTCAAAAATGTCCTCTCGCTCTGAAAAAAAAATTTCAAAATGTATAGTTCTTTCTCTATTACAGAAAGCGAAAGCAAAAGCATAGGATATAACTACACTTTTCTTTCTTTTACGGACCTTGACAAAGCTGTCGAAATAATTGCATTAAACGAACCGCACCCAGTTCCATCACAAGAAATTGAAAGCTGGAAGGGTCGTGAACCATCATGCGGTCAATTGAAGTTGATGACGCAAGTATTTTCTTTGTGCCTTCGAGGCCAATGGTGCGATAGAGCTTCTTTTGGTTCCCAGAGAAGACAAGGAAATGCATGACTTTGTTGTCTACTGTAGACGAGCTGTCTGTATCACAGACGGGTGATTGTTTTAGTATAACTGCTGAAGAATCTAACTTAACTTCCAGAAAGATTATCTCTCTAACATGTCTTACTGCTTTGGTGTTCTGTTTTATTTTTTCTTTCTTTCATTAACGGCATTCTTAATTTAGTTTACTATAATAATCCATTCCTAGCCAAGAAATTCTCAAAATTATTTGTGCACTTCTGCAAATAATCTTGCGGGCTTCCCTTATTAAATTGAGATTAAAGAAAAACGAAAACGCGACTGTGTTGGGTCGGTCCTGGTGCTCTAGTGGTAGCCATTCTCTCGTGCATAAGGTATTCTAAAAGTTCTCAGCCTGACTCACAGATGTCGTGAAGATGGTCAAATTATTATAATAGTTTTAAGTACCACTCTTGAGATGACTGGCTGTAAAGTTTCAGACGCGCAAGTGTAATAACTTGTTTGTGACGATCGTGTAAACAAACTAATGTTAACATTTTCTATAAAAGTGATAAAACTGAAATACGAGGTGTGATAAGTTAATTCGTTTTGAAGGGTTTAACTCCATCAGAAATACAAAAGCAGATTTCACATTAAAGGATTTCTCCCCGTCGTTTTCGATGGTTAAAAAAAGGGGGCAGTGAACTTAAGTTTGTCGTACATTCATTCAAGATGTTGAGCGCCAGGGCGTCCCAAAACTGCTACGACCGAAGAGATTGAGACAAAAACTCAAAATGCCGTGCTCAATGATCCTCGATTGAAGGTGCGCGAGTTGGCAGACATTGCAAAGACCTCGATAGGCCGTGTCCACTGCATTTTACATCAAGTTTTGGGTATGAGAAAGCCGCGTTTGTTATCAAACTACCAAAAACGCATTCTAATGAACATTTAGCAAGAGTGTTTAGACTTGTTTAAACTCGTTCCCTTGAGTTTCGCCGACGTTTCATAACAATAGATGAAACATGGATTCATTTCTACACGCCCGAGACGAAGGAGCTGTTCAAACAGTGGGTGACAACAAGTGAAAGTTCACCAAAGAAAGTAAAAACGGTTCATCTGCAGGAAAATGATGAATTCGCTTTTCTGGAATTCCCATGGTGTGATGCTCGTAGGGAAGAACATCACGTACTGGACCGACCGAAAGATGCTTTTCCGGCTAATCGTCCACACCTTGTGAAATAGAAAATTTCTGAATTGAATAGGACGCTGATGACCTGAGATGTTAAAGAAAGTACGCAAATAAATCAAATAATACTCTCATCACTGTGTTGGGGCAAATAATGGGGTTTGTTTTTCACATATCATCTGAAATATATCCCCCGTTCTCTTGTTCAACATATCTGCTAGATTTGCACTATGTCTTAGCTTTCAGTTGCTGCAGACTTATTGAGTTCTTTAAGCTAACCATCTGTGCGGAATGACTCGGGTGGTAAAACTTTCAGGGAGTTCCGGGTTCAAATCCTTTATGACCGGTCATTCTATCCTTTGGATTGGATTTTTAGGGGCGGGGAAGAATATTTCAATACTTGAATCTTGCTCAACGACTGACCCTTTGTCGTACATCCCCAGTGAGGGAGCTCCGGAAGAAAGGGATGAGGTGAGGCAGAAACTGGGCGATGAGACACGTTTCCAGATAGAATACCCCAAATACTACCCCTCTCCTAGGAGTTACAAGGTCCCCTTCCGAACCAGAAGCCAAGGCAGAAACCTCTACAAAGTGCAAGCCACTGTCACCCTGTGCACTTCACCCTGGTTATTTTTACCCTGTAAAGGAACCAACGAAAGGAAATGGGAGATGGAATAATTCGTGGGAAGTACGTATACCTCCCAGCATTCACTTAAGCAACCAGGGGAATCAACGGAAACCCCCAGGGTCAATATTTGAACTCGGGATCTCCAGAAAGTCCCAAGCTGAACCACCTAAGACCGAATGGGGTATTGTCTTGAGACTCGCATTCGGAAGGTTCCAGCAGTGTTTTCGTCATTTAGGTAAATAATAGGATGTATCTTTACTTTCCACGAATTGTGCACTGCTCCATTTCATTGGTTCTATTACAGAGTCGAAAGTGCCAGGGCGAAGACGGTGGCTTGCGGTTTCTACCATTGGGAGAAACGGCGAGATATACTCCTCCCCAACACAGCCTGAGTCATCTTCAAACTGACATCTGCTTGTATGAAGCATCTCTACAAGTGACGTAATAGGTTGTTTAGTTTTTCCACATTTCATCTCCTCCGCAATCCCTATCATAAATTGTTGTGGGTTTTACATTTTCTGAGACCATGTTGTGAGCTTTTTAACGTTGTCGCTTCGAGTTGGAATATCAGGATAGGTTCATAAGTTTTCGGGCTAATCATTTGCAAGGTATGATAAAGACAAAAACAATATTTCACTTTTCAATATAGTTACCTTTTATTGCAATGCATTTCTCATATCTTTGAATTAGCATTTCAGTTCCCCCCTCCAAATAGTCAAAGTCTTTTCTGCAAAATGGGCATAAACAGCATCCGTCACTTCTTCGTCACACTTAAATTTCCTTCCTCGAAGGTCCTTCTTGAGTTTTGAGAAGAGAAAATAGTCACTGGAAGCTAGATCTGGGCTGTAGGGTGCAGGTCGATCTCCTTGAAGCCACATTTCTTCACAGCTTCCTTTGCAACAAGAGCTGTGTGACAGGCGCGTTGTCGTGAAGAAGGCGCACACCACCATTCAGCTTTACTCGCCTTTTCTCTTTGATGGAAGCACGTGGTCTGTGCAGTAGGCCAGCATAGTACTCCCCATTTACTGTAGTGTTCCTCTCCTTGAAGTCAATGAAGAGTATTCATTCCTTAACAGTCCCAAAAGATTGTGGCCATACTCTTCTAGGTTGACTGCGTGACCTTGGCCATTGGAGGCGGTGCTTTGCCAGGTTTACGCCCTCCATGATTCTCTTTTGGACAAGGGATCATAGTAGAAGACCATAGTTTCATCTCCTGTAACAATGGTTTGCAGAACTTCTCTCTCGTTGCCACGGCAGAGCTCCAAAAATGTCTGACAACAGACGACTCGTTGGTGCTTTTGGACTGGAAAGAAGTCTACATACTAACTTTATTTATGTTTAAATGTTGATGAATAATTCGAAGGACTGTTGTTTTAGAAAGGCCCGACCTTGCGTTTATTTCTGTAATTTGAGCCGCCGGTCTTCCAAAATGTCTCCTTCCTCAAGAGTGATGTTTTCAGGAGTGAGCACCTCTAAGGGCCGACCTGCACACTCTTCGTCTTCAATGCTTTCTCGACCCATTCGAAAAAATTTAGCCCATTCTTTTACGGTAGAATATGAGGAGGATGTTTCCCCATATACTCCGTCCAATCACTGTTTAATTTCATTTGGAGTAAGTCCTTCTTTTGTGAAGAACTTAATAACAGGTCGATACTTCATTTTGAACATGTCAAATGTTGTACACATAGCCTCCTTTATGCAACTATATCTGAACAACTCAACACCGCGGAGCGGAAGTTACATCTGCAATTATTTATTTAACAGATAACACATGACATCAGATAACAGTTTTATGAAGGCGATAATACCTATCGACGAGACCGGAAACTTCTGGATCTACCATCGTATTTCTCAAAGAATGCGCTGAATACCGTTAAGCGTACAAGTTGCAGATTCATGAATTAAAACCGCAACTGTAATGAAAATATGCTTATTTGTTTAAAAATATTCATGAAATTCCAGTTTTTGTCTCCGAAATAAAATACCTCATTAATTAAGGTGGGCAAAGTATGTATTTCTTATTATTTTTTTTTTTTTTTGTACTTTGGTTTTCGGTTTGGATTGTTTATTGGTAGTAATGACAATCCGGAATGTTCATTTTTTCTTATAAATCCCTGCTTTATGTTAAGCTGAGAAAGTGAAATAACGTTTCTGATATAAAAAGCAAGCAACTTAGCTTAGATTGACAATAACCGTAAATGACAGATCTCTGAAAAGGGTGTATTATGTTTTCCAGCTTTACTATATGATG
The DNA here is from genome assembly GCA_030762175.1 of Metallyticus violacea. NCBI lineage: Eukaryota > Metazoa > Arthropoda > Insecta > Mantodea > Metallyticidae > Metallyticus > Metallyticus violacea. The sequence continues at coordinate 6,606,771 of CM060844.1, forward strand.
TCATTACTTGGTAATCAAGAGGGGGAAGGAGAGAAGAATATCATAAAGAGATATGAGCGATGTTCTGTAATATTACTGTGCGATAACATTATCCAAGAGCACATCTCACTACACAAATACCACTTCCATTTGTTAACTTTTCCGCATTTATTTTCTTGATAACAGATTATCACATATGAACAGCGCAACGTGACTTCATTAATAATAATAATAATAATAATAATAATAATAATAATAATAATAATTGTTATAATAATGAAGAAATGCGCATGCTACTTATTTGAGTATCAGTATTAATTATTATTGGGTTTTAAGATTTTCCAGTAGTGAAAAAGTATGAACTTGGATATTTTAGGGTCATTCGGTCAGAATTATGCAGAGGAATTCGATTCAAAATCAAAATTTGCATTATTGCCGTGACCTGTAACCAGAAAATTATGCAGTAGTTTTAATTCACAAGAGCGGGCAGTACCAACATAGCCGACTATCATCACCACCCTGGTTGCGAATGTTCATCATAAATAGTAAATATTTCGAAAGGCTTATTATATTCAACAATAATTAGTTTAAGGAAACTATTTTACGCGATGGCTATTTCCTGTCAATTTTGATAGTAAAAATCGAATGTGTTCTTTAAATTAGCCCTTCAGACCTCAGTTTTTATTTATATTCGATTCCCAATTATGGCAAAAGTAAAATGTACGCTAGATATATACTAAAGCTTTGTTATTTACATGCTGTAAATGTAAATAAATAATTATATGCAGTTTAAAACATAATTATTACGCTTGAAAAAGGTTGACATTTTCCTAAACCCTAAACTTAATGTGCGTGTCACATACTACTTTATTATCAGAAGTCCCTTGCTGGGATACAAGCGTCGGAGCGGAAGTTTGCATTGAAAAGAAGTATAAGAGATAAACGTGTTATTTTGTAACTATCGCATTTAATATATAATTTCAACAGGGTTTTGCATTTATTTATTTATATTTATAAAAACTTCCCCGCTGAAAAAAGCGAAAGCAAAATTATTGGCTTACTGCTCTTTCTTTGGCACAAATGCATCAATGTTATTTTTAATGCCATCAAGAAAAACAATCATAAAAATAAATTCGTTAAATTTATTTTTAATAAATTTAAAGTTTCGAACGGGCGAACTCCATGTTTGCAGGCAGACACGCTGACTAAAAAGACTACGGATGCACTCTCACATCAAAGTACCGTGCGATCAGTTTTGTTTTCCCCCGGAGTGTTTTGCCTATGGGCGAGCGCGCCGTTAGTTAGCCGGTTAACTGGCCAGCCAGATTTCGGTGATTAGTGGGAGGGTAAAACAACCATACAACAATACACGAACCAATTTATGAGACTCATTACTTACCCAATTATGAAATGAGGTGTTGAAAGTATCCGTCTTCATTCTCCACACATTTTTGGCATCTCTTTAGGAATTAATTCACCACTCGTTGTAGTTCGTTTTGAGAAATCCTGTCAATTTCCTGACGTATATTTTCTTTGAGTTCTTGTCTGGTATGCGGGTTCGCCTTATACACGCCATTTTTTAATTTACCCCAGAGATAATAACCGCAGGCTATTGAATCAGGGGCCCGAGAGTGCCACAAGTCCCTACTAATAGCTCTGTCTCGTGAAACTATTTGCATTGTGAATGGTGGTGAGTTCTGTTGAAAAAATGCATAATCACGCTCCCTGTCGGTTAATTCTGTGAAAGAAGGTGTTAGTATGGTATTACGTAAGTAACAGAACCAACTGTATATTGGTCCTGTGATTCTTTCACCACTGAGTTAACACATATGGAATACACGCTGTGTCGTAAAATCATGAGGCATAATACACTTTATGTATACTATCGAATTAGGAACCGATCAATACGACACATAATCGGGAATAGCCGCGCTAAGACTGCGATATTAAGCAAGGTCAACAGGTAAGCAAGTAGGCTCGCTACCTCCTCCACGAACGCGACAAGCGAGTGGGGGCTCGCTCGTAATACCCGCCCCGCAAGGTATTATAAGTACTTTCGCTTATGCACGCAAATAGCAAGTCACGCATGTTTCAAAAATAATTTTACGAACTTTTTTTTAATGGTAGTTGTTCTTGGTGTGATATCAAAATAACATAAATGCATTTTTGTTGAAGACAGAGCAGTGTGCCGATATTTTTGTTTTCACTGTTTTCCACGGGGAAGATGTGAAATATAAATAAATTTAAAACCCTGTTGAAATTTTATAATAAATGTAATGCGTACGTATTTATAAAATTTATGTTATTGCCTATAATATTAAATGTTTTGAAATGTCTAACATTAGTATTTTCGGATTTATGTCTTTCGAAATGGTTGGTTTTCACAAATATTTGATAAATTTTTCGTATTAAAACCATAAAGCTGATGTACATATAAGAAAGCATCCTTCACAAAAGTATATATCTTTACATGTACGTTTTTCAAGATAATACTAATTTTGAACATTAAAATAAATTGGCAAAGGTGGCATTGAATTTGTTGGTCATCATCCACGCTGTGATTACCGAGACATGTGCGAAGGAAGCACGCGTAAATGATAATTATGAACAATTGCAGAGGGACAGGCGGAAGTGACGTCATGGTCAGAAGCAGAGTGCTACAAGCGAATGAATCGTGTGCCAACAAAACTTAGCAGCGTCCGTGAGTTAGAAAAAGTGAGATTATTTATCAGTCGCCTTATACATTGCTGGCCATTAAAATTGCGATTCACACAAGAAAAGCGTGACAATTTCTGAGGAACACAAAACGAGTGTGACTGGTTGAACATACGGCAACAATACCAGTAGGTGTCTGTGGCCTACCGAAATTCGTTCACAGGAAACGAAAATAAGATCAGTGGATCGAGGAAGGGCGGACATCCAGACGCGAAAGATCGCGACAATTCGGCCAAACAACTAAATGAAAAGATATTTCCGTATGGCTATTACAATGTGTTGCAATTCTAATGCGTAAAAATTAGCAATCACAAAATATATTAACATTTTATTTTAATATTACTAATCTTCGACTTAAATAATTTATACATGAATAAAAAAAATCATCATTCCAATTGCATATAATGGAATGTTATAGTATCGTTAGATCATAGGTATTATTACATCATGCCTCTCACGGCAAGCAACAGAAAGGAGGAGGAAAGCACCTTTGAATAGGTGTATGTAATTATAATAATTTAATATACAATTATTTTCTTAGTTTGCAAGTGATAAGTGCGGATTAGTATTATTTATAAAATAATAGCAGTATCGTAACTACCACCACTGCTAATATTACCACTAGTACTACTATTATCACTACTGCTGGTGTTACCACTACTACTGCTACTACTGCTGCTACTACTACTACTACTACTACTACTACTACTCTACTACTACTGCTAGTATTATCACTATTAATACTATTACTATTATCACTACTACTATTACCACTACTACTCTAGTATTATCACTACTAATACTATTATCACTACTACTATTACCACTACTACTACTGCTCTAGTATTATCACTACTACTACTATTATCACTACTACTACTATTATCACTACTACTACTACTACTACTACTACTACTACTACTGCTAGTATTATCACTACTAATACTATTACTATTATCACTACTACTACTACTACTACTACTACTACTGCTAGTATTATCACTACTATTACTACCATCCTACAATAATAATAATAATAATAATAATAATAACAATGATGATGATGTATTGGCAAAAGGCCCTGGTACTGGTATTTTAAGACTACGAATGTTGTATTAAATTTTCATGAAATTGCGGCAAATCTTAAGCAACACCATTGTTGGTAAGAGTGATTCGTTGAGCAGTTTTACACAAACTTTCAGCGAGTTGCTCTGTTCATCAGTATTACATGTGCCTTAGAAAATTGGAGGAGGTGAGTTTCATTTGAAGGGCTAAATAGCAAAACAGGTCAAAGTAGAGTTGGATGAAGTTCATGCGGACTCTGCACTGTCATTGAAGATCGTTTGGATGCTCAAGTTTGAACGTGGTCACTTAAGATGAAGCTTTCTGCAGCCTCCCTGTTGAGGTTACCACAAAGGAAATTATTGAGCAAATGCGTAATGTCGTAATGAGTGAAGGTGCGCGAGATAGGCTTCTCAACTGAGCCTCACTTTCTAAGCGGAGGTTTTTTATGCACACAACGCAGATTAGAACACGTTTCTTGTCATCTCTGGTAACTTGCCGAATTTTTCTATACCTGGAAAAGATTACTACGATATTTTCTTGCGAATCGCCTTAAAGCACAGGATAACACACAAACGCACAACCCCTCGCTGACAAAGCCCATCTCAAACTAACAACAAGCTGCTTACCTGTGCATTGGTTATACGGCCTTGAAAGAAGAGTCCGCATAAATTTGATATGAATATCCTCTGACGTTGAACCATATTTTATCATTATATGATACTTAATTTTATGTAATATCCACAACGCGTCTGTTTTAGAAAAATGTATTAAATAAACTATTTGAAATAATTTCAAATGATAGTTTAAGACTAATGTGTCAACGTAAAAAAACAATTATTGCATGATCACCGACAGTTCTGAATATGTGCATATACATTTCCTCAGGCGGAAAGTTGCAAGCTACACATACGTACAGTGTGTCATGCATTCCTCGCTATCTCTTTTTCTGATCGGACGTCACGCAAGGAACACCCATTGGGTTGCCATGGCTGCAGATATTGTAGTAACACTGTGCAAAAGGGGGAACTGTGGAAAAACCAACTCTTTAAAGGAAAAGTGGGCGTGAAAGCATCGCGCGCATGCATTGTTTAAATTTAGAGAACCCTCGTTCTCAATAATTTGTCTAGAGCTGGCGTTGTTCTGTGACAAAAGGAAATGCCATTTGTTCACTTCAATAAGGTTCTATTGTGGAGAACACAGGCCACTGCGCTTGATTCTATTTTCCCATTCACGCAGCCTTGTCCCCCGGCAAGGTTTCAAGTCGGAGTACAGTCAACTCACGAGTAGCGAGCGGCATTCGACATCACTCCAAAATGATCAAATTAGCACCTTTTGTTTCATTTGAAAAAGTCTCGCAATGACTCACAGATTGCAGTTTTGTTCCTACTTGCCATATCAAAATTCGGCCCTTTTTCACATCTGCAGACCAGCGGACATATTGAACAGCGTGCGATATACAGCAACGAAAATTCCTAGAAGCATGACGGATACTCTAGGGTACTCAACTGTTTCCAAGCACACCACTGGGTTCAAACGCAATCGTAAAAGCTTGGAAGACTCATCGTTAGTTGATAGCCAAATTCTGCCACCATTCCGGAAATTGTCGAAAAAGTACTTGGGGGATCGCCAGGAATTGCTGGAAAAATAGACGTTTCAGATGAACGCGTGTTATACATTTTACTGAAGGATTGTGCAAGAAAAAATCATCTGCAGGATGAACCAGATCAAAAACAAAACAACTTAAATATTTACACGAAGTTTGACGCGTTTTCAGAGAGCCCCGCCTGATTTTATCCGTGACCAGTGATGAATCGTGGGTTCATTACTAAAGAGCAGAGACAAAACAATGGAAGCATCATGATGCTGGTGAGAGGGAAATCTGAATTTCGAATCCCGCCAGTATCGTCCTCCCTGACAGGTTTTTTCCAAGTTTTCCTCAGTCTTCACAAATGGCAAATGGCGAGGAGGTACCCAAAACTTAGGTCTGGAACGTTTCCTTCCTTTAAAAAAAATAAATAAATAAACTTTACCAATGTATCATTTCATGTATCATCAGTGTCTACCGCCTTGGTGCCACGGCAGTAAAAACAGGCTTTAAATACCATTGAAAATTATGATTTTGCACTGCTAAAGAAGGCTAAAGATCATGGCTACAATTATTCTAATTGACTATCTTTCCAACTAAACATTCTTACTGGTATGCTAAAGCATCTCCAAAAAAGACCTGGTTTATCAAAGAAGAAAGTAATCTCGCATCGAGAGGTACTTTCCCTCACAATAGCGAAAAACAATTAAATGGACTATGTTTGCTGCCACATCCGTCTTATTCCCCACATTTAACTCCATCGGACTTCCATTTCCTTCCAAAACTGAGAAAATTCTTTGGTGGAAAGAACCTTTCATCCAAAGAGGATTTCCTGTAGGAATTTAATTTTAAGTTAAGTGATGAACCCTTTTTCAGACACACAAAGAAGAAACTCTCGTTAGTTTTCAAATTACGAGGGTGCTTCAAACATAAACCGCTTGTGAGTAGTAGGGAACGAAACATATCTCTAAGAACGTGGGAGGGGAGGGGGATGGAACCGGTTTCATTTGTCAGCAACACCACGTCCGAACAACAGGTACACTCGTTCTTTGCGTAGAGTATTATTTTTATTTTTATTTATTTTAAACGTGGAAGGGTAGTAAACCCGACTGAAATTTCGCCAAGTTTAAGGGAGCATTTTGGGGATAAAACGCAAGTGTTTGAGCGGCACTAAAGTTCCAAAGAAGAAGGAGAAACCCTGGAAAATGAAAGTCGCCAACCTCTACTTTGGCGGATCTTAACGGAAAGAAACATTCGGACCCAATCAGGGTGACCGACGCTCGACACTTTCTGAAATCCGTACTTAGGTGGGAATAAGTTATGGAAGTGTTCAGTCCATGATTTCAGATGACTAGGATCACCGAAAAGTCTCGGCAAGGTGAGGGGCTTCCTCGAATTCTCACTGCGCGTGTGTGAATGTGTCAGAAGTTTTTGGTTCAAAAACCGGGAACCAAGGAGAAACTATGAAACATGTTTACACTGTACTGCGCTGAAAAAATAGCTGGGATATTTACAGAGGCACAAGTATGGAACAAAACAAGAAAAAAGTGCATATAGCATCGGAATTACGTCTACTACTGCATGGTCTTTGATCTACTCTTTTAAACATGTGCTTCATATAATCGCCTCCATGCATTGCAACCTTCCACGTCTGATGGAATCGCGCACTCTTTGTAGTTCTTGCTGATTACGTCACAGGCATTGAACATGCACATCATTTATGGGGACTGAATGCACCATAGCATTTAAATAACTCCAAAGCCAGGAGCCTAGAGGATTAAGACTATAATTCAGAAGATATTGCTTTTAGGAAGCTTTTTTCCTGTTTTGTACCAAAATGCCGCCTCTGTAAATATTGGAATGTTTTTAGGACATATAGTGTACCTACCCCTGAGTCGGAGTGGGGAATCCGCTCCTGTCAAAGGAAAAGTTCCCCGTCTCCCAAGACATTTTATTAATGTCAATGCAGTTTCTGTTTGAGACAAAACACACTTATCAGTAGCAACCGAGCATGTGTTTGCTCCGTTCGACAACTGCATGCAACCATCTGAACATGCAAGATAATGCGATTGAGGGGGTGTGTGTTTAGAAATATTATATATATCACAGTTTTATTTAATTTAGTTTCAATAAATTTAAAATATACGGTTTGTTTTTTATTCATCCTTATAAAATCATCAAGTTTTTGTTAAGCGAAGGAGGAAAACATATACTTTTTCAGGCACACAAATAATCGATTTTTAATTTATAGGTATATTCTTTTGCTATAAATTATAAAAGTGTTTTATTAATATATCCCAATTATGCTCTACTTTTTAAGGAAAGCATTACGAAGGATATTTTCACGAATGCAGAAACTCATATATAAATATTAACAAAAGTTATATTAAAGTAGGTTGAAAATTAAAGGAAGATGTCGTAAGTATATTTTATACTACCATATAGAAGAGTAAGCAATGCCTACCTAAGTTTAGAGCTGAAAGTAGCGGCACTGGAATAATTCAATTGAAGATTAGTGCTGCAAAGTAACTTAGCACCACTACTTAATAAATTACAATTGAAAATAGCAGTCCTGCTATTATCACACTGTTTTATAGAATAAATTTACAGAATTATTGATGCAATGCACCTTAATTGCAGTTAAACGAATAAGCTATACTACACGAGGTGCAGTGGGTAAAATTAATTCCTGCCACTTTATTAAAAATAGTAGAAGCTCTCATCAAAAATTAGCTTATGTTCTCTTTTGTGAAAACACTGGACTATTTTGCTACATATGCAACAGATTTTCTTTTCAAGAAGGCGACAAAACTTCAAACTTCCATATATCAACACTGTGACTCATATATAACAAAGACTTTAACACGGAATAAAGAGACCATAATGTTAAAGATTTCGTTGCCTTCAATTTTTCCAGTAAATACGTCAACATAAAAGTCTCACTAATTGTCCTGACATTTTTCTTTGCGCACCAAGCTGTGATTCTCGCCTCATACAGGTTTTTTAGATCTTAGGCGGCAGCAGCAAATCATTCCTTACACTAGTTGCCGCTTCACGAAACCTTTAACCTTTCAAACCTTATATTACAATAAACTATTGTAGAAATACAAGTGAAACATGATTTCCAGCTGAATGACATTACAGAATCATAATGATGTGTCAACATGAACCTACTTCAATATAATTTGATAATATTTATGTATTAACTTGTGCATTGGTCTCGAGGGCTATAACACAAAACACAATCAACATCCTGCTGACACGGAGGATATTGTTCAACTTAAACCCAGATCGCGCCGGAATGCAAACGTAACACAAATATACTGGACTGTCATAAGACGGGAGTTTTGTCGCAGTAAGATGGCACTCGTGTATGTTTTGCAGGACGGAGAGTCCGATGTAGAGGAGGGCCGGGATTTGTTGCAGGAGCCCTCCAACACGACGGGGGTACCCTCTGACACCGAACAGCAGCAGCAAGCCAACAAGGGCACTCGACTTCCTGTCCTCAAGATCACCAACCCCTTCGCTAGGAAAAAGGTAACAACACAAACGGTCACTGGCATGTTGCTTTTTGTGTTTAGTTGCTTTCACCTGCCGACGCTCACCTTGCTTTTGTTTTCTTTATTAGCTTGCATTTGCTTAAAACACCGCTGATCGCAGACGATTTAAATCACAGCTTTAAGAACATTGTAAAGAAGTTGGCAAACTGACCCAAGAGCCTCTGACCTTTGTATTCTGTATTAAAAATAAAATTAATTGGCTGAACGAAATAATTGTGCTGATCAACTGGGTGTGGAGAACAAGTTATCAAGTCTGTGGGCATAGCGACCTGTCTCAGGGTATACTGCACCGCAGAAGTCCATGAGATTTAAGTTGTCCGATGTTGAAAGAGACGAGAATACTCGTCTCGCTCGCTCTTCCCCCAGGCATTACTCTGGTGACGGAGGTAAGACAGTCCCTCTTTTTAGACGACACGCTCAGCCGCCGAGAATCAAAACATCACGCATGCGGGATAGTTTTTACGTGAAAGATCGGTAAAACACCCAAATAGTCGTTGAATAACTTCTTCCTTTAGTTTAACTTTTCCTGTACTGTCAGATGGGTTTTTGCACAGCGTTCAAGATCACATTTTCATCTCTCTCTTGGTTTCCCAGCATCCAAATCTCTCCTCTCTCTCAGGTGAGTCTATAGAGTTTGTGGATTCGTGAGAATATTTACGTGTTTCTAATGCAATTCCATCTGCAAGAACACATTTTCTTGTGGTTTCGTCACGCAGCAAACAAACATCGTGGTTTAATTTAAAGAAGAAAATGAAAGTAATTTCTGTTGACTTCCCTTCAGAGGTAAATGTAGGAAAACTCTTTTATAACTCCGCAACAAAGATTTTTAGGACGAGGTTTATATGGACTTTTTAAAATGTTTTGTTGCTAGAGCACCAATTTAAACACAAGTTATTTTGTTGCAGCCATATGATTTGTAAGCTTTTCATATGAAAGAGATATTATTTGAGAAAACTAACCTAGACATTTGACAACTGCATCTAACGAGAGACGTGACCTTTAGATAGTATTTATTTTAAAAAATGTGCATCACATTAGATCGAATGGTATCTAGGAAGATTTGCACATTTTATACCCTAAGATTAATTTAACGCACGCATGGACCTTTTCACTGATCGAATTTGTAGCCTGTTATTTTAATTTTACCCAAATTGTCAGCTATTTTTATTATTATTAAATTGTATAGCGCTTGCGCTGAAAAGAACACAAAATACGCTTTTGCACATCTTAAGGTTGTACCGTCCATCAGTTTTGTTTTCCCGGACTGTTAGCCGGCTAGCCGGGTCTCGGTGATTAGCGGGAGAGTAAAATGTAAAACAAACCAACAACACGCAAACCAATTTAAGAGGCTAATTGCTTACCAAATCAAATGAAGTGTTGAAACTGCCCGCCATCATTCTCCACACATTTTTGGACATCTCTTTAGGAAATTATTCATCACTCGCTATAGTTGTCTTTGAGTTCTTGTATGGTCTTCTATACGGCATTTTTTTTTTAATTTACCCCAAAGGTAATAATTGCAGGCTGTTATATCGAGGCACCGAGGGGGCCACAAATCACTACTAATAACTCTGTCTTGTGGAAGCACATTGTAAAATGCGCTCATAGAATTATTTGCAGTGTGAACAGTGGCAGAGTCCTGTTGAAAAATGCATGATCACGCTCCTTGTCAGTTAATTCTCTTAAAAAAAGGTTAGTATGGTATTCATATAAGTGACAGAATCAACTATATGCTAAAAAAATGGGCCTATGATTCTTCATGGGCTGATGAATTCTTCATCACTGAGTTAGCACATATGAAAGACACGCTATACCATTGTAAATACACGAGACATAATACACTTTATGTATACTATAGAATTAAGAAACGAACAACACCACTATGCTACGACTGCGACAGTCAACAAGTAAGCAAGTAGGCTTGCTACCCTCTCCACGGCGCGGCAAATTAATGGGGACTCGCTCATAGGAAAACCCCTATCACTGATCGTACTGTATAACGAAAGTTGAAAGTGATTTTCCTGCATCCATTGTCAGTTTCTTATTGTATCATACTTCTGAGGTAACGGGTGTGGCTAACAATAATTAATTTCTGTGTTGTGTTTCTTCTCCGCAGATGGATGATCAAGGCGGAGAAACCACAGCGGGGTCTGAGACGGAGGCTTCCGGAGATGAAGAAATCAAGCAAGGTAACCGGAAGTCTGGCATTCTGGAGGCCATCAGATTGCCGCTCGTATCTGTTTTCCCCCGTTCCAAACTGCGGTCCACCAAGGTATAGTTTACTATAAAGTGTAGTTTTTCGACAGTTTAACTCCTATGTTTTGAAAGGATTTTAAAGTAAATTTATGCAATTATCATGGTTTTATTTTAACTTCATTCCTGTTTGTTTATCCTCTAAAGGAGAGAACGCTAACAACGTTCGTTTGTTTTACCGAAGCGTTTGTTACTATGGCAACAGTTTTTTGGTAGACGAAAAGAATTTCCTTGATTTACTATTCGGAGAAGGGGAAAATCATTACTGGAGAATACTACGTGACACTTTTAGAGGGACTGAAGATAGTAATTGCAGAAAAAAGTCCGGGAATGGACAAAAATAAAGTTTGTTTCACCATGAATGCGTCGCTCAGGGCAAATTGATCGAATTATGACTGAAATTCTTCGCATCCACCCTATTCACCTTATTTCGCTCTCTGCAATTACCGTGTGTCCCCTGGCTGGACACAAATGTACGAGGATCGGTCCATAAGTTTCTGGCCTCGCCAATAAGGATTATCGCCTTCACTAAAGTCCTATCTGGTGTCATAGTGTATCTGTTAAATAAATAATTGCAGCTGTAACTTCGCTCTGCTGTGTTCAGTTGTTCAATATAGTTGCATAAAGAAGGCTATGTGTACAAGATTGTGACATGTTCAAAATGGAGTATCAAGCTGATATTAAGTTCCTCACAAAAGAAGGACTTACTCCAAGCGAAATTAAACAGCGATTGGACGGTGTACATGGGAAAGCATCTCCCCTCATGTTCTACCGTAAAAGAATGAGTCAAACTTTTTCGAATGGGTCGAGAAAGATGTAGAACGTGCAAGTCGGCCCTTGGGGGTGCTCACTCCTGAAAACATCGCTCTTATGGAAAGAGAAATTATGGAAGACCGCGGCTCAAAGTTACAGTAAATAACTGCAAAGTTGCGCCTTTCTAGAACAACAATCCGAGTTATTCATGAACATTAAACATGAATAAAGTTAGTGCAAGATGGGTGTCTAGGCTTCTTTCCTCAGTCCAAAAGCAGAGGCGAGTCATCTGTTGTCAGGCATTTTTGGAGTTCTGCCATGGCAACGAGAGAGAAGTTCTGCAAACCATTGTTACAGGAGATGAAACTATGGTCCTCTATGATCCCTTGTCCAAAAGAGAATCATGGAGGGGCGTAAACCTGGCAAAGCATCGCCTCCAATGGCCAAGGTCACGCAGTCATCCAAGAAGAGTATGGCCACAATCTTTTGGGACTGTGAAAGAATGAATACTCTTCGTTGACTTCAAGGAGAGAAACACCACACTAAGTGGGGAGTACCATGCTGGCCTACTGCACAGACTACGTGCTTCCATCAAAGAGAAAAGGTGAGGAAAGCTGAGTGATGGTGCGCCTTCTTCACGACAACGCGCCTTTGCACAATGCTCTTGTTGCAAAGGAAGCTGTGAAGAAATGTGGCTTCAAGGAGATCGACCTTCCACCCTACAGCCCAGATCTAGCTCTCAGTGATTATTTCCTCTTCTCAAAACTCAAGAAAGACCTTCGAGGATGGAAATTTAAGTTTGACGAAGTGATGCATGCTGTTTATATCCATTTTGCAGACAAGATTTCTGACTATTTGGGGGGGGGGGGCGGTGGAAATGTTAGTTCAAAGATGTGAGAAGCATATTGCAATAACGGGCAACTATATTGAAAAATGAAATATAGTTTTTGTCTTTATCATACCTAGAAAATGGCTAGGCCGGAAACTTGTGGGCCTTCCCTCGTAAGTCAAATGAAGAGGGCATAACTTCGAGGGAGCTACGTCAAAAAAGTAATTACATTGCAAGTCTGAACTTGTTCTTTTTAATATCAAATCGAGTTACCTATCAAACAATCCTAAATTTATTTATTTTGAAAGTAATGTATTATAAACGTATATACACTTCATTTACGACAAACTATTTGATGTAAACCTTCTGAAAGTTTGTGTCTATCCTGTACAATTTCTTAAATATATAATTAAAAAGCATAATGTACATTTGCTTGATGAAGACCCTCAGCCGATTGTTATTTCGTTGTGTATCCTAAGCCATTAAGCACATTGCATTTGGTAAACCTTCCGCGTAATAAATTAATAAAACTATCGTAGCCTTCTTGTCAGACATTTATCGATCGCAGAAGTGCTTGATAATACCGTATTTACGAGAATCTAATGCGCCCCCCTTTTTTTTCCAAATGTAGTATTCACTATTGTGATGCGCATTAGATTCGAGTGCAAATTCGCTTCAAATTCGCCGGTAACTTCATTCAAATTTATCGTTTATTACGTCATAATGCATCTTTGTTACATTTATTGTTGGCTTATTATTACATAGAGTGTTTAATTTGTTTTATTTACGGACGCTCTTTAAATCTCAGGTCATCAGCGTCCCATTTTATTCAGGGCGTGAAACGGCCAACAAATTTTGCTCAGAGACCTCTCTTTCAGACTTGAGGTTCTTTTTCGTGCCGTAAATGTACTACACGGGACCCACGGCTTTACTTCCCTTCCGAAGTAAGCCATACTTAGAACTTTTACGCCCGAAAAAATCCATCGATCCTGGCCGGATGTGAACCCGCGATCTTGGGTTTAGAAGGCATGTATGGTTACCACTACACCACCAGGAGAGTGGTGTGTTTGATTGTTTGAATAATAGGTAGTAGGTAGTCACGAAATATAGGTCAAACAGAGAAGAATATCTTATGATGCTACTTTTAACGTAAAGTAATTCTTTATGCTGGAAAAATATAACAGAAAGACAGAGAGTTCAAATTCAATGTAGTTGAGAGCAACGTCTTTTGTGGCGGCAACAGAAATTGACATTATTTGCAACTAAAGCTAATAGGAAGAAATTCACTGATCCTCGCAAAGGAAGACATCCTGACATTGAAGGAAATGTTTTGGAATTCGTACATGAAAGGAGAAGAGCGGACTACCTGTGACTAGTTACATCATAAGAAATAACTTTTTCTTCTTTGACCCACGTCAACAAAAGCACGAGTGATATATTTTGTCCTACATGCTCCATGATGTAGCGATAGGCCACTTATCAATTCTATGTTCTGATTGTTTTATGAAGCGGTCGGGCTATCTCTAAGATACCGTACAACAATATGCCGAATTTTTTTTTTATGATTTTAAGTTTTAAATTTGGGGTGCATATTACATTCAATAGCGCATTATATTCGCGTAAATACGGTATTTAGATTCCCGTAAGCAGATTTGTACCGCATCTTTCCGAGAACTAATTCTCAAGTTATTTTAAGTGCAGACCAACTTCTGGTGCAGTTTATATTCTACTGTTGAATGTCTTTCGTCGAATGTTAATTCTTGCTTTAGTTTACGGTCTATAACTCTTACGTTTCACTGGGGTCCTGGAGTCTCCACTTGGAAATGAAAATAAACCATCGTGTTTACGAAAGTGAGTCAGTTCAGTTGAACGATGACTGCAGTTACGACATAATTATTTATATCGCTGTACGATCCCTGTATTTGTTTCTTGTCGAAGGTAATGGACTTTGACAGCATCACTGCGGGCTTTTAACGCAGAATTAAAGGTTTTTCTCCTCAGGGAATCACGGAATATATGGACAAACAGATTGTAATATAATAAACAAAGTGATATCCAATGATTTTGCTATTCTTTAGTTGCCCTTTTTACTAGAAATACTCACCATGAAAAGTTTACTTCATTTCTCAGAAGTTTATTCCATGATTTGCCTATAAAATCAGATTGTGTATTTAAAATGCTTAAGATTTCTGATAGTTAAAAGCTGGGTGAAAGGGATTTAGTCATAATTTTGTAGAATTATTGCTTGTTCACTAAGCCGAATTTAATAACAGTTAGTGTTACTTTAAATGGCAATATATTAATGACTGCATAGGAAATTAAGTTGAATTGTATTCATCAATCAAAAACTACCTTTTAATATCTCTTTTGAGTAATTTTTATTTTTTTGCTTAATTTACAGGAGATTTGCTAAGGACATATTTTGTGAACCCCCATCCATATCCTCAGCCCATTTGAGGATTTTTAAAAACTAGTGTTTAATGCCGTTTTTATTGCTTAGGCAATTCATTTTCATTCATCTTTTTTACACTAAACTCCACTAAAAAAAAATTAATACCTTAGTTTAGGATATATTACCAACATTGTCAACAGCTTTGTAAGTACAGTAGTTTGTAATAAATTTATGCATTTTTCTATTTTATGATGTTCATTCCAGAAATGTGCTGCCACACCTGCTTTGTCTATATATTTATAATGCATTTTTCCCCAATGTTGTTTCAACCGGATGCCTATATTTCTCTTGGTCTTGCCTAAGTATCTTTTGCCACAATTTTTACCATTAATCTGGTATATACCTGATTTTTTCTGGGAATGAAGCAATAAAGAGTTTTTGAAATACTTTAAATATTTTAACCAGAAGAGAGTTATGTAGGTACTGAAAATATTGGATAAATTTGAGAGGCAACTTATTTTGTGTTCTATTCTAATGAGAATGTTTATATCATATGCAAAAAAAAAATAAATAAATAAGCATGTTTGCTTATTACTGAGGGGAGGTCATTGATATATAGTTTTTCAAATACCTTGAAGAAAGCTGTTAATAATGTTACCTTTCTATAGTTTTATATTAAGTGATTTTTGTTCTTATTTATGCAATGGTTTAATAAAGAATATTTTACCTTGTCCAGAAATATCCCTGTTAAAAAGAAAACATTACATATATGAGTTAAGGGGATTGCTAATATTATCAGTGCATCTTTTTGGTATTTTTTAGTGATTTTGTCATATCCTATGAATTCTTGCTTTTGAGGGATAGTAAACTTTTCCAGTCGCATTTCATTTAGGTATGAAGTTTGGACATTCTTATATTGTTTCTTCATCAGTAAATTTCTGCTACATGTATGAAATATTCATTAAATAAAGTTCTTATTTGTGGTATTTTGCTTTACAGTAATTTTTTTTATTTCATCTTTTGAGTGATATTTACCAGTCTCTTTTTTTATAATATTGTGGATGGTCTTAGGTTTATTGTGTGAGGATTGTAATAATAATAACAATAATAATAATAATCGTTTATTTGCCATTTGGTAATTATAATAATTACAACAGGCTTTGTTAAAAGAAAAAAGGAAAAAGAGGCCTAAAGTTTATGGATGAAGAGTAACAGCTTATTTAAATTATATATATTATAATTTTTTTTTATTTCATATTACTCTTATTTTCTAGTTCAAATTCTTGTATACTGTAGAAAGGATGTTTTATTAACCATTTATACACTCTCTCTTTGAATAGCTGAATATTTACTGCACTTATTTGTAAAGGAAGTGAATTGAAAAGTTTTATTCCTGTTATTTTGTAATATCCAGAGGTCTTCTGCAACCTGTGATATGGCATATCTACTCTGTTCCTGTTATATGTGTGTATTTCAACCTTTACATTATAAATTTACTAATTCTCTTTAATATGTACGGAAACATCATAAATATATAAATTAATAACTGTAAGAATTTTAGATCTACAAATCTAAAATGTTCAGCTTTCTTAGAGTTTGTTAATATTGTAATAACTTTTTTTTTTTAATTTTAGCAATTCTGCTATCCTTGGATTACTACCCCATATCACTAAGCCATACCTAAAATGCTTTGAAAGAACAAAAAGTATGAACAAAATCTTTAGGGATAGACTTTTTTGCTAGTAGAAATGCAGTGCATGATAACTTATTATATATCAAATCTATGTGAGGATTCCGGGATAGATGCTTGTCAATTATCATGTCAAGGAGTTTCACATTCTCACAGAGTGTTTATATTTTTTAGGCTGAAAATTATATTTTGTGATTTGTTTGCATTCATAAAAAAATCATTGCTTCTAAGCCAAACCTGAGCTTTTTGTATGGTTTCATTTACAGATTGTGACAGTAATTTGAAGTCTTTATTTACATTAAAAAGATGTGTCATTTGCATAAACAACTGTATGACAGGAATAGCATTTTGATACATCATTTATCATTATCAGAAAAAGTAGTGGCCCCAGCACCAAGCCCTATGGAACACCAGTTTTCACATCAACGATATGAGAGTAATTTCTCCATATGATACTAGCTGTTTGCAATCCTCTAAATAAGATTTAAATATATTTATACTTTGATCCTTTATCCTGTAGAATTCTAGTTTCTTGAATGAAATATCATGTTGCACTCAGTCAAAAGCTAGATCATAAATAGTTTCCTGTGCCCAATTACCTTCCTGAAAAGCTTGATAGATTTTTTTCTACAAATGCATCAATTACCAATATGGTTAATTTCCCTCTCCGGTATCCAAATTATTAAAAAGTAAATTTTTGTTTTTCAAAAAAAATATTATAATTGATTCTTTAGCAAGCATTCAATAATTTTTGATATTGCAGGAATAAGTGAAATTGGTCTATAGCTACTCACATTTTCCCTGTCACCCTTTTTGTATATTGGTATTGCTTTTGAAAATTTTGGAACTTTTGGAGAAATTCCTTCATTGAAACATCTGTTGGTATTAAAGTTAATGGAACTACGACATTTTGTATTATTTCTTTAATGAAATTATTTGAAATGTCATAGATATCCCTACTTTTTGAGCTTTTAAGCTTTTTGGTCACTTGTTCAATTTCCCTACATGTTACCTCTTTAAATACAAAACATTTGTTAACGTTCACTTGCTGCACATCATTTATGAAACTCATTGCTGTGTCTGTACAAGAATTTACCTGAAAATTATGTCTTCAACTGTATGTATAAAAAAATTATTGAAATCATCAGGAGTTATTCTTTCATCTATACCAATTTTGCAATTTTTACCTGTTATGGAATTTATGATGGACCACACTACTTTGTAATTATAATAATTTTAACCCCACACTGCACAAACATGCAGTTATCAACAGTTTAATGCACCAGCTAGTTAACCTACAAATTAGCAAAGAAGAACATTTTAATGAATACAAACAAATAGAAGAAACAGCAGTTAAAAATGGTTTTAAAAAAAAAACTAGTACACAAAAAGGTGCAGAAATTCAAGAGAAAAAAATGTATCAAAGAAACCACAACACTTTCATCAAGAAAAGATAAGCTAATTTTTAAAAAATTCACATATCATTCATGGGCTACAAAAAAATTTCAGAATATTCTTAAAGATTTTAATAGGTTGGCACTGGTTAATAGATTTAATGTTAAAAACTGACTGATAGACAATGTTAATGACAGTATTCCACAAGAGAAAAAAGCAGGTGTTTACAAAATAAATTGTGCAGAATGTGAAAAATATCTACATTGGAAAAACAAAAAGAAGCATAGGCTCACGTTTAAAGGAAAATTTCAGGAACATAAAGTACAAGCAGATAGAGAAATCAGCAGTAGCATATCATTTTTGGACACAAAAATCACGACATAGTCAATAAAGCAAAATTATTAAAATCAGTACAAGGACCTATGTATATTTATTGATTCATTTATGGACGCTCTTTAACATCTCAGGTCATCAGCATCCCATTCAACTCAGGGCGTGAAACGGCCAACAAATTTTGCTCAGAGGCCTCTTCTTTCAGGCTTGAGGTTCTTTTTCATGCCGTAAATGTACGACACGGGACCCACGGCTTTACTTCCCTTCCGAAGGAAGCCATACTTAGGATTTTTACACCTGAAAAAATCCATCCTGGAAATCCTGGCCGGGTTCGAACCCGCGTTTTGGGTGTAGGAGGCAAGTATGGTAACCACTACACCACCAGGACCGACAAGGACCTATGGAACTAGCAACTATGTCTAATGAACTTCTACACTGTCGAGGATGAAAACATAAACTACAAGTTTATCACACTGCCACTATAGCAGAATACACATTATTAATGACTTGCCACACCCCCATTTTTATAGATACTTCGACAGAAGTGGCTACCCAATTTGAAATGCTCAATTTATACATAATCTATTTCTTTTTCCTCAAGCCAATGTTCACTTAAACATAGTACATTCCATTTAATATCCCTAAGATACACAGATAGTTCATCAACTTTTGTTCTTATGCACTGTATGTTCATGTAAAAAATTTTTACAGCATCTGAGTATTGATGATTGGCTTGATTATTCTGTGATTTCTGAACAACTGTATCCCCATTTGAACTATGCAATGCTCTTTTATTTTTGTCTCTGTAAATGTTAATGCATCAGAATTCATATATTCAGATTATTTGCAACTTAAAATAGGGGAGATAGATTTGCTACATGTAAAGTTAGTATTTTTATTTTAGTATTTATATTCTTTCTTAAGGCATAAAATAATACTCTATTTAAAAATGATTATAATAAGCTGTAACACATGTTTAAAGAGATGTTAAAAATGATTCTACTCAGCAACAATACATTGCTAACATCTGCTTAGGAAATTCCTGTATTTCATCTTTCTTCTGTAAGAATGGTGGTAGGGAATAGCTATAGTATGAAAATAATAATAATAATGATAATATATTTCTTATTTTTATTTTATTGTTCTATTATTTAATGAATCAGTTTTTCTCCCAAATGAATCATTTATTCAATTATTATACATAAATGATTTTTTTTTTCAAATAAAAGTAAATAATTATTTTCATATAAGAACTAAATCTAATGATTATATTGCAGATGAATTAACTGATATTATACTTTAATACAATTTTCAAGTATTTTAATCTTTTCACTCATTTCATAATTTGAAAATAGACAATATGATAGAAAAATGTTTTGTTCAATCTAAGTTATATGTATATAATAATCACCCTTATTAAAATCAGAATATTAATTACTAAATAGGGATATATACACTGTTAAGGAAACAAATTATTTGCTCTTACACCAGGGGTGAAAGCAGATGCTTATTTTACTGCATTTGCAACATAATTAGCATGCTAATAAAGGAATATTTTTACTTTTTCAGGGAGAGAAAGACCCTGAATTGGGTGCACAGCAACAGGCAGGTCTTGCTTCTATGGAAACATTGGATGATAGCAGCACTACAGACCAAGTGAAAATGAATGGAGAAGATGGCATGGAGAATGTCAAACTTGATAACAACACAACAGATGTAAGTACATCATTAGAGAGTAAGGTTTTATAATTTGCAAATATTCTAGGCTATTTACAAGGAGAACAACTTATTGGATTGTACACATTTGTAAGAATCTTCAGTGAATCTTTTCAGTGATATAGACTAAAAATTATTTTATTACACACTAATGGAAAGTTGTACTTAATTATAATAATTTTGCATTTTCAGGGCTTTCTGTGGTTCAATAAAATATGATCATAATTTTTTTGACAACATAACTTTATGTATCCTCATAATTTTGATGATCTTTCTAAAAGTAGCCCCCATTGGGTGCAATGCACCTGTCCCAGAATTTCTGCCAATCTTCAAAGCTATGTTTTGACAGGTCCTTCAGAATCGCCTCTGCAACCTTTACCATACTTCTGATGATGGAAAACATCTCCCACAAAGGTGTTTCTTCAATATGAAGGAAATAAAAGTGGCCCAGGGCTACATCTGGACTATAGCAAGGGTCAGGGATACACTTCACATTGATTTTTGTTATTCAGCAACAACATTTGTGATATGCAACCATGGTTATATTGCAGCATCCAGTTTATTGCATGAAAAAGTGGCCTTTTGCATATGATATGTCCTTGCAGAGTTTTCAGGACATCTCTGTAGTTCTTCCAGTTATAGCTGTGTGCAAGTATGACATGCCAGCAAACCATTTCTAAAATATAAAAAATGAGATGACCATAACTTTCCTAGCAGCAGCAACCACTCTAGCTTTTATTTTTGGTGTTGGTGGATGATGGAGATTTGCACACAGAGCTTTGCTGTTTGCTCTCAGGATCAAATGATGTAGACAAATGTCATCAACAGTGATTACCTTTGAAAGAAACTGCACATCTTCAATTGCATGCAAACATCCTTTTGTTTAGGAATCAGCATCTTGGAACTATAAGTCTTATGTGCAGATTTTTAAGTCCAATTTGTGGGTGATAACCAGTGAAATTTTCTGAAAGTGTTCTTAATGTAACTCAATGATCCTTTCTCAGAATGACAGCAGAGGTGTTAATGTTTTTTTTTCCCATTAGAACACAAATTAGAGCATTGTGACCACATCCTTTGAAGTTGATAGCCTGCCCTATTTAAAACATCTTTCAGCTGTGCTCAAAGGATTGGGAAGAACAAACTCTCCATAGGCCTTGGCTGAAGATTTTTTGAGACAAAAACAAAATTTCACAGCAGCATGTTATTTGCTGTGTTTTACCTCTTATTTTGGTCTAGGTGGAACCGAAATCATCTCAATTTGCACATCTCTTGCAGGCAGAAATCAGAAGTGTCAAACAGTGAAACTAGTACCACATGTACATTATGCATTAAGCTAACAAAATATTGTGAAGTTAAATTTTAGCACAAAAAATTATACCTGTAAAAAAGTATTATCATTCTTTATTGAAAAGTTCTCGTAATTATGTAAGAAAACATGACTGACAACAATGAGGTATATGAAAGGGCACAATATATCTATACATACTTTTGCTTGATAATGAAACATAAATAAAAGGTAGCTGATCAGATGTGTTCAGTGAGTTTTAAGAAACTACTATCAGTTGGAGCCATTTCACATTAACTGTTACATTATTATGTTGAAATAAGCAAGAAAGGTGTCTCTCAGTGCATTGCATCCAATTAAGTGTACAGGAAATGTACCCATATTGAAAATGGCATTGAGAATAAAAGTTTTAATACCAAAACAAACCAGCATACCATCCTAAATAGACTTGCATACAGATTGGTAAATGTTTCAATAAATAGAAAAAAAAAATACAAAGAAGAATACCAACATGCAACACTACATAATAGTTTCTGTAAAAAATTAGTAGTTAAAATATTAAAAAGTTTAAAAGATATAAAGGTATCAAAGGCACATTTACTATCACAAATAAAAAAAGATATGCAATTCAAAACATTACATACCACCCTAGCATGTTCAATAAATTTTGAAATGTTTTTAAAAAAACAGAAAATAATGTTGGCTCCCCAAAATGTTCACAGTATTAAGAATATGTAATAATCTTCCTGTAAATATTGTGTATCTTCTGACAAGAAGTTGGATATCTACCAATTCAGTGGCAAAAAATATGATCAGGTGTAGGTTTGGAAAAAAGAAAAGAAATTTGGAAATCGGTACCAAAGAACATTTTAGAAATGTCCATAACAAACAGAAGAGAAATCGGCAGTAGCAGCCCACCTTTGGTCAGAAAACTATGAAATAGATAAAAAAAAAAAATATTGAAACCTGCTTGCATACCTTTGGAACCAACATGTTATTAAAAAAAAACTGCTTCTTGATCTTCTAGACACCATTATTGAATATATACAATAAATTTCTCCAACTGCCTACAGAGCATGCTTCTAGCAGTTGATCTTCTGCTGATGATGGCAATTGTTCCCAAAACATGTCCAATTCAAATACCAAGTAAGTATAACCAACTCTATATCAATATTTTGTTACTGCCCGTTCAAAAAAATACACACATGACCACAAGGCAAATAGCACTAGTACCAATCAAGTATCTGTTTATAATTTAATGAAATCAGTTTAATAGCAGCCATACAAAAAATTAAGAAGAGGATTTTGACCAAAGAAGTGAATTTTGTGAAACTTTAATAAAGATGGCAAAAGCAAAATTCAGATTTTATTGGACTCCATAATATTTTCAGATGAGGCCACTTTTTGTCCAAATGGTAAAGTTAATTGGCACTATTGTTTTATTGTATTGTATTACCTTTATTGCTTGTACCCTTGTATGTGCAAGTGTTAAGCATTGTCAGGGTAATCTATACTATTATATATGCAGAAGATATTGGTCTCGCATTGGATGAGGTAATAGCATACACAACATATACAGGAAGTGAATATATGGGCATGTTTACTATTAATAACATAATTAGACTATTCTGTTTCTCAATGAAGGAAATCTAACTGTGCTTAATCAGTAAAAAATGTTAAGCATGGGTTCAGTTGCTGTAATTTTAACATTCTATAATATCCAATTACAGAAATTTATGGAATATTAGGATCACCTATCTGCAATTCATGAACAATAGTGATCTTATATGCTTTCAAGTTTAAATTGTTTCATTTTGGGAAGAAAAATGAATGAGTGTGAATGGCTATTTTATAAAAATAAGCCAGTAGTGTGTGAATGTAGTAACTCAATATTTGCATCATTTTCTTCATAAGATACACACTTATTTTCATTGTAATTTTAGTTGTAATTAAAAGAACTTGAATCAGTTGTGCATATATCACTGCTTCATCAAGGGTTACTACTCTGACTGCTGCTCTTCCAAATGCTTTGAAATGGGTAACAAATTCATGAAAGACCCTTTAAATTTAATTTTTTTTCCTTATCAGAACCTATAATCATTGTAAAGATGTAATAATCTTTTGAATATATGTCAATTTTCTGCATGTGTATCAAATTTTACTCAAGAGATGCTTATCTATTTTTATATGAGAAATAACTTTTCTGGCAAATTTAAAAAAAAACTTTATTTCATTTCTCTGAAGGTTTGTTAATGTTTCAAATTTGAACATGCATTAAACAAGTATATTTTTCATAAGGATTTGGAAAGCTTACTTTCAAAATAGTATAATTAATATAAAAATTAAACTTTGAAATAATATCTAATTTGACTTTTCATAATTAAGGAAAAGGACCCAGAAAAAACTGAAGAAGAAGGTGCCGATGATTGCAGAGAGAGAGTTCGAGCATTATCCAAGTTTAAGGTTATTGTTGGTGAGTGTTGGCAACAGGCAGTTTATTTCATTATGGTTTGTGTTGATTTTCTTTTTGTTTGAATGCTGAATACATTCATTTTCACTCAAAAAATAAAAATATTGCAGAACTAGGGATATAATATGAAGGTACTAAAACAATCGAATCTAGCAACATATAACTTTCTCAGTCTTATGATTGATCCTAATATGAATTGGAAAGACCATATTAATTACATCTTATCCAAACTAAGCTTAGTATTGTAATCTTAAAAGAAGTTAGGAACAGTGAAGTTGTCAAATATACAAATGAGTCAGTATTAGGTGACACTAACAATGAGTCGGTCCCCAGCTGAGGATAAGAGCGAATGCTCTTGAAACATATTCTAAAGAATTAACCAGTTAGTAAAGTTTTAGTGTCACCTAATACTTACTCATTTGTATAAGCTTGGTATGTTTTGCAAACAGACCATTAATTCATTTTATAAATAAGAACAGCCTGTATATTATGCTTATTTTCATTCCTTAATGACCTCTGGGGAAATTCAGTAAATGCTAAAAAAATATTTCTTATACAAAAAAGAGTAATAAGAATAGCGACAAAGGACATAATGATCAGCTCAATGTAAACTATTATTTGAAAATTTTGGAATTTTACCATTAGTTTGCAAGTGCATTCTATGTACTTTTATTTGTAGTAGACAATTCAAAAGCATTCATATAAAAAAAAACTCAGATATGCACAGCAAAGAAACTAGACACAGGCAGGATTTATATAGACCAAATAAAAGACTGCAGGCACTCCAAAAAGGTGTTTACTACAGTGATATAATATTGTTTAATTCACTATCATCTATAAAGAAACTGCATACTAATAAAAATAAATTCAGATTAGCATTAAAATGATACCTTTTCACTTACATATTCTGTATAGAGGAAGAAGATGGAAGGTGAAGTCTAAATGTGCACAAGCTAAAGGTAAATTAGCAATGCAAGCTGTCAGAATAAATTTGTATAAAGTTCCCATATTGCCAATGAAATGACTAGAAAGACTATATGTGGCTGCAGTTGAGCCAAAGGTGATGTATGCAGTAGAAATTTGGGGAGTGTCAAAGGAATGGACAAAAGTTGATGTGGTACATGGAATGTTTTGTAGAGAAGCTCTAGAGTTACCAGAAAATTTTCTGAGAGGGTTGAGTTTGACAGAACTAGGAAGGGTAGGGAGGAAAGATATAATAGTGCAGAGAATCTTGAAATATTAGTACAGATGTTTAAAATTAGATAATAACAGTGTACTAAAAGAATGTCTTATTTATTGGGAGGAGAGAGTTGGTTTGGGGAGGTGAGGAAATTACTAGAAGAAATTGATGGGAGATGTTTGCCAATTGGGTGAAAGTAATGTCAGCTGGATATTGGAAAGATGTAAGGTAGAGGGTAGAAGATACAGAGAAGCAAGAAATTTGGGCCAACTTTGGGGAAAAAATTTCTTTAAAAACTTATATAAAATAATTTAAAGAATTGGATACAGGATATATATATATATATATATATATATATATATATATATATATATATATATATAATTGTGATCAATTTGGAAGAACAGATCTTCCATGGTTGCTTTCTGGGTATTAATTCTTAATGGATTAAGAAAAATTAATAAAGAAGGATGTATTATGTGTAGGAAAGTGAATAGTGCGTCCATTGTCTAATAGAATATGAAATGGTATAAAGGTGGAGGGATGTTATTTGGGATGAAAATTGGGACAAATTACTATCTGACATAGTAGCAATTAAAATGTCATCAGATATGATGTTAGAAAATAAACAAGATTGGGGAAGTCTTAGGAAAAGCAAGGGATAAGTGAAGGAGAAGTATAAGGGTGGAATTTAAGGGCACACAGTTGTTAAATTATAATTTATTTTACATATAACCTGGTGGTTAAGGAATGGGAGGACCTTAGTTTTGGTATTGCTAAAACATTTATTTTCATTGTTTATGTAAATTTAATTGTAATGTTGTTTGCTGAAATAAAAATTCACTCATTTATTCATTCATACATACATAAGAAGATTTCATGCAATCAAAAAATAAATATACTATGCACACACACAAACATAACATCAAACTAATGTATTTTTTACAAATAAATAAATCATATTTGCCTCCTATACCTAAGATCGTGGGTTCGAACCCGGCCGGGACCGATGGATTTTTTTCGGGCGTAAAAATCCTAAGTATAGTTTCCTTCGGAAGGGAAGTAAAGTCGTGGGTCCCGTGTCGTACATTTACGGCACGAAAAAGAACCTCAAGCCTGAAAGAGAGGCCTCTGAGCAAAATTTGTCGGCCGTTTCACGCCAGATTTGAATGGGATGCTGATGACCTGAGATGTTAAAGAGCGTCCATAAATAAATCAATCAAAAAAAAAACAAATAAATAAATATATGAACAGAAATATTTATCTTCTAAGATGAAAACACTTAGAAATAAATACAAATTAATATCGGGTGTATGACCTCTCAGCATGTACAACTGCCCTCAATCTTCAGGGCATATATGATAACAAACTTCTAAAGTAGTGTGAACGAAAGGCTACAATATTCCAGGCTTCTTGAATATGTGCCCATAAGCATCATTTGATCATTTGTCCTTCTTGCATGTGCAGCATATTGCATTTAGGTCAAATAAACAAATACTGAAGAAAATATAATATTGATTATAATATATGTATATATATAATATAAGTGAAAAATAATGTAACACTGTTAACAATGTAACTAAAATAACAATAAATAATCTGTGACTTATGTCTTATTCTTTTCTGATTTTCTAGTTATTGTTATTTTATATATATATGCACTGAGATGTTCCAACATATATATATAAATTTTAAAAGCTTGCTGTATTTGGAAAAGAATATTACAAAAATTAATTTATCATAATATGTTATAAAATTGCTTCATGCCGGGAGGCAAACCTGTGCTCTTAACCATGGCATCATGCACACTTTTGCCACAGAGCTAATGGAACGCAACAATATCAGCTTCTTTAGCATGCCATAAAACACAATTGCTGCAATGGCTACACAGCTTTGCTAGGTACCTTGTGAATCCACACTGTATAATGAGTAGGACTTATAAGAATTTTGCAATCAAGAGATGACTAATTTTTTTTGTGTACACTGTATTATATAATAAAATTTATGAGCATATAACACTTATTTTGTTCACAGGTGGAGTCATAACATTTGTGATACTTTTGATCATCATTGTCATAATCGCAGTTTCTGGACCAAGGCGAGACATGACAGCATCACCAGTTTTTAATGACAAATATGTCTCTGCTGTAACATCCTGCGGTCTTGTAGAAGGGTGAGTAGAATAATTTCTATTGGCTACTTATTAAAATAAATTTTAAGCCAGTCATTACAGATATGAAGATTATCAAATAAGTTTGTGCAAAAGTAAACTAGACATAACCTTTTATTTCTCAATATAATCATCTTTTATATCTGTTCACTTATTCCAGCATATTCTAATTTGTTAATCCCATCCATAAAATATGATTACTTCAGCTCTGTAAAATAAACATTTCTTTCAGTGGCAACTTCATTTCAGGGAAAGTTCATTCCTGTTAGCCATTTCTTTTTATTTGGGAACAGGAAGTAGCTTGAGGGAACCAGATCTGCAGAGTAGGGGTATGCAGAAGTATTTCATACCTTAAGTCCAATATTTTTAAGGAATCATTCTTCTTGATTCTGTTGTTTAATTGCTCCAATAGCATAGCATAATGTTTTTTGGTTATGATTTGCTATTTTCCTAAAAGTCAATTAAAATTATGCTGTGGCAATTCCAAAATAGAGCTACCACCACTTTTCTTGCTATTTTTTTTTTTCCCAAGCACTTTCTCTGGTTGCAGCCCAATTGCTTTGACTACTCTTTTGTTTCTGGATTCTATTTAAACAGTTTCAAATTCTGCATGGAAATAACAGCACACTCTCTTTGTGGTCAATCATTAGCAAACAGAGCACCCACCTCATCAATAGCTTTTTCATTTGCAAATGATTGTGCAAGAATATTATGCACCAGATTTCCAGAAATACCCACAGCTTCAGCAATCATCCATCATCCATATTTTCAGTTCCTGACCACTCAGTACCATGTTGTGAAATTTTTCAATAATTTTGGGCTAGACAGAGCATCTGGAATGATCCACATCGCACAGCCTGATCTAAATTCACCAAATCATTTAGACACCATTCTAAACCAAAGATACAGTTTTGCTGTAATTCTTGTCGAGCTTTGTTTCAGCTTCTGAATGTAATGCCTCTCTGAAAATGTAATGCTTTATGCAATATTATTTTTTTTTTCATTTTGCTTATACTTGTTTACAAATTTAAGCAGGAAAATAACTCTCAAACACAAGCTTCACAACTGCTATAATCGTATACATCATCCCTCAATAGTCACCACTTAGCTAGGGTAATGTTGAAAACAATCTAGTGCTGTGCCTAAAGGATACTAGCCAAAGGAAAACTGTCATTGAAAGCCATAAAATCATGTTTCGAGAAAATGCCAGGGATGCAAATAAAATGGTTGGAAGGAGTACACCTGGCAGTAGTTGAGGTTAGGATGCTTTATGGAGTACAGATCTGGATTTAGAGGAGGAGTAGCAAATGGGAATATGCTCCATAAGAAATTTTTGTAAACAAATCTTGGGCTTGCCTAGAGCTTCAGCCAATGATGTTGCACAAGTACAGTTAGGAAAAATTGGTAGCAAAGAGAAAATTTTGGAAAGATTATTCAATTATTAGTGTAGAAATAGAAATTTATATGAGCAGAACATATAAGTGTCTGAAAATCCAGGAAAGGTTATAAATCAAGGGAAAACTTTGCACAATAGGATTGGGGAAATTCTGAAAAAAAATTGGTTTTGGAGAAATTTGGAGAGCTAGATATTCATTTGAAAGTGATTTCTGGAAAGAAATTAAACTAAGAATTGAAGATACTGAAAGGCAAGATATATTCATCAGTGTTAATTTCAAAATTCATTGAGTATATATATATAGATTTGAAATTAGTGTGGAGTAGAGAAGATTGTGTTGATCAGTGTGAGAAAGCAGTAAGAGAAGGTTTTTGAAATGCTAGAATAGGGTTTTAAAATTAAAAGGATTGAAAGAAGGAGGGATTTAGAAAAATGTCCACTCTGTAACCAAAAGGATAATAATTGGCATATATTGTTAGAATGTAAAACCAAAATTCTTAGAGAGAAACTACAAATGAAGAAGTTGTGAAATTTTCCAAGAGAAATCAGGGGGGAAAAAGATGTTGAGAGTAAAATCAAGAAAGAATGTAAAGGAAATAGGAAACTATTTAGGTAAGTAAGAGCCAAATGGCTCAGAAAAATTAGTAAGCAGATAATGATGAAAGTAAGTTAGATTATTAGATATAAAGGAAAAATAGAACCTAATAGCTAGATAACTACTATGTTAGAGACTATTTGAGCCTCCATGAGAAATCAGCAACTTAGTGTAGTGATTTGTGAATTGATTGATTAGTTAAGATAATAAAGGATTCATAAGTATATTGGTTAGTATAAGTTTTGATAAAGTTAGATTTTTAAATGTTTGTTTGTATAGGGATAAATTTAGAATTAGCTGATTGTATTTACCTAATTATAATTTTCATTAAGAATATATACATAATGTTGGTTAGCATTGGATATTCCAATAGGTTACTACTGATGAACTGGGGACTAGGCTTCAAAATTAATAATAGTATTTCATTATTTGTGAAATCATGGAAATATGTCAATTTTAATTGTAATGTTGTTTGGTTTGTTGGAAATAAAATTCATACCATCATCTAGTGCTACCACCTTTTGAGTTTGCACAGAATAATCAATCACCCTTCATATTAAGATGTATAATAGTGATATTGTATTATTCACTGTTTTTACTCCTAAATCACACTACTAAATTTGTTTATGTGACATTTCTTAGATCATTTATGTATTGAAACAGTTTGTTGTGTTACTGGATGTTTTCATTGAATGGAAATTGATGTGTGCTTTAAGTTTGAAACCAGAGTAAAATTCCGTAATCATATTGAATATTCTATTTCAGGCTTTTAGAAGACGGAGCCTTTGCATTTAGAGGTATTCCATATGCAGTTCCACCTGTGGGAGAGAGACGCTGGATGCCAGCTAAGCCAATGCAAAGTGTAGAGGAATGCTGGAATGGTACACTACAAGTACATAATGCCACACCTCCCTGTTGGCAGATATATCCAAATGGTACCATTAATGGAGTGGAAGACTGTCTGACACTAGATGTGTTTACACCACAGGTAGGTTTTCATTTCTGGTTTTGCTTAAGTTCTGACTATTTTATGTTAGAATTGATATGTTTTTGTGTTTAAATTTTAAAATTATGTTCATATTATTTATTTTATTGGGGACAGTATTTAATTTTAAGGATTCTGATTCAACATTTCTACGCATTTCTTTTTGAAGTAGGAAAGGTTGCCCAGTTAAGCTCGGACGTTTTTACTTTTATTTTTTAATGATGAGGTTCCCTAACACACCATTAATTATGTTCACTTTGATGTCTACGGGCTTGAACTATGGCTGCAATGGAATTTCCATTGTAGAAGACTGTGCCATAAAACAGGAAGGGTATGTTAGCCCACTCCTCCTTGCAGACTTTCCAGAGACCCTCAATCATGTTGTAGTAGTAGTGGTAGTGGTAGTTATTCTCCCATAGATATGCTATAGATATTTCAAGCTTTGCTACATTGTAAATTACATAATTAGCTTTAATTTCCTAATATTAGTTTTGATCAATAGTTTCTTACTACTCAATGTATGAGCATAGGTCCATAAGTTTCCAACCTAACCATTTTCTAGGTATGATAAAGACAAAAACTATATTTCAATTTTCAGTATAGTTACCCTTTATTGCAATACACATCTCACATCTTTGAATTAACATTTCAATCCCCCCCCCCAAATAATTAGAAGTCTTGTCTGCTAAATGGACATAAACAGCATTCATCACTTCTTCGTCACACTTAAATTACGTGATCTTCTTGGTTGACCGAGTTACCTTGGCCTTTAGAGGCGAGGCTTCACCAGGTTTATACCACTCCCTCCATTGATTCTCTTTTCACAAGAGATCATAGTAGAGGACCATAGTTTTTTCTCCTATAATAATGGTAGCAGAACTTCTCTCTTGTTGCCACAGCAGACCTCCAAAAATACCTAAAAACAGATGACTCATTGCTGCTTTTGGAATGAAGAAAAAAGTTTAGGCAACCATCTTGCACTAACCTTATTTATTTTTAATGTTGATTCATTCCTCTTTCATAAATAATTCGAAGGGGTGTTGTTTTAGAAAGGCCCAACCTTGCTGCTATTTCTGTAAGTTTGAGCCGCCGGTCTTCCATAATTTCTCCTTCCACAAGAGCAATGTTTTCAGGAGTGAGCACCTCCATGGGCTGACTGGCACACTCTTTGTCTTCAATGCTTTCTCAACCCATTCAAAAAAGTATGGCTCATTCTTTTATGGTAGAATATGAGGGGGGTGCTTCCTTATATGCACTGTCCAATCACTATTTAATTTCATTTGGAGTAAGTCCTTCTTTTATGAAGAATTTAATAACAGCTCAACACTCCATTTTGAACATGTCACAATCTTCTAAACATAGCCTTCTGTGTGCAACTATATCTGAACAACTGAACACAGTGGAACAGAAGTTACAATTTCAATTATTTACTTATCAGATAAGGTATGACACCAGATAAGAGTTTTATGAAGGCGATAACCCTAATCAGCGAGGCCGGAAACTTATGGATTTTATCCTGGTAAGTGAGGGAAATTTTAATTTCATATCTTTTCTCTTCAATGTATATTACATAATAAACAGCAACTGCTTAAATTATAAGAGATTATATCTAGTAATATCCTACAGTATACCATTTACATAAGATATACAATATATTTACAAACATATTAAATTATAAGAAACTATAATTCATTAATTATGTATAAGCATTTTCTAGACAAATAGGTCAACCCATTTTAAAAAAATTACCTTGTGCAGATTTTCTGGATTTTGATAATTTATTGAATAACATAGTTCCTGTAATGTACTGATATTTTTCTGTGGCAGTTTTGCAACTCTTTTTTTTTTTTCCTTTCTTTCTTTCAGTATTGAAAAATGGTATAGCCAAGTTTCATCAGCAGTGATTAATTACCTATAAAAGAAACTCTTCATCTTCAACTGCATGCAAACTACATGCTAATTTAATTTCTTTTTGTTTGGGAATCAGCAGTCTTGGAACTCACTGTGAACAAACACGCCTCATATACAACTTTTCAGTTATGGGTGTTTGAGAGGTGAAATTTTCAGTGTTTCTGAAAGTGTTCTTAAATGCTATTCAACAGTCGTTTCACAGTTACAGCAGTGTTGTTAATGTTTTATTCTGTTGGAGCACAAACTGGAGGGCCAGGTCCACCATGCTTTGAAATTATTGCCTCCCCTTTTTAAATATTTTAAATCATTCGTGCTATAGAGAAGAACAAACTCTTCATAGATCTCCTCTAACATTTCATAGGCCTCAGATGAATATTTGTTGAAACAAAAACAGAATTTCAGAGCAGAGCATTGTTTGTTGTATGCCACCTACATTTTACTGTAGGAGGAACTGAATATACCTTTAACAGACTGGAAGTGATAACAACAAAAATGGTACACACTACATAATGCATTAAGCTAACAAAATATTCTAACGTTACATTATGAAGTGAGAAATTGTCCCTGTAAAATATTATAACATTCTTTATTTAATAATTCTTACATTTATAGTGTTTGAAAACAGTTCTGATATGTACTTTGTTATTATTGATTTCATTTAAATAGCTATCTAAAAGTCAGTCCTGGTGATCTAGTAATAGCTATACTTGCCTTGTAGACTCAAGATCACAGATTCTATCTTGACCAAGGTTGATGGATTTTTTTGGATATAAAGATCTTTAGTATGGCTTCCTTGAGAAGGAAACTAAAGCCATGGGTCCTGTGTAATAAATTTACAGCATAAAAAGAACCTTAAATTGAAAGGTTTCTGAGCAAATTTATTGACCATTTCACACACTGAATTGAATGGGACACTGATGGCCTGAATTGTTAAAGAGCATCCACAAACAAAAAAATAAAGTTATCTAAAATAGTGCCAAATGAAACTTACCTGCAGTCAAATTGTGTTATGGAATGAATAGTTATAACAGACACAGGTAGCCAAGACCATTTTCTGCAAGGAGTCTCTTCCCTGATTCAGATATTTTCCATGTTTTCCTCAGTTCTCATCAATAACAAATGAGGAGTGCCATAAATTTAGATTTAGAATGTTTCTTTTCATAAATTAATCTTTTCTTAATTTATCATTTCATTTCAAATGTCATCAGTAGTGAAAATGGGTGTTAAATACTGTTAAAAAAAACAATTTTATATGTCCTCTTTTCATATATTTCTGCTGCCATTCTTTGCGCTATGCTTTATTTATAATTTACATTTTTTAAAACAAAATTTTGCAAAAAATACACCTTCTACTAGTTACCTAGGTAGTATAAAGCATATTAACATTTAATGAATGCAGCTCTCTAAAAAGGATAGGTGGTTTCAGATTGAAAATATTTTAAACGCTGTGGAAAACTGAATTTCATATTTCAGGTGCGCTACCACTCACCAATGCCAGTTGTAATGCTGGTGGGAGCCGAGACACTGGTTGGTGGCTCACCTGGAGTACTGCATGCATCAGCCAAGCTGGCTCGCTCCAGAGATGTGTTGTTTGTGCGTCCCAACTTCCGTCTTGGTATTCTTGGTTTCCTAGCTGCTGAGCCCATTAAGAGATCAGTTCATCCACCAACTTCAGGAAACTATGGTCTCTCAGATCTTATAGCTGCACTGCAGTGGGTGAAATTGAACATCATGCACTTCGGGGGAGATCCAGACTCTGTAACTGTGCTTGGACATCGTGCTGGGGGTACTCTTGTCACTGCCCTCACAGCATCTCGATCAACTAAAGGCCTCTTTCACAGGGCATGGGTGTCTTCAGGATCCAGCATCTTCCCAGGTAAAATTTTGTCTCCTATTATGTCTTTTTTTATTTTTAATGGCAGTACTTTTTATATGCATTCACAATAGATGTCACAGTTATACAGAATGTTAAATTGTACATAGTGCATTCTAAAAGTTCTTGAACTGACCAAGAAAACACAAGATATAAGAAAAAGGTTTTGTTTATTTTTCAATGTAGTCCCTTGTAAATTAATACATTTAGTCCAACAACTTTCCAACTTTTTAATACCCTGTGTAAAATAACATGTGTCCAACTGTGAAAAATAAGCTTCTGTTTCAGCTTCAATCTTATCAGTTGATGTGAATCTTCATCCACCCAGCCATTTCTTCAGGTTTGGGAACAAAAAGAAATCAGTAAGAATATGGCAGATGTGGAAGCACTTGAAAGTGAAGGTCATGCAGTGTTGTAGCAACAATTCCAAATGTGTGGGAGGGTGCATTATTGTGATGAAAGAGAACTTTATGCAAGATTTAAATGTTTAGCCTGAAAAGCATCCCAGTGAAGCATAATACTCCCTGGTGATTGTTTTACCTTCTGGAAGTAGTCTATGAGCACCAAACCATGAGAATCCTACTCCAATATTTGGACTACTTCGCCTCTGGCATGTAGTAATGAATCCATGTTTCATCTACTGTATAAAACATCCAAGAAACTTACTAGAATTGCATTTAAACAAGTCTAAACACTCTTGAGAATTTTGCATTTGAATGCATTATCAGCCCATTGTTGACAAACACAGCACCCATCAAGAGGAAAGCTTTCTCATACACAAAACTTTGTGTAAAATGCTGGACAAGGCAAATCATTTGTCTTTGCAGTGTAAGCCAATTCATGTACCTTCAATTGGAGATCATTGGATATGGCACTGTGAGTTTTTGTCACAATTTCAATCATAGCTGTTTTGTGATGCCCTAAGCATTTATTGGATGGATATGCGATCATGCTTAAATTTAGTAGTTCACTTTTTAATCATCAAAAATGAAGGAGAAGAATCCTTTAATGTGGAAACTAATTCCTTTAGCATTTTTGTTGGGGTTAAACCCTTCAAAACAAAGTACTTTATCACAGCTTGTATTTCAGTTTTATTCATTTTGTAGAAAATATTAACACAGTTTGTTTACACAGTCATCACAAACAAGTGAAAATATGTACATGTATGAAACTTTACAGTGTGCTTTCTAAAGAATGATACTTGACAACTATCATAGTAATTTCTCCATTTTCTTGACCTCTGAATCAGGCCGAGAACTTTTAGTATACCACTTTTATGTATAAAGCTACTATCGCAGATTTCTGATATATATGTTGTTAACTGTGGCCTAATAAAACAAGTAGTTTATTTATGTCTAGTATCAGGTATATACAAAGTTATAAATGTTTTTGCCATTAAATTTAAATAATGTTATTTTTATTACTTATGGCATATCCCAGAATTATTTCATAAATTTTCTCTCTTTTGAATACTTTCCTTACTGCTTTTACCTTTAAGGAAAAAAGAACCTTTTTTCTTTCTTTTTTCATTAAATTTCTCTTAGAGGAGAAGGAGAAGAAGAAAGGTTTATTTATCACAAGGTGAAAGAAAGAAAGTGAAGAAACTGCTTTTAGCACATTTTCTCTTTGTTCTTTATATTCTAATTCAAGGAGGAAAGAATTATTCTTTCTTCCTGGATCTTCTTTTCTCTCTTCTCTCTTTCTAATTTTCTTTTTTCTTTTATTGTATTTTCCTCATCTGTTCTCTTTTCCTCCTCTTGTTATATCTCCACATTTGTTCTCTATTTTACTCCTCTTTTCTTCTCCCTTTCTCTCATGTACTCTCCTTTCTCTCCTCCTCCTATTCACTTCTTCTAATCTCGTTTTTTCTCTCTTCTCCTCTATCCTTCTCTTTTTTCTCTCTTCTTTACTCCTTTCTCTTTCCAGCTTCTCTTTTTTCCTTCTCTCTTTTTCTCTGTTCTCTACTCTCCTCTCTCTTCCTTACTTTCTCACTCCCATCTTCTCTCTCTTTCCTTTCCTCTCTATTTTCTCTCATCTCTCTTCACTTCTCTCTTTTCCTCTTATCCTTTGCCCTTATCCTCTCTTCTATTCTCCTTTTCTCTTCTCTTTCCCTCTCTTCCCTTCTCATATGTTCTGTTCTCTCCTTGCTTTTCTTTCCCTTATTTCTTTCCTCTCTTCTCTTTTCTTTTGTGTTCTCTTCTCTCTCATCTTTCCCTCTCCTATCTTTTTTCCTCTATTTTCTTTTCTCTCTTCTTGTCTTTCTTTCCCTTCAACTCTTCTCTCTTCTCATCTATTCCCCTCTTTTCCTCCTCTTCTCTCACCTTCTCTTTTATTTTCTACTCTTCTGTTCTCTTCCTTTTTTCTATCCTCTTTCTTCTTCTCTGTCCTTTCCTCTTTAGTCTACTTAATTACTCTCTCCTCTGCTCTCCATTCCAGTTTCTTTCTCCCCTCATTTCTCTTTATTGACCAACTAAAGTGATAAAGTTAGAAAGAGTAAGAAGTAGAGGAAGAGTGAAGCAAGAGGAGGAGACATAATGATGACTGAATACAACAAGTAGAGGAACTACTGCATTGTGAACATAACCATAGCTAAGTATTAATGAGAGATATAAACTGATTGTACTTGAAGGAGCACTTTAGAAATTACCTGATTACTTATAGACCTGCATCTGGTAATCAGAAGGTTTTTTATTTATACATGTAAACAAATTTGCTTGTTAACTTCTGCCCCTCTCTTCATAAATTTTGCCTAAAGTAATTGGTTTCCTGTAGGAATGGAACTGATGGACTCTGAGCATAGCAATGCAAACTATGTTTCTCTACTGAACTGTGATGGAGAGGAAGATGTGGCTGCCTGTATGCGGCAGAAGGATGTTGAAGACTTATTGGATCTAATGCCAGAGGAATGGGGACTACCTCAACATGGCCTTCCCCCACCAGAGGACAAAGGTGCTGCAAGCCGTCACCAGTGGCTGGTGCTTGATGGCAAAATTCTGCAGCAGCATATCTTTGATGCATGGAGAGAGCAGGGTATCAATGCCAAGGTGGTCATGGGTAAGAAATTAGCTGTACATAATTCTATTAAGTGACTGCATATATCTCTGGATAGAGGCATTTAGTGGATGACAGTCAACTGTCTTATTTTTTATTGTGCCTACATGCAGAACTGACATATCAGATTTTACTAGTAGTAAGAATACATTATCTTTCTACCAGGTTCTACAATACATGCAGATATGCCACGAAAGTCAGTTAGTGATGAAGAAGCAGAGAAATTGGTGCGAAAGAGTGCTGTAGGAAGTAAAGGTATTGCTGATGAGGCCCTGCGGCGCTATGGCATCAGTTGGACAGGGTTGGTTGCCATGACATCTGACATCCGCACTGTCTGCCCCTTGCTGGATCTGGCACGACATGTACCAGTTCCTTTCTATCTGGTCACACAAACCAGGGTACTTATGACCCCTGGAGACTTGGATACACCACCTCCATTTGCTGACATTGATGCTGATGTTGATGCTATTCTTGGTTGGTATGAACCAAGATCCTCTGAACAAAGAAGGTAAGTATTACTATTTAGTTAGTAGTTTTCTCTTATCCTTTGCAGAAATTTGTTCTAAAACTAAACATGACATTTCTGTAAAAGAAGGCAGTAAAGATAACAGAGAATTAATAAAATAATTTATCCCCATTGATCATGATAGTCTAGTGGTAACTATACTTGCTTAGATACAGATCATGGGTTCAAACTCAGCTGTTGAATTTATTAGGGTGCAAAAAGTTTTAAGTATGGCTTGCTTCAGAAGGGCAGTAAAGTCTTGTTATAGATCTATGCCATAAAATAAGCCTATGCCTGAATGAAAAGACTCTAAGCAAAATTTATCAGCCTGAATTAAATGGTATGCTAATAGCTAAAGATGTTAAAGAGCAGCCTTAAATAATAATATGAAAATCCTTCATCTTGCACAATCTACCTGAGAGTTACTTTTTCCTCTTTTACCAAACACCAAAGGAATGTGGCTGATGTGGTTGTACCCATGAAAAGATTTTTAAAACATTTCTTCAAATCTTCATTAATCCTATTTACTAGGCACAAAAATTATTATGAACAAAATGTATATACATGTAAGTCTATTAATACTCCAGATCTGTGATTTTTGTTTTTTTTGGTCAAAACTCTGCAAATAATGATCAATTAACACGATTCATTGAGTTCATTAATCAGCAATATTGAATCATTAGGGGTGAGGGTTAACATGAAGTGAATTTAAAAATGACTCTAGTGGCTGCAATTTTTGTTTTTTCTCAATGAAACTTAGTATATGCCATTGAAATAAAACGAGAAAAATAGTTTCTGAAAATCACCAAAATCAGGCTATTATGAATGGAGGTTTAACCAAAACCCAAAATCTAAAAAAATATTTATTTTTTGCATTGAAACTTGATATATACCATATAAATAAAATAAGAAAAATAGTTTCTGAAAATCAGGTCAATTAGACCCTTAGGAGTGGGGATTTAAGAAAACTGAATTTTTGTAATTGTCAAGGATATGTATTAAGGTGGTCGGAGGGAGAGGAGAGGTGTAGCATACTGGGGGATTGTTATTGTTAGCATTAACAATTGTGTATTCCTGGCAAGTGATGAACTTTGTGTCATGTGAAAGAGTATGGGGGGAATGGTGTCCGCATGGACAAATAATGGAGCTATACTTACATACAGTTGCCATCTTACAGCTTCAGTACCAAACGGCAGCAGAAAAAACCAAATGCTGGAGTGACATGGAGTAGTATACAAATCTTAAGTGGTAGTGTATGTACTCTATCAACCTTGGTAGTGTAAAGTGTCAATGAATGCAGGTAGAGAGAGCACAATGGATTTTGAAATACAGAATAACAAGCATTTTGTCACCTATAATTAACTCTGTAGCTTAAATGTTAATCCCATTCCATTTTAGTTGTACAGTAATTGGAAACACTAAGCTAATAATATAACACATAAATAAAATGATAATGATACGGGAAAAGCATGTACTTTTAAGCCTGAAAGTTTTGCTTTTTGTTAAATATATGTGTATATCTTCAGTTAGCATTACTTGTATTTTACTACATTCTCTGCTATAGTACTCAGTAATAACTTTCACAAATTGAATTTGCTGAGAAATTTGTTTAGTTTTTATTTTGATATTTTTGGACATCCTGAAGTATATATTTTAATCTTACCTGGATTTGCAATAACTTCCTATGTTATTTCACATGAAATAGGTAAAATGGAAGCTTTTGAGCTTTTGGTAATTACAGAATAATTTGTGCTATATCTGCAATTGGTTTCTTAGGTTTATGAAAAACTCACCCTCTAATTAAAAACTCAAACAATGCACTGAATGATCTACCAACTCCCTCCAATATCCCATCATGATGAAATTTTGGCTACATTAGAATTAAACTATAATCCTAAAATATCAAACATTCTCGTGTACCTTACACCAGCAACTCCTGCAATAAAATTTTTTCAATATACTGACATAACTGTTAATGGCTTCAGCCTATACTAGCTTTCTAAAATTCATTATAGTACTTCCTTGCTTATTATTCATAAACTGACTGTTATTGTTTCATTGTCAAGTAAAAGTAATGTACATTGCACCAACTCTTGGATTTCATTGTTTTTGTGTCTTTTGTTATGCATCTTACTTTTGGGTAGTGAATGGAGTTTAGTGTAAAAATGAATACCTAAGTTTAGTTTATATTGCCACTCCATTGTCAACAGCTTCGTAAGTACAATATTTATGATTTTAAGTAGTTTTACTTTTAATCTACTTAAGATTTTAACTCACAGTTTTGTTTATCCCAGTTTCCCAAAATATCTTCCCTGGCACTGTAGGCAGCATTCTATCTTCTGGAACCATTTCTGGAAGCATCCATGCCACTCAGTTTCCAGCATTGGAGATAACTCTTGTATGCTGCAACTGCTTCTTTGGAACTAGAAAATCATTGACCTAGAAGTCAGCTGTTCAGAGTAGGGAACAGGAAGAAATCTTATGGTGCCAGGTCAAGACTATAGGATGGATTAGTCATTAGTTTGGCCTAAGTTCCTTGCAGAAACTACATTGTTACATAAGTGGTGTGAGCTGGTGCATTGTCATGGTGCAACTAAATGCCCTTATTCCTGTTTTTGGATGCCGTTCTTGGATTTTCTAAAATGCATACTTTCAAGGCAAATTTCTGTGCACATTCTGCAGTAGCAGTTTTCTAATTTTCCAGCACAATGGTTGCCACATTACTACTTGTGGAGAAGAGAGACTCTTTCTCATATGCCTTGACCTCTTGATTTTGATGGGTGGTTGGTCATCAGGGAAACCCAAACATAGGACTGGCATTTTGTTCATGGATCAAACTGATATATCCATTTATCATCACTTGTAACAATATCTGAAACATGCCAAGACTTTTCACAGTTAAATCTTTGTACCATTTCACTCTATGGAGCTTTTCTGCTTCAGATAAATTATGGGGCACCCATCTTGAAGAATGCAGCTCAATGTCCTTGTTGCTTAGTCTTGGATCTTCGTCGATCATTTCTTCTCAGTCACTACTGTTGTTGGTCTGCCTCTCTTCTCTTCATCTTTAAGAAATTGCTGCCCCCTCTTAAATTCTCCAAAGCAGCAGAACACAGTAGCATGTGAAAGAGAAAAGTTTCCAAAACCCCCCACTCCCAAAATACTCAAGTGACTATGTTTCATTTAACCCACATTTGAAATCATACAAGATCATCGCATGAAAATGTTCTCTCTGCACTTACAAAAATGTTCACATTTTCCAGACTTAAAACATAAAATGCAGGAAAGTGAATAGCACAACAGAGCTCTGCCTGATACCATGGCAACACCATTGACCCAACCATTTCCAACCAGCAATAATGCTTTCCCTAGGCATGATTCATCACTTATGTAGTAACCCTCATATAATATGAAATAATTATGTGTGTTTAGGAGCTATTGACAGTGAAGCAATAAAATATTCCAAATTGAACGTTTTTGAATGTTAACACAAACTTCACTTACAGAGTTTTTAATATATTCGGCTATTGTTTGACTGCTTGGTATGTAGACATGGAAGCAACTCAGATCCAGACATGATCAACCAGACAGTCCAAAACTTATCAAGCAGTCAGTCAACACTGAAGATTAAAAAGTCTGTCACACAGGAGGTGCATAAACAAGCAAATTCCTCACCAAGTTGAATAACTTTAAAAATGAATATAAAATCCAAGATATAGCCTTATTAATTGTGAAATGAAACAAGTTATGGCATTACTGTGTGATATTAGGGGAACAAAATTAGAATTCTTGCAATCTATAAGTATCACAAAAGCGAAACCACATTTTTAGATATTAATTCAATTTGAAATCAAACACAGTGAAACACCCATTAATAATCTCTTCTGAGTAGGATATTAAGAATACACTTTATGGTTTTGCTTACATGATGTGAAACCATAAAGAATGTTCTAAATATTGTACTCAGAAGAGATCACATTTTTATAATTATTATAATTGAGATAAAACCACAAAAATTAATGCAATACTATTAATTAATGAAATATATGACCAATGGCAGACAAAGCTATACTATATGGGTATTTTTAAACATTCTAAATGTAACATATTTATGAACTGAGTGCTTGATATCATCTTTACATTTATTAAAATTGGGAACAATAACAGAAATTTTTGAGTTACATAGTATATTTTAGAAGAACACATTCATATGTTTCACTAAAACAAAAACATGTTACTATTCAAAAACAATTACAATGTACTAAGCAAATATACACAATCAACAATAAACAACCAAAAGTTTTATCTTTTTTCATTAAATTATATTGTACTTACGAAGCTGTTGACAATGGAGTGGATAAATCCTACACTTATGTAATCAATTTGCTTACACTAAAACTCCACTTACTTTTATAAACTAAGACTAGTTTCGGAAGAAGGTCTCTTCCATCTTTCGAAACTAGTCTTAGTTTATAAAAGTAAGTGGAGTTTTAGTGTAAGCAAATTGATTACATAAGTGTAGGATCTTTTCATTAACTTTGAAATTTAATTTAAAGTTATTGTAGTAAAAACATGCAAGGCAAACATTCTCTGAAAGTTATTATGCAGTGCTCTTGCATACGAATATAATTCTCAATACACATATTAGATTAATATTTCAATTTGATATCTTCAAGATGATCCTTTTGCTAAATATGAAATATATGCATTGTTATAAATACAGTTTAATGCTGAATGAATTTGTCATTTTATTTTAAAGCATTAAACAGAAAATTAAATGCAAGAGCACTTTTTAAATTTCTGTTTTCAAGTATACATCTACTCCTAGTGGTGCATTTTCAGAAACTAATTTTTCTTATTTTATTTAAATGGTATATACCAAATTCTGGTGTGAGCAAATGAATATTGGTGCTGCTAGAGCGAGTTTTAAATGTTGCATTTCAGGTAAGTACCCATTTCTAATCTGGTTTCAGTCATTTTCAGAAACTATTTTTCTTATTTTATTTCAATAGCATTTACCATTTTTTAAAAAAAAAAATTTAAAATTTCAGCTATTAGAGCAATTTTTAAATTTTGCTTTAATGCCTCATATTGCCTTGATTGTACTGATTTTCAGAAATTAATTTTATTAATTTATTTTAATGAAATATACAGAGTTTTATTGAGAAAAAACAAAAATTGTGGTCACTAGAGAGATTTTAATTTTTTTTAAAAAATGTTTGCTTTAGGTCAACACCCATCCCCAATGGTTCAGTTTTGCTAGTCAAGAACTTGACAAATCACAACCAATAGAGCATTAACAGATGCATACATGTATTTCATTGTCATTTTGGTACCTAGTAAGTAGCATTGATGAAGATTTGAAGAAATGTTTAAAAAATAATTTCATGGGTACAACAGCAAAGCTACTTTCCTTTGGAATTTGCTAAAAGCCCTATAAGTGAAGTTTGCGCCAACATTCTAAAATATCCAATATGGAATGACAATATGAGCTTTATTTATTTCTGCAGTATTAGCATCAGCTCTGTACACAAAAATAATGAAATTCACTCTTTTTAGCATGTGTCAAAAATTAATTAAAAGATATATCATAATCATACAACATTTTTTTGTTTATGAAGGTATGTGGCAGCCATACAGCAACTATTTTATCACTTTGTGTGGCATGGAAAGATGAACCGTGAATCAGAGGCAGAGTCACGAAATGTTAATGAGGTCCTCATGATTGGACAGGACACCATACCCACCAACAATTACTCCAACTGTGACCTGTGGTTTGCAAATGACATTGTTCCACGTCATGGTAGAGTTGATTAAACTCCCATACAGCAGTTCAGCTTCTAAGTGATCTGGAAGGGACTTGATGTAATCATATCATGTAAATATATTTTTAAAATTCCATGCCTAGTATTTTAAGTTTCAGCAGTATTCGTTGGCACATTCAGACGTTCCATGAAGTGTCAGCATTTACAAAATAGTGTTCTAATTCTTTTGAGCCCTAGTCGACAAGACCTTTAAGATATTATTATGTTAGTTAAGATTATGATGCCATTAAGGTTTTATATTATATATTTTAATTTTCTTTCTCAAACCACAGTGATTATTATGTTTCTTAGGATTACTTGAATTGATTTGGATACACTGATATAAATGAGGGATTCAGTTCCAAATCAACTGGTCATAAAATCTGGACTGCATTCTTCTATAAAGACAAAT
The DNA here is from genome assembly GCA_030762175.1 of Metallyticus violacea. Taxonomy (NCBI): domain Eukaryota; kingdom Metazoa; phylum Arthropoda; class Insecta; order Mantodea; family Metallyticidae; genus Metallyticus; species Metallyticus violacea. The sequence continues at coordinate 6,650,673 of CM060844.1, forward strand.
TTAGGATTACTGCATAACTCAGGGATAGTGAAGCAAGTCTTGTGATAAACCACTGAATTAATGACCAGAGCCCAGAAGTTAGGCAAAATGCCTTTTCAATCTGGGTGTGTATATTTAAGAGTCAGATAGAAATGAACATGTTTGCAGTTGGTAGGGCCAGTTTTTATTTTGTCTTTTTTTGGCTTCTGTTGCCTATTTTAGGGTTTAAAACCTCATTTTTTTTTTTTGACCTGTATTGAATCACGATCAATTTTTTTGTGCTGTTCTTTAAGTGTTTTTAAAAAGCACATAAAGAATTTCAATATATTGAAGTGAAAAAAGTTATAAAAATTGAATGGCATGTTCACCTCACAAAAATATTCATCGAGAATCTTGTTATATATTTTTTCTTTTCAAGCAGTCAAAAACTTTCTTCTCAACCCATTCACTTATGCTCTTTAAAAAGCAGAACTTTCATTTGTGAAAAGAACACATGGTTACCTCGGGAATATGAATACCAGAAAATAGAGAGAATGAGGGAAGTACTTCTAAATCATTTCCATGAGGTCCTGAAAGGTGAATGTTCTGTTGTAACTGGTATAAGTCCTTCAGAAATAGCTGGTTTTAAATATGCTGCAATCACTAAAGTGAAAGTACAAAGTGACCTCACTGTTAGCAACAAGAGAGAGGAACAAGCAAGACAGAACGGCTATGCCAAACTCTTCCAGAAATTACCTTACCTCTTGAAATTCCTCTCAGCTTTTTCATTAGATATGTTAATGGGGATAATATGTGTATTCAATTCAATTTTTATATCTACAGAAACATAATAATGGTTATAGCAGAATACTATTTTTTAAGGTTAATGGCTCAGTTTTAATTTTATAGTTAGAATATGTAAGATGTAAAAGGGAGCTGCAACCATATACCAGATATTTTATTACAGACTTTCATTTTTTTTATTTTTTTTAAATTGCTGCTACTAAAAACTTTTTCATGTGGAAATAGTTTTGCAGTAATGTCTTGATTAGATTTTTATTTTCTATGTTTAGAGTAATATTTGTTCAAATACTAATTGATGTTTCATTCATTAATATCATATTACTTTCAGCCATGCCAACCAACCTCAGAGCATTAATGAATATTTGTATATCTGAGATTTCCTTTTTGGTGTTCCATATCATGATCCCACAATATCTTATGTTGTTATAAAAGTAGAAAAAAAAATAGTTGTCCAGCAACTTTTAGTATTATTGTTTTTTTCCTTCTCTTTGTTTGATATGTAACATAAACAGTTTGCAAGATTTTCCATTACACATTTCCATACTAACTGAAACATAACATCAGAAAACAATTTCTCTAAATTTTTAACAATGTATTACAAAAATTGCATTCTTTTATTTATAACAAAAATGTGTCCCAAGGTTATAGACATGTAATATCTCTGGTTGCAGAGGGCCTTGAACTAGTTTAGTGACTGGATGATTTAAAATAAAAGTTAAATTATTTTGGTCAAGACAGTTTCTGACTCTTCTGATGACATTTGTCCTGGCAGTCAAGTGATAACCTTACTTGCCTCATAGACCCAAGACCACAAGTTTACTGCCAGCCTGGGTTGATGAATTTTTTCGGGCATAAAAATTCTAAGTATGGTTTCCTTCTTAAGGGTTTTAACAGATTTATGGCATGTAAAGAAACCTCAAGCCTGAAGTAGAGGCCTCTGAGCAAAATTTTTCAGCATTTCATGCACTGAATTGAATGGGATGCTGATGATCTCAGATGTTAAAGAGTGCCTGTAAATAAACCAAATAAATAAATCTTCTGAAAACTGTAAATTTCTGAAAAATGATGGCAAGAAAGCCAGAATTTGTAAGCAAGCATATTAGATTTTCAATTGTCCCACAGTAAGTTTGTCAGCATTTGTTTCAAAAAAAGTTTGTGGGAAACTTGCCAGTTTTGGGTAGGGTTTAATTATTTCAGACATAAAATGTGTTGAAACATTAAGGGATGGTTTTATCAACAGATGTTAAAATTATATTAATATGTTGTTTGTTAACATTATGTAAAAATTTGAACAATATTTAGCACAACTTAGATCAGCCAACTATGGAATTATCCCCATCCAATCACTGATATTCTCCATACAGTACATTTGACACCATTCTATCTTCCAGTCAGTTATGAATTGAATTTTGACAGAGTTAGGCAGTTATGTTCTGCAGCTGAGAATAAATTTCTTTAAATAGTGCAGTAGTTTGTGCAATAGGAAGATATTCCTGCATAATCTTCAAGATATCATAAGGTACAGAAAGTCATTTGGCAGAATGAGACAGGTATTTCGGCATAAACTTTCTGACAGCCTGGTTCCAATAATTAAAATAATATTAAAATTAATAAAGAGGTTTGATGAAATATTTCTGTGTCTGACTGGAGAAAAAATCAAATTGCTTTTATGTAATTGTTAGTATGCATATCCTTTCTGTATATTGTAAATTTCAAATTATTGCCTGTTATTATAATCTTTAAGTCCAGAAAAGCAATCATGGTGTCTTGTTAAGTCCAGAAAAGCAATCATGGTGTCTTGTTCTCAGATGTGAATTTAATTTCTCTATCTTGTCGGTTTAACAATTTCAAAGCATCATCCAAGTTTTTCTTATTAACTACTACAAAGATATCATCACAGACTTTAAAAATATATGGGAATGATTTTCTAAATTTACTTATATATAAATCAGAAAAGGTGATAGTGGAATTCCCATTGCTAACCCTGCTTCTTGTTTATGTAATTCACCATTGAACCTCTGAAAAAATTCTAACTGATGCAGACTTTGACTAGTTGGATATATTCCTGAATCTTCTTATTGCTTAATTTCAGAGGCTGCAACCATTTTCAAAGGAATGTTGGGAGTTTTGCATTTTGGTATGTTGGGAAAAATTGAATTTACATCAAAGGACACCATAAGATCATCCTTGTGGAGAACCATATCTTTAATTTTCTCCACCAGTTCTGTGATATTAGATAGACTCTCCAGCTAATGAAGAATGTATAAGTTGCTTCATTGTATTAGCTTCAACACAAAGTTGGTTTTAAATTCAAACATGTATACATATATAAGAAGTCATGTTTGGAAGGACACACACAATCAATACATTTTTTCCTCCTTGGTTACCAGCCTTTTCAGACCTGAGCTGTTTCACTTTCATCAGAAATTTACCTAAACTTTCATCCGCTTTCTTGCCTGCTAGCAGAGCCCATCATGATCATCCCTCTCTGTTTGATCCCATAAAGTAAAACAATGTAAGCATTTGAACATGCACATATTTAAAAGGTAGATTAATATTTTACTGTTTCCCTTGCCACTGGTGCATGAAAGGAAACAAAAGCTGTGACTTGGTCTTGTAAATCCACTCCACACATCTCTTTCTGACATAAGGGCTTTGTTAACTCTTCCTAGGATGTATGTTCTTTCTTCTTTCCCAACTCTCTCAGGTCAATTTTATGTGTTTGGAGAAAAAATGAACATCTTTATTGTCCCTTCAGTTCATACATAATAGATAGTTGGCTGACCATATTTCTTACAGTCCCATGCAAATAATCGGAACATGACAACAACATACACATTTTATATTTTTTGCACTTATTCACTAATCTTTGCTAATAGCTAATATGTCATCTGCTAATTTATTATTCAAGTGATTAAAATCCATTTACATTTATATAGCTTATTAAAACATTACATTTTCTTTTTTGTGTTAAAAATTGCTTTATATGAGTTTGCATAGATTCCACAAGCTTTGAGCACTTATTTTTAAGTTCATTATCATGCAACTGCATCTTAACTAGAGACTCCTTTATGGATATATTTGTAGAATGATCAAATTTTGTGAGTCTTTTTTGCAAACAGCCCACAAATTTTCTATTGGATGTGTCAGGGGAGTTCCCTGACCACTCTGATGCATGAATATTGTTCTCACTGAAGAATTTCTTCCATTTTTTGGAAGTATGACAAGGAGCCAAATCTTGCTGGAAAATCCTGTCACTATCTAGAAACCTCTTTTGCAGCTCTCCAATAACTCTCCTGTCCAGTATTTGGATGTACTGGTCATATATCTCATGCCCTGGATTGGTACTTAGAGCCCATGTCCTTTTGTGAAACATCCTTAAAATGTCTTTTTACACAGGAATTTTTATGGTCTGTTGCAAATGTGTAGAAGTTGTTACCTCATTATTTGTTTGGCACACATATTGAGCTCTCTTCCCCTGCACTTTAAAGTGACTGTCATCAAAGGAAATAAACCGTCATGGGTGGCCAAGATTTTTGAAGTGCAAACTCATGGGCAGGAGGTCTGAGGTTCGATTTCCACCAGAACCATCCTCCCTGACTGAGGTTTTTTCCAAGTTTCCTCAGTCATAAATGGCAAATGCTGGGGAGGTATCTTAAACATAGGCCTGGAATGCTTCCTTCCTTTAAAAAAATTACTTCTTCCCAATTTATCATTTCATCTCGTGTGTCATCAGTGTCCACTTCCTGTGATGTCTCAGTAATAAAAATGGGCATTAAACACTATTCAAAAAAAAATTGAGACAAAAGCTTTCTTCCAGTGTTCTATTGTCCAATCCTGATGTCTATGTGCCCAAAAGAGATGTTTCCTGCATATTACTCCTATTGGAAGGTATTTGTTTACAGATTTGTGGGCATGAACTTTCCTTCCAATTGCCAGAAGTCTATGACAAACATTAGAAATGTGCAGATTCACTCTCCTTTACCCCAATTCATAAGCTAAGTTTCATAGCAGTGAGCCTAGAGTTTGATTTGCTTCTTCTGAGGAGAAAACGTGTTGTTTTATTTTTCCTGGCAAGGTTTGCCTTTTTCTTCAGTGTAATTGAACCAATCTGTTTGTGCTGCTGAATAATTTTATTTATAGAGTCTATACTGACATCAAATTTGGTAGCTTTGTGTCATGGAAGTATTTTGATATAATGCTACAGTCACACTACTCTTCCTTTGAGTCACATTCATGAAAACATAGATATTATTAATTGCTCAAGGAAACCCCCAAATTCCTCAAAAGCAATACTATTGCAATATATACATATTTATCCTAAAATAATAGTCACACAGATTGTGTAGCACATTGGTGCCAATCATTGGGAAAATTATGAAAAAAATTACCTTGTTCTGATTAATTTGCACAGGACTGTGCTCTGTATGATAAAACTGCCATACTAAGTATCACTAAAAAAGACAAGGGGAGGAGAGGGGTTGGCCCAGAATAGAACAGGTTAATAGTATTAATTGATTATAAAATGAAAAAGGAAGTGTACATAAATGGAAAATAGATAAGGATTTAGGGATGAGAAAATGGGGTAACATGTTGTTAGCATGTTGCGATATGATATTGAAAAGACTTCATGTCAGAAAACTTTAGAGTTTTCTGACATGAAGTCTTTCATCGAGGATTTTTGTAATAGGTATACAATAACTTTATATTTTCCCCACTGTTACTTTTGAGAGCAACAGTGAGTAGAGATTAACTGATAGCTTGCAACAGCCCATTTCTTCCTCTTCTTCTTCTTTGGCACTACAACCTGAGACCTGGTCATGTCCTACCTCAGAGACCTCTGCTTCCTCTACGTCCATGTTATGATTTCATAGAGGGGAGGGAGCATGTGAACAGTATGCCAGCATCCCACTGGTTGCCTAACCATGCAGATTTATAGATGCAAGATCATCACCTATATCGAGCAGCTCCCCAATTATACTCACAAGACTGGATGGACCCTGTTCCAGACCTCCCTAATTTAAAATAATTCTTAAGCAGGTACCAAGAATTGAATCCAGGTTCTGCCAGTTAGCAGTCAGCAATGCTAATCACTAGACCAAGGAAATGGTCAACAGACCATTCCACTGTTCAAATTTCAATTTATTTCTACCAAATTTCAGTATAAAAGCGGTAACACCATAATGACATATGATGGATGGATGGATGAATGGATGGATTATAGTTGTTGGTTCTCAAAACTATTAGACTTACCTTCGAAGGAATTCTCTAGTGCTTTTTACTATTCAGACATTTCAAAAAGTAATTATGTTTTAGAAATTTCACAAAGTATTGCAAGAGGACTTTCATTTCTGGGTTCTTTTTGCTATGCACTATTTCACTTTATGATTTAGATTTAGTACTTGCACTTAAATACTTCTGTCAAATCTAAGAGTAAGTATGCATTTAAATTGCTCCATTTTCAATCAACAAATGTACTATCTGATGATAAGCTTTCACCAATAATCCATGTGTGAACCTACTATCCAAAACTGGCCAACTAATTTACTACCTACCAAGTGGGGTGGCTAAGATGGTAATGTGTAGGATGAATTTTCTGCTCTTCCATTTCATTCCATTGTTCTAGTTGAGAGCCCAAAGTGGACCTAGTGCTATGCAGCATTGTGGTGGATTTGTACCCTGGAGAAAGTTCTGGTGCAGGCATGAATTGGATTATTAGGGGCAGGAGAATATTTTGATACTTTAACCATGCTTAAGGGCTGGTCATTTGTTCCTATGCCCCCAGTGGGAGCACCTTAAAGAAGAGGAAAGGGAGACTCTGGTTGACCAAAATCCATGGGCAGTGAGCCACAGACGTAGATGGACATTGTTTTCAGACTCCTGCGAAAGCCCCTCTAAGGAGTTAAGAGCCCCTCAGAAGAATCGCTTCCATACCAGACACCAAGGCAGAAACTTTTTCAAAAAGCAAGCCACTGAAACAGCACATGTACCACCAGTTCACCTTGCCCTGGTACTTTAGACCAGGTAACAGAATCAACAATGAAATGAGATGAAAATGGGAAAGCAACCAGAAGAAATCATAAAAAAACCCAAGGTCTGAATGGCTGATCCCAAGGGATTAGAACCCAGGACCTCTCAAATGTGAATCCCAAGCTTTACAGTCTTGGCCACTCTGATCAGTTCTTGTAGGCTTGACAATGTCAATTACACTTAAACTCTGTATAAATAAATGGGGCTGTCTTGCATATATACAAGGCAACTCATTATGGAGAAATTGTTATAGGTATATACATAAAGCATTTTAATGTTGTGTTTTGTTTTTGGTTGGATCAAAGCCTGGTCCCCTGGATATACCAGTAGGTAGCTGCTGATGAACTGGGGACTGGGGGGCTGAGCCAATTAAATTGGAATAAATTTTGATTGGATTCAGTGCTTTCTGCAATTCCAGAAGGCACTGTTTCTAATTGTTATATTTAAAAGTAATGTTTTTTTTATTTGTGTCTATTTTGTATTTAAAAAAAATATGTGATGCATGAGGAATAAATACTACCATTACTACTACTACTGTTACATAAAGCATAGCTATCCCACTACTGCATTTGTCCTAACAAAATAACCACAATAATCGATATTGGGGCAAAGCAATATGCAATTTAATAAGTTCAAAATTTAATTTAAAATAATAATAGTGAACTATAAATAAATATAACATTTTAAAGCAGGATTTAATTCTTAAAATGAGCAAAATAATATATTTATTTTCATAATTTCTTCACTGTATTTTTTTAACTTCTTTATTAGATAGTTTTGCCTTACTTCTGGAATAATTCACAGACACAGGATATCTTGACATTCCTATAATCTTAGAAGAAATTATAATTAAAAGTTTTGCAGGCTCCTCAGATGCCATGTGACAAAGGGGACAAAAATGTTACTTAATTACACATATATATTATGTTGGAAATTTTTATACCTTTAATCAGTGCTTGAGATGGAATGAAAATGAACCTGGGATGGTTTAACAACTCAGATGTGACATCAACAATATAAATAAACAACTGGTCTATTGGAGACAGGTTACCATCGCCATTGCATTGGACTGGGATGAGATAGGATGCAAGATAAGAGGACAAATCATTTTCAACATTGTAAAATTTATTACAGGCCTTAAGAATATGAAAATGAAGCTTGTACCATGCTGAAATAAGTAGTAAAAGATCATTGGAAAAGTGATAATGATAATAGATGAACCAGTTATGTTTCAAGTCATTAAAAAAAAAAGAACTGGGATGCCATCCCACCCCACCTCAAGCACTGTATATAATAAAACATTTTATTCAGGAACAGGAAGGGCATTGTTAGAACATGGAAATATCATATCATAACAAACATTATCATTATTTTTAAACTAAAAAAAAAGGAAAATTATGCAAATAACTATTTATTAAGAGGGGGGCTTCTGAACAAATTATGCAGATAACTATCTATTAAGAGGGGGCTTCTGAACAAGAGATATTTGCAAGAAAAATAACTGATTTAGATATATCATATTGGTTGTATGCCAACTGAATGCAGTTCTTTAAAGCAAATACTGCATCCTACATTTATTGGTAAACTCAGGTGTGTTATATGGGACCAATTCTTACAAATACCAAACCTGTTTCCATTACGGAGACATGCCTTTAATTGTAGCATAGAATGTGCTGTTCTTTGTCAAGGTGGTCACCAGAAATATTGCTGACCAATTGTGAAATACAAATAAGTGTAACATTTACCGCCAATCTAATTATCTCAAGGAAAAATTGTAATTGTAATAGGAAGTTAGTAGCTGCAATTACTGCTAGGAGTCAAAATTATCTAATACTGTCAGAGCGCTTTCATAAATTTGTCATATACAACTTAGAGAAATGTAAGGTTAAAATAGTTTCTGTTTTATAAGTTTTTGAAAGCAGGTTTTATAGCAATTTAACAGTATTATGATTACTTAGTAATCAAGTGAGTTCAAAGCAATTCTCCCTTATTTGCTCTTCCATAGCTCTGCAGGTCCAAGGCAATGTTCCTTTCCAAGTAGGCTCAAGTATCTGTACCTGGTTATTCCAAGACAATTTCCTAACCTCTTAAAATCACAAATACAATTAATGGAATTAAAAATAAATTTCACTTTTATTCTATTTCATTTGCAAATTTAATGTTTCATTTTTGCAAATATAAACATTTTAAACAGTCACACCTTACACACACTTTACAAATTTATTATTAGCAACATAAAATTTTGATTTACAATCAAAAGACAAATGGAAAATCTTGGAAATTGGTTGCTTACATCACAAATTCTAAATTATTTTCTGTTGAATATTATTTTAATTATTTATGGATTTGTAACAATGATAAAAATAAATGGAGTTGAAAATAAACTGCTTTAAAAGCTCTATAAAAAAAACTGGATCACAAAGATGAGAAAGTCAGCAAAGCCCATCACTAGAACAAAATTCATTTAACAGAGATTGTGAATGTGTTTCAGTGTTACTGAGTGCTTTATCTTCACATTAAAACATTTATCAGTGTTAACAGTATGTGATGTTTTACATGTGGTTTAAAACAAACATGTTTATGGGATCTATTTTTGGAAACAATTTTTGCATCTGTACTAGGTAAATGAAAAATTTAGTAAACAGCAGTGATGTCACCTCTTTTAGGCTTTCTTCTCACTCTAAAAAGAGGGAAATAAAATTTAATGATGACTTTTCTTTCATGAAGTCAGAGAGTCTTTCTTTATATTACAGGGTAGAATCTCTTATAACTAGCACCCTGCATAGTTTTTTTTTTTTTTAAAAAAACTTCAGTTTTTATTTTAAAATTTAGAACTGAGCAAAGGTTTCTCACATTTGATGAAAGAGTTTAAAGGGGAATCAGGCAGTAGGGCCAAGATCATTGATCTCTAGTTTACAATTTGACACTTAAATGTTTAATAGTAGTTTGTGTTCTTTTCAGTAATTTCTCTGTTTTAGTTATGAGTCTTAAGGGGGCAAGGGGTGAAAATCAACCAATTTTTGTTCCCCCCCATAAAAAAAATTACTGTTTTAATTTTATCTGTTAACCAAAGTTTCAAGGCCCTTTTACACTTGAAACTTCATTTAATGCTTTCATATTTAAATGGCTGAACTATATAAATATCTGTGCTAAAAAACCTGTACAAGCAGTAGTCAAAAAATAAATTTCTCTAGAAATATCTGTGCTAAAAAAACTGTATAAGCAATAGTCAAAAAATAAATTTCTCTAGAAATAAACTCTATTGAAGAAATGGGAAACAATGTGGACAATAAGGTTTGCAAAAACAAAAATGATGTAATTTTCTTCTTGGAATTTTATTACTACAGAGTTTTAACCCATCTTATTATATTCTAGCAAAGTACAATGCATAAATGTTTAGGCTTCTATTTAAAGAATCAGTTACATTACATTAGAATTAGTCTATTTTTACAAGCACTCCAAACATTTAAAGAACACCTTTATAACCAGGGCCTTTAGGATTTATTGTTAACATAGTATTTTACTAAGAGATGGTTTCTAATTTCAATTTTTATAAGATTTATACATACTCTTAACACCCATTCCGGAACATCTATTGCCAAATACTTTCTCGAATATTGTCCATTCCATCAACATTCCATTTAAATGTGACCTACACTAATTAGCTCATATACTCTCTGATTTCATATTCTCCATGATCGTCTTTCTTTCTGAAGTTTTTGGGATAAAGTATATTTTACATGCCTATCTTATATAAGCCCCATAGTATCTTATTTAAATTTACTACAGTGAAGAAGAAGACAAAGGGAAAATTTTTCTTCTCAAATTCAATGTGGTTGTTTCATTTTTGTACATTTATGTTTTTAGCAGTCAAATAGTAAAATGTGACCGTGGTTTAAATCCTGGTTTAAAACTTGATTATGTGTTTATCTATTTTAAAAGTAAACATTGAATAGAATGGGGGAAAGTATTCAGAGAGTGTATGTTTTCCCAACCACTGTGAGTGTGAAGATGTTTAGGAAATGTTTTAGGAAAGAGTAGCAGGTATGCAATGGCTTTGATAGTCAGGAGAAATGAATTTGTGAAGGGGCTTTTTCTACATCAGAAGACCTGGTGAGGATACATACTCTGTCCTGGTACCCTTTGCAGCAGTCAGTATTTGAAAACATGATTTATACTTATGAACCCCTTTTCTGCAGACCAACTTAATTCTAAAAAATCAGAAATCTTACATATTGGCCCCTTAAGCATTAATATAATGTAAAACATTGGAAATTTATAAATATTCCGGTCATTTTCCTCCAAGCAGTTGCCAGTTAAGAGTGATTCCACAGTAATAGAAAACACTGGAAACTATCTCTGTGAAAGACAATCATTGATGTTTACATAGTAGAAAGTAATAAGAAGCGCTTTAATATTGTAAAATATATACATATAATATTTTCAGGGCAGACATTCACACTTAAATTTTCATTAACCAGTTTCTTTCTTGAACTCTGTAGGAGGAATTTTGCATTTTTCATCACTGCTGTTTACAGATAATATGGCTTATATTATTCAACTTATAATTCATCTTAAAATATAACAAGAGTATGTTGACTGCTTCTTAATGTTAAGAGACCTAAAATGCAAATTAAATTAAGTTCATCATTAAAATGTTATTTGCATAACATTTTTGCTGAGTGCGTGCTTTGCATATTGACGCACAACTTGCAACTGGAAAAAAAAATTGTATATGTATACGTGTGTTCTTTCTCTTTAATTGCACTGGAAAATTTTGTTATATTAAATTTTTCTGGAGTGTTCTGTATATATATAATATATTAGCCTAAAGAAATTAATGTTATCGCTTTTTAAAGACATAATATATGTGCTTTTAAAAGAGGACATTTTGCTCCATAGTGATAATTAAATTTCAAATAACTAATATTATTGACATATGGTTTGGTGTTTTTACAAATGCTTGAAAAGCTACTGAGAAAATATTTTGTTGCTGATAATTAGTTTTCAATTTTTAAAGAAAGAAAGCATTTTCTTTAAATTTTCTAACTTAAAATGTCATCTGCTGATTTATTCAGGTGTTTTCTGGCTGAAGTTGCAAATATAAGGAGAATAAAGTTCCAAAATTTTGCTTATAGTGAAAATTTTGGATTGCAAATGACATGGACAAGCAATATCTATTAGGCTGACCAGATTTTTCAGATTATAAACAGGGCATTTTAGTTTATACTCCACTTCAGTACCTGCCAGTCATTAGCTTACCTGGATATAATATAATAGTTATTTACAATAGTGTAGGATGGAGGTTAATTACTGCTCAAGTTCTGTGGTTATATGAGAGCAATAATTAAGCTCATCCTAGTAGTTGCATACAATATTTTATCTGTGATCATTTAATAATAACTACAACTGATTATTTTAAGAAAATAGCACAATAATTCAAATACATTCTAATACATGTCATTCAATATAGACCATGCTTGGTATTCTATAGATCATACATAGTCTAGATTCAGCAACATTAGGATATTGTCATGACTGCCACAGTGAATTATAAATATGTATGTTTTTACTGGGGCTCAGCATAAACATAAGGGGAATATATCCTAAACTTAGGTATTCATTTTTTACACTAAAAATTCATTTTTTACACTAGTGTAAACAATGAATACCTAAGTTTAGGATATATTACCACTCCATTGCCAACAGCTTCATAAATACAATATTTATAAGGGGAATTAACTGAAACAATCCAGGCCACATAATGCTTATCTATTTATTGAAACATGTTTACATATATGCAAGAAGTAAGAGCCAATGTCTGTTCCTGGAACAATCCAGGCCATATGTTGCTTATCTATTTATTGAAACATGTTTACACATATGTAAGAAGTAAGAACCAATGACTATTCTCTTTCTTTGGGAGGTTTGCTAAAACCAAGTATTTTCCCATTGGTCCTGATGGTCTAATGGTGACCGTACTTGCTTTGTAGAACCAAGGTTATGAGTTCAAACATGGATAGGGTCAATAGATTTTTTTTAGCATAAAGATTCTAAGTATGGCATCCTTCAGAAGGGAAGTGAAGCTGCGGGTTCCTTGTTGTAGATTTACAGCCTGTAAAAGAACCTTAAGCTGAAAGAAGAGGCCTCTGAGCAAAATTTATTGGCCATGTCGTACTTGAATTGAATGGGATGCTAATGACCAGCATCTGTAAATAAACCAAATAAGTAAAGTATTAACCATGATGAACTGAGAGGTTCCATTCCTTCAGGATAGCTTGCCATGACATGAGGACACAACAGTCCATGTTGAGAAATGCCACATTGACCAACAGTAACATCCATTGTAAACTCAATAGAAGTTAAAAACAATGAAGTAGATTGATTATACACATAAAGAAGTCATTATTAGATGATACTATACTTCACTAACTGATTAATTTATCAGAATATGTTTTCAAGAGTTTTCTCTGTCATCTTCAGCTGGGGACAAACTAACACTGGTAGGTGATGATGTCACCTCTGGTTGTTCCAGTATAAGCGAAACAGGAAGTCCATAGGTAGAATGTCAAATTCATAACACAATGCTTATTCTTCAAAATGAAAATCATTTCCCATATTACTAATTCCTTAGGATTGTTGGTCGCTTTCAACAGTTTGGTTTCTTTTGTAATGTTATGATTGTACTTCAAAAATGATCTGCAGCTGCTGATTTATCCACCTGTTTATATCTTACATGATATTTTTGGAGCATAAGAACACTTTAGAAATGTGAGATGTGAAATGTAAGATAATCAGCAGTTTCAGATCATTAATTAGTTAGTGAAGTATATTGTAGCTAACACCACCTGCTTTATATGTATAATATATAACAACATCTTTGAGGTACCTTTTTAGGCAGTACTATATTCAGAACTATTGACATCATAAAGAATTCTAAGATGCATCTTGACTTCATAATTTAGGCCTTTAAAAATAGTTTTTATGTGGGCAGATTATCCCCAGAAACAAACAATTTTTCCCAGAGACTGCACCTACTGGAAGTAACTATTTCATAGTGCATCCCATTATACTTTAACAAACAGGATTGGTTACTGGTTATTTTGACCAGATAAGTTCACTTTGTATTGTATTGTGGCTATACATCTTACTTGCATAATTTCCTTCAGTGCAGCCCAATATATCCAGCAATATTATTTCATTCTTAATATAAAACTTACTAATTTTCCCTAAAATAATATCTTTGACTTCAGCATGTGACAGTATTAATTTATGATAACAGGTATACTACTAGCTGGAAGGAAGGAAAATAACACTAGCCTACAAATAAAAGGATTTATATGGAGTAAAAATGAAAATAGTCAGGTTTTACTAATTTCTTATGCTAAATTCAAAAATACACTTTGTTTTGCCATATCACATTTGATTAAGTAAAATGTTATTTTGTCATTACAGTAACTTAGTAATGATTAAATTAGATATATTATATACAGATGTTAGTATGCAACATTCAATCTTATTTTTCCTATATTAAATACAAGCACAAAATGCTTGTTTAAGCAAGTGAAACCAAAGCAATAAATCCATATTTAAACCAGTAATGCAGTAAGACATTTAAATTACTAGCTGTACTGGAAAAAAAATTATAGAATTATCATATATGGTTTTGTTAAGAATGTAATAAATAATATTGGGGAAAAAATATGTCTGTAGCATATACACGAAGGTTAAAAGTTTCCAGACACTTGAGGCAACAAATGTTATTCAGAGAAAATCTAAAGAAAGGATAGCACAGGAAATGCAAACATGCAAAATATTTACAGGTTTTACAGTTTGATTATTTAATAATGTAATAACAATAAAAAAGCCTTAGATTGAATATAAATTCCAAATTTTGATTGATTAGTTCAAACTTGCTTCTCTTTGAAGTTGTTCAATAGTAGGCCTAGGAATCTCATTCCAGGATGCCTGTAACATGTTTCAAAGTACCTTCTCTGATGTAGGGTATATCTTCTGTACCTGCTGATCCAGTTCGTCCCATAACAACTCAGTGGGGTTGAGATCAGGAGACTGCAGTGGCACCACAGTAATTTTCAATTCTCCTTTCCTTTGCTGTTTCTTTAAATAATTCTTGTACAATTTTGAGATATGTTTTGGGCCATTATCTTGTTGAAAGGTAAAGCCATGCCCAACCAGGCACTTACCTGATGGGACAGCTTAAAATGCTATGATATCCATTTTTGTCAAGTGTCCCTTTAATGTGGTACAGATCACCAATCTCACTGAATGAAAAAATAACCCCTTACCCTCCTTGCTTTACTGTTGGGGTCCCACAGTTTGGATGCATCTGTTCAGTTGATCATCATATTATGTAAGTTCATCATTTGCTACCAAAACTTCAAATTTACATTCATCAGTCCAAAGCATCTATTTCCAGTGTTTAATTGTTCAGTTTTTGTGATCTTAAGCCCAGCAAAGTATTTTCTGTCTATTCACCTCTCTAAGATTAGGTTTCTTCACAGCTACCCTTACCGCCATGGGTGGCCGCAGTTGTTAAGGCATGGACTCGTGAATGGGAGATCAGGAGTTCAAATCCCACCAGGACCGTCCTCCCTGACTGAGATTTTTTCCAGGTTTTCCTTAGTCCTCATAAATGGTAAAGACCGGGAAGATACCCTAAACTTAGGCCTGGAATATTTCCTTCCTTAAAAAAAATCCTTTTTCAATTTATCATTTCATTTCATATATCAACAGTGCCCAGCACCTGTGGTGACTCAGTAGTAAAAATGGGCATTAAACACCATTCAAATAAAAAAACAGCTACCCTTCCAAACAGATTACTGCGCTTAGTCTCCTTTTATAAAGGATATTTTCATATTGTGGCTTTAATTAAATTCAGCCTGAATTTCAGGTGCTGTTACTTCCTATTTTTTTGCTTTTGAGCATTGTCATGTTGTCTTAACTTTTGTACGTCACTGTAGGCCTCCCACTTCTTTTTCATCTGTTTCCTTTAATCTCTCTATTGTGTCAGTAATTGATGAGCTTCAGTTTTTTTGCTGTTTCTCTAACTCTCATTTCAAAGTGTATTCACTGCTCAGTGTCTGCTTTGGGATCATATCCTAAATTTAAATAAATTGACATGAACAATTTTGAGAAATAAATGAAAAAAAATATGAAGTCTGATGATCTTTTTTCTTGCTATAAATAATGTAATAATGCATTACAAAATACTATGCTTGTATTGCTATAAATAATGTAATACACATTACAAAATACTGTGCCCGTATTTTTATGGATACAGAAAACACAGGATTAATAATGAAACGCTCTTAGGTTGTCACAATGATACTGGCACATTCACAATAGGTAACCTAATATATCACTATAGTGATCCACATACTGCTTGTCTAGACAGATGACTAGGTTTGCATCGTAAACACAAGGAGTGTGTGTTTACAATGCTGACATATGTTTATGCCCTATAATACAATATGCCTACTTTAGCACTATATACAAGAGCAGTCATTAATACGTAATGCAAAGTTGTGTAAATTTTATAGGGTGTCCAGAAACTTTGACACATGCATAGTTTTGCAGCTATTTCAACTTATAGTCTACCAGTAGCAACATATGATCTACAAAACATTTGAGCCTACCAAAAGAAGAAAATCCTCAACAAAATGGGAATAGCTTTTTTGTAACATTCATGACGCCATTAAGAAATATTTTTGAAAGCTTATTGAAGTTTAGTTACAGTAAAAACATGAATCACATTTAGTTCTAGTTAAGATAAAAATAACAAAACAAACTATCGGAGTTTAAACTCACTCCATAATGATTCAAAAAAGGATATCCCATTTAAAATTTAACATGCAGTATAATAAATAATGAAAAAGCTCATGTATGTTTTTAAGTGGTTTTTTGTAAAAGTAATTTTGAACATAAGGTAGGCATGTGTGTATTTCAGTTCATTGCATCAGTAAGTATGGTAATAGGGAATAAGATGGAAAATAAGTAGGCATTATTAAATGAATGTGGATAAAATAATTAAAAAAAAATAATGTTGGATTTAGCAAACAACACACTTTATTTGAAATTTAAATCTGTTATAGAAAATAATTTCAGAGTTTGTTATTGATTTGCAAGTTTAGAGCATAGAACAAAAATAACAGATTAAGCATTTGAAACTGTTTCCACTTCAATGGACCTCTGTTAGGCAAAACAGCCCTAAGTGATGTTATGTTATATTGTGAAAATACAAATTTTTCTTACATTCCTCAATTCACACGTTGCTGGCAGTGGTAAAAATAGATAATTGAAAAATATTATTCACCTTTTACTTCTTGATAAAAACTGAAACAATTATGTTTTGGGACATTTATATGGAAACTGATGTCTGGTCAGCCTTTTAATGCCATGTTCATTGTATACCTAGCCAGTGTCAAAAGAGGTGATATGTCAATATTCCAACAATAACAGTGATAAACTTTCCTGCATCTGTACGTTTGTCTGCTGTTAATCCTAGACTGCTATTGACCAAAACTATTATACCATCCACATGTAGTTTGTCTGTTGTTAAATCCCAGACTGCTATTGGCTGAAGCTAACATATTATTGACACAGTCAGATAGAGAAATTCTTATCCCCATATTATCAAAGATTCTGAGAAAAATGTGGCAACATGCCATTGTTACGTACTGAAAAGTAAGTTAGTTTGGTATGCAATGAAAGTCTATTGCCAGAAATCAATATTATGATTTTACGTGGTTCAAGCTGCCTAACAGTTTAAAAAATATAATAAAAATGTAATTTAAAACTATTTCTACCATTTTTCAATTTTTCATCCTTAACTTATTCCATAACTACTTGAATAGATAAATTTATAGAAAATTAAGAGCTCCAAAAAATTAACACTTGTTCACTAAAACAGAAGAGCAGGAAATTAAATATCTGCTCTTAAAAGTTGATTTTGTATATTTTTAATTCTGTAAAGATACTAATAAAAATATTATAATATAAGTGTTTAGCCTGGCTAAAGAACAATAACTTGAGAAGGAAAAATATCTGATCAAGCTTAACACGAGTCATTTCTTGTGGTTGACTGATATAGGTAATTGCACTTATGTAGCTTAGAAATAGAACAAAGAAAAATCATTGCATTTAAGATTAATATTTATGATTTGATATATATATTGAGGTTTTTTGAATAAAACTCAGCAGATTGTCCCATCTTCAACAGTAAAGTTAATCTCTTTTGATAAATGTATTATTGTAAAATCGCTTCACTATAATTTTGTATGTTCATACTGTAATGTGTAGCAGTAGTCACATTTTAAATGTTGCAGAAATTGACTGATTTCATAATAAGTGTTTTGTATGGATGAGAATTAGATTTGTACACATATGTGTAGATATTTTTTTTCTATGTTATAATGACTGTACATTATCAGAGATTGTCTAAGATATTTACAAATTTAGAAATGTAAAGTCATATTTCTAATTTTCATCATACAACAACGAAAGTTTATTTTGGTTTTCAGTAACATCATCACAAAAGTTCAAGATTTCAGAAAACATTTGTTCCTACAGAATGGCCTATTTATTTATATGGATACTCAGGTTAAATTAATTGTGTTTTTCATATACAGTCAATTCTTTTGCTACTAAACTCTAGAAAATGCAAATACTTTAAAGCCTATGCAATAGTTTTAGAAATGCTGCTCCCCAGATAAAAAATTAATGTCCTGGGATATGTGCATACCTAATAGGTGTGTTGGTCCTTGTGGCTCATTGGGGCCATACTTACAAGATTGCAGGTTCAATCCCAGTCAGAGTTGATACATTTTTTCCGGCATAAAAACTCCAAGTATGGCTTCCTATGGAAGGGAATTAAAGCAGTGGATTTCATGTCACAGTATAATGGCACATAAAAGAACTTTAAGCCTGAAAGAAAAGGACTTTGAGCAAAATTTATTGACTGTTCCATGCCCTAAAGAGCTTCCTTAAATAAACCAAATAAAAAAAAAAAATCTAATAGATGTATCAAATTGCTTAGCTCTAATGCAACCAATAAAAGCAATAACTACAATTAACTATCTCAACAATGGATATCCAATAATGTGGTGTAGAGTTGAAGGGAAACAGTTATTACAACTGAAGAACTTATAAAAGCAAATTTATCTGTTTGTTCACATTAATTTGCACAAAACTGTACTATCCAGTTATTTTATTTATTTAATGCAGCAGGCATTTGATTTACCATCATTGCCTTAAGAAAGTAACATAAACATCAAGTAAATAATGTAATTAATGGTTAGATCAAAGGTAATCTCTGGCTTTCCAGCATCTTTTCCATTGAGTCATCCTTGTGAGGGAGATACAAGCTTTCAGATGTTCTTTATTTAATATTACATTTCTGAATAATAAATCTGTAAAAGTCTCCAGTCCCACATAAAAATTTTTACTTGAATAGAAGAAAATTTAGTACAAAACAAATAGAAATTTAGTACATTATAATATGTTTATTATATGATTAAATCTTATTCTATACCTGCATGTTACCCATTTTTAGTCTAATATCATCTTGTAATCTTTCTATTCTTGACTTAAGACATTCAATTTGAAAGTGTTTAAATAGTTTAAATTTCAAATTACAAACAGTAACAGGTATTAAGGCAGATTATAATGTCTGTGCTAGAAAATCAATTAAAAATCACATAAAAGTTAAAATTGATGATACTTTTTTTTTCTGATTTTTTTCCCCTTCAAAATTTGCTCTTAAAAGAAACAGGTATTAAGCATTCTTATGAATATAAAGCCATAAATGTCAAATTTCTTTAGATATTTTGTGGAATAAAATATGCTGGTTGCTAGGGGCCATTTGGAATGCTCACCTTTATAATTTTTTCCCTAGGTTCCCAATAAAGAGCTTCCAAATTATTTTTCATTTGTTTGTTTCTTTCATGTTGGCTGCATTTCAGTTCTTTTTTTTTTCCTTTCTTTTTTTTTTTTTTTTTTTTTTTTTTTAAAGATAGTATTCACATGCTCACACAATGGGCAGTAGCTGTCCTTGATTAATTTCATCTTGAAGAGGCAATCATGCCCCAATAATCAAGTGGAATTGGGCACTCCAATTTTTCTTGGTTTCAAGATGTTTTAAAGTCTGTAGATTTTCATATGCTTTTCCTTTAAGTTTCTTTTATTTATTTATTTATTTATTTATTTATTTATTTTGTTGCTCTTGTCCAGTTATTAATTATTTTATAATTCAACATGGCTCAGAATCTATTGTTAAACTATTTCTGATTTAGATTGTATGATATAGTTTTCTTATTTCATTTATTGTGTACGTTTGGTGGGTAACTGTAATTCATTATACTTTGTAGTGCTGCTTTAGAGCCACTTAAGATAACAACTCTTTTATTTATATTAGGCTTTTACAGTTGATTTTCTAATGCTGCTCTAAAATTGTTAGCCTACTGTCCTAAAGGTGTATATTAAGAGAATTCTTCAAAGTGCATTCCAAAGTCTGCTTCTCCAATTTTAAGTGATCCATCTGTATATACTCTACATTATGTATCAGTCAGATAATAATCATTCTTCTTGGAGACCATAGTATCCAGTTTAGTCTCATGCTGATATCTGCATTGTAAATGGCTAAATGGCAGATTTAGCATTTATTTTTAAAATTTTCTAAATGTTCTTTCTCTATGTAATTTTTTAAAGTCTGTTATGGTTTTAATCACTGTATGCTATCAGGAATATGAAATATGTGGGAGAAAGTATTCTAACAACATTTAAACTATGACACACTATGTATAAGATTCTCTGTGCCAAAATCTGCTTAGCACATTCATAATTTAAGAATAAAAAAAAAATTAATCACACTAATGTGTGATAAGAGTTTAAATGAATTTATTGCCATCTACTACTAAATTTACAATTATAAATTTTAGTAAATTAATTTCCTATATGACCACCTCCTTGGTCTAGTGGTTGGCAATGGTTTTTGCTGGCCAGAAGTTCCTGGTTTTGATTCCAGTACTTGATTGTAACATTTCTAAAATAAGAGGGTTTAGAACAGGATCTGCCTTATGATGGCAACTGAGGAGCTGCTTTTAGTTAGTGACTTTTGATAGAAAGCCACATGATGGCAACAGGGTGGGTGTTGGGTGCTGATGTTGCAAGACAGAGATAGAGGATGCTGTGGTAGGCTAAAGCCCATGATAGCTAACAAAGCCTAGAGAAAGAAATATCGTTTGTCTCTTTGCATTATTTTCTCATTTTAAAGTTGTTTGTGAGATGCAGTGGAGTGAAAAGAATTAAAGGTTTCTTCTGTTAATTTCTAAATGTAAGGTTTAAGTACATTGAATATTTGGACTTTTTAGTTCTTTGATTAGAGTATACTAGTTCCAATGACTAATAATATTTTCAGTGATATCAGTGAAAGTGTTGAATTATAATAATTGGATTAAATCTACAAAATTAACTAAATTTAACACAAGATATCAATGAAATGAAGATTGAAACTAACTAAATGTAAGTAATGAAAACTTGATACACTTACCTCTCTATAGTAAATTATTTTTTTTTCTAATTGTTTACGGTTACAATTCCATAACTTTGGTTACAACTTTCCATGTTGAATTAAAATAAAAGTAAATGGTTAATTTACATTTGAATAAAACTGTAGATATCAGGTGTCCAATGCAATTAAATTGCACAGCTCAAAACATTTTAATACAGATATTAACCAAACAATTCTATAATTTTAGAAATAAAATTTTCAACATATGTATATATCTTAGACAATCTCATAGTTTGCATCTGTTAGGGCAGATGTTCAAACAACTACTGTGATTTATTACTTCCAAAATGGAAATAAAATTTGCCATAATCTCATTATGTATTGTTATCAGTGTTTCAAAACATTATACCTGGTCTTTAATCTATCCTCTCTTTGGTAATATTAATCTGCCATACATAAAGACAGTTTGCCAGCTGATCTCAGAATTATATACTGTACATGGTTTGTGTAAATATATGACTAATTCATTTACATTTTAAATTTATTTATTAAACTAATCTATGTATATAAATGTCTTATTTCAAACCTTATTTTATCCTTACCTAATTTCAGACAGAATGTAATGACTACATTGCAACATAGTCCATTATTATGTATGCATACTACTCATTTCACAACAGATGACAGGAGACAACAAGCACATTAAAATCTATCTATGCCTAAGGTGAGATTTAAACCTGAAACTCTTACATTAATTACTGGCTGCCTTAAGCATGGTCACCAGTACTAGCTTATGAAACACATTGATAAATGAGGGTAAGTCATTAAAGTAAGTTGCAAGTGGATATAAAACTCAAACAAGAGTATTAATTTGAAAAATACTTTTATTTCTCCACACAATCCTCCTCTACCTTGAGGCACTTGTCCCATTGTTTCACAAGCCCTTGAAATTCTTTGGGCTGTTGTTGGAACCAGGCAGTGACTTCCCTTTCTACAGCTTCATTGTCAGTAAAATGTTCACCCTAAAGATGTTTAAGCGGATCAAACAAATGGAAGTCACTTGGAGCAAGATCGGAGCTATGTGGAGGATGTTTGAGGACTTCCGTATTGAAATTTCTCACTGTCTCATTTTCCTCTTGGCACTATAAGGACATGCATTGTCATGGAGGAGTAACATGCCTTTAGTGAGGAGTCCTAGTCGCTTCAGTTGTATGGCCTTACAAGGTTTTCTGAGAATATTACAGTGGAAGTCTGCGGTTATGGTTTGTCCTTGAGGCTGGAATGTGGTGAACAGTATACCTTCATGATCCCAGAAGACTGTGAGCATCCCTTTCCTAGCAGATGGTATGACTTTAAATGTATTTTTGCAGCCAATGCAGGCTTTGTTCCGGGATGGTAATAGTGAACCCAAGACCTGTGACAATTTAGACAAGCATATTGTGTCCTTTTCATGGTAGAGATTGAGATGCTTTAATGCCAGACCCATTCTTAGCATTTTGAGTTTTGGGTTCAACATGCGTGGCACCCATCATGGATGGATTTTTTGAAAATCCAACTGTTCATCACAGGCAAAGTGGACACTGAGGATACATGAGATGAAATGATAAACTAGGAAAGTTTTTTTTTTAGGAAACGTTCTAAGTTTAGGGTGCCTCCCTGGCATTTCATTTATGAGTACTGAGGAAAACCTGGAAAAAACGTCAGTCAGGGAGGACGGTCCTGGTGGGCTTTGAACCCCCAGACCTCCGGCTCACAAGTGCGCACCTTAACAACCTCAGCCAACTGTGGTGGTATAGTGGCAGCTATAGTATATATAGTTACCCTTCTGTCTACTCAGATTATGTTTTTAACTTGTTGCAAATTCTGTGGCAATCTCTTGGTATTTGATGTTTGTCTTCGATATGTGTCCACTCTTCACCCTATTTTAAACAGCTTGATGTGACATCACCATAGATGGGAAGGATTCCTTTATGATTATTCTTTGAAACCATACCTTTAGCCAAAATAATTGCACAGTGGAATGTTGTTTGTGAGTTGTATACTCAAAGTGTCATGTTGTAACTGCTGTTTTGCTATTGTAAACATAGATCGTTTCATGTAGTATGTCATCAATTGCCAGCAGACTAATGCTGCCATCTAGAGGCAATAGCCTCAAGTGCCTCATTAAAGCATGTAGTGCCGCACATCAATTTTTAACTTATTTAATGATTTTATCTCATATTAAGGTTGGTTAGGTTTGAAATTATTAATAAATAGTTATTCTTCAGACACATCCACTAATTAAGCAGAATTTTATGATTATCTTACCAAATTTCATTAGTTAACGTATGAGGAATACTCGGAAAGCCCATACTTGTATCTGTAAATCTCACAAATTCCCTCAGCTGTTACCAGTGCAGCCTGAACAATGGAGCTGAAAGGAACACTTATGCCAGTAATTCTATGTTACACAGTGGAAACCTCAAGAACATTACCTGCAATTATATTTTATGATTTTAAAAATTACTTTAATCAGGAACAAAGTCTTGAGAGACATATACAGACTTTAGGGGACTTTGCTCCTTTGAATACAACAGTTTTCAGTTGGTTAAGAGGAGTCAAAACATCTTTAAAGGTGAAAAAAAAAGCAAAAAACCTTCCTTTACTAACATTTACTGCAGAAAGTTTCATGTCTGTTTCATATCACATCAGAATCCTTTCCTTCTCTGGGTGGATGTATATTGGGATTAGACAACATAGTAAAAAGGTATAACTAGAGGTATCTTTTGGGCTGTTATACATTGGTCTGCTGGAGATAAGAGTTCCAGAACTCTTAAGCCTGCATTCCCTCGTAATGAAAAGGATTTGCAAAAGATGAGATAGAGGTATTCAGTGGGGGTTGCAAAAGAGGTTAGAAAGTATAAAATATGCAGATTACATATGTATGATGGCACATAGATTCTCAGATATAAATGGCAAATTACAGGATCTAGATACACTTGCACATACAGTGGGACTGCATCTAAATAAACAAAGGACCAAAGAACTGAGGATATATAACAAAGTAGATTCTAAAATTATGCTAGGAAGTGAGGAATAGAGCAGATGAAGGAATTTTAGTATCTAGGAAGCATTATCTCAAAGGAGCGAGGGTCAGGTGAAGATGCAAAGCTAGAACCAGGAAAGCAAAATTTGCTTTCTCTCAGTTAGCCTCCCAATGGAAATCAAAACAAATGTCCCAGAAATTAAAATTAAGAATATTTAACACAAATGTAAAATCAGTTTTGCGATATGGGTGGGAAACCTGGAAAGCAACTAATATAATGATAAAACAAAATTGCAAATGTTCAGTAATAGATGCTTGAGATTTATAATGGGAATATGGTGGATGAAAGTAATATGAAATAAAAATATATGCAAGGCAACTGATCAACAGGAATTGGAAAGGAAGCAGAAATGGATTGGGCATGTGTTACACAGAGAGGGTGGAAATATAGCTATGAATGGTTTTAACTGGAATTCATTAGAGGAACCAGGAAAATAGGTAGATCGAGAATTACGTGGTGCAACATAGTCAGGAAGGAAGCAGAACAGGCTGGGAAGAACTGGAAGGAGATCAAGGCTATGGCTAAGAACAGGACATGATTGCATACTTTCACCAATGCCCTATGCTTTTCAGAGTAAAAGGAAGCACAGCAGCATAATGCTGCACAATGTACTTGGCACACAGTATTATAAAAGGTAACAATTTTTTAATGTCATGCTTGATGTATGATGTGTTCAACACCTTCGACCATTGCTCTCCATAATCTAAAGAACAATTATTATTATTTGGTTTATTTACGGACGCTTTTTAACATCACAGAGCATCAGCGTCCCATTCTATTCAGGGCGTGAAACGGCCGACAAATTTTGCTCAGAGGTCTCTTCTTTCAGGCTTGCGGTTCTTTTTCGTGCCGTAAATGTACGACACGGGACCCGCTCTACTTCCCTTCCGAAGGAAGCCATAGTTAGGATTTTTATGCCCGAAAAAATGCATCGGTCCTGGCGGGAATCGAACCCGCGATCTTGGGTTTAGGAGGCAAGTATGGTAACCACTATACCATCAGGACCGACGCTAAAGAACAAGATCAACAATAAACAATAGGTTGGATAGTTTGGGTATACAATTTTAGTTTTTTCATACCAATTACAAAATAAACATAATGCTGGTGGTAAAGAATTACCAATATGAAATATATAAGGCTTATATCACTATAAGCAATTTTTTTTCTGTTAGGTTTTTAATTACTATTTTTATATGTAGCTCATGTTTATTTTAATACCATTGCTGTATCCATTTTGTTTTGTTAATGGTTATATTTCTTATAAAAATGTATATGCTGGCAACCCTTCATTACATGCTCAGTTAGGCCCATATCTCAGCACCTGTTCTCCAAATAAACATAAAATTATTAACTGACATTTCAGGCAATTGCAGTTCTTGTAGTAATTATGTCTAGTAAACACTTGAATTTTGTGTTATATTTTCATTCAGTGTTAATAAATAAAAGCTTACAGAATTTTTTGGAAAAAAATTCAGTTTATGTTTTTCAAACTAAACATCAATGCTTTGGTATAATAAACTGCTCAAAAAAATTAGAGGAACACATGTTTAAATTAAAGATCCAGAATAAATATTGATACAATTTCATTTTTGATAGTTTATAATTATAGATTGAAGAATTGTGTAAAATTAGAACAGACATTCTAACAAACTTTTGTTTCACAGGATTATAAATACGCACAAATTATTGATTGAATCAGAAAACGAAGCGGAAATACAAGATTACATTGTTTAGTAATCAATATTTCCATAGTTATTTCAACACTCAGTACCTAGTGTGTCCTCCATTAGCTGTGATCACTTAATAACACCCACATGGATGCTTCACCCCTAGCCTCCTAATAAAGATTTGTGTGATTCTCTCCCATTCTCCAGTGAGTGCATTTGCAAGTTCTCCCAGGTTCTGTGACACAGCATGACGCTTGCAAACAAGTTTACCTGCTTATCCCACATATGTTCAATGAGATTGAAGTCTGGACTGCATGCAGGCCATTCCAACACCCATATTTGGCATTCTTGCAGGGCATCTTTGGTATTCCGTGCTGTATGAGATTTGGCATTATCATGCTTTGGAAGAAAATTAGGTTCCATATCAAAAGCAAAGGGTACGACATGTTGAAGGATGTCATTAATAGCGTCCGTAAATAAATCAAAGTAAACATCAGTATCCATGCGCTGTGAGGCAGCAAGCTCTGTCCAAGACTCGATAGTAACGCCAGCCATACCATAATCGAACCACCTCCAAATCTGTCATGTTTAATAATAGTGCTTAGAGAAAGAGGTTCACCAGGACGTGTCTATCACGTGTAAGACCAACACTACCCGTCAAACTAAATCTTGACTCTCTGTGAAGAGAACAGCCTTTCATTGGCGGAGCTGCCAGTTGAGATGATTTTTAGCAAATCTCAGCCGGGCCTTCTTGTGCTGGCGTGTCAAACGAGAGGCTTAAAAGAGCATCCTATATGTGAACCCTGATTTCTCGATCTGATTAGAAATCACCACTCCAGTTCCTGTTCGTACATCATTTTGTACCTCTTTGGTTGTAGATTTGCGTCTGCGCAAAGCTGATAGGACCAGATATGTATTCTGTACTTCTTATTTTCTTCTTACGCATGTCCTTGCCGCCTCTCGTACCCACCTGTCTATATATCACCTCCAAACCCTATGGATGATAGAAGGGCTGACATGAAGAATCCTGGAGACAAAGCGAATGGAATGGTCATCTTCAATCCACCCAATTGCTTGTGCGACTTATGTTTCATTCAAATGTCTCATTGCTACGTATTAACTTAAGAGAACACAAAATAATAATTTCCTAATACAGTTTGCTGTTAAAATCTGTTTTCAAAATAATATCAAAGAACTTTGGTTTCAACAATTCCTTGAAACATCACAATTTATTCAGAGAAAAACTAACAAATCCTAAAAGATCCTTATATTAGTTTTAAACAATACTTTTAAACAAAACATTTGACTGTCAAAAATTAAATTGTGCCAATATTTATTTTCGGGTTTTAATTTAAACATATGTTCTTATAATTTTTTTGAACAACATAGTTAAAAATTTGCTGATAGGTGTCTGAACGATTTCATTTGCTAATTCATTCGTTTTTAAATCGTGTGTCAGTGTTCTCCAGAAAATCGCGCAAGCATAGATGTCATTTTATCACTTTGTGCCTCCAGGTAGGGGGATGGATTTGCGAGTTATATCGATTGTTAGAAGGCGCTGTCTAGCGGCAAAATAAGCAGGCGCTATATTCGCTTGTCTGGTAGTGGTGTGAATGCAGTGCGTTTGGTAGGCTGTTACTGCGGAATTTCTGCATTGTGATTTATCGCTGTTGCAATCAAACGTCGTGTATTCTGATTTGCAACTCGGTATTAAATGTACAGAGAGTCTCAAATCTTCTCCATCGTTGATTGTCAGTGAGCAACGAAGCAGCTAAATGGGTAAGTTGTAACATATCTAACCCCCAATTTAACGAGTATGTCATGCATGCCGATTTCGGTTCGTATAAATGAATGTTTCTGGAGTAAATTTTTATGTATAAAAGTTTTGTGGTTTTATAATTAAAACAAAAATGCACAATAAAACAATAAGATATAAGCAATAAGAACTGAAAACCCTTCAAGAAAATCTAAAATTTAGGATGACAGGCTTGTAAATCTGAGATCATGTAATAATGTCGCCCTTAATAAGATATGAGGGTACCTTTCCATTGTCGTGTCGATGGAATATGTGGCTATTAACCAAATATTATACCTTAACGTAAGTTGTTATGCTTTTGCGGTATCATGTTTTTTTATTCCATTACTGCCGATGTTGATATACCCTGAAAACTGGGTTTACAACACATTGGTGGCTAGAGAAACATGTTGTTCAAAACAATATTCCTTTGAACACATCGTAGTTCGTTAAACTAAAATGGCGAAATATCAATATACTTAATTCTTGCTTAGTTACCTACTGGCCTACAATGTAACAAATGTACTTTAAAAATAAATTAACTCTATACTTTCAAGCGAAAAATTATGCGATACTTGGAATTTCAAGATGTTGCAAAAAATAATATATAATGTAAATGCGTAACAGAATTTGGAAAATATCGTTTTCTCAAACTTTTTAATAACACCACTCTGTTAGTGTATTAGGTATATATATCATTGACGTAACAAATAGATATCGTTTTATAAGCAGAAAATGGAAAAACATGACCAGTTAAGGAAATAGGAGAGGAAAAAAAATTGAAAAGAACATTAACGTATCCAAATGGAAAGAATAACGATATATTAATTTGAACCATAGAATACACTATCAGTAAGTAAATTACGAGAATTTTCTTTATTCTTTATTATACCGTCTGTCAGAAAAAAAGCTTTTATAGCGAAATTTTGCACTGTACATAACATGAAGCAAACTCATATCCTGGTACATTTTGTATCTTTATATTCGCTGGAATAGATTTTGCCCTACCCGCTAGTGTATTATTAACATAAGCATAAATAAATAGTTGCTTCAAATGGCACAATTCTATTTATATATAGTTTATAATTATCAATTTTTTTATTTTCAACTTATTTCGATCGACAATGGAAGATAAACTTGCAGCATTAAAATGTCTCATTATATATTGCCTTTTTTCTTTTTCCTGCGTTGCACCTTTAGGGCGTGCAGACAAACTGAATGAAAATTAATTTAAAAAATATATAAATCTACACAATTCTTACTGGCGATGTAACAGTTTAGAATTTCATTTAGTCCTAACGAACTTGTAAATTCCGATTTCATTCTTACACCACGTGAATTCGTTGTGCATTTGTTAAGTGCATACATTTTATTAAGTATATACATTTTGTCAATAAATAAATTTTTATTAGTTCACTACTGAAATTAATTTTTGGGTATTTTTGCAAAGTATGTACATCATGAGATCAGATAACTTAATATTATAGCACTTGGATATATTTTACACTAGAATGTCTTTCATTGATGTACACACGAATAAATAAGTTTCCTCACCTCATTATTTGCATATTCCAATTTACTCTTCAGTTGTGTAGCATTTGAAACTCGAGCTCCAGCATCTTACAATGTGTTGACAAAATTGTGTAGGAAACAGGATGAAAAGTACACGCCTGTAGTGTGTACTGACTGTGGCATTATTGATTTAAGAAATTACATTAAGATGTTTTTTTTTACCCTATTTTTGTGTCGGTCCTGGTTGTGTAGTGGTAACCATACTTGCCTTCTAAACCCAAGATCGCGGGTTCAAACCCGGCCAGGATCGATGGATTTTTTCGGGCTTAAAAATCCTAAGTATGACTTCCTTCGGAAGGGAAGTAAAGACTGTCGTAGATTTACGGCACGAAAAGAATGAAGAGACCTCTGAGCAAAATTGTTCGGTCGTTTCACGCCCGGAATTGAATGGGACGCTGATGACCTGAGATGTTAAAGAGCGTCCGTAAATAAAACAAATCAAAAATTCTATTTTTGTGAATAATGTAAAAACACGTTTAAGTAAATCCAGCTCAAAATTCAATTAAACATTTTGGTCCTATACCTAATATTTAAAAAAAAAAATAGAAGCGCAAACCTATTAACTCTGAAACTCATTGATAGGTCGGATACCAAAGAAGTTTTATTTACGGACGCTCTTTAACATCTCAGGTCATCAGCGTTCACACCAAAGGAGGAAAATATCGGTTACTCCTTACACCAAGTGACTAGAAAGTACAGAGTCGGTTCTTACACCATTTGGGTTTTCACAACTGTTAGTAAATTTATTAAACATGTAAAATAACACCTTGAAAAGTCTTAAAATCGCAGAAAATGAATTTTTAAAAAAAATGTTGAAAATTTGAGATGTGTAAAATATGAAAAAATTTGTTTACGAAATGTTAAGCATGAAAAATGAAATCGCACTTATTGGATTCGACATATGCTAAAACAATGGTTATTTACTCTACTCTACTAGTTACAGAAATACGAGGTATTTCTGAAGTTTTGCAACAGCTATTACCATCGTTGGGCAAAAATGTAACTAACGCAAGTGGTAA
The DNA here is from genome assembly GCA_030762175.1 of Metallyticus violacea. Lineage (NCBI taxonomy): Eukaryota > Metazoa > Arthropoda > Insecta > Mantodea > Metallyticidae > Metallyticus > Metallyticus violacea. The sequence goes on from CM060844.1 coordinate 6,681,131, forward strand.
CAATGAACCTTAAGGTATTAAAATATGCATGAGTACAAGTTAAACTTGCTTGGTTACTGCTGTAATCTGTTGAACTCAGTCAACAGCTGGTGAAAAATCATGAATATTTCTAAAGAAAACTTTTAGACTCTGCATTTTCACACGCTATAAGCAGGTAAAAGAGCGAAAAAATCCACGAGGACTTGTTAGCGTTTCATGGAGACCACGTGTGTTCATATGATATCATTGCAAGATGAGTTCGGTCATTTGAAGAAGAGCGAGAGACTTTGAAAGATAACCCTCGCTCTGGCTGGTCTCGGAAAGTTGTGAACGAGAGAACAATTCAAAGAGTGAGGAACTTGATGGGAAAATCAACATATCGCTGTTGAAATGCTAAGTGTGGAGGTAGGTATTGGTAACATTGACAGTATACTCCAAAAACATTCAAAGCTACGAAAAACCTATGCAAAACGGGTTCACATTCTCCAACCATTGAAGAGAAGAGGAGAAACAAATGTGCAAGGAAACTGCTGAGCATGTTTTCACCAAATGGTCCTAAACGTTTGACAGATATATGCACTGGTGATGAAAGTCGGTTTTATTACTATATCACCCCAAATAAAGTTCAGAACTGCGTGTGGGTAAATGAGAATGACTCAAGACCAGCTGTTCTTCGACAAGATTTTCGTTCTCGGAAGCGAATGTTTACTGTTTTCTTCAACTATGAAGGACCAGTGGTGTTGACTGTATGCCAGAAGGAAATGGAGAATACTATGGCACTTTGTTTTGGATCTTTTATTTGAAGAGCTGAGGCGGCGGCGTCCAAAAACTTCACGGTTGTTGCTTTCGCACGTCAATGCGTTTTCTCAAGAACAACTGCAAAATTGAGGAAACTGTATCATCGACTCTACAGCCCTAACTTTCGACACCGTACGACTTTGGTTGTTTCCTGGATTTAAAGCTTGCATTGCTGGAAAATCTTTAAAACGAGTGCAGCACCTTACTCAAGCTATAAATTCAGATCTGTTGACAATATCTCAGTACGAGTTCCCTGGACACAATCAATTAAACGTTCTCTTTCGTAACGGTAGTAGATACAAGCTATGATTCAGAGTGGGTACTCTGCGGCGCATCGTCTAACACATAAAATGTCAGGATTTCCACTTTCTTGCTATCAGTTAAGTACATTTTTACATTGTCTTCTGGCGCTTAAGCAATTTTTGTCCATTGTTGACTGCTATTTCGATACTAGTGTATGATGGATCAAAGTCTCATTCTGTTCTGTTAAAATGCTCCAAACACGGTTGCGATATTTTCATAGGAATGCATTTTTATGTACTATCAGCAGGCATGACATACATCTTGCTCTAAACTTTTTCATGTGCTATTTATCATGTAACCTACACGTCCCTTTAAATTGTCTATGACCTCAATAATTTTGCGCATAGTAACTTGATATCCTTCTAAAACCACATCGTGTATTTGTTTAATTAATCCTGCTGCTCTTACACTTTTTGGACTTCTTAACACGACATATAATTATACTTTATTTAAATGAAGCAATTTTATTTGTTGTAAAATATTTTTTTAGTTATCATTCAGTTAATTTCATACTTTTCTTAGTAAATTTTAATACACATTATCTCTGCGGATACCTATAGCATTTACAAGTGAGAGATCGTTTATGTAAATTAGAGACAACTAAGAATTTAAAATTGAACCGGAAGAGAATAGGATATATCATTATACCGCAATAATTTGTTTTGTTTCAATAAAGATCTGAAAACACTAAAGTAAATTTAAGTTCAAATTCTGCTCCTTTAAAACTAACAATGCACAGAGATGCTGAGTATTTGTTTAATTTGGTTAGGTCTTGTGTCTCAGTCAATAACACTTAACCATCTTATTCATCAACGTATAGAGAAGTTTAGCAAAATGTCAGAGGTTGAACCGTCTCTTGCAAGGTTGGAGGTGAAGGAAGAGTCAATTGATTTTTGGTAGCACGGCTTTTCTACTTTTATTTAAGCGTCTGTCTAGACAAGCCAAGGGACTCAACGTTTAATAACTAGAGAGGTCATGAAACAGAACAATGAATATAAATAAAGTAGCGGATGCATGATCGATAGTTATTAACAGTACTAATTAATACTAGAGATGGTGTCGGTCTTGGTGGTGTAGTGGTAACCCAAGATCGCGGATTCAAAACCGGCTAGGATCGATGGATTTTTTTCGGGCGTAAAAATCATAATTGTGGCTTCCTTCGGAAGGGAAGTAAAGCTGTGGGTTTCATGTCGTAGATTTACAGCACAAAAAAGAACCTCAAACCTGAAAGAAGAGGCCTCTGAGCAAAATTTGTCGGCTGTTTCACGCCCTGAATTGAATGGGACGCTGATGACCTGAGATGTTAAAGGCGTACACAAATGGGAGGGGGGGGGGAAAGCAACTAGAGATGGTCATGACTTATAACAACGAGAGATATATTAGTATTACTGTTGATATTATAGATGTCAGGGCTTAAATTGCTTCACATCTGTTCTCGCACATTCGAAAATTCTGGTAGTAAACTTTTAGAAAAATGTTTCGGATAAATTTAATATTTGTGTCATGAGGTATTCTCATAATATTTGAGTATATAGAGAATGTTAAGACATTCAAAACATTTTTTTCTCGCAAATACTTACACAGTTATCTCACAATATTGAGAAAAAAAATTCTACTTACAAAAGATGAAACATTTGTATGACAGGAGAAACAGACTTAAAATATTAGTAATATTATCAATTACTAAATATCCTATTTTCAAATTACAACTACAGCCTGTTTTAACAGGAACAAAAATATACGAAATTCCCGTTCAACGCTATTGGCTTAACTACTGAAAGGTCTCTATCATGACGATAATGCGTGAAAATGCATGACCTTCAATTGCAAGTGCTTCCGCATTCGTCGGACATACTTCTTGTTTCTAAAGCTGAAGAAATGGCTGGATCACATCAAATGATGAGGTTGAAGCTGAGACAGATTTTATTTTACTGGGGGTATTAAAATGTAGAAAGTCACTGGACTAAACGTATTGATGTACAAGGTGACTATGTTAAAAAAAATATTTCTCTCAAATGTTGTGTTTGGTTGGTCGCTCCTGCTACTTGCCAATAGCTGGCAAGATGGCATGCCTTCACAAGCAGCTGCATAATGCGAAACACGCTAAAATTTGCATTCTCTTATATGAGAAGCTTGAGGTTATAAAAACGATGAACGTTAGCTGTTATCGGGGTCATAAGAACTGCCCGTGTATGGACTGTAAATGGGAATACAACCGAATTTTGTGTAAGGCCGAGCCTGTTGCAAACACCCCAGGTATTTTTGATCAATAAACAAAACTGGAAACTAGGGTGGGTTGGGGCGTGGGTGGCAGCCATGAGTTAGGACCTCCGCGCTGCAGGTTCAATAACGAAGCATTACTCCAACTTTTGCAGTTTAAAACGCAGACATTTGTATACAAAATGTATACTTAGATCAGGTTTAGATATGGGCATGCATAAAAGGAGGACGGGTTTGGAGGTAGGATGGGAGAGACTGAGGCAAAAAACGTTAATGCATGCGTTCTTCTACATAGTCTCCACTACGTTCACGAGAAAAACATCATTCCTGTGACTGACTGCTTCACCACCCACGCACCGCGTCTGTCACACATGATAGCGGTGAATGTGCAACATGTGCTATACACTCAAAATGAAGATGTGCAAATATCTGTGGCGTTGCTCGAGCTGTGTGTATGTTACTGTAACAGTACACCAGTTGTGAGCAAACCTCGACGTTTCGACCTGATTGCAGGTTTTAAACGGCTCTCAAGCAAATCACAACATGACTCGCTGCGAGTCAGCAGAGCGTGAGCATCGCTTTACTGGCTGATACCTGCTGGCGATGACGAATGCCCTCACTCTTTGCTGACTCGCTTGGTCTCTGGCTGGACCTGCATTCACCACAGTGACAATACTCTTTATGAAACTATCTTCTTCCCTTCATGACGTCGTAACAGTACTTCAAAACATCCACACTACGTTCTTTCAGTTCAGCACTCACATATCGGAAACCATGAACTCCAGACAGTAACAACAACAATTATAACATCTGTAATTAAACTTGCTATAATAATGTGTACACCCACTTTATGGTTAATTTTTTAACTTTATATATGTGTGTATTGCAAAGGAACTATGTATGATAAAGGAAAATCGTCGATATTGCTTGTAGGCCTTTGTCTACAAAATAAGCAATGGTTTCGCTATTCACTTTCGGAAGTTCCTCAACACATACAAGGTGCGGAATCAGGGTCAAGTTCCCCTACTATCATACTTGCCATATGTCTGTTCATAGAATCTGAGGTTTCTCTACAGAGACGCGTATATAAGAAATTCCTATATTCTCCCGAATGGATACCTTTTGTCCTACATTTGCACGTGTTTCCTTAAGTGGCGCTGCTTCTCTTGCGAAATCTAAAAACAGAGGATTGCTGAATTAAAATCCCAAATTTTATATTGCCGTATTTACATAGTGCGATTCTTGGTTCAAACAATGCCGTGTCGAAATTTAAATACTTAAAATGTAGTTGTCTTCAAAATAATTTCAGTTCAGTCAAATATATAAATATTATATAAAATATGTGAAGTGTGGAAATTCTGTTAGCCATTGCCGGATCAGCAAAGATTTGCACTTTTATATTTTGACACATTTAACTGCACAGCATAACACCCCACCACTTGAAACTTCTGAACACAAATAACAAGAGGGAAAGAGGCTAACAGAAATTCAAACTAACCTTTACACAGCATTGTTGTTGAAATTCTATTTGAGGAAAACGCAACGTTCCAGACATTGTTGCAATTTCTGTAGTGTTAAGTTTAATATTGCTTACATGTATGAGTATGTGAATAAATAACGGAACTTTACATTGATTTACGCATTTTAAGCGAAATGTTAACAATTTAGGCCCTAACAATCATTTTAGAGTTTAGATAGATTTCATTTTCATGAAACACACAATTTTTTCCCCCTTTCTTCTAAAGGAACAAAATAAAATTTGTCCTAAAATGCGATGTCTAGTAATAGTTACTTGTTAAAAGTATTGATTACGAAATCGTAATGAGTCAGACTTGATATGATCAAATCAGTGGATGTCAGTTTATATTCTTTTCTTCGCATTCATTAGTTAAATTTAAAGTTCATATAAAATATTCACTTTAGCGAAAGCTCCGAACATCGTGTTGCGTGCAGGTGTCTGGTGTGTGGCACTCGGTCGTGTTAAATGTTGTCATATCTTTAGTGCAAACGTTTATTTATCGCTTGGACTGCACTCATCTTGCCGCGACGTGTGTAAACTGTAGGTGTACAAGGGTCTGAGAAAGAAAGTTCGTCACTTAGGAGCTGCGTAACCAGAGCGAAATTCTCGGCAAGTAGAATAACTTTAAACGTGAATACATGGCCTTAATAATTATGCCATTACTGTGTGGTATTAGCTTGGCAAACTCTAAAGCTAACTAATAAAAGGAAAACTGAACTATGATACATTACTTAACTACCTCTATCTGCTTTTTCCCTTCAGGATTATTTGAAAATTAGTGTCTATAATGAAATTACTATAATTTTGAAAAGTAAAGGCAGCAAAATTAGAATTGCTATTATTGAGATTAAACCAAACAATTTGATGGTATACCGTTAATTAAACGAAACATATGACCAATGACAGTTAAAGCCATTGTGTGAGTATTTTTAAACATTTTTAAACGCAACCATGTTTATGAATTGAGCTCTTGATATCGTCTTTACGTTCACTAAATTAGAGAGAAATAAAGTTTCGACTCACCTTATATATTTAAGTAGATGTTAATATGTTTCAATAAAACAAAAATATGTTACTATTTAAAAACAGTTACAATGTACTAAACAACTATACACAATCAACAATATGCAATTGAAAATTGTAATTAAAACATGTAACGCAAACGTTTTCTGAAGGTTATTACAAAGTGCTCTTATATACAAGTATAATTCTCATGCACAGATTGATATTTCACATCTTCTTCACGTCGATGCCTTTGTCAAATATGTAACATATGCAACGTTATAAATACCATTTATATTCTGAATTAATTTGTACTTTTATTTTGAAACAGTTGAGTGAAAATTAAATGCTAGAGTGCTTTTTTAAATTTTGGTTTTCGGGTATACCCCTACTCCTAATGGGTGTTTTCTATAATTTTCAGAAATTATCTTTCTTATTTCATTTAAATGGTATATACAGATTTTTGTTTTGAAGAAACAAATATTGGTGCCCTAGAGCCATTTTTAAATTTTGGGTTTCGGGTAAACTGCCACTTCTAATAATCCGATTTCATTAATTTTCAGAAGCTATTTTTCTTATTTTATTTCAATGGCATATATCTAGTTTCCTAAAAAAAAAAAAAAAATGATGTCGCTAGAGCGATTTTTGAATTTCGCTTTAACCTCCACTCTTTAAGTTTCGGTTTTCGGGTATGCCTCCATTCATAATGGTCGATTTCTTTTATTTTCAAAAATTATTTGTATTATTTTATATAAACGATTTACTAACTTTCGATAAATATTAGTGCCGCAAGATCGATTTTTATTTTTTGGCTTCAGGTAAACCCTCATTCCTAATTGTTTGATTTCGCTGATTTTTGGAAATTACTTTTATTAATTTATTTAAATTGCATATATCGAGTTTCGTTGAGAAAATAATGAAAATTGAGGCCGATAGAGCTATTTTTAAATGTTCGCTTTAGGTGAACCCTCACCCCCCTCTGGTTCAATTTTGCTGGTTAACGAACTGGTTGTATCATTTGTTAATTGATGGTTATATGCCGAGTTTCGTTGAAAAAAAAAAAGCAAAAACTGCGGCAGCTAGAGTATTAACAGACACACATATATTTTATTTCATCATTTTTTATATCTAGTAGATAGGATCGATGGAGATTAGAAGAAATTTTCCATAATTCGTTTCATGGGTACAGCCCCAAGAATAGTCGCTATCTTCGGAATTCGCTAAAACACAAAATTTTACCCATTTTTTCCCAAGTTGGGCATCTTTTTACTCTATACACACAAATCAACGATATTCTAGCTTCTTTATAAATTCAATATAAAATGATTTTCCAACTCTTGCGTTTGTTTGAGCTACGATCCCGTATCTGAGGTAAATCTCTGTCCAGTTTCTTCGGATTTGGGAAGGGAAGAAAAGCACTGGGAACCAAATCAGGTGAATATGGTGCATGTGGCAGCAGTTCAAAGCACAAGTAATCAACCTGGCGATTGCAATTGAAGTGTAAATGAGGGCGTTTAACCACAATAGCATTCTTCGGCTTGTACAGCAACGCTGCATATGTAGTGTACCAACGACAGTGGCCTGCTGAAGGAACACACTTGGTCTTCTTGTACTCGTTTCTGGCGTGTGTCGTGTTCTCTCCAGAGTTGCGCCCAAGCGCTCTTCTGATCGACAATTAACATCGCGTGTGTAAAATGTTCCAGATGCCATCTATTGACATCTTTGCAACCTCTTATCCTTTAGCACGGCATTGTGTAAATTTTACCTGTTTTCTTCATTCGTTACGGTAATTGGACGTTCCTGAACACAGTGCAGCTCTCTCCGTTAAACCTTTTAAAAGGAAATATTTTATCGCTGCGCATCATATGAAAACGCCTCAACTTCTTTACTTTGATGGACTATAGCAACCAAACAAACGAAAATGCACGGTGCGCCATTTAAAGCATCGTACCTTGAAAGCTATCTTTGCTCAGCGCCATCTCTGTGTCAGGCTCAGAACTTTTCGAGCCGCCCTCTTAAGTCTGTAGGGATGAATGAAATGAATTATTAAGTTCGGAGTCGTTGGCGCCTTAAAGTTATCTCGCATTCATCTTCTCTGGATAGAGAAATAACTCCGAAAAAAAAAAATACCCAGATAACTTGACCTGATCGGGATTGGAACCCAGGATTTCCAGATGAATGATCGCAAGCATTATCACTAGACCACGATGGCGGTTTGGAAACTTTATTTTGTAGTAGTACGTCGTCATGGAAACAAGCTAAGAAAATATTTCCCTTCTGTCTGGAATGCAGTTCACGTTAACAGGGTCCTGTGCTATGAGTGGGCGGTCCCAGGTGCCCCCTTGGAGTCCTGAGGTCAAGTTCGCAAGTGTGCACTTGTGTTGGAAATGCAAACAGAGGGGCTACGTGTCGTTGTATGCTTTCCGTTTGGAGTACTGCTGGGTCGGAAACAAGTATACCGCTGCCTTAGTGTTTTGTTTTTCTTTGTACTTCACTTAAACTTAACATAAAATAAAATAAAATATTAACTTAAGAATATAATCTTCTGATAAGATAGTGATAATCAGAACCTAGAAGTTCAAGCATTTATTTTGGTTAAAATAGGCAGGCTGAAAGACACTTAAAGTATTAAAAATAGGCAGTAATATAATTAAAATATATATTTATTTAAAGTGAAAACAAAGAGTGATATCACTCTTAATTAATGAAAATAGGCATTTAAGATACTTAAAAATGTATCACATAATTAAAGTACTTAAGCTTACTTTTCTTGGTTAGAAGCAATAAGAAGATATTTTTACAACTACAGCTGCCATAATCAGAGAAATTTTTCAGAGAAAATTTTTTCATCATGGAAAAAGAAAGTCCTACTTCCTCTGAATTGATTATTTAAAACAAGCCGTTTTCAAACCGCCATGGGTGGCCGAGGTCGTTAAGGCACGGACTCGTGAGCGGGAGGTCTGCGGTTCGAATCCCGCCAGGACCGTCCTCCCTGACTGGGGTTTTTTCCAGGTTTTCCTCAGTCTTCATAACTGGCAAATGCCGGGGAGGTACATAAACTTAGGCCTGGAACGCTTCCTTCCTATAAAAAAAAATTATCCTTTCCCAATTTATCATTTCATCTCATGTATCATCAGTGTCCACCGCCTGTGGTGCCTCAGTAGTAAAAACGGGCGTTAAACACCACTCAAAAAAAAAGCCGTTTTCAAAGGACTGATACCAGTTACAACAGAACATTCACCTTTCAGCTCATCTTGTAAATGTTGATCAATACAAAGTAAAGTAGTTTTGAATAGTCCTGGCGAATGATTAAAAATACGCAGTAGTTTCTGGTTGAGTTCATTAAATTTGTATGCATTTATAGGGGAATCAGGTTAGTATCTCTCTTACTTCCGCATTGAACACATTGCAGGGACGGTTTATTGCACAGCTGCGCCGTTCTCGTCTTTCTTGCTTGCAATTTTTTGTTACATTTATGCATATAAGAAGTTACCTCCACCACAATTTTCTCACGCAGATCGGTACAAGGTCATTCGCCAGGACTATTCAAAACTACAGTACTTCCCTCATCCTGTCTCTTTCCTAGCATTCGTATGCCCGAGGTAACAGTGCGTTGCTTTCACTAATGAAGGTTCTGCTATTTAATAGCATTAAGTGAATGGACTGAGGAGGAAAAATGTTTCATTGCTTGAAAAGTAATAAATGTATAACAAGATTCTCAATAGATATTTTTGTGAGGTGAACATGCCGTTTAATTTTTATAACTTTTTTCACTTCGATATATTGAAATTATTTTTGTGTTTATTAAAATCGTAAATATTTTTTTTTAAATCCATAACGATTCAAAACACGCAAAAAAGTTTTTTTTAACCTTAAAATAGGCAACAGAAGCTAAAATAAGCAAAAAAACAGAAAAGAACAAAATAAGCCTCTGGTCGTATGCACGCCAAATGTACAGAAATGTGTTAATTTTATCTGACTAGACTACTACCGCTATATAGACCCACATGGTAAAAGGCATTTTGCCTAACTTCCGGGCTCTGTCTGGTAGAGTATTTTGCTGTAGTAATAGTTTTGAAATGCATTTGGAATTAACAAAAGAGCGAAACTAATCAGTAGCTACGGGCAATTTTGCTCACTTGGGATGCACGTTGATAACCGGTGGCCCTCTTTGTAGCGACAAAACCATTTCTTGCTGTGTTTTCCGCGTACACGCCATTAAAGTTTTGATGCACCTTCGCCTCTGTTAAACTGAATCAAAAGAGTATGTTGTGTGTGCTCTTTTTTGCACTTGTCATACTCAAACTTCTTTGGACCGTAAATTGTACTAACTTTCTTCAAAAGTGCAACATTCATTGGATTCACAAGCGCAATGCGTCAATTAAAATGAAAATTAATAAAAGACAATCAAGGTAAAAACAAACACTTCCAATTTGTGCATCAACTTGATGTAAATATTGGGGTGAAATATTGAAAAAGTGTTATAAAACTTGAAAATAACAATAATATTGAAATTCAGAAGATAAGAAATTAAAGAACAAGACGTAAAAATACAGTGAAAAGTTACCGAGAATTCGGTCATGATGGTACATAAAAGATTTCAACTTTCATGCTTCTTGTTTTGCGTAGAGTGAATATTTAGTGCAAAGATAAACATATGCATTCATTTGTCTAACGTTGCTTGTATGCGTCCCATTTTTCATAACATTTTTTGCTTTATAACTCTGTTCAACACATTACTGTTACTTTCAGTTCATTTGAAACTTGACGTTAATACTTTGAACTGGGTTAGAGAGCGATCCAAGTATTTGCATAAGTTAGTAGGGGTCTTGCGTCTCTGTCAATAGCGCCTAAACATCGCATTCTTCACCAGAGAAGCTTAGCAAAATGTCAAGAGGTTAAACCGTCTCTTGTGTTGAGAGATCGACCGGAGGTGAAAGCAGAGTTAATTGATTTTCAATGACAGTTTTCACTACAAAGAATAGTTAAGAGCTTCGAGATGAGCCAAGGGGCTTAAGAAGAAAAAAAGTTATCACTTTATCGTAGATCAATGTCAGATTGTAAGAAAACTGAAGTTGCCTTTATAAGAGAAAGGCGTGAATAATTCAGCTGATATGTGAGCGACCTTTTATATTAATACTAGAGGTGATTATGACTTAGAACAACGAATATGGATAAATCAGCTGATACACGTAAGTTTCGCTATTTTATATGAGATGTGATTTTTTCCCCCTTAAGGCCGTATGTTAAGCTAAGATTTGGAATCAAAATTAGGTAGGAAAAACTGAAAGTCTCACCACGATCGTCGAATTACCGTGCTGATGTGAGTTACGTCACCTGTCCACCCACAAACACGAGAGTACATACTTGGAGGTGTTTCGTGAAGAGTACCCCCGTTAAGCCTGCCATGCATCCGCCTTGCAGTCCTGACTTGTCACCTGGCGATTTCTCCGTGTTGGAGCACCGCTGCAGGAATGCCATTTTCAAACCCAGAATGTGCTATTGCAGTATAAGAAAAGGAGTTTAATGTCACTGAATGCTTTCAATTTTTGTTCCGAAGGATGAGTAGGTGTATAGAGGCTGAGGCTGAATATTTTTAGAAGATGTAACGATACCTTTCAAATTATCACTAAATGTAGCCCACAATCTCTAAGCTTTGTGATCTCGTATTTTTTGCCTCATCTGAGAAAGTGTTTCATTCCATGCTAGGGCTAACCCAAATCTAGAAGCTCAGCTGCACCGAGTAATTCTATTTGCTTCATTTTGGTTTTCGCCAGATGGTATTGACTCAGCTGTGTTTCCGTGACGTGTTAATGCGTATAGGATTCGTCGTTTATACGATTGTTCTGGGTGTGTTTTAATCATGCATATAAACAGATCAACGTTTTATCTAGTTTTTATAGTTCGAATTGTTATAATTTCAGGTTCACTTTAATGCAAAAATACTTTTTAGTTAAGCCAAAATGAGATGTACACATATTTACCATTTGTAATGAAGGTAAATGTTGATTTTATGAAACTGCAATCATGTGTCACAAAAGAACCTGCGTAATGGAAAAAAGCAGGCAACATATTAAAATTCAGCATGAAAAATACATTTAGGGTCATTTCATTTATTCTTTTTAACTTTTTTAAATTCAATGTAGTCCAAAAAGTGTTCATACATAGAACTGAAAAAAAAGAAGAAAAGAAAGAAAGAAATTGGTTGTAGTTGCAAAATAAATTGTAATGTCAAGAAACCACGAAGGAAATTGTGCACTTTTGGAGGGATCAGAGAAAGAGAAAGAGAGACAGAGACAGACACCAGGGTTTCAGAGATGAGTGATTACTTTTTTCCTTGACACAGATGTCGTATACATAAGTCGTGCAATTTTAACCAGATTTCGGTGTCCTCATTTTTCTAGCCCATATTATTGCGTAGAAAGCAGACAATTACTGCTGTGCAAAAGCTTAAGAGTAAATTATACTTACAATTTTACTAACTGCCAATGGAACAAAATAAACGAGCTCTGCGTTTCCCTTTGCGCATGTTTCGCAGACTTCACGGGGTGCAGGGAACGGCAGGCAATTCGTGAAATAATCCAGAGGATACGGACTCGAAAAGGTGCAGGATCTGGGATGGGCAACTAGACGGAAGAAAGCGAAACGTGTACTCTTTATAAGAGGTATAAGTGTCTTAGGACAAGGGAGGATCTAGGATTTAACTTAATATACCCTCATATTACTCAAGGAGAGGTCATATATTTAAAAATGAAGGAAGGCAACAAAGGATGGACGAAGGAAAATTTTCTTTCTTAAGCAGAACCGTCGATGATTAGAACTTACCTCCAGCAGTTGAGGACGGTCATCTGTATTAATTAAAATATTTAAGAGAATTCTAGATATCTACGAGGGATGTTCGGAAATGATTTATAACAGTTGTGTTTTACAAATATCTCACAAGCTATGGGCATGGACTGATATGATAGGATAGTTTTCGTTTATTGTCAAGCAGAGAAAGACGTGGACAAGATGAAATGCAGGGTTTCTGTGGAAGGAAGTCGTCTAAACTGTAAAAATTCATACACAGAAAACCATTTACAACTGGATTAATGAGCTCGCCAGCAGCAGGAAATCTGTCCGAATTGATTATTACGATTAATAGACCTTTGATATACTGGCAGCCAGACAAGCTTCGGCCGCGCAATCGTGCACACCAATATTTACGACGGTCTGAATAGTGTGCACATTGGGTTCCAAGACTAGACAGGGACATAAAAGGACAAAAGGGTTGAAGTTCATCGTCGGCTACTGGAAATGCACAAAGAAGATACGACTTTTCGGAGAAGCTGGTGATTGGTGTCATCAGAGAAGAAAGTTCAAATCATACAATGGAAACATTCAGGGAGTCCCCGGCCCCAAAATTTCGTGCTGCTTCATCTACGAACAAACAGATGATCATCGGCATTTGGAACACTTCAGACATACTGCTAATGGAATGACTACTTCAAGAAACGACTGTCAACAGCGAGGTGCACTGCGAGACTCTTACAGGCGGCATTCAACATGGCAAGAGTGTTTCTCCAACATGACAATGCACGGCCCCGCACCAACAAAGTTGGTATCGTTATTGTGTGGCACCCACCACATTTAGCGGATCTCCCTCCGTCTGATTTAACTGGTTCCGAGGTAAAATGAGGAAATTCAAGCAGCTGTCCACGAGTGGATACATAGTAATGGTTAAAGTTACTAGGAAGCTGCAAACGGTGCATTGACGTTGGTGGGGAGTGTTGAGAGATAACATGTTGCATAATAAATGAGGTAAAAACCACTATCTTAACGCCCCTTTAATTCGTGGATTAGCTTTTGCATTTGACATGTATTGAATTAGTTGGAACTATGTATATGTAATTAATTAGATTGAAGTGTATTTAATTATTTCAATATGCACTTAATTAGACTGAATATATTTATTTCAAATTACACTTTTTTGTTGTTATTTTGAAATACGTTTAAATACGTTGAATGTATTTAATTACTTTGCCATGCATTCAATTAGATTAACATGTTTTATTATGCTGAAGTTATTATTAGGTTCAGATGTATTTAATTAGATTGGCACTATTTAATTACGTTGGATTAGGTCCACATATGCGCTTATGCTGATATATTTATTTAGGTTGACATGTATTTATTTACCCCGGCAAGAGTTACGGCAATGGGGCCTTCTCTTAAACTCTACCAGGCGAAAAAAGCAGCAAAAAATACAATAGTTATATAAAATATGGAAAAAATAATGTTAAAGAAATGTACTACATATTCGCAATAATAGTTAGAAAGTTGATAGAGATGGTGTTAGAATTTCACTTGTTCTTGAATGATGTTTCTCGAGTACAAGGTGCAGGAGGAGGAGGGGAAAGAGGTGGCAATTGAAATTGTTTTATTGTCCGACAATCTCTGACTTGAGGAGGAAGGGAATGACACGGTAAAGTGATATCCCGGACTAGAGGTAGGGAGGCGATAGACTGAGGGGTGGTGCGTTCTTATAGAGGTAGCGGAGTCGCGTGTATTTACTTTGAATTGCAAGAATAAGCTTTACATACGACAATTTCTCCTCTCGGTATCAGTCCGGATTGGTTAATTAGCACTTCAAATTATTTAAATTGCTGTATGAAACTAAGCATTTCATGTTGCAAACTTTATATAAAATAACAATTTTCAGTTTTATTTTTAACCAAATTGCTGTTGATAGTTTCTCTTTATAGAGAGAGATGCGGTGCTAATTTCAGTGAAGGAGTTTGCGGAGACGGTAATGATGTTAACATGCGATATTAAGGGATAGCGTGTTCTGTTTGGGTCAAGGAAAGCAGAATGCAGCATTATAAATATTCAAAGCCAACTAACAATGGTATGCGCTTTTATCATTTATTCCCTCACACGCATGAAGGTTGCTTTCGGCTTTTGGTATAAAAGTGTTTGCTCAAATACAAGAAAACCTGGCGACATTACCGACTTCCTTCCATATCGCAACAGCTGTCTTAATACTCCAAAGTTGAGAGTAGAGCATTTTCATGCAATTTATTTTTATGACTTTCAATAAGTCGCAGATACTTGTGGTTTCCCTCATGACGTTTCTTCTTCACAGTTTTCTGCTGGTTTGCAGAATTAAAAAAAAAAAAATAGGAGCTGAGTATACAACGCCGATTCCTCACCAAGTAGAGTAACTTTAAAAAAGAATATAAAACACAAATTATGGCCTTGTTGAATAATAAAATGAAATAAGTAATGGCATTACTGTGTAGTATTAGGGAAACAAGATTAGAATTCTTGCAATCTAAAAGTATCACAAAAGAGAAACCACATTTTTTAGAATTATTATAATTGAGATTACATCACAAAAGTTAATGGTATACTATTAATTTAAATATATGACCACTAACAGACAAAACTATACGTGTGAGTATTTTTAAACATATTTAAATGTAACAATGTTTATGAACTGAGCCCTTGATATCATCTGTACATTTGCTAAAATAGAAAAATAACAGAAAGTTTCGAGTTACATTGTGAATTTAAGAAGATGATGTTCATATGTTTCAATAAAACAAAATCATGTTACTATTTAAAAACAATTACAATGTACAAAGCAAATATACACAATCGAAAGTTACATCGATTTTCATTGATTTTGAAATTTAATTTATATGTTGTTATAGTAAAAACATGTAACGTAAACGTTTTCTGAAGATTATTAAAGAGCGCATTTACATACAAATGTAATTCTCACACAAATTAGATTAATGTTTCACATTACTTTCTTCATGACGATGCTTTTGTTAAATATAGAACATATGTATTTTATGTGCTGAGTTAATTTGTCATTTTATTTTAAAACAATATAGAACAAACTAAACGCAAAAGTACTCTTTAATTTCAGCGTTCAAACATACCTCTACAACTAAAGATTCGATTTCCCTAACTTTTAGAAACTATTTTTCTTATTTTATTTAAAGGATATATGCCCATTTTGTGAAGAAACAAATGTTGATACCGCTAGGGCGATTTTTAAATTTTGTGATTCATGTAAACCCTCACTCCTAATGACCCGATTTCCGTGATTTTCAGGAACTTTTTATTATATTATTTAAATGAGATATGCCGAATTTTCTTTTAAAAAATTAAATTGCGGCCGATTTTCCTTTAACTCTCGCTCGTTTTAAGATATACCCCCATCCTCCTAAAGGCCCGATTGCCATGCTTTTTGAAAACTACTTTTGTCAATTTATTTTAAAGAAATATGTTTTTAATTTTTTTTCGCGTTAGGTTAGCCCCCACCCCCAATAATATAATTGTGTTGGCTAACGAACTCGACGAATCGTTTATTATTTGGTGGTTATATATCGAGTTTCGTTGAGAAAATACAAAAAAAAAATGTTTTTTTTTAAATTATCGTTTTCGGTGCCTAATGGATAGTATCAATGGAGATTTGAAGAAATTTTTAAAAAGTCTTTTCATGAGTAAAACGGCAATAGCTTACATTTCCTCGAAATTCGCTAATAATCATACAGAATGTCTTACATATTTGTGTTGTATTAAGGGCTGATATATTGCAGATGGTCTTGCCTCCAAACACATTCATTATTACGGGACCAACTGAGACTGAAAGCGGCACAGTGCAGAAGTTTTGATCCTTATACATTTTGTGTAGGAAGGAATAATCCTTACTTTCGTCCAAGTTAATCATTCACATTAATTGGGAAATTAAGTAATGGAGTTGTATTCTATTGTCCCATCGCTAGTCTGCATATTGCGTTCTACTCTCCCCTTTTTTCTTTGTTTTCTACTGTCGCTCCGAAGGTACCAACTGTCGATATTCAAGCCGAGGAAAGAAGTTAAAGCAATGCATATAAAAGCTCGTAAAGGGCTCTTATTGAACTTTGTGAACTACTATAGACCAACAAAGAGCAGCTGAAGCACCGGACAAAGGTCATAAAATTGGGCCGCTAGCTTTTGAGTGCAAATTGCACGTGCGTCAGGGAAATGTTGTATCTGAACTGCAGCAGGATCAAATTATATTCCAGCCGCAGAAACAGTAAGTTGTACATCTGTAACACGCAGAGTTCCTACTTTGCATTTAAGAGATTAGACTTTATGTTAACAGAGAGCATTTAATTTCATTGCGTTTTCTTCTCATTGGGGTAGAGCCCGCAATTGCACAATGAAGATCCCGAAGCTGGTGACTGGTGATTTATCATTTCATCTCGTGTATCATCAATACCCATGAACTCTATTGTAAAAAACAGAGAAGGGAGTTCCCGGCCCAAAACAGCGTATGCTGCTGCATCTGCGGGAAAGCAGATATATAAGTCTTTTAGAGCACTTCAGGCATACTGCTAATGGACTGGTTTCCTCAAGAAACGACTGTCAACGCCGAGATTCTTACAAAGTTTAGACGCCGGAGTCAGCAACGGCGAAAGAGAAAGTGGTCTCCAACATGACAATGCGCGGCCCCACACCAGTAACACTACGACCGCAATCGCTGGGGGCTCATTGTTGTGTCGCAACCACCATGTTCATCTGTTTATGTCTTATTCGACAACATGAAGGATTCGTTAGGAGGTAAAAATAATTCCGCAACGAAAAAATTCGGGCAGCTGTCCATGATTGGTGATGTAGTCCTACCAAAGAACAGTTTCACGACGTCAAAACGAAGTTACCAACGGTCCATTGACGTTGGAGGGGAGTAAATCACTAAAATATTTAATTTATTGCAACCCCACCCATCTATTCTCACAAATTTGTGGGTATTCCCCCTGGCGTGACGGAACTGTAGCCGATTTGTGAGGCCGTAATCCTAGGGATATGCCACGGAGTACGTTTTTGCGTGCCAAACTTGGTCGCTTCTGCTTCAACTCACTGTGCAAAAAGTTCAGTAAGGTTACGTGATAACAGCCAGTCATGTTTTACCCTTTTCCAAATAATCACTCATGATGATACTCTGTGGGTAAAAATAAATAGAGAAATAAAAATTTGTTATCACTTTTTTCGCCAACAAAACGGCTGTAACTTTTCTCCTTGCACTTTCACCTTCGTCAATCCACTGTTTTAACAGTCGTTTCGTCTCCGGGGTGTACCAAGTTTCGTCTACAGTCACAAAACCCGCCTGTGGTGCCTCAGTAGTAAAAACGGGCGTTAAACACTACTCAAAAAAAAAAAAAAAAGTCACAAAACAACGCCAGAAGTCATTTGGATTATGCTGCGACTTTTCCAAACACGATTTTGAAATGTCCCAGCTCGAGCGTTTTTGGTCTGGAGTCAACAAACGTGACACCCAACGCGCTCTCAACTTCTTCATATGCAGAATACCCGTTAACATGAGATGCCTACCATCTCAGCACTCTCACGGTATTCCGTCACGATACCGTGAATTTCTATCAACCATTTTCTTCAGAGTAAATCTCAATTGGCTCCCGGAATGTGCATCTGCAGTGCTTGCGCGTTTAAATTTATTTATCCGGTAATATATGCTCTTGAGCGCTGGTGCAAATTCCCATGGACTTCCTTCAGCTCAGTTTGTGTCTGGGTCGTTTATTTTAAATAAAAATGTTTTATCAGTGCACGATACTCGCCTTTGTCCATTTCTACGGAACGTGTTAAACCGATTACTTAAGATGGCTGATACAAAGAACTGCGCGTTGCATCTGTTTGAATATTGAATAAAACCATTACAAGATCCACGCTTACCAACAGTCATGCCGGTTAATAAAATTTCGCACCTTAGGGGCAGACGAAAATATTTCGGTACTTAAGCTTGCTCAAGGGAAGGCCGTTTGTGCATATGCCTTCAATGGGGACACTTTCCGAAGGGATGAGGTGAGCGACACTGGATCGCTGTTAATAAGCCATGGACTAAACGGCGTTTCCAGTTTGAACACCCTAACGCCGGCAGTGCACCCTCCAAGGAGTTCGTTTTCACACCAGACATCGGGACAGAAACATTTCCAAAGGGCAAGCCACCGTCACATTGCACCAGCCCACCTGATTCCTCGTCTTGACACTCTTGACTCGTAACAGAACCAACAATAATTAAATGGGAGAGCGAAAAAATACATGCCAGCGTTTGGGAGAAAATAGTAATAACGACAGAGTTAGGATGACCGTTCCAAAGAATTTGAACATAGGATCTCGCCTTGGCCACCCCGCTAGATATCTGAGAACATTAAATCTTGACTATTTGGCATTCAAAACTAGCAGGCACACACCATAACCTTCGTGTTTTAACATTTTTATTTTCCAAACATCTTGCAACGGATATCATTTGAGTCTATACTTTCCTTTATTGTATGATCGTAAACTTGAATGCAATTTAATCACATTTTTACACGTGAGTCAATTTAAATATCTAATGGCATTGTTCTTGTATTTTTATTCTATTGTTGAGGTATTTCAATCAGTTTAACATTTTTATTAGGCAATGATGCTGTCAGGAGGCTGCTAAAGAGTTGCCTGTTGTAAGATGGACGGAGCATGCCTCGTGTACCCAGGTAATACGAATTAATGTTTCTACTATACAAAGGACAAAGTGAAGGATCAGGGAACTTGGTATCTAGAGTTGTTTAATTTCTGCGGCTGCAAGTTTTGCGCGATCGTCACACAGCAAACATAGAAGCTCAAAATTCTTGCAAAGAACATCAGGAGTCGTTCCAACATGAGAACAGTGAGAAGAAATCAGAAAGCACCCACATATGGAGTGAACTGAGGAGCAATGGAAAATTGTTCTATTCACGGATGAGTCTGGTGGCAGGGAAAGAGTATGGAGGCGAACTGGACAAAGGTAAGCTCCTTACACCTTCTCTTCAGGGGAGGTTCCATCATTGTGTGGGCCGGTATCAGTGTGGAAGTCAAGACAGAGTTGATTTTTTTGTGGAGAATGGGGGCTCTGAATGCAAACCGGTACTTTGAGGAAAATCTTCAGGAGAATATTATCCCCTATGTTCTGTGTGTTGTCAATGATTTCCGCTTCATGCATAACAATGCCCGTCCACATATGACCCAAATTATGACACAGTACTTGAGTGAGGGGGTATTCACTAGTTTGGCCTGCACGAAGCCCTGAATTCAACCCAATTGATCATGTTTGGAACATGGAGGAGAAAAACGTTCATCAACGTGTTCCTGAGAGCCTCAATGATCTTCGGGATGCTTTGCGTGAACAATGGAAGGCCATACCACAAGAAAACCTAAGAACCTTGATCCGCAGCATGTCCGTAAGGTTGCAAGCTGTGATACAAGCCAGAGGAAGAAACACCCGCTACTGAGAGTGTCACTTAGTGTTGAAAGATGTGTTACCAATGCAGGTGTGTTACCCTACAGGTAAAAACGAGATCATTATGAAATGTGATTAACTTGCATTCGTGTTAATAAAGGAAATTACAGATTCAAAATGATATCCGAATACATGAGATTATATCACTCAAAATATCCAAATAATCATTATTTCTTCCTTCAGGTTGTAAGTATCATTGACACTGTTTTAAAAATAGATGACAAACCTTAATTAGTAATAATTAGTATTTATGTTAACATTAAATGAATATTGAAGTTTATACAGTATTTGTTTATAAGTTAAAAGTTATTAACAAAAACAATAAAACACTAGTGAGTGTTGATGTACTTAAATGTTATTCATTGTGTTGGTTATTGAAAATGCAATACTGTGGCGATATGGGGAACTAATTTTGGATCGCTGCGCAGCTTATGCAGACGATACAGATTTTTAAATATCGAGATAGCTAATAGTGTAGGGCAGCGGGATTGAACCAACACAGCTGTTACCGAAATTCAAAACAAACAAGCATGAGTGTTTTTGAGTTTCACAAATCGCAAACCAGCAACCTAAATGCCGCTTTGTCCCCATTCCCGAGAGCAACTTCGGTAAATATGTAGGGACCGTGTTGTGATTGCTCGAAAAAGGATAAATCAAACTCCATTGGATCACTGCGTGTTTAATCATTTCTGTAGATATGGCGAACATGGTGCGTCACAGTTGCAAATATAGTTAAGAGAGAAAAATGATAAGGTTTTATAATGCAGTTCACCAATCTTTGCGTGAAGTAAATGAGAGCTACAAAGGATCTTAGGCTGGAGTTTACGATCCTGTCAATGAAAAGAACAGTATCAGAAAATTGTACAAATAATTATGAGAATCTTTACAACACCATGAATTTCGGGCCAATATGGCTTTCCCGTTATCATTTCGACAATTTTTATATTAATGTTTGAAGAAACAGGAGGAGCATTTGTAAACAGGATGTTAACAGTTTGAAAGTTTGTGCACAACCCAGCTACACGCCGGGTTCACGTGCTGTTGACCTCAGGTGACCGAGCTCTGTAGTTCTCGTTTCGTTTCATTCTCACACTTGAATGCCGGCGGGGAGCCGGAGGGGAGATTAATACGAGTTCTCTAGGAACGTACGGACGTGTTCTTGTGCGCTTTTTGACAATATATTAAATACTTATTGTCGGTTAATACAGTGAATTAACTATGTTAATCTGGCTAATTCAGATATTCGATTTACCAAAGAGTATTTATTAGGATTCGTACGCGCGTGCACAGTAGCCTCGTGATGTACGGAGATTTTTTCAAGAGAGATTCTCTGACATTCAACTTCCAAGTCGAAGTTCCATTCAAAGATTGAGAAATAAATTTTGCGAAACGGGAAGTATTCTTGATAAAAAGCGTACACAACCACGTACAGTACTTACCTAAAATTCCAATTCTACACAAGCAGGAATTTCCATTTCACTGTTCGAACTGCTGCTAAGTTACTGAAGTTAAAACCTTATAAAATTGCTGGAATGCGAGAACTTAAACCGGGTGACCCTGCACCCAGTAGTGGGTGTGTTAATTTACAAAATAACCGTCATAGGAGTTCAGAAAAACCTAACCCTGTATGATCAAAAGATATGAGTGGTGCATAATTGGCTGCAAGAGAATAATAGGTCTTATTATTATTATTATTATTATTATTATTATTATTATTATTATTTGCTTTAAAGAAAATGAATAGCAATAAATATGTACGCAATATTTTGCAAAACTCTTTCCATGAAGTAACTGAGGGAGTGTAGGTTCGCGATTTTCCCAAAGGAATCTGCATCACACATTCAGTTCATCCTCCTTGCATGCAATTCATGAAATATTCGACGATAATCATGACACCCCCTCGGTCCGCCAATTTATCTCTGGGGAGCAATACAGGAAAAAGTGTTCAAGACAAATCCATACACATTAGATGATTAGCTGAACTGAAGAGTAATATTGTGAAGAAATGTCTTCCATTTCTTAGAGAGAACTGCAGAAAGTACCAGTTAATTTCATAAGTCTATGCCAGAAATGTACGGAACATGAAAGTTCCAGCATCTTCTTGCTTGATAATGGTGAGTAAATGTACCTTTTTAATGTTTAAGGGGGGCCGATCTCACCATTTCTTTCAAATTGAAAAATAATTAATTAAGATTTAAGTTAATTCCCAATTACACCTTTTGTATTTCACCAAAGTAAATACGCAGTCAATTAGCTAATTAGGATTTAAGTCATCACGGCCTTCTGAATCATAGAAAATCTGTGAATTAAAAGGCTGCAAAGAACACTCTATACACCATTTGTAAAATACCGCAGATCGTAGTCATTCGTTTTTCATGACAATTACACACACATCAGAGAAGAGAATTCAATGTGTAAGACGAGCTTTAGCAGCGCTCACTGGATACGCAAATCGTTGGGCCGTTCCACACTGAAATCACGTGCTGTAGGGTTAACTTGTATTAACATTCATGGAGAAATGACTTGCTTCCTTAAACAAACAGAATACCCTGCTTTCATGTTATACAGAGTGTTTGACAGTTCAGATAAACAACTTTCGAAATATGGGAAGATAACATAAAGATTACTGTTTTGTGTCATGTTTACGGCGAAATAGCAGGGCAGTTTTTTAGCATTATTTAAATGTTATAAAAAGTCACATGTCTGTTGGCAATTCTAGGTCATATTCTACAGAACTTAAAATATCTAATGCCGATGCTTTACTCAGCCGAAACCGTACTTGGAAAACTGTTTCCTCCATACTGTTAAATAAATCTTGTCTTTCAGAAATTACCCTCCACCGTCTTGAAATAATGTGGTCTTCAAATAGCACATTCAATATTTTCCTTGCCATGATGAAAAGTTAATTGAGAATGAACTCTCTAAATGACCAATACGTCGATTAACTACAGAAGCAAGACCATAAAACGTCATCACTAGCTGACTTTGCCATCACTTCTCGAGCCATCTGCCTATTTTTCAGCAGTTACATAAAATATCATCATTGCTTTTTATGCAAAATGATTATCATTAACTTAAGGAGCATTGATCATGTCGCATAGTATCATATGAATCGCTGTGTTAATCGAAACACACTGTTAGAGCCGTTTCGTTTTTATAACGATTGGTGCCCCGTAAGTTAAAATGCCAAATATGCTTCATATCCTCGGCTGACATTCCTACCGCAGTCTTTTCTTCACATTCCTGACGGTTATTATGCGGTGCGTGTGCATACTTCACAAACACGCTCAGGAATTTTTCGGCTCTTAAATATTTTTATTTGTGAATTTCGGCATTTTAAGCAAAAACATTTCTTTCGCGAATATTTATACTAATAGTTAGAAATTTAAAATGGCAGGAAGTGTTTTGAATTTTGACACTAAGAAAATTTTATTTGAATTTGTTTCATAAGTTAAATGTTACGGTACTTTTATAAAAGCCTGGCTGCTTATCTAATATAGCCTGGCCTTTGAAGGAAATAAAATGTTTTTCAACCAATATTTTCATTTATTCTAAATTATTATAAATAATACACATATTAACAAAATCAAAAAGTACTATTTAATCCTCCTATGTTTTTTTTTTTTTTTATTTCCCGTTTCCGTTAACTTCACGGTATTGTTCCCTTATTAACTGTTACTACACTCCCCAATTTTCTACACCTTCTACGTACTTTACTAATATTTATTTCTCCTCCGCCAACTTAAATTTCTTCATTTTAATTTTAAGTATATTGCTGTTATCTAATTTTATACAAACTTATTCTGATGCTTTCATACCTAATTTACCTTTAGTTTGTGCACATTTAGACTGCAGCTCCCATCTTCCGTTACTTGTTAATCTCACTCCCAAACAATCGGATTCTTTGGGTCTCTGTATATAAACCATCTGCCATCTTTCTTAATTTTGATTCTTTTTCAAATATATTATCTTCGATTATTTATCCTTAGATGCCACAAAATCTAGTAATTTCATCAATGATAAAGTTAGCACTTATCAATACGGACAATAATTTAAATAATCCTTTTTTTTTTTTACTTTTAATTATAAATGTTATGCAACTTTACAAATAGATTTTAAATTTTCAGATGCAGATTTTTTAATTCTCCATCCCGGGCCACCTCTTAAATTCATCACTGCTGCGAAAGAAACTTGCAGAATAAAACTCTTCAACTTGAATCTTATTATTGTTAGTATGGACGCGTGCGACTATCTTAAAATCTAACTGTAGGTTAGGTTTAAGTTTAACGAAGATCTCTGTCATAAGCAGTATCTGCTTACGTTACGTTAGGTGTTCACTAAGCTGTCTTAAGTCTACACTTGGGAGGTATCCGACACAGCCAATCTTTAAACTGCGCTTTATTGACATCAGCGTCCTGTCGTATAAACGAGATACGCACGTATTTGTTCTGGTAAAAGTCACAAAATGGAAAAACATGGCACTTAGATATCAAGAACACTAGTCGTATTTATGCCAAACGTTCTTCCGGGCCTGTACACGTTTTTTCACGGTGTGGTAACCAAGCAACACGATGCTGGTGTTGTATTGTAGCTTGCAGTAATCAGGTTGTTTTCGTCAATCCAATTTAATACGGGAAACATTCCTTCAAGCGTTTATTCTGTGAAATAGAGAGAAGTGTTCAGTGAATAGGCAAAAGAAAGAAAGAAAGCACTGCAGAAGAGTGGAGACTCGGTCGTTGTGGCTGCAATAAAATCCTTGCAAGTAAATTCGAAATACTTCGGGCATTTGATGGTCTATTCTGATGCCTATAAAGCTCTCTAATTTCATTGTAAAGAGTATCTGAGATAATTCTAGTTCAATCCTTTTCGTAGTTTTTGCTCAGAACTTTATCAATGTCCGTTTACATTTTGTAACAGTATTTTACACTTTACACTATGCTGCCGCGGAACCGCTGTACGTGCAGTTGACCGAGTTCTGCAAGTCTTGTCTTTTTCCTGCACTGAAACATTGGCCGGGGAGTCGAAGGGGAGGTCAGTGCGAGATTAACCCTAGGAACGTACGAACATGTTCTTATTGTTTTGTGTGTATTAAGTATTCATTACAGTGTATTAATTATGTTAATATGACTCATTTGAGGTATTCTATTTCCCAAAGAGTATTTTGCTTGTGATGTACAAGAAAGATTTCCTGATATTCAACTTCCAAGCGAAAGTTCGATCAACAGATTGGTAAATAAATTTCGTGGAACGGGAAGTGTTCTGGGGGGGAGGGGAGTACACAAGCACATACAGTATTCACAGTAGAAACGTTAGGTAACATTGGACAAGTTCTGGAGCGTTCCCCTAAAATATCATTCGACGTCTTTCTAAGTAAACGGGAATTTGCTATTCCTCTGTTCGAACGACTACAAAGCTACTGAAGTTAAACCGGCGACCCAGCCAGCATTCAGGAGTAGTTTTAAATAGGGATTGATCCCAATCTGATTTTCCATACGGACGAAATTTGGTTCATTTAAGTGGCATGTTAATTCAGAACAACCTACACTGGAGTTCAGAAATGCTTAACGGGGAACCGCTGTATGATCAAAAGATAAGAAGTGTGGTGCGAGGAAGTAATAGGCCTTTTTTATAATCTAAGAAACAATATTTATAGATATGTACAAACTGTTTAGCAACCCTTTTCCGTAAATTAACTGTGAGGGAACGTAGATTCTTGACTTTCCAGCAGGACTGTACAACGTAACAACATATGGCTCCCTCGGCCCTTTTATCTCTGGGGAGGGAGATTAAAGAAAGGAGTGTGCAAGACAAATCCATTGAAAAATAACATGCATGGAGAAATGTCTTCCATTTCTCACCGGGAACAACAGAGGGCATGGTTAATTTCATAAGTCAGTGTCAGAAATATACGCTAAATGAAGGGAGGAGTTCCGGCATCTTCTTGCTTGATAATTGTTAGTAAATGTACCTTCTAAGTGTTAATAATAACTTACGTGACAATCATAGCTGCGGACTTTCTGACCGCTACCAGCTTGAACAGACCGTTACGCGTGAAGCCATCTCACGAAAGAAAAATCACATTATGTTCATAGTTTTACATTTTGTTGAAATTGGTTAAAGACGGTATAAGGTACGTTCTGGTGCTCTAGTGGCGACCGTGCTTGCTTTGTAGACCCAAGATCGCGAGTTCAATCCCGGCCATGGTCTATGCATTTTTAGGACATGAAAATCCTAGAATGACTTTCTTCGGAAGGGAAATAAATCGTCGGTCCCTTGTGTAGATTTACGGCACATGAAGGAACCTAATAATAATAATAATAATAATAATAATAATAATAATAATAATAATAATAATAATAATAACAACAATGTTATAAATGTTACTTCTGCTTTTTATACATAATACGTTCCACTGTACAGTATGGCACGGAAAATAAGCCAGGACTATGTTGACTTCTAACAAAAAACGAACTTTTTATCAAAAAAGAGACCGTGGCACGTGATATGTGTTAGAATTGCATGCTCAAATGTCATTTGCAAGGAACCGAGCGTCGTTTATAAAACGTTTGTTTTCTTTCTGCTGTGCACATTTTGTTCTATGTTTATAAAGGAAATGCACAATGTATGTTTAGCAATATACTTATTTACTTGCACATAATTATGTCTATTATTCTTTTCCTATTAATGATATAGTATTATTACTATATCATTTTCCTATATATATATATAATGTGAATTATTTTCCATCCCACGTAGATTTAAACTTGAGAAGAAGGAAAAAAAACTCGTTTTTCAATCGTGTACTCTCCATGAAGACCAAATGAAGAACTGGGGAAACCCGAACGATTTTTACATCTTCCATTAAAAATATTGTATTGCTGAAAATTCGTCCCCACGAAGGTTTTCTGTCAGTTTGGAGAATCGGTTGAAGCTACTAAGAGCTCGATCTGGGCAGTAAGGAGAATGTTCCAACAGTTTAAACTGTTTTACCACAACACAAGACTTGTTACTTGAAGTATTGTTCAGAAGAAAGAGCATCATACATCGCCTAAATATTCTACCAGTTCTTCTATGATTGCGCTTCGTAATTTCGAAATTAAATTTGAATTATTAATGACGTGTTATTTTGCCACCTTTCAGCGAATAAACAGTCAAAATAACACTTTGGGCAACCCGTAAAAAAAAAAAAGAAACTCGGACAGTACGTTCTTGCTTACTGGTAGCTAAGCCCTAAATCTGCGAGTATTAGGGTTGAAGACCCATTATGTCTCCATTCCGATGTTTAAAATTAGGTTTTAGTATCATAGTGATGTCTCCATTTGTTTGTCCACCCGAAAATACCTTGAATGTTGCTTACAAATGTTTACTCTCAACTGTTTTTCAGTGGTTGTCAACATCATGCGTATAATGTTTTAATCTCTAATGCTTTAGCTGCTATAATGGGTGATTTTTCCTTATAGTGTCCGCTTCATGCGTAACGGTCTGTCGATCGGTTCAAGCTGGTACCGCGGAAAGTGCGCAGTAACACACTTAAAAGTGCATTTACTCACTATTGTCGAGAAAAAGATGCCCGAACTGACACCCTGAATCTTCTATACATATTTGACATCAGCTAACGTAGTTCTCTCTTCACGAATGTTATTTTTCACTTCATCTAATGAGTGTGGATTTCTCTTGTATACGTTTTCCTGTAATGCTCTTCAGAGATAAAAAAAATAGTGAGACCGAGAGGGCCATATATAGCTAGTGATGACTCTATCGTGGAATATTTCATGAATTTCCGTATGTGCCGTTGCAGATTTCTGTAAGAAAATCGGGAACCCTCACAGTTAATTCATGGATAAAGGGTTATAAAATATTTTGCACGTACCAACAAGTAATAAGTGTCTTTTGTAAGTAGGGTTTACTATTTGCACGACATTCCTGTCTTTTGATCAGGGAGGGGTTCCTCGTGAAGCAGGTTAGTCTTCTGAGTTCCAGAATTGGTTGCTTTGTGGATTAATAAACCTCCTAATGTGAAACTAAGATTTGTCCGTAAAGAAAATTACACGAGGGCCAATTTTTCCGTCGTGCACATTATTCAAAATCCTTTCACAAAAAATACTCCTGATGCAGGGTCACCCGGTTTAAGTTATTTTTGTAGGATTTTAACGTTGGTGACTTTATAGTCGTTGGAACAGAGGGGTAGTAAATTCCCATTTGCTGAAAAAGATGGTGATATTTTAGGGGAACGTTCCAGAACGTGTCATCTAACACATCTGTGAGTACTGTACATGACTGTGTAATTTTTATCAAGAATATTTCTTTTTCACGAAATTTCTCTATACCTCAGGAACCGAACGCACTACGAATTGTAAATGAACACTCTTTGGAGAACAGAATACATGAATTAACGTAATTAATATGCTGTACTACGTCGTCTAGTGAAAAGTTAATACACTATCACACGACACGTTCGAGCGTTCCAAGAGTTAAACTCGTACTGACCTTTCCTCCGGCTCCCCGGCTGGCTTTCAAGCATGGGAACGAGAGGAGAATTGTACAGAACGGTTAACTGCTGCCAGCATACTTGGGGGCGGTCCCATGAAAGTAAAATCGCGCAGTATTACATCACTATTTTCCTGATATAATCATAAGCACTTTTTCAGGTTACAAATCTAGATCGTGCTCTTTATTTAATTTTCATACTGTTAGTGACACCGCTATGTCCCTTTTACAGCATGTCCTAGCGCTTTTAAATTCACGTCGTTATCTTTTTACCAGGTCTGTTCAATAAAGAGTGATCATAACTTATTTCACATGCATAATTTTTCGCCCTAAAATGCAATATTACAATATTTAGTTAACTATAAAAATCTGCTTTGGACTCAACAAATCTTTAGGTGAAGCCTGTACAATGTTACAGAAGACCTGTGTTCAAAGATGGTTTAAATAGGGGAGGCAACACATTTCATAGGAAAGTCAACATGGTGCTCTAACGGAAGAAAACCTCAACGCCACTGCTGCAATTGTGAAAGAGGATCGTCGAATAACATTAAGAACACTTTCAGATATTCTGAGCATTTCACTGGTGTCAACCACACGTAGATAACTGAAAAGTTTCCCATGAGACGAGTTCTAACGCTGCTGCTTGCATTGAAGATCAAAGGTAAAAGCTGTGTGAAGAAATATCCATCATCACCAAACCAAAAGTGGCTGCTTCTGCAGGAAAGCTATTGCCATAGACGAGCCTTATACCACGTGCAAGAGGCTGTGAATCGGTCGAGAAACGGTGAGTTATTCCAGAAGACAGATAAAAGGAAGACTACATCCAAAGATAATCGCTTTCTCGTCTCCCAAGTTGAGGCTCGGAGTCGTTTACATGTGCCACGTGAACGTTGATGTGAACGAGAACAAGATCTTCATTCATGACGACCTGCTACGTCACCATTTCAGGTCAGAGAGCACAGAGTCGCTCGTCACCATGTAGAAGTGTAGATCTGTAATGTTCTTGGATGAATTCAGGTTCACCCTCAAATCTCCAGATAGTGAGAGAAGAGTCTGGAGACGACCTGGAGAGCAGCTTGCAGAGTGCACGTTCTCCAACGTTCGGCGGAGGTTCCGAGATGTTGTGGGGTGGTACCGACTTAGTAACCTCAACGTTCACCGCTATATCATGTCGCTGATCACGTCATCCCCATGCTCCATTAGTTGAGATGAAGTCATTTTCATGCACGACAATGCCCGTCCACACCCAGCACATGTATCGCGGTATCTTGACGACGTGAAGATTGTTTGACTCGACTTTACAGCTCGCAGCCCCGACCTAAACCCTATAGAAGATATCTGGAATAGGTTGGGTACACGCATCCGATGTCGTTATCCTGTACGGGTTCCTGTAAGGTGTTCTGGAATTACTTCGAAATTTACATTTAAACTTCATTTTAGTAACTATTTAAGAGTATTTGTATATATGAATTAAAAGTGACATATTTAAAACTTGACACATTTAGTAATGTTAACAAAATATATGCAGCATTCAGTGTGTAAAATGTAGTAAGAAATGTTTGCATATGATTTGAGCGTGGGGTGGGGGACACTTGTTTTTTGAAAGCCAACTTCTAATAATGAGAAACAAACATGGTTCTTGTGAGGAAGTATTGTATAATGTGGAATTATTTGTGCTCGACCCGTCCGACTGAAGTCGCGATACAACTTGGTAGTAAGTTTCTCTGGCGTTGTATCGACGACACAGTAGAAGTTCGGTGATCATTGCCAAGCGACGCGAGTTGGGTGCTGGGATCAATACAGTGTCCACCCTTCTGTCTTCTGCTGACAAATGAAAGCATGGGGCTCTGTGAAAACGCTAAAAGGAATATTCTGAACTGGATATAATTATACGAGCAGCTTTCGGAAATAATGTACAATAGTAGAAGTTTGTGTCTCTCTCAATATACTCCCTACCAACGTCAATGCACCGTTATCATCTTCCTTGTAACTTCGTGATGCTGCTTGAGTACTACGTCACTGGCCTGCATTCCTCGTGGTACCTAATGTTTCATCTTGCAGCGAGTCCTTCATGTTTTCGAATAAGGCATAATGAGATGGAGCGAGATCCGGTGAGTATGGTGGGTGTGGTACAACAATGAACTGGTGTGGGGACTTGCATTGTCATGTTGGAGGATTACTCCTTTCGCCGTAAGGGCTTCGCAGTACACCTCGCTGTTGACAGCTGTTCCTTGAGCAAGCCAGTTCATTAGCAGTATACCTGAAATACCCCCAAAAGCAGCACGACCGGGAATTCTCTGCATGTTTCCAATGTGTGGATTGAACCTTCTCCCCATTGCCCCATGACTGGTCACAGTTTCTCAAAAAAATCCGGACCTTCATTATGCATTAAGAATTGAACTCTTTGGTCGTTTTGTTTATCTGTCAAGTGCCTGGAACAAGCCTTTTATAGAATTCTGCAGCAATGTCTCTATTGCGGTTGTACCCATGAAACGTTTATTTTTCTCCAATGATCGTACCTACTAGGAGCCGAAAATGACAATGAATATGTGTCAGTCTTTCTGCCTGTTAATTCTCTACCGGCCGCAATTTTTGTTTTCTCAAAGAAACTCCGTAGTTACGTTAAAATAGTTTCTGAAAATCAAGGCAATCAATGGCCAGTGGGGGGGGAGGGCGAATGAACGGTATTTAACGCCCGTTTTTACTACATAGACGATTAGTGGGTGTATACCTGAAAACTGAGTGGGAGTTATAGCGAAATTTAAAAATCTCTCTAGCGACCATAATTTTATTTTTTTATAACGGAAATTCTGTATATATCATTTAAATAAAATAATAAAAATAGTTTCTGAAAATCAGGCAAATCGGGGCGTGCGGGTTTATTTGAAACCCAAAATATAAAAATCACTCTAGCGGCACCAATATTTGTTTATTCACAACAGAATTAAATATACCGTTTAAATAAAGCAAGAAAACTAGTGTCTGAAAATTGGGTCCTTAGGAGTAGGTGTATACTTGAAAAACTCTCATGCCTTTAATTTTCTCTATAATGTTTTAAAATAAAAGGTCCAATTAATTCAGCATGTAAACTGTATTTATAACGATGCATGTATTTTATATTTGACACAATCATAGTGTAAAGATAGAAAATGTGAAATATTAATCTAGTGTGTGTTTGACAATTATATTTGTATTTAAGAGCGCCCAGCAATAATCTTCAGAAAACGTTTGCGTTACATGTTTTTAGTACAATAATATTTAAATTAAATTTCAAAACCAATGAAAATCGAATGAGTTTTCGATTGTATATTGTTGATTGTGTACATTTGCTTAGTAAATTGTAATTGTTTTTAAATAGTTATATGTTTTTGTTTTATTGAAACATATGAACATCGTCATCTTAAAAACACAATGTAACTCCAAAATGTCCGTTATTTTCCTCTATTTCAGTGAGTTTAAAGATGATATTAAGGACTCGGTTTATAAATATGACTACATTTAAAATTGCTTAAAAACAACCTCGCAGTGTAACTTTGTTTATCAGTGGTCATATATTTAATTTAATTAATAGTATACCGTTAATTCCTCTGCTTAATCTCAATAATAATAATAATAATAATAATAATAATAATAATAATAACGGACGTTGATGAGGAGTATATTAAGAATTGCTATTGAATCATGTTGCGGAATAAATAATAAGGTACAAAAATGTACTATTTTAAATCATTTCCTAATATTACTCTTTCAATTAAAATTATTGTATTGTAGTGTATGGAACGTTAACAACCAAAGACTGAAATAATACCAGCTGTGTCTCTACACTACAGTTGGATGAAAGAGAAGGTTAAACTTGAATTCAGAAATTATCTCCATTTCAAACCTGAAACAGCAAACACAATATCCGAACTTCTACAAAGAGTTCAATCTGACCGTGGATGCCTGGCAGCAATTCTGTCGCAAAGGGTAATACACACATGAGCAGAGAGTTTAAATACACCAGAGAAGAAACTGTAAGCCACAGAATGGCCATTCAGATCAAACTTTTGTTCTTGGAAATATCCCACAAATGACAGTGATACTACCCAGAACAATGATTGTGGCGGAAGCTTTGCGGCACATACCGGATGATCAATATATAAAGCAGATGTTTTAAAATAGTATAACTTTGTGTGTATTGGACAATTCCGTATGAATTAAATTTCAGACACAAATGCCAGGGGCAAGGTTCGAGACACAGATATAAGCATTGATGTTTGTAGTGCACGGAAATGCAGTTTGTCTTTTCTCCGTTTAAAGCTTTACTCTCAAGTCGTGGGTCACCATACAAACACAAGTTTCGCCAAACCTTTTCACCAACAAAAGTCATGATCATTCTACATTTGATAGTCAAGGCATGCTTGTGTGAGATAACCGTTGAATGCACGGTAGTACATTTTTTCTGTATCACAATTGCGCTGTGCCATATGCATCAAACTGCCAGAACGTTTGAACAACGCCCATACAGCCGACAGAGTCAAGTGTCTTTTACATCTGTGGGGATGGGAAGTTTTTCCACACCCGACATATTCGCCCGATCTCAGTCCCTGCGATTAGATCTCATCCCCAAAGTGAAGCAGCCATTGCGTTGGAAACGTTTTGCTAACAAAGCGGACATTTTGACGCGAGGTGGCTCACGTTAGCCAGTCATATGCCAACGAACCGTCGATATACCTCGAAGGCTGTTAACACTGTGCATTACCTGGCAGACGTGTTCGGTGACGGATTTGCAACCCTGTGTAAGTAACTGTGTGTGACTTTTGTTCATGTCATAATAAACCAACGTTGTCCGGTTGCCTGTGCTTTGCTTCATTTCTACGAGGCCGTCTACATTCAGCTTCCGTTGGGGACACCACTCGGCAATAAATGCCATATACTTTCAATCATATATCTTAGATGTTTCGTGTTGTCCCTTGTTCCGGAGAAAAAATATAATTGTCATGACTTATGACTGATTTCTCGTAATGGTCTTCTTGCAACATCCGTAGATTGAACGTGAATTCTGTAGGTGTAAATTGTAGTTATGAAGAAATGAATTAAGGTGGCAAATGGGCTTGGATTCCTTGGCACCGTAAACGCTACATGGCATTTTCCTTCTCATGACAAGGAAACACTCCGAAAAAACCTTACCCAGATAGCTTTACCTGATAGGGATCGAACCTGGGACCTCTGTTTTAGTAGTCATAAACGCTAGCGATTAAATTATGTGATCTCTGTATTTTAATAAGTGCTCTGTTGCGTAGAATATTCATCACCAACAAAACGGTTGAACCCTCAGCTTGCTTTGCGAATTTCAAGTCAATCCAAGAGAAAAGAGAGCTATTTCATAGCGTTTTCGTAACTGTGTGGGTGGCCTTGGTCTCGTCCTATATGTCTGTCCTATTTGTATTTTGTAGAACCTGAAGGCCAACAGAATGACCGGATGCATAGGATATGAATTTAAAATATTTCGCTAATCGTGTGCAGGACATAAGTTGGAAAGGAGTAGTCAGACTTGCATCATTTGAGTATCCTGATGGTGTAGTGGTAACAGCACTTGCATCGTAGACATGGGATCGAGAGTTCAATCCCGGCCAGGGCTGAACAATCCAAGTAAGCAGTGGGTCCCTTGTAGATTTACGGCACATAAAAGAACCTCAGGCCTGAAAGAAGAGGTCTCTGAGTAAAATTTATCGACTGTTACACGCCTTGAATTGAATGGGACGCCAATGATCCGAGATTTTAAAGAGCGTCTGTAAATGAAGCAAAACCGCAGATATTTGGTCTTACCAACCACGTTGTAAGACTTTAATCTCGAGCTTTGTAACCTCCATTTTATAATTGTGTCAACAACTGACCACTGATGCATGCCCACAACGTACATAAGTAATATTGCCATACAAAAGAAAGCATCAGACTGAAAGAAGTGACAGTACGTGGTAATTGGCAGAGTCCATGACCTGCACAACTATCGGGGGAGAGGGCAGCACTTGTTAGGATTCTCTCTACAGGTGAAGCAGGAGAAGTGTCAGTTGACCTTGAACCTTAACACAGGTGCCCACTTTTGAGATACAACATTTTAAAAGTAATCTGCAGTACTACATGGCAATATTTTTTCACACATTGGACCCCTGAAACTTAACTCATTAAATTTGCACCATATGCAGTTTTTAAATTTGTTTACACAATTTTAAGATATCAAAAATAAATATGAATTTTTCCAAAATTTGCATTTTTTCGAGGGGACTGTAAATTTTTCGGTCTAGCTCAGAGATGTGAAGAAGGCCAAATTATTATTTTTTTAATGTTGTTTAACGGCCGTTTTTACTACTGAGGCACCACAGGCGGTGGACCTGATGATACATGAGATGAAATGATAAACTGGGAAAGAAATTTTTTTAAGGAAGGAAACGTTCTAGGCCTAAGTTTAGGGTAGCTCCCCGGCATTTGCCATTTATGAGGACTGAGGAAAACATGGAAAAACCTTGTCAAAAAGGACGGTCCCGCCGGAATTCGAACCCCAGAACTCCCGCTCATGAACCAGCGCCTTAACGACTCGGGCATCCGTGGCAGTGCCAAATGACTAAGATAATTGTTAAGAGATGACGCGCTGTAAAGTTTCGAACGCGTAAGTGTGGTCACTTGATTGTGACGATCATGTAAACAAAGCAGTGTTATCAGTTTCTACAAAACGGATAAAGCTGAAATACGAGTTGTGATAAAGTACTTCATTTTGAAGGGTTTATCTACAACAGCAATACAAAAGGAGTTATATTCCATATTGAAGAATCCTTCCCCTTCGTTTTCGACAGTTAAAAAGTGGGCTGCTGAATTTAAGCTTGGTCGTACATCCATTCAAGATGATGTGCGCTGCGACCGACAGAGTGTGACCAAAATTCATAATGCCATACTCGATTATCGCCGATTGAAGGACATTACAAAGACTCCAATAGGCTGTGTCCACTTCATTTGACCCACGTTTTGCGTACGAGAAATCTTTTCGCTAGATGGGCGCCGCATTTGTTAACAATGGACCAAAAGTCGCATTCGAATGAATATTTGGCAAGAGTGTTTAGACTTGTTTAAAGAAATTCCAGTGAGTTTCTCCGTCGTTTCATAACGTAGATGGAGTCAACACGCCAGATAAGGAGCAGCCCAAACAGTGGGTGACGACAGGTGAGAGTGCAGCAAAGAAAGTAAAAGCGGTTCCATCTGCAGGAAAAGTCGTGGCTACGGCTTTCTGGAATTCTCATGGTGTGGTGCTCTATCACCAGAGAGCCTTACGCTTCGCTACTGCACCAACTGAAGGATGCTATTCAGGCTAAACGTCCACACGTTTCGAAAAGGAAAGTTCTCTTTCCTCACGACAGTTCGCCTTCATACACGCCTGGAATTGTTGCTGAAAAACTGCATGACTTTTGCTAACAAGTGCTTCCACATCCACCATATTCGCCGGATTTGTCTCCCAACGATTACTTTTTGTTCCCAAACCTGAAGAAATGGCTGAGTGGAGGAAGATTCACATCGAATGACGAGGTTGAAGCTGAGACAGACGCTTATTTTTAACAGAAGGATTTTACTGAGGACATTAATAAGTTGGAAAGTCATTGAACTGAAAGGACTTTTAGAATGCCCCTCGACAAACGCGTATTTTGCAGAGAGGAGGAAATTGTTTTTTATGGATGAGATAATGAAATGGACAATTACTGAAATAATTGCAAAGATTTGAAAGGAGATTATGTTGAGAAATAAATCCTTTTAAAAAAAAGTTACGTCTTTTTTATTTTGCACGCATTTATCGAACAGCTCTCGTATAGAGTTGTTAAAAAGCTAAACATCTTTTGTCTTTCAGATTTTCATGAAGCGAGGAGCGAGGAGCGATGCCAGGCAAGTGTTTTATTGTTTAGCTAGCCGAAACAGTGGCCTCGTAATGTTGGGAATGGATCGAGTGAATAAGAGAAAATTAAAATCTAAAAGAAAGAAAGATAGGTTTAAATAACGGAAGAGAAAGTTTGTGATTTTTGATATAGACTTGGGTATGCCACCCTTTTATTAAGGATGCTTTAAAGTTCTGCACGATCCGTCCCATTTCCTTCTCAATCGATAGAAATAAGTGACGGTTGCCATGCGCACACTTACAACCTCGCCCATTCAGAGCTTAACGCACGCAATGCGTTGTTTGCGTGATCACCAAGGATACTATAGCAGTTTGCTGTCTCCGCGACATGCACTTGTACGGCTTTCCTCAAATGGCCTTCAGGTATAGGCAGAGGGTGACTATCATCTATCTAAGATTTATGCTTTTCCTCCTTCCCGTTTTAAGTGTTCAATTTTTGATTTGGGGTACATGTTCTTTCAGTCTTGGAGTGGCCCTATTTCAGAAACGTCAGACATATAGTAGTGGCATTAATTCGTGTCACTTTAGGGAAGTTTGCTAAATATTACTTTTAAGCTTTTAATTTATTTAAATGTATGCTTTTATTGAAGATAATTTTTCAAGAAAACTATAAAACCCTGCCTTAATGTTCCGTGTTTCAAAATGAGCAAACAAAATGACAATTGCTACTTATCAAAACGACAGCTGTAAATGGTACATTTTGGACACACTCATGTGCATTATTGTAACTGTTTTATGTTCATTTTTGATGCGATTTCTATCTCTATTTTTCGTGGCATTGAGTGCACCACACATTGGAGATCTTCTGGTGTTATCGATCTAAACCACGATTGGATGATGGCCTCTTGGTACCAAAACTTTCCGCCTCGACCACAAGTTTCCAATTAGGTGGAGGTCAGGACTGTTTCCTGGTCAAGTGAGGACAATAATGTGATGGCCCCTGAACCATTTCTGAATGATTCGAGAGTATGACACTTGCTGGAAGACGCAACGCTGACTGTCGCCCCCAAACAAATCATGAATAGTAAGCGGTAGTTTTAAGTCTAAGATTTCTCCTTGGTATTTTTTGATGTTTCCCTCTAACACTGCTAGGCCTTGTCATACCATGACATTGACAGGATTTTCATAGTGGCGGTGGTGCACTCAGGTAATCATTTTCGCAAAGTTTTTGTCTGATAGTTCGGTCAGAGACTTCAGAAGTTCTCAAGATGGCATTTAGATGGGCGATCTTGTAGAGAAAGACGCCAGTCTTGAGCTGTTAGTTTTGGTTTTCTGTCACTTCTTGTGCTCCCAGTTACTTCGTCCCTGTTGCCAACTTTCCTAATGTCTGATTTTGTAGCGCCACCACCCAATCTTTTCCATATTTCTTCATAGGAACAGCTTTCTTCACGAAGTGTTACTGTCTTGCTCCTTTTAGCGCGTTTTGTCTTAGGAGTCATTATTTCAAATTACAGGCTCACTTCTGAAAGATGTTCACTTCACAAAAGTTAGTTGCCAACTGCTATACAGCAATGATCACATTTGATTTACGTACTGAGAGATTATAACAATCGAACACAAAAGCTCTGTTGGTTATAAAACAATTATTACACATCTATTATGTTGCTACTGCACTAAGATGGAATTATGAAGTTACTGATTGATGTTAATTAATCTTATCTCTAATATCTATACAGAATGCAGCACGTTCCACTTTCTTAAAGATAATAAATATGACATAGAAACATCGTCGCAAAATAAAAACACCATCTATTAATTTAGCATAACACAATCTTTGTACACTTTGCAAGATTTAAAAAGGATAATCATTTTACGAAAAGGGTCCAGAATTAGTGTCACTACTTGTGTGTTTTTTCCCCTCAGAACAAAATTCACTTTTCAGGACATGAAAATGCTGATCAAGACAAAGTAAAGTCGTTTTTAATAAATGAGCAAAATAATCGAAGTGGTTTCTGGTCGATTTAATTTTCTGTTCATGCTTTTATAGGGTATCAGGTTAGTGTTTCTTTTACTTCCATACTGAACACATTGCAGGGGCGGTTTATTACACAGCTGTACCGCTCTCATCTATCTCGCTTGCAATTGTTTGTTACATTTATACAGTTGGAAAGTTACCCCCACCCCCAAGTTTCCTAGAATTGTCTCGCACAGATCGATAAAAGGTCATTTGCCAGGACTATTAAAAACTACTATCCGTATGCGCGATATAACGATGCCTTCTTTTCACTGTTGAAGACTGTGCTATTTAAAGAGTTTAAGTGAATGGGTTGAGGAGAAAGTTTTTGACTGTTTGAAACAAAATAAAAGTATAACGAAGTTATCAATAGGTATTTTGTAAGGTAAACATGCCATTTAGTTTTTATAACTTTTTTACTACGATATATTGAAATTCTTTGTGAGTTTGTTTTTAAAATGCGTAAGTAGCCGCAGGAAAAATAGATAACGGTCCAAAACAGGCAAAATAAGGTTTTAAATCTTAAAATAGGCAACAAAAGCCAACATCCTTAGAGAAAAACTAGAAATGAAGAAGTGGTCCAATTTGCCAAGAGAAATCAGGAGAGTTAAGATGATGAGTATAAAACCAAGAAAAAATATAAAGAACATTATTTAGGCTCAGGAAAATTAGTAAGCAAGTTAATGATGTAAGACCTGTATTAATACACTTGTTGTGCATGAGACCATACTGTTGCGAAATAAGGTCCTTATGTTCTGTCTTTGAAGTTTTGTTGTTTCACAATAATGATTCGTACGACGCTGCTAGCGAAGTCACTCATATGCTATTGAACAAGCTAAGAGACCCCTGATATCTAGGCAACTTCTCCGTCACAGGTGCTCAGCGGAAAGGCGCTGGGTTGACAGTATATGGAAGGAAGACAACCGCAAGAAACTAAACTGGAGCCTCAGCATCACCCGCTTTGCCGCCACCTCAAACTTCTCCCGCACAAAGCTCGCCTCAACCAGCTCTCCGCCAGCATTCCACGGATCATTTCCGGCCATGTTTCTATGGACACAGCCCTCTTACAGCACTTCCAGAATGTGCTCCAACCGAGGAATGAAAATCCACCAGCAAAAGTGAAGAGGGGCCGAAGTGTTGGGAAGAAAATAAAGAGCCTTTTTTTTTTCTTCTTCCCAAAATGAATTCCCTTGGAGGAACAAAGAACGGTTACTGCTCAGTGGTGCGTCACGGGTGACCGAAGTCGTTAAGGCGCGGACTCGTGAGCGGGAGGTCTGGGGTTCGAATCCCGCCAGGACCGTCCTCCTTGACTGAGACTTTTTCCAGGTTTTCCTCAGTCCTCATAAATGGAAATGCCGGCGAGGGCCCAAAATTTAGGCCTGGAACGTTTCCTTCCTTAAAAAAAACCCTTTCCCAATATATCATTTCATTTTATGTATCATCAGTGTCCAGCCTGTGGTGTCTCAGTAGTGAAAACAGGTGTTAAACACTATTAAAAAACTACCTACCGAAAGTATGCGAGTACGCCGACAGGACAGAAGGGAGTCCTGTTTCACTACGGCAAAGCCTCCACTCACACGGCTAACAGCATCATCCATGTCCTGTCGTTCAAAGAGATCAGACTCGTCACTCATCCTCCGTATAGCCCAGGCCTGCTCCATGCGATTATTTTCTCTTCCCAGTGGTAAAAAAATCGCATGCGAGGAAAGCGATTTTCCACCCCTCAAGAGGCTGTGGCAGAATATGAAAATTAACTTTTCACCCTTGAGGAAAATTAGTAGGAGTGCTTTATTTTATTATATATATATATATATATATATATATATATATATATATATTGATGAGAAAGTGTATAGGGTTTCTTTTAGCTATTATAGACACTGATTTGGTTCATTAGATGCTCGATACTTAAGACACATTGCTCTTACATCAATAAATTTGCAACAGTACCTCACATTAAAGCGGCTTTCTAAACACCCAGGCATAGCAGCATGAATAGCTAGCAATACCCTAGTAAGAGATAACTAAACAATAAAAAATACGCTACTGAGACGATTTTAATTTTCAAACCAGTGGAAAAGGTTTAGAGTTAATTGTATCGAAGTTAGACAGCTAATTTTCCTCCTAAGCTCCGGTAAATATAGCCAAAACAATAGTAAACGTTCTAAAACTAAATTTAGATATATTTTCTGGGAAAATATATCTGCGTTTGTAAACTTTTGAATTTATTGTTATTAATTAATACATGTTTGTTTCCAAATAGTATTTCGAAGCAGGACAATGAAATTTGCAAAAGTAACGAAATCAATCTTAGCAAGTTTTAGATAAAATTGAAAATAACCCATTGAACACTTTTTGAAATAATGATAGTATACTACTGTGTGTATATTCATGCCCTCTACACTTTCCAGTACCTTCAAAGAGATAAACCAGGTTGATATATAAGTTCATCGGTTTTTTTTTTACCTGTGATAAAAGATTTTATTTGTGATTAACAGCATACAGAAATTAACTCGGTGTAGTTTCTTGATTCCACGTCTGAAGACAGCAGGTTTGGAGCTGAAGAACTCATCAAGCCAAGTTTTTAAAGCATCTTCATTATCGAAGATTGTTGCATAGAGAACAGAAACGTTTTTTTCGAGCACCCGATGACCAGCAAGTGATCCGCTGATTCTTAGCGTATTACGAAGGAATGTTGCTATTGCAGTTGTGCCTATGAAAAAATTTAAAAAAAAATCTTCAAATCTTCATCGAATCTTCCTACTAGAAACCGAAAATGACAATGGAAAAAAAGTGTTGTGTGTTAACGCTCTACCGTCCGCAGTGTTTTTTCAACCAACTCGGCATATATGGATCAATTAACGATTCATTAAGTTCATTAACCAGTCACATTGAACCATTGGGGAGGGGGGATTTAACCTGAAGTGAAAATTTAAACATCGCTCTACCGGCCGCAAGTTTTCTTATTTCTCAACGAAATTGAATATATGCCATTGTAATTAATTAACAAAAATAGTTTCTGAAAATCAGCTAAATCGGACCATTATGAGTAGGGTTTACTTGAAACCCCAAAAATGTGTTTTTTTCTACAAAACTCGGTAAAAACTATTTAAATAAAATAAGAAAAATAGTTTCTTAAAGCACGGAAATCGGACTATTAGGAGCAGGAGTATAACTAAAAACCAAGATTTTATTGCTAGCATTAACAATTGGTTATTCGCGCCAAAAGATAAACTCGGTATCACGTGAAAGAATACAGGGAAAATAGTCTGCGCATGCACATGGACGAATAGCGGCTTCAGTACCGAACGGTGCGGAAAAAGTCGAATTCCAGGGAATGCTGGAGCGATGTACAAATCTTAAAAGCGGTAGTGTAAAGTGCAGACGGAGAGAACACAACGCTTTCGGATAACAAGCAACATTATGTCAAAAATTAACTATGTAGCTTAAATGTCAATCATGTTCCGTTTTAATTGTTATACAGCTAAGTACATTTGGAAAGGTTAAGCTAACAATATAACACGTAAATAAAATAATAATAATAATATGGGAAAGGCATATACTTTTAAGCCTGAAACTTTTATATATATATATTTATATATATAAACAATGTAACACTATTAACAATGTAACTATATTAACAATTGTTAGAAAAGCAGAAAAGGATAAAACACTTGTCTTCTTGCCATAGAACAACTCAAGTAGTTCGAAATATAGCGATTACAACTCTGTGACTTTCTGTTAGTGTTATATACATTCAGTCAGCGTTTCTTTTATTTTTACTACATTCTCTGCTCTAACGCTCTGTAATATCCTTCATAAATTCGATTTACTGAGGAATTCCCTTAGTTTAGGCAGCTTCTGCGTTATGCACTTTTGTTGTTTTCACTTCAAAGTGCGCGTTCATACACCGGAAATTTTGAGCCTTGCCCATGGAATGCAAATGTCGCTTAAGGTTGACGGTCACAATTCATCACATGTGCTGATTCTCGGGTTGACCTACGTGTAGAATCATGAATTAAAGAGTTCAGAAGGTTTTCCTGGATGTGGCGAATCGCTCACATCAAAGTGGCTCTCTTTGAAAAAACAGAACCATTTTCTTGTCCTGCTTTCTTCAATGGTATTCTCCCGCAGGCGGCACAAATATTTCTGCTGCTTTATTTAACACCATATTAAATATGTTAAACACAATGGGAAATGTTTTTCTTCCACTTGACACTTCATCTTCTTTAGCTGACAAATCTGCAAAAGTGGAGGGGTATCTACATCTGCCTAATGACAGATGACAAACGGTAAGCAATGTGCTAGCAACACAGTGGCGTGATGACGAACTTAGTTTACCTTTCGTCTCTGTTGTTATAGTGTCTCCGTAGAATGTTTGTGAGGTCGCGGTGGTGCCGAAGTACCCTTGAGCTAACACGAGGCTATTGATTGAGTCCAACTCGTGCCCTATCTCTGTACGAGATGACGTCATCCCAAGCCACTTCCCATGACGTCTGCAAGCCAATTCGTTATTTTTCCACATGGCTTTTGCTTATTACAGACAAATTAGGAACGCGGTTTTATTGATATTTCTGAAAAAAGCATTAATTTCACTATATTCTATAACTATAGACGATGGAATTAGAAAAGGAAATCATATAATTTGTCTTTTAAGTGGCATTGAATATTTAAAGACATTTTCTATCGGAAAAGGCACACGTTGTACTAGAGATAAGTCATAAACCATGGCAAATTTGTTTTCCTCGCAAACAACACGAAAAAAATCAAGATATGCGATGAAAGTGTGTGGCATTTACTGTCGAGTGACGGCACCAGCGTAAGAAGACTGGATTTAGGCGGCCCTCGTAGGGAAGAAGCAAAACACACGGCATGAGCAGAAGTTACTCACAATTTACACAGGG
Source organism: Metallyticus violacea (assembly GCA_030762175.1). Lineage (NCBI taxonomy): Eukaryota > Metazoa > Arthropoda > Insecta > Mantodea > Metallyticidae > Metallyticus > Metallyticus violacea. The sequence goes on from CM060844.1 coordinate 6,724,517, forward strand.
TTGCAAATCCGCCGCCGGACGGTCTCCCATGTGACTTACGGTGTTTAGCAGACTTGGAAGTCGCGCTGTTTTCACATATGCACATTGTTCTCCATTTCTGACCACTGTCGCTCCCCAACTTTGGGGCTTGCTGAAACACGCAGTTCTGCCAACTATCTGGTGACTTCATTCAATTCCATACACTTCAAATTGTATGTCTGAGGGCCGATCTCGCCAATTTCTTACTAATTGAGAATTAACTAATTATGAATTAAGTTAATTGAGGAACTTAATTCCCAATTACATCTTTAGCATCTCACCAAAGTAAATACGCAGTCAATTAGCTATTTCGTATTTAAGTCATCAGGCCTTCTGAATCATAGAAAATCTGTTAAATAAAAGGCTGCAAAGAATACTCTATATACCATTTATAAAATACCGCATTCGTTTTTCATGACAATTACACTCACATCAGAGAAGAGAATTCAATGTGTAAGACGAGCTTTAGCAGCGCTCACTCGATACGCAAATCGTTGGGCCGTTCCACACCGAAATCACGTGCTGTAGGGTTAACTTGTATTAACATTCATGGAGAAATGACTTGCTTCCTTAAACAAACAGAATACGCTGCTTTCATGTTACATTTTATGTTATACAGAGTGTTTGACAGTTCAGATAAACAACTTTCGAAATATGGGAAGATAACATAAAGATTACTGTTTTGTGTCATGTTTACGGCGAAATAGCAGGACAGTTTTTTAGCATTATTTAAATGTTATAAAAAGTCACATGTCTTTTGGGAATTCTAGGTCATGTTCTACAGAACTTAAAATATCTAATGCCGATGCTTTACTCAGCCGAAACCGTACTTGGAAAACTGTTTCCTCCATACTGTTAAATAAATCTTGTCTTTCAGAAATTACCCTCCACCGTCTTGGAATAATGTGGTCTTCAAATAGCATATTCAATATTTTTCTTGCCATGATGAAAAGTTAATTGAGAGTTAACTCTTTAAGTGGCCAAATATACGTCATTAACTTGATTGGAGTTTAATGACGGAGTAGCATACAATTGTTGATGGTGAGATGCAATACCCCAATTAAATAAGAATTAAAAGTTAATTGAGCTCGGTGAAATCGGCCTTGGACTTTTCTTATTGTCCCTTGTTCGCAAGAAAACAAAATAGTTGCCATGATTTATCCCTCGTAAATGTTTAGGCAACGATAGGTAAATAATAATTTCACCTCATTCTTGGGAACTGTAACCAAATGTGACTGAAAAAGATAATATAGATAATGGAAATTAAATGATATCGGGTGAATTCCTTGTCCCTATAAATCATTAACACCTAACGTAGTTTTACTTCGCGGCTACCCCCACATTGCAACTGTACTGCTCCCTCTGTAATGTCCTTAAACGTAGTTCTCTGAACCTGTTCCTTGCCTGTCTCACGAAAATAAATATTATCTTAGTGAGAGAGCATCCTCCCTGACTGAGGTTTTGGGCTTTTCTCAGTCCTCGTAAATGGCAAATGCCGGAGAGGTATCCTCAACTTATTATTTTATCTTAATATCATCATTGTCCACCTTTGAATTGATTGTCTCCTCTCTTAAAACATTTTAGACCATCTGTATGGAAGAATAAACTGCCCAAAGGCGTCCTGTAACATTGCACAAGACTTTGTTGTGACGAAAGCAGTAGGACAGCATGTTATCTGAGGGTAGAACTGAACATGTCTCAATTATACATTAAGCTAACAAAATTAAAGTTTAGCACTAGAAACTATGCCTGTAAAAAGAATTATCGTTCTTTATGGAACAGCCTGGATAAAGAAACTGAATGGTCCTCGATAGGAATTTAATAAACAACAAGGTTAGTAGAAAAGAAATATAATTGGTTTCGTTTGTAAACTTCAGTTATTTGTTTTACATTCTATATTATGTTTTTGTTTATATTTAATTTTTCCGAGGGCGGAGACGTTTGAAATGAAAGTACTATGGGACCCCTGGGAAACGCTTTCAATCTAATTTGGAGCTAGCTACATCTACCGGGTCCAGCAAAAAGCAGCAGAAATAAAATTAAAATACGAGACCTCGGTTCCAGATGTGTTTATTCTAGGTCTCTGAACGAACTGCATTCTTTCTCTGCGCTGTGGATACATCCAAGAGAGGTCACATTCACATATTCGCAAGTCGACCGGTAGACATGTTTGCTACCTATAATTGAATAAATGAGCAGCAGCTGCGTAAACTAAGCTAATTTCTCAGCAACTTTTAAAAATTAAATTATGACACTATTAATTAATGAAATTATGACATTACTGTGTAGTATCAGCGGAACAAAATTAGAATTCTTGCAATCTGTAAGTATTACAAAACAGAAACCACATTTTTAAAATTATTATTATTATTATTATTATTATTATTATTATTATTGAGATTAAACCACAGAAATTAATGGTATACTATTAATTAAATGAAATATAATACCACGGATAACAAACATATGTTATGTGGATATTTTTAAATGTAACCATGAAGTCAGCCCTTGACATCATCTTTATATTCACTAAAATAGAGAAAAACAACAGAAAGTTTCGAGCTACATTGTGTATTTAAGATGATGTTCATGTGTTTCAATAAAACAAAAAACAATAACAATGTATTAAGAAAATATACACAATCAACAATCAATATACAATCGAAAATTCCATCATTTTAGTTGGCTTTGAAATTTTAATTTAAATGTTATTGTAGTAAAAACATGTAACGCAAACGTTTTCTGAAGGTTATTGCAGAGCGCTCTTACATATAATTCTCAAACACACATTGGATCCATATTTCACATTTGATATCTTCACAACGATGCTTTTGTTAAGTGTAAAACTTATGCAAAGCTACAAATACACTTTATATACTGAATTAATTTAAAACAATGGAGAGCAAGAGAGGTTTTTAAATTTTGGTTTTGAAGTATACCCCTACTCCTAATGGCCCCGATTTCCCTGATTTTAAGCAACTATTTTTTTTTTCATTAAATGTTATACGCCATTTTTAAGTGATAAAAAAGAAATATTGGTCGCGCTAGAGCGATTTATAAATTTCACTTTAACCTGCACTCCTAATGGTCGGATTGCTCTGATTTTCAGAAAATATATTTATCCATTTATTTTAATGGAATATACGGACTTTCGTTGAGGGGGGAATTAGCGGCCTTTAGAGCGATTTTAATAATAATAGTAATAATAATAATAATAATAATAATAATAATAATAATAATAATTATTATTATTATTATTATTATTTTAAATTTTCTAATGGTTTAATTATGCTGGTTAGCGAACTCAACGAATCGTTTGTTCTGGATGGTTATGTGCAGAGTCTCGATGAGAAAAAAAAATTGCGACCGCTATAGCGTTAGCACACACATTTTTTGATTGTCATTTTTAGTACCTAGTAGACAGGATAGATGGAATTTTAAGAAAATTTTTCAGTAATCGTTTGATGGATACAAGTGCAATAGCTTACATTCCTTCGGAATTCGCTAAAAATAGGAAGGTACCTGTGCAAGCCATACACCTGCTATAGTCCGTTATATTATGTAACTAAAATCTTATGCAGCGTTCAAATAATTTAAATTTATGTAGTTTTCTGACTACGTAATTTTGTTCCTTTCTTCTATATTTCGAATATCCTTTTATTTGTTAATTTTTGTTTACATTGGTCTTCTCTGTAAATTAGACATGAATACTGTACTGTATCATGAATGGAATGAAATGAATTAATTAATGGCATCGCAAATGAGTTCCGAGTTCTTGGCGCCTTAAAGCAATCTGATATTCACCTTCTCAGGGTATGGAAAACCTCCGTAAAAAACCTTACTCACACCCTTTACCTGACAGGGATTCGAACCCAGAAGCTGCGAATTAGTAGTCGCAAACGCTTCCGCAAACCACAGATGCGGTTTATTGTCATTTTTTTTTTTTTTTTTTTTGAGTTGCAAAATGTGTTTTATCATATAGCGTTTGCTTAACGCTACATTTTTCGAGAAACACTAATGTAAAAATCCTGATCTTCTGGCTACGTGAGGGTTTCTTCTTCTTTTTTTTTTCCGGAGTTTTTCTTACCCCGAGAAGATGAATGTAAGATAGCTTTAAGGCGCCAAGTGCTCCGAGCTATAATTTATTTCATTCACCCGCAATCTAGTAATCCATTCTGAACAGTAACGCATCTTAGAAACTGTAATCCGATTATGTATGTTGTAGCTACTTGACTTATTTTAATGTTGGAGCGTAGGAAGCTCTGTCGCAGAGTATTTCATTACGTATTGATCTTCCACTCATTTCTTTCTTTCTTTACTGTTTGAGGCAAGTCACGAGCCGCCTCTGCGATACTGCGCCACCTACCACCCGCAATCCTGCCGCACTGGCGTAATATGTGACCGTCATCTGTCCAGCACGGTTTTCTTCAGTTACTACAGCTCCTTAGAAACTCCAGTGAATCCTCTGCAGGCGCGCTTAATCAAACCCTGTTTCCATAGCAACAAACTCGACGACACATGCGCTCTTTGTTCGGCTTTCAGTGAAAGAGCATTGAGAGGTAACTGAAATCATTTTCATGTTTAAAGAGAGATTGAAAAATGCAAGGAAGAAAATATTGGCAGAGTTGCACATCTGAATTCGAAACTTTATATTTCTACACTGATAGATCATTTATGGGAAAACAAGATACACGAGAATTGTGAAAAAGAATGCTTGATAAAACATCTTTCACCTACCATTGCTCTTCAATAAAGAATCCAGTCTTCAAATACATGCTGGAAACTGTGTTTGATAGTTCCTTCAGAATCTCCTCTACAGGCTTCACCATGCTTCTGAGGATGGAAAATGCTTCTCACGATTTCTTCAATTTTAGAAAAGAAAAAAACCACACGGGGGTAAATCTGAACTGGAGGGGGGTGAATGTTGTGATATATTCGACATCAACATTTGCGATATGCGGTCCTGCATTATCGTGTTTTTTGAACATTGTTTAACGCCAATTTTTACTACTGAGACATCACAGGCGGTGGGTACTAGTGATGCTGGAAAAGGATTTTTTAAGGAAGGGAACATTTCAGGGCTAAATTTAGGGTATCTCCCCGGAATTTGCCATTTGTGACTGAGGAAAACCTGGGAAAAAAACCTCAGTCAGGGAGGACGGTCCTGGTGAGAATCGAACCCCAGAACTCCCGCTCACAAGTCCGTGCCTTCACGACCTCGGTACCGCCACGGGTGGCCGAGGTCGTTAAGGCACGGACTCGTGAGCGGGAGGTCCGCGGTTCGAATCCCGCCAGGACCGTCCTCCCTGACTGGGGTTTTTTCCAGGTTTTCCTCAGTCTTCATAACTGGCAAATGCCGGGGAGGTACCTAAACTTAGGCCTCGAATGCTTCCTTCCTTAAAAAAAATATCCTTTCCCAATTTATCATTTCATCTCATGTATCATCAGTGTCCACCGCCTGTGGTGCCTCAGTAGTGAAAACGGGCGTTAAGCACTACTCAAAAAAAAAAAAAAAAAAAACGACCTCGGTCACCCGTGGCGGTAATGAATAGGGTGAGCAGGATGTTTCGCCTCGTTTGTAAGTGACGTTGTGCAGAGATAGATACACCCGTAGTGTAATTGGTCATGTTGCTGTTATTAAACACATGGGCTTGTGAATTTGGTTCGTTCGTATTGTTATAAGTAAATCAACAGTAGTGTTTTATTTTTTAGTTTTTTATTAAGTTGATATTGATTTAATAAAACCACACCAAGAACTTATTTAATAGAAAGTATTGCTACTACATGGGTTGCTCTTGTATATCTTAATTGTGGCAATGCATCGTATAGTACTTACGTGCCCTAACTAGTAGTAATTAAAGGTGTGGATAAACAGTATACGCCGTGCAAATTTTGAAGTTAATGATGAAACTGTTATGTGTATTAAAGATCTTGTACCAAAATTTGTAAGTAGGGAGGATTTCCTGATCTATCATCTATGTGACAGTGAGGGTTAACAATGAAAGGAAAGATCCGGAAGAATGTATGAAGCGAGATTAAGAGAGGTTTAATTAATGGTGTGAGCAGGATGTTATGTTTATTGACAAGGAAGACTATGTTCTTTTCATTAAAATAGATGATGATAAATATGGTGCTGTCCCATCTATGTCGATTAGTTTTAAGGCGTCCAGTAATTTGGAAGTTCGTGTATTTTATAAAGATTTACACTTACCATGGAGAAGTTTATAATTCATATTATTTTACATTTCGTTTACATATGAGAAATGTTGTTTGTAAACAATTTTAGATTCTTAAAAACCGTCGAAATGTTTTCTAATGATAAATTAAGTCAACTTTTCGTATTTGCTTTGGCAGCCATGAGTTTTGTAAATGTAGTCGGTCTTGATCAAGGAAAATAACTTCGACCACGCGATATAGGACTACCAACCATAAGCATGTATGCGCAGAAACAACGTGACAAACCTAAAGATGTGTTATGGCGAAAGTGCGGGTCATTGTTTACTTTCCCCTGTAGGTAAATTGAAAGGTTGAAATGTGACAACTCTGAATGAACGTTTTCTTGTGTTACAGGGTTGCTGGCAGCGACAATGACGCAACAAGCGAAGAGCCAATAGCCTACGAGAGCACCATGCAGCGGCAACACTCCGCAGGGTGTTCACATGCCTCTGCACCACTTTCCTGCGTTGCCAGGTCCCTCCAAACTATGAAGACAGCGATCTGCTTCAGTAGAAGGTCGCCAGTTCGAACAGAGACACCTCGGGTTCACAAGCCAGTATTATAACAATGAAAGGAACGATACCTCCATTTTGCCTTGCCTTTTTTGCCACGGGCATCGGCTAAACAATCCGAATTGAATATACAGAAACAATAAATAACACTGGTAAACCAAATATAATCGATTTGTAGTAAATCTTGTTCAATGCCAACATAAAATACCATCCATAAGAGGGAAAAGCCAAGATAAATATTTATATTCCTTACAAAATAATTTTTGTATACCAAAATTATATTGTATAAAAATTATACATACGTGAAGGTGTTCTATTTTCATGTGCTTGATATGTAAATAAATGTGTGAACATTAAAGGGTTAGGACGTTAACAAAAAAAAAAAAAAATAATAATAATATTTTGATGTTGCTTTATTTAATTATGAGTGCTGCCAAATGTTTTTGTGTTTAGACATCAAAGTGTAGTTATAGAGATACTAACACGGAACTAGTGCGTGTGCATTCTAAAGATGTCGGCATCACACGTGAGGAAGTCCTTGCTGTCTCTCAACAGTTGGAACTATGGGGGCGGCAGTCCTGCTATACCGCCCCCACCCACTTCTTGCTCCAAGGATAGGAGCAACAGCAATGCCTCGTCGTCCGCCCTTGCCCTGGCCACGTCCAATATGGTGGACTTCTGGAACCGCGTCTCTCAGCAGATGGCGTACATAGACGGCAGCACCAGGAGCCCTTCGCTGATAGACGGTGGCAGCTACGGGACCAGAAGTTCTTTACCTAACGACCTCTCTGGCGTAAAGGACGCAGCGCCAGTAAACAACCAGAGCCTCTCTCTGCTGGACGACGACCGCATCGTCCTGGGTAGCACGGTCGCCTCCATCAACAGCCGGAGCGTGTCTCTGTTAGACGGTGCAGCGGACTCCATCCCAGAAGAGGAGGACGAGGACGACGCGTCACCGCCGCTGCTGCCTCTGCCTCCCGTGCAGAAAATTCTACCTCTCAAAGAAAAGGTAACGTCGCCGGCTTCGCTCTCCGGGTCGGGTCGCTACACTGCAACGACTTGTTCTCCAGAGGCAGCCCTGGCTCATGCGTCGCCGCCAGTAAGGAAACATTCAAAGCTTCTGCAGAGACAAGGGAACGTCACCTCCTCTGAGGATGTCAGCGGCGACGAAGTGCCAGAGGTAAGCATGTGCATGATACCGGAACCACAGCATTCCTCAGGAGTTACGCAAATTTCCCTGCTTCCGCCTCGCTAGCTTTGTTTCCTGGGATGGTGACCAGTGGCGAAGCATAGGCTCATAAAAATACTTCTGGAAAATGAAAATAGAACAGATGAAGGAAGTTTCATAACAGGTGCCAATTTCATTCTTACTCGCGTTATATAGCACATGAGCTTTATAGAGAGATCATTCATTCACCCAAGGACACTTATAAATATGTATACTGTTAGTAACATCAACCAAAACACAAATTTTGTAAAATAATAATACATTTATTTTCCCTGGCAAAGTTAAGACCATAAGTTTGCCTCTTCCCTTTCATCAGAGACAATACCATAACAATACTAGTCTTACAATAACATTTTTACAACTTTTGAGGGTGTCTGTACTTCCCCCCTCTAGCGGCCTGCACATTTCTGAGTTGTGGTGCTAGTGGTGAGTCATTTGAGAGTTTGGCTGCAGAAGTAGCAAGTTGTTTGTGTTAATTTTTAAGATGGAATGGGGCTATTACGAAAAGTGTATAGCTGTGGTCTGTGGTAGTAGGCAAATTCTCAGGTGAGATTTTCAAAACTCTCGAGAAATTTTACATCAGTTCTAACTCGTGCTACTCCTCTTACAAAATTCAACATATTTTACTACCCATACATTATAATACATTAATATACTTATGGATTTTTTTTAATTCCTAAAGCCACCTAAAAGTTATTGCACTTCAAAACTTTAATTCTTAAGCTTATATTCTCTCCACAAAAAAAAAAAAATTCATTTTAATTCCCTTTCTTTACATATTTCTTCTGTACCCATTCTTTTCAAAATCTCCTTTATTATGTTAATCCAGGTATCGCTTCGTTTTATCCTTAAATTAAATAATGAATATACATTCTTCCCTAGGCCTGATGATTCTGAACCAATACTTTAATGCACTTTCCATCATTTTCCCTTCGCTCCCCATTCGCCTTAACCCGTCGGTTCTGGTAGCTTAGTGGTAACCATACTTGCCTTCTAGACCCAAGGTCGTGGGTTCAAACCCGGTTAGGATCGATGGATTTTTTTTCGGGGCGTAAAAATCCTAAGTATGGCTTCCTTCGGAAGGGAAGTAAAGCCGTGGGTCCCGTGTCGTACATTTACGGCACAATAAAGAACCTCAAGCCTGAAAGAAGAGACCTCTGAGCAAAATTTGTCGGCTGTTTCACGCCCTGAATTAATTGGGACGCTGATAACCTTGAGCTGTTAAAGAGTTTCCCTAAATAAATGAAATCAACAACAAAAATCGTCTTAACCCTGCTTGAGCTATATCCAAAATTAGTTTACGAAAACTATTGCGAATCAAATTGAAATACCCACCCCTATCCCCCAAATCCCTACCCCATATATCATTTTTGCCTTAACTATCCACAATCTTTTAATTTATGAGAATTAGTAAATTAAGTAAGTTACAAATGGTACTACATGTTTTAATGAAGCACATGAGGTTATTTCCGCTGTATGGAAGCATTAGTCTGGTGCCAATTGGTGACATTCGATTCCAGGCTATCTATGTTTACAATAGCAAAAAAAGCAGTTGGAAGATGGCGCGTCACAATCTTTGAGCAGCGCTGCGTTGTGCCATTTTTGTGGGTAAAACGTATGGAATCAGAGAATGTTTTAAACATACATAAAAAGGGAATGTACAGTGAGAAGTATGTGTCATGTCGAGCTGTTTACAATTGGGGGCAGAAGTTTTCTTAACTGTGTCTGCCAGCCGACGGAGATTGACACAAGAGGTGAATTTGGTTGAAGATTTAAATGGAGCAGACAGAAGGATAACTATATACCGTCACGGGTAGCCGATGTCGTTAAGGCGCGGACTCGTGAGCAGGAGGTCTGGGGTTCGAATCCTGCCAGAGGTTTTTCCCAAGTTTTCCTCAGTCCTCATATATGGCAAATGCCGTGGAGGTACTCAAAACTTAGGCCTGGAACGCTCCCTTCCTTTAAAAATTCCTTTCCCGGTTTATCATGTTTCGTCAGTGATGCCTCAGTAGTTAAAACGAGCTTTACTATTAAAAAAATAGACAGTATAGCCGCTGATAGGTTGTTTATACAGCATGGCCTACCTCGTAATGCATGACCGGTTTGGTTTTCTCTGTGCACGATGGATTCCATGCATGCTGACCGCACAACACAAAATGCAAAGAATGGGTTTGGCGATGCAGCATGTCAATCACTACCACGATGAAGAACACGAGATGTTAGCCCAAATTGTCACAGGTGACGAGTCTTGGGTTCACTATTACCAGCCCAAGACAAGGCGTGCATCATTGCAGTGGAAACTTCCTGCGTCGCCTGCAGAAAAAAAGTTTAAAGTGAACGACGCTCAGTCTTCTGGGATCACGAAGGCATACTGCTCACCGCATTCCACTCTCAAGGGTAAACTGTAAATCCTCGGGAAACTAGGAAGCGTCCAGAACTTCTTGTTACTCTTGCTTGACAGCGCCTCCTCATAACGGCCAACATGACACGAGACGCTGAGAAATTTCAAGTGGGAAGTCCTCGAGCATGCTCTAAGCATAATCCACCCTCTTAAACACAATGTTTCGGGTGAACATTTTCCCGAAGATGAAGCTGTAGAAAGGGAAGTCCCGACAGCAGCCTAAAGAATTTTATGATGCTGTGAAACGATGGGACAAGTGCCTGAATGTACCTACGGAGAGAGTGTGTTAAGAAATTAAAATATTTTTCAAATAAGTTCTGTATCCATTTGTAATTTACTTAATGACTTGCCCTCGTACATTCCTGCCAGTTAAACTAACACTCACGAGCCAATACACTAATTTTATGTAGGCTAAGCCTTACAGCTTTAATGGACGCTGCCCTCCTGTTGGTAATTGCTAGTAAAATATTTTTGAGACTTTAGTTTTAACGCTACACAGCAATATATATTTTGGAAGAATTTATTTTTGTATAGTAGTGCTTTTTGACGATTTTTATAATTCGCTTTGTGCTCCATTTATGCTCTGTTTTCAAGGAAATTATCAATGTTGTTTAAAACTGTCTTAAAATTTCGATAACAATATCATTTTGCTACAATATCAACGATAGCAAGGTCTTAAAAGACTTGAGGTATATTGCCTCCTATAGATTTGTGCAATATTGTCATATTGTACAGGGTGCGCACAAATAATTGGACCGGTTTTCGTGATATTTTTATGATCATTTATTAGAGTTGTGATTGTGTTTGATGCTATAAAGGTTCGATTTAAATTCCCCGGCAGACATAATGCTTTTTCCTACGGCTTCTAGAGCGCAACAGTTGTATCTCCTACTCTAAATGTTGTAAGATGGCGACGGACAGTGATAAAGCTTACGTCAATCTGCGACAACCGAGCGGCGAAACTTTAGAACGAAGTTCGGTAAAGTTCCACCAAGTGTCAACAGTTTAAAACCACGGTATGCTCGTGTACGGGAAAATCAGCTGGTACAGTTGAGCGAGCCGGTTTCACACGTAGTCCGCAAAATGCCTGCGTTCGACCGCTTGGAAAGTGTTGGAAGTTACACCCTTAGCGTTTGCAGCTGCTACAAGCATTGTCGCCCGAGGACAAAGTGAAGCGCTTTGAGCTTTGTACACGTTTCCAGGAGTTCTGTAATAAGGCTGCATTCATTTGAATGGTAAAGTGAACAGGCACAATGTACGCATTTGGGGAATTGAAAATCCTCTTTCCATCGTGCAGCACGTTCGTGACTGTCTCAAACGGAATGTTCTGTGCTACATCAAGATTTAAAACTTACCGTCCCTTCTTCTTCACTGAAAATTCCATTACAGGACTCACACCACAGTTGGAAACCGATAACGTAAACTTCATCTACCAACAGGATGATGTTCGCGACTTCCTGAACACCAAATTTCTAGACAGGTAGATTGGTCGTATCGGGAATGAAGTTAACGCTCTCCTTGCGACTTTTTCGTATGGGGTTTTGTGAAAGATGAAATTTTCACGCCACCATTGCCGGATGATCTGCTAGAATTGCGGGCTTGCATCATCAACGCCTTTTGTCAAATTGACAGGGACACACATCAGGTGTGGGGCGAAGTTGGCTACAGAATTGATGTGTGTAAAGTCACTCATGAAGCACTTGTAAAAACTTTGTGAATTTCCCTGTCTGACGATACAGCTTTGTAATGATATGTCAAATAATAAAGCTACAGTAACGTTTTGAAACCGCTCCAATCTTTTGTGCTCACCCTGTATTCCCGTTTGGTTGCAATATGTAGCAAAGAAAATAGATTTCAAAAACGAGATAAAATTGTTTGGTGAATTTTTATGCAATATAGTATTAAAATGTTGTTTATAACTTTACCCCAGAAACAGTATACTTCTATTACAGATCTTTTTATGTTTCCTGATATCTGCTGATCCTTCAATTTAGAGTCAGTTGTAATTTTCATCGATCCAGCTCTTCAGATGATAGTTTTCTTGCACCAGTAACCGTTCAATAATTAAGACCCTAGTAATGCGTACTACTGTTATGTAAGTAAATAAACGGGAGATGCAGAATAATGTCATTATCAAAACTTTTGCTCAACAGCAATGCAAGAGCATTAGAATTAGTGTGTAATAATAGACGTACTCACTAAACTGAGACTAACAGCAAAAACTTTGTCAATTCTGTTCAACATGAAGCCGTTAACAAGTTGTAACATTTGAGCGAATATTTTTCAAAGTGTCTGAAAAAAAAACATTTATGATATTGCAGCGTAAGACGACCATTGGCTTGGAAGCTGGTAGAGTACCCGCGTTTAACTCCAAATCAGATGATGTAAATTTGGTTCTAAGGGAAGTCAATTCATTCAGGCGGCATTGAGAACACCCTACCGTGACCTGCTTTTTGACCTGTTGTATTGCACATCAGTAGATTGCTATTTGATGCTTTACCTTGAACCTGCGATATTAACGTGACGCTCATATTGGTGGTGTGTCACCTGTAGGTGGAGAAGGAACAGAAGACAGGTGGATGGCGCGGAGCCGGTGTCAGGCCATGGTACCGCAGAACGGCTTCTCTCTCCAGCACCAGAAATTTGAAGCACCACACGATCAAGGGCGATGACGAAGACACCCAGAGTGTTTTATGGCATCACGTGTTTTCGGAAGTGCCGCAGGATCGCATGAACAACAACAGCAAGAAAGGAACGTGCTATAGGAACCTCTTCAACGACGACGAGGACGACGAGTGTTTCCTTGACGACGTTGGCAGTGTCGGAGTCATGGAATTGGAACTCGTACAGCCTGCCGCATTCAACCTGTGCAGTGCTGGGGGGATTTACAAGTACGGCAATCGAATCAGTGGAATGAGTCACCCAACAGTGATACCAAACTCGGCGTCCGTCGTCCTGGAGACAGCGTCCATCGGGGGTGGCAGGATGACTACCAAGGCACGCCTACATAAGTACCAGCAACAGTTCGGGTTCCATGGGGCAGGGGATCGAAGACTCTCGGTAAGAAGGTATCTCCTGTCTTAAGGATTAGGGATCTGCCCTTGCAAACTGAAAGGTTTTTTGTTCTGCTTACCGTTCCTTGTAAGCGAAAAGCTGGAGCCACATCATGAACAACTCATTAGCATAGGTATCAAATGCTAATTATGTTGCAGAAATTAACCCTGAAGAACAGAGGCTTATTATAGCGGAATTTTGCCTTTCAGTTGATTCACTTCCACAAAGGTAACAAACTTTCAACTTTCTTTCCGGAGGTTTAGTAAAACTTTAAATGGTCCATTCTGTGTCATTAAGTAAGTTACAAGTGACAATTGAAAAATACTTTTATTTTTTAATATAATCTCCCTGTACATTGAGGCACCTGTCCATTGTTTCACAAACCCCTGAAATCTAGGAGCATGAAATTCTGTGGGCTGCTGTCGGAACCAGTCGGTGACTTTCCTTTCAGGGAGAATGTTCACCCGAAAGATATTTCAGAGGCCGGAACATTAGGAAGTTGCTTGGAGCAAAGTCGGACTGTACGGAAGATGCTCGAAAACTTCCCACTTGACATTTCCCAGCTTCTCATTTGTCTTGTTAGCAGTATGAGAACGCAAAAGCAACATGCCTTCGGCACTTACGGTTTGTCCTTGATGCTGGAATGCAGTTAGCAGTTTACCTTCGTGATCCCAGAAGACTGTGAGCATCACTTATCCGGCGGATGGTGTCAGTTTAAACTTTTTTTCGTAGGCGACGCAGGATGTTTCCGCTGCATTGACGCTCGCTTAGTGATAATGGTGAATTCAAGACTTAGCACCTGTGATAATTCGGGAAAATATACGAGGGAGGTCCATAAGTTTCCGTCCTCGCCGATAAGGATTATCGCCTTCACAAAATCCTTATCTAGTGTCATGCCTTATCTGTTAAGTAAATAATTGCAGCTGTTAATTCCGCTCTGCTGTGTTCGGTTGTTCAGATATAGTTGCATAAAGAAAGCTATGTGTAGAAGATTGTGACATGTCCAAAATGGAGTATCAAGCTATTAAGTTCTACATAAAATAACATTAATGACATTAAACAGCGATTGGACGATGTGCATGGGGAAGCATCCTCCTCATATTCTACCGTATAAGAATGGGCCAAACTTTTTCTATTGGGTCGAGAAAGCATGGAAGACAAAGAGCGTGCAGATCGGCCCTTGGAGGTGCTCACTACTGAAAACACCGCTCTTTCGGAAGCAGAAATTATGAAAGACGGCGGCTCAAAGTTACAGAAATAGAACCAAGGTTGGGCCTTTCTAAAACAACAGTCCTTCTAATTGTTCATGAACATTTAAACATGAATAAGGTTAGTGCAAGATGGGTGCCTAGACTTATTTCCTCAGTCCAAAAGCAGCAACGAGTCATCTGTTATCAGGCATTTTTGTAGCTCTTCCGTGGCAACGAGAGAGAAGTTCTGCAAATCATTGTTACAGGAGTTAAAACTATGGTCCTCTACTATGATCCCTTGTTCAAAAGAGAATCAATGGAGAAGATCATGGCCACAATTTTGATACTGTAAAGGAATACTCTTCATTGACTTCAAGGAGATAAACACCTCAGTAAATGGGGAGTACTATGCTGGCCTACTGCACATACTACGTGCTTCCACCAAAGAGAAAAGGCGAGGAAAGCTGAATGGTGATTTGCGCCTTCTTCACAACAGCGTGCCTGTGCACATAACTCTTGTTGCAAAGGAAACTGTGAAGAAATGTGGCATCAAGGAGATCGACCATCCCCCCTACAGCCCAGATCTAGCTGCCATGACTATTTCCTCTTCTCAAAACTCAAGAGCGACTTCGAGGAAGGAAATTTAAGTGTGACGAATAAGTGATGGTTACTGTTTATGCCCATTTTGCAGACAAGACTTCTGGCTTGGGGGGAGGGGATTGAAATGTTAATTCAAAGATGCGAGAAGTATTGCAATAAAGAGTAACTATATTTTTTGTCTTTATCGTATCTTGAAAATGATAAGGCTGGAAACTTATGGATCTACTTCTTATAAGTCATTCATCGTGGTAGCGATTGAGGTGTGTACAGACATCAGTCTAAAAGTTGAGTATTACAGGTTGGTGTCCGTAAATATTAAGACAGTGCGATTTAAATGTCAATAAATGGAAATTTACTATTTAAGATGCAAGTTTTAGTTCGTTGTTGATAAACACAGTGCCTGTAACGGGTGTTTGTCATGTCCCTTTCGGTCGTTTTGTCACTGCTCAAACACAATTGTCTACAAGCTGATTTCTAGCAAGTGTTTCTCAATGTTTTTCAGTTCAACAGTTTTCGTAGAGAATAAAACGGAGACTCGCTGTCACCTCATCGATACACATAAATGTAGAACTTTTTTTTTAACTATAAATTAAATGTGCATGCTTTTTTAAAAATTTGCTGTCAATGAAAGCAGGTGCAACGTTGCATATAACTCCAGATGAATGCTGGGTAGTTTCTAGATGCATGATTAGTTCCCTGAAATCCTCCAGGATATTTATTCGCAGTGTTTACTGCTACGAGGTGTGACCTGAAATACAAAGTTATTGCGATGTTCATACTATCTTATGTATGTTTCAAGAGGTAAACACTGCTTTTCCTTTCCGGCCAGGCATTCCTTTGCTTGAGGTTAATTTAAGTTAAGTGTACTGCATAATACACCGTCATGTTCAGAATTGAATAAATAGCAGTGATTAAAATGTTAACTAAAGAAGGGCTTTCACCCAGCGACATTAAACAACTTCTTGACTGCATATACGGGTAAGTTTCCCCATCAAAGTCCACTGTGAAGGAGTGCTCAAAACTATTTTATTTGGGCAGGGAGAGCTTTGATAATAACGCACTTGGGTAGGTCAGTACAACTGTTGTCGAGGAGGAAGTAATACACATCTGAAGACAAAAGAAATAGCTGTGCTTTGCATTCTTCATGAACATTTTCATGTGCCTAAAATTAGTGCAAGAGGGTTCCCCGAATTCTTTTTAACAATTCAAATGCAAATGCGTGTTAAATGTCAGAAGTTCATGAACCTTTACCGTGGTAATAAGAGGGCGATATTGGAGAACTATGGCCCTCTACTTTTTCAAAAAGAAATCAATGGAGGGACGGAAGAAGGGAGAAGCAGCCTCAAGAAAGGCCAAGGTTACGAAGTTCACGTACGAGGGACGTTCAAAAAGTTCTCGGCCTGGCTAATGAAAAGAGATTTTTTAATGTTTTTCAACGTAATCACCTTGTAAATCAACATATTTAGCCCAACGACTTTCCAACTATTTAATGCTCTCATTAAAATAAGATTTATCCAACTGTGAAAAAATAGCATCCGTCTTAGCTTCTTGATATAAATCTTCGTCCGCCCAGCCATTTCTTCATGTGTGAGAACTATAAGTAATCGCTGGGAGACAAATCCGGCGCATATGGCGGATGTGCAAGCACTTGAAAGCGAAGGCCATACAGTTTTGCAGCAACAGTTCTAGGCGTGTATGAAGGCGCATTATCGTGATGAAAGAGAACTTTCTTTTTCGCAAGGTGTGGGCTTATAGCCTAAATAGCATTTTTCATTTGGTCCAGTAGTGAAGCGTAATACTCCTCGGTGATAGTGCTGCCGAGGTAGTCTACAAGCACCATGCCATGGTAATCCAAGAAAACTAACCATGACTTTTTCTGCAGATGGAACTGTTTCCGTTGTCCTTGGTGAAATTTCGCCTGTTGCCATCCACAATTTGAACTGCTTCTTCGTCTCTGGCATGTAGTGACGAATTCATGTTTGATCCACTGTTATGAAACACCGAAGAAACTTGACTTTCTTTTAAACAATTGCGATATGCTCATTCGAGTGCGTTTTTGATCAATTGTTAACAATTGCAGAACCCATCCAGCGGGAAGCTTTCTCATACCCAAACTTGGTGTAAAATGTAGTGGACACGGCCTATCGAGGTCTCTGAAATGTCGGCCAACCGGCAATCACTGAGTATGGTTTTGTGAATTGTTGTTACAATCTCGTCGGTCGTATCAGTTTCGGGACGACCTGAGCGCCAACCATCTTGTTGGAATGTACGAGACGCTTAAACTCAGCAATCCACTTTTTAATCGTCGAAAATGGAGAAGAATAATTTAATGTGGAATCTAATTCCTTTTGTATTTCTGTTGGGGCTCAACCCTTTAAAACTAAGCACTATATAACAGTTCGTATTTCAGTTTTATCCATTTTGTAGAAAATATTAACACTAGTTTGTTTACACTATCATCACAAACAAGTGACCACACTTAGGCGTCTGAAACATTACAGCGCGCCATCTAAAGGATGCAATTTAACATCTTTCATAGTAATTTGGGTGTCTTCACGACCTCTCTGAGTCAGCCCGAGAACTTTTAGAACATTCCTCGTACAGTGTTTTGGGTCTGCAGATTAATTCTGATGATAGGCTTCAAAGAAAGGAACGTAAAGGAACTTGTCCCCAGTGACTTTAAAACTGAAATCTGATCTTTGGCGGCAGCATTTTCCAGCATTTTGCATACAAAGCTTCGCACTAATTTTTAGGGAAACTGAAATGTTAATCCACTGCATTATAATAAAAGGATATTTCATGGAAAAAGTGTACCTATATATTATTCTATCACCACCCTAAAATGGCCAGTGAACCGCGCCTCGTATCTTTTTCCCGAAAAAGCTGGTAAAAAGTGTTAATAGACCTTCGAATTGCAAGTGACTGTTTACACTAATTCTAAAATGTCTACAGCAGTAAAGCGTCCAAATTACAACTACAATGCTAAAAGAGAAGCAACATTTAAATTTCTAAACACATTTTTCTGCTAATACTTCGGATAAGTGTATTTGTGTTTAAAAATGCACTAGTAAAACATTTTAAACCCTTGAAATTCTTTCGAGGACATTAATCGTACTGCATTACTCTTACAAACAAGGAAGATTATTGGCAGCAAGGATGTGCTCAATCATCATCATCATCATTATTTTTATTATTAAATGAAGGTTATAATTAAACCATATTCTTTAAGGCCCTACAGATACATGAGTGTATCCTATCAAAATTTGAGTTTTATAAAGACAATTGATAAAAAATGAAACGGTGCAAAAACAGTTTTAAATTTGTATATTTTCTATTGAAGGTGTGCATTTACAAACCTGAAGGTAATATTACATTTAAGACTTTATTTGGTATATGTTCGCTTTCCTTAAGAAAACATAGCACATGGAAGTAATTACTTGAAGTACAAAAGTAAGAATGTTGAAAGTGGGATTTCAACAAGGATACAAAAAATCTTTCAGTTTGCAAACAAAGGACGTCCACTAGTCGGTATAGAGAAAGATGGGCATTTCATCCTTATTTATGTGCAGGAATCCCGGGTTCGAATTTTGAAGTATTTAATTTGTTTATAATTAATTCTAGTCAAGAAAAGAACTGAAAATAGTGAACACAAGGAATGAGCCGATGCAGTCAAATATTCTTTTAAAAAGGTAAAAGAAAGAGTGTATTATCAAATTAAGGTATAAGGCGAGGTATTTTTATGTGAACTAGGGGTGCATTTCAAAAGTAAGGGCAGGTCATAAAACAAAGTTGACAACATTTGCGCATGTGCAGAAGCTTCAGCCGAGCATATTCTTACCGGTGTACTAACGTCCGTCTTGTTTTGTTTTATATGGCACAGGTTAGTAACGAGGAGCTGGTTAGGAAACAGAGGAGGAGTTTGTGGGGTTCCTCAAGATGTTACTGGCACATTGAGCAGAATAGCGAAAAGGTAATGTAACTATAAGAAAACTTTTCGTGACATTTGTAGGAAGTTTGGCTTGTGTAGGCCCCTCTAGTAAGAAATACGATCGGTTGATTTGCTTCATTTGAAACGTTGCGGTCAAATGCCAAGTTCATTTTTCATTTTGTTCAGCTGAGGCTTGATTATGCAGGCGTGGTGATCGTCTGTGGAATTGATGTCTCTTAACCTGTCCCTGGTGATTTCCGCGGCTTTTTGTGTGGGTCTATTGGGCTGCGCAGGGGATTCAACATTGTTAAGCTGTTCCAATATGATTGATGGTATTTTGGAGAGTCCTTATGATTTTCCCGAGAGAGGTGAGCTGTTTTTGGGCCTTGAGTGTCTCTTGCAGAATGGAGTTACGGATGGTTGAGTCAGTTTGCGGGAGAAGGTTTGCGACGCTGGGCTTCGTTCTCTATCGTGTGTTTCTGCTGTGATGTGCGTCATCAGGTTCGCTGATGGTGACGGATCAGAACGGTTGGTTCTGCCGATGTTGGCAGCTTGCTACGAAGGAGCGGTTCTCTTGGCCCATGTTGCGCTGGAGACCCTTCTTCTGTGGCTCCTGCAGGATTGCGAGACATTGGTTTATATGGAGGGCTATCTCACTTAAGCTCTAACGATCTTGAATGATCCTTCTCCACTCCTCGTTTTTACTGCGTCGTTGTGAGTCTGGGGATACTGCTGGTACAGTCAGGTGCAATAGTTAACTGAACCTTGACTTCAAAAATTGCGAATTTGTGGCAGAGGTACATTCTTGGACCCAATGCAGATTGTAGACTGATGTAAAGAGAAAGGCTTTACAATAAGTGCGTCGTGGTGGATCGTGTAACGTAGCTACACTAAAATGAATGCCCACCTGAGGCGTAATATGGAAGAAAATTAACGAGAAAAAGTTTGCAACCAACACGAACAAAAGAAGTACTGGCCAAAGCGAGGGCTGCAATGACTCAAGAAAATTCACCAACACAAATAAGCATTGCCAACCGCACTCTTAACATCTAAAGGCAGTTTAGCCCATAGTTTATGGAAATTTGAGTCTTGAACGGCGGCATAAAGCTGTTCTATCGACACCCAAAACCAGGGAAGGACTTTGGGTTACCCACTTTGCCCCTCCCGGTTTTTTTTTCCCTGTAGAATTTACCACCACACTGAAACGACTGTAAACTCGGCTGTTATTTTTACCATTTTATTGTCTATGTATTGTATTCTTTCATAAAAATATTAATTTTTGACAGAAATGCAAACCAAAATATCGTATATGATAACCAAATGATTCCCACAAGCTGTAACAAAGATAAATAGAAAGATGTGACGCCGATGACCTGAGCTGTTAAAGAGCGTCCATAAATAAAAAATAAAAGAAAGATGTACAAATAGTACTGTATATTCCTTTAATAAGCGGTACCACTTCGCGAACTAATTTGGGATTGAAGAGGCTGGTCAGCCAATCAAAATCACTCCCGCCGCATACTTTTATCGATATGCACTATAGACTTACGATGGACCATAGCTATAATCAACATGGGTAGTTCCACCCCCATCGTGGTTACCTGTTGTCATGCTTGGGTGCTCGCTTAGACTTCTACTTCCGCTATAATATAAAATCTGTTTCCGCTATATAATGCAAAGAACTTGTGTTTTGATTCAAGTGGTTCTCTACATGCAATCCCGGTGGCGGATCTTGGGGTGGGGAAATGCTGAACGGAAAAGTCAGACAAAGGTTTAAGGACGACTGTACCGTTTTCGTGATAAAAGAGAAGTGGGACGCCTAGTATTCAGACGGATGACCTTATTGAGCGCGAGGACGCAAAAATTCGGAAGTATTATAGCAGTGCTCTTGCAATAATACTTCCAGGCAAAATTGTCGGCAAAAATCTTAAACTGTGTGCAAGTTGGGAACAAAAATGTGAACGGACACATGAAAGTATGGAAGCTACAGGTGCATTTTTGGACTGGTACGATAAAGGAGATGAACGTTTTTCTTATATCATGACTGGTGATGAAACATTAATCTCCATAATGTTTCATCACCATTGTGGAAACTGTCCATAGACAGGAGCCGTTCAACTTCTCCACAAAAGAAAAACAAAGTCTGGCATGGAAAATTAAATGACCACTGCTTTCTGACACCAAAAAGATGTCCTCGTAGATGTTATGCAGCTGGGAACAGTTACAGTGCAAGTGCAATGTGAAACGCTTTCCAAGCAGAACCGGAGACGTGAGAAACTGCCTTCAGGAATTTTCCTTCAGGACAACGCGCCCTCAGAACTGTCGGTATGGTTCGGGTATTTCATTGGAACTTTTTGAGCATCCAGCGTATAGCACAGACCTCGTGCCAAGTGGTTTCCTTGTTTTCCTTCATTCAAGAAATAACTCGTTTCTCAAAAATTTCACGACAGCGAAGAATTAAAGTGCCAGTGTGCTAAATTGTTAAACTCCCAGCGCACAGAACATCCAAACGCTTGTCTCTCATCGTCTGTATACAAAGTGTTTGAAAAGGAATGATGATTATGTAGAAAAATAAAGGGGGCAATGTACACCCTTTTACCAAAAAATGAGTCATCCCCAGATTCGGAACGCTGTATTCACAATGTGCATGCAGCGACAGGCACACTGCCGTGGACGCTTTGCCTGTACCGTCACAATTATAATCATCTGGAAAGAGAACATTAGGGTAGGGTAGCGGTGGCCGAGCGGTTTAGAAGGCCTTGCTTTTCTGTGTAAGCTCGTAGGTTAAATTCCTATACATTATTGTTTTATTTTTTACTACTAGTTTATAAGTGATATATAGAACATCATGTTGCCTTAATATCATACATTTCACCATATCATTTGATTTGTATGGCACACACAAAAGTGTAATCACAAACTGACGTTCTTTTGGAATAAGTCCTTCTTTTGTGAAGAACATAATAACAGCTCGACACTCCATTTTGAGCATGTCACAAACTTCTACACATGGCCTTCTTTATGCAACTATATCTGAGCAACTGAAAATAACGGAGCGGAAGTTACAGCTGCAATTATTTACTTAACAGATAAGGTATGACACCAGATAAAGATTTTGTAAAGGCGATAATACTTATTGGCGAGGCCGGAAACTTATGGGCCTACTCTAGTGTGTGTGTGTAAAAATATAACGTTATAGCTACGAAACTAACGTGTCGTAAATATGTTATAAAGGGCGTTCAAGAGATGACTTTTTGGAGTCGGGTCAAATTGTGTAAAATATGCACAGAAACAACAATATTTTTGTTAATTTATTTTTTACTGTGTGATGAATGACCCCGGTCTTTTGAAATGCGCCTTGCCTAGTGCCTGTTCTCGATTTCATATTGCTCTACCTTAAAAAGATTTTAATTGTGCTGTTAATACTTGTTACCAGAGAATTTTAAGATAATCCATAACCGACTGTACTATATTTATATTTTGAAGTTAATATTATTGTTCTTATAGCTTTAGCTTTGAGTGAAATTAGTAGGAAGATTGGCCTCATTTTTCGCTTTTAAAACATAAATTCTGTTTTTGATTTCGCATTTCCAACCTCACTTTTGGGCTCTAATCTGAAGGAAGTTTGCTTTGCGAGCAGCTGACAAGCGAATGCGTAATAGGAACAAAGACCTCTGTAATACCTGCAATAAATAACAAGGTACTGTGACGTCAGTACCTGTTGGGTAGGAGGACACGTCCTTGCCTATACCGGCTAGTGGATGTGACAGTGCGTGTGTCTGTTGCAGCAACCTTTCGACATGGTCTTCTACTACCACGCGGGTGTGGGCACCAAGAAAGCGAGCAGCTGGGAAGAGAGCGAGGCGGTGCAAAGGCGGCGCAGCGTCATGCTGGCGGCGGCGGTCGTGGGGACGGGGACGGGTCCCGGGGGCGGCTACCCCATCACCACCTCATGTCCCGGCACCGCGGGGCTCCTCATGCTGCACCCGACCTCCTCAGAGCTGCAACTATTGGACAAAAGAGATCTCCGCTACTACTTCCAGCATCCTTACCCCAGACTGTTTGTCACGTACTTCGTCATATTCTGTAACTTCCTGCTGTTCGCTGAGGACCCCATCTCGCACAGCCATACCGGTAAGTAGCAATATGTTTTCTACTTCATTCATTGCAGTTCTTTGTGATCGGATTCCATCTCAGATGTTAATATAATAACGCTAGGTTAAAGCGGTTCAATTTATTTCATAATATGCGTGTTAGATTATGTGTCAATAACACGAGCATATTACATGCGTTTACTATCAAATCCGAATGAAAACACTCATTAACTAGTGAACATGCGGCCTCCAGTGGTTCACATTATTCAGCAACATGGTAGGTAAAATAGGGCCGTATGACATAATTTGCAGCAATTCGAACCTTATGTAGCTTGTCTACGGTCATATAGTGTTTAGAATAAGAAGACGTCACAGATTACGTATTTGTTTGTTCCCCCCTTCCTCTCCGCATTTGGTAGCGCGCGCGTGTGTTGTATTTAAAACTTTCGGCTTAGGAAATAGCAAGCGAGTGTTATTTGCTAATAATGTAGTATTTATAACGTACGTAATTTTGGCACAAGGTAAGCAGAGATCACCGCTGTAATATTTTGTAAAAACTTGTAAAGAAAGTGAATTATTAGTTGTTGATTTTGGCGTCCATGACGCATTTTGTTTCGGGATTTACAAGACGTCACAGATTATGTATATGCCTTCCCCCTCCCATTTTCTTCCTATTTGGTGGCGTTCTAAGTTGCGTGTATACGACGTATTTTCTGTTTCACATAACTTTGGACTGGTTACACAGGAAAGAGCAAGAGAACTCGATTTGATTACTTTTGTTTTATTTTGTTGCTAAGAATGCATCTCGTAATAACTTTCCTATCTGCAATTAGAGCATAGTCACTCATAACACTTTGTACGCGCGCGTGTGTGTATTTCTTAGCTGAAAACGTGTAAAGATTTTTGTTCTAAGTTGTTGATTGTGGCATCCATTATTTATTTTGTTTCGGAATACGTCCCAGATTATGTACGCGTTTGTTTGCCTCTTCCCTCCCGCTTGGTAGCATTTCTAGATGGCGTATGCGCGGTTTTTTCTTCTTTTTTTTTCGCCCTTGTTTCTGTTAACTATTACTTCCGTACTTAAAAATTCCGGCTAGGATAGGCCTGATAGGGTAGATTAGGTTACTGAAGAGCAAGCGAGCGTCGTTTTAGCTTTACGTATTTGCCAAAAATTTACTTTTTATAATTTGGTAATTTCAGCCTGCAAGATGGTATCAATATGCGCAATAATTGGAAAATAGGTAACAGACATTTACGAGATATAGATAGACAAAATACTGAGACTCAATGCGCACCGGCTCAAATAGTTAAGGTGCGGGGAGGGGGGATTATCTAGATGTCTGTGGGAAAGAAGAAAGGGGTATGGAAAGGAAATAATACAGTTAAAGCTTAGGTCAGTGTACAGAGAAAGCGATACCTGCAGGGAAACAGAGCTTTTAAGAAATGAGCATTTGCCATTACAATTTCTGAACATCTGCCTGGAAGTGTTGGTGCATGAGATACACAAACAAATCTGGAATATTTCTAGCGAAGATCCGACAAATAAGATTAATGGCTATAGAGAAGAGAGAGGAATTGGGAAAGGGGGGGGGTGGAGGGGGCTAAGGATTCATTCATGCTTGTGTGTATACACTCATTATTAATCTGCGACTTTTTCTAAGTATTATATCCTTTTTCTGTTTTTGTTATTTTAGTTACATTGTTAATAGTGTTCAGAAAACGCGAGATTTAAATATGTGGATGTGTTTTATACATTATGTAGGTATGTATGTATATTTTGATTTTACAAGGATGGTATTAGAATGTACGGTCGTAAGGCCCATGCAACATTTATGTGTATTTTAAATCGGTCCTGGTGGTGAATGGTAACCATACTTGCTTCCACCGCCACGGGTGGCCGAGGTCGTTAAGTCGGAAGGCCTGGGGTTCGAATTCCACCAGGACCGTCCTCCCTGACTGAGGTTTTTTCCAGGTTTTTTCTCAATCCTCATAAATGGCAAATGCCGGGGAGGTACCCTAAATTTAGGCCTGGAACATTTCCTTCCATAAGAATAAAAAACAATCCTTTCCCAATTTATCATTTCATCTCATGTATCATCTGTATCTGTATCCACCGCCTATGGTACCTCAGTAGTAAAAACGGGCGTTAAACACTATTCCAAAAAAAACAACTATATGTATATTAAAAAAATTTATAATAGTACAAATTATTGCTGTTAGCTACAGGGGTTGTGTGGAAGGTACATTTTCTATTTGATGTGCAAATGTCAAGAACTCTAGAAATAGTATAAAATAATTACCTGAGAGTATAAATATAAAATAGTATAAAATAATTCACCTACTGGTACAAAATGTATGTAAATATCATAACATACTTTAAAAATTAGTTTAAAAGGAAACACATCCTGCAGTCAATATCTTCAGGCCAACTAAAAGTTATCAGAGAATTCCACAGAACCCAAGCTTTTCTATTTAATTAACAAAAGTATATTCTGTACTCTCACCTAATATTTATATTCATGAAATCAAAATATACCCAATGCTCTATTTCTTCCTTTCTCAATTATGACCCAGACATGCCTTTGGCTCCAATATCTTTCTGGTACAAGCTCCAATAAAGAACTATGACAGCTAAGTACAGTTCGATAGGTGCACTTTTCAAGTTTCCTGCTGAAGAAAAGATCAGCTAAACTCAAATATGTAATAGTTTGTCAATCTTTCTTCATTTTGGAGGACTGTGTATTTAAGAAGTTTATTAATGATTTGAACAGAAAAGCAATATCCTCTAGTTTTCTACCAGCAACATATAAGCAATGTGTCACAAATGAGCAGCAAATGTTATTGGCTACTGTACATTTCTTACAATAAATTCATGGACCTCAAAAAAAATGATTGTCTCTTACCGTTCATTTTCTAACTGAAATTTTTTAGCTAAATACCTTGCTACTGAACTAATCGCCACTGAATGGGTCACATGCAAATAATAACTTGCCTGCAGAAATAAAAAAATTAAAGTTGTCACAGACAACATTAAAACTATTGTTAAAAGGATTTTAAATAGAAGCATTTTGACTGTTATTTCATTTGATTGTTCAAGAGACAATAAAACTTGTAAATTTATTACATGAAAAGAAAAATACTGTTGTGCTTATCAAATGCAATACAACTGCCAACCAAAGACTGTTAGAATATCAAAACACTCCTGGAATAAATATTCCTAAAAAGCTTATTCAAGGTGCATCTGATGGTGGAACTAACTGTATTCAACATATTGGCTCATTTTGTAGAATTGAAGGATATGCTAAGAGTAGCAATAGCATTCCCTGAACTATCAGAATAGGAATGGGAAACCTGTGCTGAAGTGCACAATACCTGCACTATTTGAAGAAATAACCAAACAATTAAATGCACTTTTGATTGATTTATTTACGGGCGCTCTTTAACATCTCAGGTCATCAGCATCCCATTCAACCCAGGGCGTGAAACGGACGATTTTACTCGGAGGTCTCTTCTTTCAGGCTTGAGGTTCTTTATCGTGCCGTAAATGTACGACACGGTACCCACGGCTTTACTTCCCTTCCGAAGGAAGCCATACTTAGGATTTTTACGCCCGAAAAAATACATCGGTCTTAACCGGGTTCGAACCCGCGATCTTGGGTATAGGAGGCAGGTATGGTAACCACTACACCACCAGGACCGACCAATTAAACGGAGAAAAATATATACTGGGAGTGTGTTCATACATATAACACATGTGTTGGTTTAAGTATTTAAAACAATGTTAAAAGAGAAGCTCAATGCTTCTGTGCTCTCTGTATTAGACGTTCTAAATGAGCAAATTGTCGTAAAATTGAAGAATGGCAAATGCGATAGAATACTAGCACTGTGTACTTTCTTAGATCTCAGATAGAGAATATTGTAACCCCACTGTTGCAGAAGAAATAGCTACAAAAGCATTCGATTCACAGCAACAGTCACAAACTCAATTTACAGTACAAAAATCACAAAAACAAGCAAAAGTGAATCTTTCTTATGGGACAAATTGGACAGAAAGATGCAAAACTTTCAACCTCAACATAAAATCAAAATTGATAACATTTTCCATAAATTATAAAAACATACTTAACTGTCATATACCATTAGTTATATTTCAATTTCAGAAAGTGGTTCACGGCTGTATTAGAGCCCTAACTCAAGGCAAACTATGACACATTCTCAATCACTGCATATTCATTATTCAGAAAATGTAGCTCATGTAGGTTACTATAAAATTACCATAAGAGGGTAAAGGCTGGTACACACTTCTTTCATTAGAAAGTGGATAAGCTAAAACATTTATTGGTAAAAAACACAATAAGGGTCAAGGAAGAGATTGAAAGGTATCTTTGGATTGCAAAACTGTTTACAATCCACTTCATAACACGTTTAAAAATTAGTTTTTAAAATTTATTGATTGAGTAGTGTTTAACGCCCATGTTTACTACTGAGGCACCATAGGCGGTGACATTGATGAAACATGAGATGATAAATTGGGAAAGGATTTTATTTTTTAAGAAGGGAAACGTTCCAGGCCTAAGTTTAGGGTACCACCCCGGCATTTGTCATTTATAAGGACTGAGGAAAACCTGTAAAAAACTTCAGTCAGGGAGGACAGTCCTGGCGGGATTCGAGCCCCAGACCTCCCGCTCCCCTTAACGACCTCGGCCACTCGTGGCGGTAGTTTTTAAAAGGAAGTTAATGTTGATAATTGGCTCTAGTTAAAGACTTCTTATTAGCTATAGTACATTGTTTCAGTGTAAAAGTTTGAGTTCTTGCTATAGAAATCACTAATTTAAATATTCCATTCCTTAATGCTATTTTGAGCAACGGTGCAAATGTGCCTTTTCTTTCTGTTGAGGCATGAAGTATGCCATGTTAAAAGATATGCAATTTCTGAGCATCTTCAACAATAGAATGTAAATTAATGGGTGACTAATGCGTTTTATATAATTTGCTGCATTTAACATTTAATACTTTTTTGGCGGGTCCAAAGATTGAAACATGTTCTTAACTTAGATCATTTTCTAATATTTGCAATATATAAATTTAAAATGCAACAAGCCTTGAGATGTTCTGTGTTTTGAGATTTAATAACGATATAACCTAACCTCAATTTTAATATTGGTTATCTTTGACAGAAAACGCTATGCATAAAATGTTTGAAAAATAAGCAATGCAGCATTTATTTAATTTAGTGGAAATATTAAAACATTTGGAAAGCATAATAAAAACCTTGCAACATGCAATTAAATTCTATGTGCATCTAATGCTGCTGTAACAGTGGTTGCAACTTTAATTTCGTCGTTCTACCGCGTACGCAACGAACAGTACTTGTTTCACGAAATTACTATTTTGAAACTATTTGGACCTTGCAACAGTAACAGTAACTGGAACTGCCGTTAGGGACTGAGGATTTCGGCTTTCTCCGCCGACGTTCGAGACGTTAATAACAGTTGCAACTGTTTCATGAAACAACTGCCGTTCGGGACGGAGGATTTCGGCTTTCTCTACAGGCGTTCGAGACGTTAAGACAGCACTCTGTAACATCAAGTGTTACACTGAACCACTCGGATTTTTAGCATTCACCTGAGGTTAAATTCAGGCAATGTTTGTGTAAATGTGATTTGGAAACATGTTAAGGTTGTACTTTGGTCAACATATGCTCGAGTTTCGCAAAACGTTAGACTAGGTGAAGTTAGGAAATAGCAAGCGAGTGCCAACAATGTAATTTTTATAACTTAACGTAATTTCGTAGTATGCAAGTTGCACGTGGAGCAGTTGGAGACATACATCACTCATGCTGTAACATTTTTGTGTGTTTAGCCTTTTTCATTTTCATTTTGAAAAAAAATGCCTAAAATTATGATTTTTAAAAAAGAAATTCAAGTGGTATAAATAGGAGTGTTTTTATGGTCTTGATGACATGTTATCAAATTTGTGTGTTTTGTGTTGCAGAGTCCGACATCCCAATGGTCGGCAACGTGTTCAGTTTTGTACTCACCAAATACCCTCCCGAGTGGCGGTGGTCCCTTATAAAGGTACGTGGTTTCAGCCCTTTATCAATTATTTTTATCATCCATCTAGTACTCTGTGTGTTTTCTGCGCCTCTTTTCACTTTTTCACTCCATTTTTTCGCCATTAGCTGTTTGTAATTAATTTCCTTTGCCTCCATTCATGCGCCGCCAGCCTTTCATCTTCTCTCCCTGTGTACTTATATCTTTTGCATTTTTCCTGGGGTGGAGAGAGGATGTGTTTAATGATGCAGTAGAAAGTTTCTTTATTGCCCAAGATGGTTATGACGATGTTACGCCGCTAAACAAATATTTCAGGGCAGCTACGCCCCTACTGCGAGGTGTTGGTAGGTGCTTCTTAGGTCAGTTTTACCGTGGAGGCACGGTACCTTAAACACGCTGCGATGCACCACGTTCGCTCCCAACAATATTAAAAGTGCAATATTGATAATGTAATCCCCATTGTTATTTAAATATAGAGGGATAATTGAGAGAAGCAGATGAGGGTGGCAAGTTTAGAGTATGAAAAATATGAGGGCGTTGAATAAGTAATACATTCCCCTCTCAGTTTCAGTTAACACAATCAGTTCTACAAAATTATCTCCCTGCTCATCTGTATGCATGCCCTCGTACTATAGCAATAACGTCGTTGTCAGATATTTCGCGGATTGAACTTAATCAGAAGTTGCAAAATCCGCGTGAAAGCCAGTCCACCCAAATTTAGTAAAATCCTCTCGGGTGCTTAGACTTGTACCTTGCAGCGCGGGGTTTTTCCTACGAGCGAACTTCCACTCGTTTGCCGCGGAGGGGTAACAAGCCTGCTTGCTTACTTCTTGACCTTAATGACTGTTGCAGTCCTAGCTCAACTGTTCTCAAGTGTGTTCTGTTGTTCGTTTCTTAATTCTACAATATACGATATGAAGTGCATTATGCCTCGTGCGTGTACAAGGGCAGAGCGTGCCTTTATGTACAATTCGTATGCATTAACTCGGTGAAGTTCGAAGAATGATTCAAACAAGATTTCCGAGTGTAGGCGCTCCAGATCGTAAAACAGTTCATAATTTGATATTAAATTTCAGGAAACTGCGAGTGTCCAGCCTAAGAAAAGCAGGGTTCTCACCGAAGAAAGATTACATCACATTGATGATCATTTAGAAAAGTCCCCTAGAAAATCTTTTAGTAATCATGCACAGCAAGGGGAAATTTCATATGAAGCCGTGTAAAAGGCTACTAAATTATTGCACTTATAAAATAACTGTGCACATGCCCTTCAGTCAGGTGACCCCGTATAAAGGCCACATTTTGTGGGTGCGTTCTGAAAAATGTGTACAATGGACAAATAGATGTGCACTTAATATTCTTCTCGGACGAGAACTAGTTCCACCTCCATGTTTATCTAAACAATCGTTGCTGGAGTACTGATAAACCTAACTTCGTACATGAAGTGCCCCTTCATAATGAAAAAATCGGCGAATGGTGCGCCGATGATGAAAGAAACATAGGGTCAACTTTTTTTTAGAATACAGTTGATTCTGTTACTTATATGGACAAAAGAGACATGATAACACTAATCGGAACCATGGCGGAGAGAATGACGGCACACCAGATACTCAGCGTTTGTTTTGTTATGTTTAGGGTGAAATTAAGTAGTATACAATATCATTAGTGAAGTTTAGTGAATAAATATTGAGCATAAAAGTTTCGCTTATGAACGTAATTGTCTCAAAATTGATATATTAAAGTGTAATCTTTAAAATTAGGATGTTTACAACATTGTTATTTCTGGAATTACTTCGAAATTCGCCCGCTTTCTGGTGTTTATTTTCGAAGTTCGTTTGCAGCAACATCTTTAAACACATATATGTAGTTATTATTCTAAAATGACATTTTTCGTTGGTATTGGCTCCCTATAATTTTTCTTCTTGTAATTCGGGCAGCGTCAATAAGTGAGGTTTTGCTTGTCTGTATGATCTGCTGTATATTTATATCCGTCACATATTAATGGCTTAACCTCAATAGTTTCTGTGAACTCCATGAAATCTACAGTGACCACAACTTAACGCAAAAAATATTTTAAGTCCAGGTAATCTATCACGACTTACTAAAATTAACTAAGAAAGCCAGCTGCTGACATTATCAAGAGGAAATTTCCTCCTCTACCCTCTCCTACTTGACACTCGACCTTCACTTCCATTCAAAAGTGGTTTTCTAAACCACCTAGTTATTGATTTTCCAGAGCTCGGACCTTCTGAACAATTGTCACTAAATTCTATCTCCGGGAAAGAGTCACAAACTCGTTAAAATTGCAAATTGTAAAATAAAGTATAATCAGTCTATTTTGATAAACAGAAATTAAGCGTTCGGTTTATGCAGGAGTTCTGAAAGTGATGATCGATTGTTAATTGTTGAGGAAACAACTTATTTGCGGTTGTCATATCAACACGTAACGCTACCCCGCGGCGTGTTCGTCACATTTGTATGTCTATCTGTTTTAAAATATGTAGTGTACTTGTTTTAATGCTACTGGTGTCCCCAGGTACTCATGTGGCTGCTGGCTATGTTGATTGGCATGATTCTGGGGAAACTTCTGATACATGGCTACCTCTGTGGGAAGCTACTTAGACTGAAGATGTTTCGCGATGATCAGGTGGGCTGAGCTACTGCTAATATCTCACAGACACATATGGAATCATGTTAGACAGTGGTGAAGTGTTATTTGTTTGTTTCAGGGGTCCTGGATGACAATGTTCCTCACAGTCATTGTATCACTGTATGTGTTCTCGCATGCCTACAACCTGTTGCTTGTTCTCTGGTATGACGACAGCCATTATCTGATCAACAGTCAGATGGGTGTAACTAATGCAAGGTAAAGTAATTGCAGTCTTCCGTTTACTTTCTAGCATAATTACATACCATGCCATGACTTAAGCACTTGTAATCAATTTATAAAATTAATGTGAAATGATATATAAATGATAATATTCATACTGTCATCATTAAACTATGTAGGATTAATTGATTAAAATATATAATGTGAGAGTTAATTGAAAAGTTCATTACAGATAAAAGATCAGCTAACACAATATGTACTAGGGGCCTTTTATAAATTCCGCGCAATCTATGGGCACGTCCATTAATAGGACAACGGACTAGTGCGACACGCAGAGTGTTACCGAAAGGATAGTGTTCGTTTGTTATGAAATAGAGAAAGACGTGAAAAAATGGAAATGAATTATCATGAATAAAGCTGGAGCGCATGGTTTTTGTCGAAAGAAGGCATGAAACTGGAGAAATTAAATACGTTTAACTGCTGCATGTGGTCGAGAAGCTCCTGCACAGAGGGCCGTTTACATCTGGGACAATGAGAATCTGCAAACGATAATGTGAGTACTGGTTGGTCTCCCAGGAACATTGACGTCCTGTCTGAATTGATTATGGCCGATAGGAGCATAAAGAATGTCAGACAACCCTGCACATACAACATAACTCTAATATGAAAATGGTGTGCGCACATTAAGTCCCACGGAACTTGACACAGACACAGAAGGACAAAAGAGCTGAAGTCTGTCGTCGGCTAGTGGAAATGAATAATGAATATCAGGATTTTTGGAAGGTGACTGGTGTCACTAAACACACCAGCGAAGAAAGTGCAATCTCGGGTGAAAGTTCGTGCTGCTCCATCTGTGGGCATGCAGATGATCACAATCTTTTGATATACTGCTAACTGATTGGCTCCCTCAAGGAACGACTGTTAACTGCATGGATGCAGGAATCAACAACGCGAAAGGGGAAGTGGTGACAGGGGTGTTCCTCCAACATGACGATGCGCAAAGTTGGCAATGCTGGGGTTCATTGTGTGTGTCACCCCACCATATTCACCTTATTTCCCAGTTACTTTATTTTACAATATGAAGGAATC
The DNA here is from genome assembly GCA_030762175.1 of Metallyticus violacea. Lineage (NCBI taxonomy): Eukaryota > Metazoa > Arthropoda > Insecta > Mantodea > Metallyticidae > Metallyticus > Metallyticus violacea. The sequence continues at coordinate 6,757,727 of CM060844.1, forward strand.
GCTGCTAGGTAAAAATGTTGGCCACCGCGAAGAAATACAGGCAGCTGTTCACGAGTGATGGCATAGTACTCCCAAATAGAGTACTTTCGCGACGTCATAATGAAGTTACGAGGAAGACGGCAACGGTGCATTGACGCTGGCAGGCAGTGAGATCGTAATGCATAATAAACTTCTATTGTAAACCATTTCCGAATGTCCCTCTTAACATTTTATTGCAAACAGGCTAATTAAGACGGGATGGTATGCTTTTTAAACTCTCTAGTCACCACATGTAGTGGTAAAATAGTTGAGCTTTTAAGCAGCGTGGCGAGCAGGTGCTGAGGGAGGAATGTACCACATTTTAAAAATGTGTTCCAGGCCTAAGTTTAGGGTCCTCCCCGATTATGCCATTTATGAGAACTGTCCTGGCGGGAATCGAACCCCAGACATGTGGTGATAGGGCCAAGACATATGTTTTGATCAATAATTTATAAATAAAGTTGTTTGACACTCTTTACATAATCTCCGTTCATTCGTGGACACGTTGTGGTATTGCCAAAAGGCGCCGGACCCGTCAATAGTGTCGTTTTCGGGAATCTATCGCTAATAGGAAGTCATGTTTTGTCCATCTTGGACCACGCAAGTGCTGCTTTTTGTTCTGAAACAAGTCAAAATCGCAAGGCGAAATGTTGAGTGAATATGGTGGATGTTTCCGTGTCTCCCATCCCCTCCTCTGCAGGAGCGATACAACAGCAGCATTTGAAACAGTATTGACAAATATCGCATGTGTCATGGCGCGAGACAGGTACTTTAATTAAGTTCGTATCTGCGAGGACCGTTCAATAAAAAAGTATCATATTTTCTCGATAGTATACCTTGACTCACTCTCATAATGTTGATGATATTTCTCACAGTAGTCCCTGCTGAATGCAATGCATCTGTCCCCGCGTTTCGGCCAGTCCTCAAAGACAGACTGAAACTCAATTTTTTGACAGGCCCTGCGGAACAGTCTTCACCACTGCTTCTGATGCTGGAAAATGCCTCCCACGAAGATGTTTCTTCAATTTGGGGGAAAGGAAAAAGATCACAGGGTAAGTTTAGGCTAAGGGAGGGTGTGGAACACACTTCACGTTGATGTTTGTAAGATATTCAGCAACGTTTGCTATGTGCGGCCGTGCATTATCGTGGTGCAGTAACGAGCTTGTTGCACTGAAACGTGGCGTTTTGCATGTTATGTGACCTTGCAAAGTTTTCAGGACTTTCTGTAATATTGCCCAGTTACATTTGCGTCAAGTACGACATCTGGTAAACCATTACTATAATATCAAAAAATGAGATGCCTATAACTTTCCCAGCAGAAGCAATTGCCCTTTCTTCCTCCCTTTCTTTTCTCTTTTATTATTATTATACTTTTTTTAAGAAATAAGACAAGAAGTAAAATAGAACTGCAGAAGACAATTGTGCGCATGTGGTTTTATGAATTGACTCAGGATTTTATTGATTTTCTCAATGTCCAAACGATGCCAGGCAATGATTAAAGCACGCGGTGAACCAACAAAGTACTGATGAAAACAATGCACTTTATTAGGCAGCTGGATTTTCTAAAAGTTAAAATAATTTATATTTATTAATATGGTATGAAAGTTTTAACCGCATTATATATTGAATATTTTAAAATAATAAATAAGCAATTTTGTTTACAATTTTAACTATTTTCCGCAAGGGTTTAGATTCTATTTTTTAATAAACGTGTGTACTAAATAAACATAAAGTGCATAGTAATAATAATAATAATTTAACACATTTATGGAATGATATGGACGAAATAAGAGTATAATGAAAACATTTCAAGAGCTAAGGGTGATGCAATAAATTGTTCAACTACTGTATAGCGTTCATAAGCTCTTTTTCATTAAGAATATTGTGCACTCGTTTATTTGAGAGCGTTACACTGGACGTTCTCCATTACGAAGGCATGCATTTTTCGGTGATATCCTAAATTAGGCGCCGGAGTAAGCTTCGTTTCCGGTGCATATACGGTGACGTTAAAATTCATGGTAGTTATGATAGTGGTGGATTCAGATGACTGTCGTGGATCATTGTCAACATTTCGTGGACATGTACTCGACTTTTCAAAGGTAACCCGCACGGACAGTATGCTCAGTCGTCAGGTGTTGGAAGTTGAGAAATGCATGCATATTGTTACAGTGTGATGAAAGCAGCAGCTTGTGGGACTTGGTTGGGGGACCTCATCACGGCACTCATGGTGACGGACATGATGCTGCAGGACAATCTATACCCACACTGGGCGTCCTGGTTCCGCCAGATATGGCGACGCTCCAATGTACCTCGCATCCTCATCTTCTGGGTCGGCTCTGTGGTTGCCACATCCGTCGTAGTGACCCTCATCGTCAGCGACTGGATCTCCTGGGACCGACTCAACAGGGACTTTGTTGCCACCACAGGTAGGTCTGCCTCAGCTGAAATGTCAAATGTTTTTAAAGTTTGGTTTAACTCGCTTCAGAAGTGGCCTCATTTATTTCGAAAGTATTCATAGCAATAATCAGCATGGTCAGGAATTCACAGCAGATTGCCAAAATATCGGTTGTTGCATTCCCTCTTGGTCTCAGATTTCTCCTTGTAGCTTCCAAACAATTAGATGTGATATTCAGAGCCTGGAAGTCCAGATATTTATTTTGGTTAAAATATGTAGGCAAAAATCTACTGAAAATAGGCATAATATAATTAAAATAGGTATTTATTAAAAGTGAAAACAAATAGTAACATCACTCATTTTTATGAAAGACACTTAATAATTTCTATAATTAAAGTACTTATACTTACTTTACTTGGTTACAAACAAGAAGAAGATGTTTTTTCAAGGTGTCAACTGTCATAGCCAGCCACTTGTCAAGAGAGAACATTTTTCATCATGGAAAAGAACATTTTACTTTCACTGAAGTGATTGAACCATATTTAAAACAAGTTATTTTGCAAGAATTCAATTCATACCAGTTACAACAGAATGTTCACTTTTCAGGACATCACAAATGCTCTCTTAAGTTTTTCTAGGTCCACATTAGCACTCATAACACATTCACATTTCTCACTAGCCCTTTTTCGTTTCTTCCTGGTATTTGCAGCAGGTGATTTACTACATCTTCAAAGATCCCCATGAATGACGCCAGCATATCACATTTTTTCTGCAACTTCAAGATTGCTTTTGGTAGCACACTATAATGTGTTGTTATAAATGCCAGATCATTGCAGAGTTCATGACACAACAATTTTTTTACCTCACAAACTGAAGCAGCTTCTTCTAATAAATGATATCAAGTACCTTATATATCTTGTCCAAATTGTTGTTGTAATATATGACTGCAGAGATCCAGGTTCCCCATGTGGTGAGACCGGCTGTGAAGGGTAAACTGAGCTCTCGTGCAATGCCCTTTAAAAACCCATATTTGGGAGGAAGACTTTCTTGGTGTACAAAATCAACTTATCCATGAGAGGATACAAACTTCTTGTTTCTTCAGTGATTCTGTGCAGCCTATCTGCTAGACATGTCAGACCAAGGTTTTTCTGGAAGAGAAATCTCAAAGCTTTAGCTGTTTTTTTTTTTTTGTGTAAATTGTCGCATCTGACAAAAACCAGGACATCATGGTGTCTATTTCATGTGGCCAGAGTATCATTAAGGAATTTGTAAACAATTGAGGCACCGTGGAACTATTTTCTCTGTCCAACTCTTTCTTTGTCAAAAGAAATACTGGATAGGCCATTTTGTATTCCTTCTATAGTTCCTATGATGACATTAGCCATGCATTGTATCCATAGTTTTTTTTTCCACTACTCCTTTTGGAATTGTCTATAGGGTCAGTTCAAATAAGTTATTCTTATTGTGGGTTCTGATGGAAACTCTTTTTAGTGTACTTCTGCAGAAAGTCCTGAGGGATTGGTTTTCCCGTTTCCAGAGTTCAAGAAAGGTTTGCATAGATCCAGGGAAAATTTATTGTATGTTGGATGCAGCAATATTAAAGTGACCTTAGGCTCATCATTTTAAAAACCGTAAACTAGTGTTTTGCAGCTGATAAATGTTGAGAAATAGATCTTTTTTTCCATGATTAATAGAATTTTCACAGAATTGGCAAAAGAGTATAACTCCATCAATAGAAAGTGCATCCAAACCGAAATGGCAAACATAGCTGGTAATTTGCTATTCAACAATGAACTTAATTTCAGCATGATAAATTATTCAACATAAACACTTTAAGTTGCCTTTAATAAGTTCAACAGTCAATAAACAGCTCATTTGTATATTTCACCTGTTAGAGAGAATTGATTGTCTGCTCATCTTTCGAGATTCGGAAAAAACTGATTGTGCATTGTCATCATATGAAGAGAGGTAATGAGACATAACTTATTATATGCATACTAGCTGTGAGGAAGCATGAAACTGATAAGCTGTGTTTGCTAATTGCAAACAGCACAGCTTCATGGAAATGTTGATCAAGACAAACTATTATAGTTTTGAATTGTTCTGACAAATGAGCAAAAGATGAGCATGGTTTCTGGTCATATTCAGGAGAATCAGGTTAGTATTTCTCTTACTTCGTACTGAACACATTGTAAGGAAGGTTTATTGCACTCTCGTCTTTCTCGCTCGCAACTTTTTGTTACATTTATGCACCACAAATTTCCTAGAAATTACCTTGTGCAGATTGATATAAGATCATTTACAGGACTATTCAAAACTACAGCATTTTCCTCAACCTTTCCACTTCCTGGTATTCGTATGCCCAAGGTAACTGTGCGTTAGTTTCACTAATGAATGTTCTGCTATTTAAAGAGCTTAAGTGAATGAGTTTAGGGAGAAAGTTTTGCCTGCTTGAAAATAAATAATATATAACAAGATTCTCAATAGATCTGTAAGATGAACATGCCATTTAATTTTTATAAATGTTTCATTTTGATATATTGAAATTCTTTGTGTGCTTTTTAAAATGTGTAAATAATTGCAGAGAAAATCCAAATGATAAAAGCAGGCCAAAAAAATTTTTTTATACCTTAAAATATGCAACAGAAGCCAAAATAGGCAAAAAAAAAAAAAAAAAGGTAAAATAAAAACTGGTCCTACCGACCCCAAGTGTATGGAAACATGTTAATGTCTGATTCTTAAATGTATCCACCCAGATAGAAAAGGCATTTTGCCTAACTTCTCAACTCAGTGATATTTTACACAGGCATACTTAATGAATGAGAAGCATGATGCTCTCAGAAAGTTTTGACAATAGTTACTAATTATAGTTTACCAGAGAGACTGAAATATACTGAATATTTTGTATACCGGGAATGGACTGAGCTACAAAATCCTGCATTATAAAATATTTTATGAGAGTTGCTTAATAAAGAATAATCATAATTTTTTGACAACATAACTTTACTCATATTTTGATGATCTTTCTTAAAGTGAACCCCATTGGATTCAATGCACCTATCCCAACATTTCTTTCAGTTTCTGAAAAATGATGGAAACCATCTTTGACAAGTCCTTCACCAATGATAGAAAATGCCACCCATGAAGGTATTTCTTCAATTTTGGAGAAAAAGAAAAAGTCACAAGTGGCTAAATCTGAATTATAGGGAGGGTGAGGAGCACCTTGACATTGATTTTTGGGAAATATTCAGCAACAACATTTGCGATGTGCAACTATACATAATCATGGTGTAGCAGCACAAATGTGGCCTTTTCACTGATGATATGGCTTTGCAGACTTTTCGCAACATCTCTTGAGTATTACCCAGTTAATTTGTGTGTGCAGGTATGACATGCTGATAAATCACTCCTTGAATATCGAAAAATGAGGTGAACATAACTTCCCCAGAAGAAGCAACCACTTTGTTATGGTGATGATCAATATTTCCACATAGAGCCTTGCTGGTTTTTTTTTTTTTTTTTTTTTTTTGGGATGGAAATGATGTTACAAGTTTAATCAGCAGTGATTACCTTTGAAAGAAACTCTGCATCTTCCTGTAACATTATCTAATCACTTTTTATTCAGGAATCAGCAGTCTTGGAAACCCCGGGCACAAGTCTTATGCAACTTTTCATTTACCATTGTATGGGTGGCAGTCAGAATTTCTGAAAGTCTTGTTAGTGTTATTCAACAATCCTCTCTCAGCAGTTTAATGTTTTCTTCCATTAAGACACAACCTAGAGTGCTCAGTTCACCTTCCTTTTAAATTGTTTGCCTCCTCTCTTTAAATATTTTAAATCATCTTCAAGCTGTGCTATGGAGAAGAACAAACTCTCCATAGACCTCCTGTAACATTGGATAGGTCTAAGCTGAAGATTGTTGGGATGAAAGCAAAATTTTGCAGCAGCATATTGTTCATCGCATGCACATCCATTTTGCTGTGAGTGGAACTGAATATCTCTCAATTTGAACACCTCTAACAAGTGCGAGCTGAAATGACAATAATGAAACTTACAATGTATACATTATGCATTAAGCCAGCAATATAAATTTTAGTGTGATGTAAAAAAAAATAATGATAATTCTTTTTTGAACAGTCCTCGTAAGTCAGAAGTGGTGCATTCAGTACAACTGTCATACAGTAAAATCTGTTAAAGTCCCTTGTTTTCCAATTTATGTTTTTATATAAATAGCTACAGTTTATTATACACAATATTTGAAATGTTTGTTGCATTATAACAAATCAAACTAACAAATGTTGTATTTCTGCTCTTAGAACTGTCTCGTGCATTTCTTGCATCATTTATCCTTGTGATGGATCTTCTGATAGTAATGCAGGATTGGGATTTTCCACATTTCACTACCACTCTACATGTTAATCTGCCTGGATTCAGTGTTGCCACCCTTAACTGGAAGTATGCTGAAGTGGACATTACAGGCAAGTATAAAATATGCTGTTTTTTTATTTTATATCAATATATATGAAAATAGGTAAATAGTAAAATTTGTGTGACTTAGTGATTTGAATGTTTCTGCTTCTCTGATTTTTGTTGTTTAAACTGAGTTGTTCTAGTTGTTGCTTTTTCATTTTTATTGTAACCATTTATGAAGAATACACAACATTTTTTGAAAATGTAGAATATGTGCTAATGTGGTAATTGTAAATAACAAATTCTATGTTCATAAGTCTCTGTGACTTCTTTTCGAACTCTCAGAATGCTCCAGAAACTCAACTAAATAGTGGGGAATTTAATAGTATAATTCTGCAACTCTTTATAATTTCACAAATTTTGTTCTTGGAAATGTTTCAAAGGCTGTTGACTTCATTCAGCATGGTATTAAGATGTTGCTCTGCAGATTTTACTAATTTAGTGATGAGATTATTGTTGTTTGGAAGATCAAATTTAACTAAATTTTCCTTGTTTTTGAAGAGCTTTTAAGAGTTTTGGTTTATTTTAGAATTTGGGGGTTCCTCCCCCACAAATGGTATGCTATTGTTGATTTCTCTGCGTGTTTATATTTTACTTTTTTCATGTGTTCCTAAACCATAGGGTAATGTTTCTTTTCATTTTGTCTGTATATTTTATATTATAGTAAATTAACCAAATTTTCCTTGTTTTTGAAGAGCTTTTAAGAGTTTTGGTTTATTTTAGAATTTGTGGGGGCTTTTTTTTGGCCAGAAATGGTATGCTATTGTTGATTTCTCTGCGTGTTTATGTTTACTTTTTTCATGTGTTCCTAAACCATAGGGTAATGTTTCTTTTCTTTTTGTCTATATATTTTATATTGCAGTCTTTACAACTGATTTTGTAAATGTCTAATTATTTTCTTGGAGGAATTTTCTTTTGTGTTTGGTTTTAGAAGAGTTTTTAAAGTTCTTTTGTATACTGGAGTCAAAATGTTTACATCTTTAAAAATCTTCTGAAGTTTTGGTATGTCCATGGATAGAATGTGAATTTCTTGTACATATGATGTAGCCTTTTAGTATGCTGTCTTTTGTTTTTATTAGTTTTTTGAATTTTTCTATTTTCTTGTTGACCAGATCTATTGTATAGCCATTTTTCTGTGCTATATCCATTATTTTTGGTACTCAGATTTGTATTCTGTCCAGCTTATTGGTAGTTTTGTTAAATTAATGTGAGACTGTTGATTATTGCAAGTTTATTTTGTTTTGGATTGTAGATGTTGCTTTTAATCAAAATAATCTGTAACTTATGTTATTTTCTATATATGCTAAATTCCAGTTATTGTCATTTTTTATATCCAGGAAGGGAATATCCTTGTTAATTTCTATTTCCATTGTGAGTTTGATGGTGCTGTTTTGTAGATTAAGTGGATTTTTTTTGCATCCTCTTATCACACCAAAAATCCCATCATATTATTTTTTTGACTTCATTAAACAAATGCAGTTTAAAAAATTCCCTAAAAATGAACACAAAGACAATTCTGCCACGAAATAATCAGGCATTTACGAAACCAGTTGCAATATGAAATATATAGGCAAAACAAAAAAAAACATTACCCTATGGTTTAAGGAACACATGAGAAATCAGCAATGGCATACCACTTCTGGCAAAACAATTACTAATTCCAAAATGAACCAAAACTCTTAAAAGCCCTTCAAAAATCCATAGAAATAACAGTTTGGGAAAAAATATTTGCAAACCAAAACATAGAAAATGATCTTAAGTGGCTAATTGAAACTTGTACAGTGAAGCTAATCATTGTAAGATTAAGTCAAACCACATTGGCTCCACTTAATTGTTTAAATTTAATACATATTTTGCAAACAATCGTCCACATCATCAGCTAACCATTGGCTACTGGATAATTCGTTAGGCTTTCGGGATGTATATTCTCCTCTGGTGGAGGTGTGATGAACTTAAAGTTTATGTTTTTATCCCCGTAAGTGTCTAAATTCATTAATCTGTTGCCATATTTATAAATGTAGACTTTTTCCCATGTTGCTAACTCTGTAGGTCCTTGTATTGATTTGAATAATTTTGCTATATTCACTATGGCGTGGTTTTGTATCCAGAAATGAGATGCTACTGCTGATTTTTCCATTTGTTTGTTTTTTTATGTTCCTAAAGTGTTCTTTTAAGTGGTTCCTATGTTTCTCTTTATTTTTCCAATATGCTTTTTTGCATTCTGCACAACTTTTTAAGCAAAAATTTCAGAATGTTCTAAAAGATTTTAATATCAAATTGGCTCCTATAAACAGATTTAAAGTTAAAAATCTCCTGAATGGCAATATTAATGATAGTATTTCACTGGGGGGGGGAACAGATATTTACCAAATAAAATCTGTGGAATATGAAAACATCTATATTGAAAAAACAAAGGGAAACATAGGCGCATGGTTAAAAGAACACTACAGGAACATAAAATACAAACAGATGGAGAAATCAGCAGTGGCATGTCATTTCTGGACAGATAATCATGGCATGGTGAAAAAAACAAAATGTTTAAAATCAGCTCAGGGACCCATAGAACTAGCAAGGAGAAAATCTACATTTATAAATACAGATAAAAGTTAATGAACTTTGACAATTCAAGGGATAAAAACATAAACTTTTAAGTTCATTGCACCTCCATCAGAGCACAAAATATGCATCCCCAAATGAACACTGTGAATTATCCTGCAGTACAATGTTCTAAATATAACTATATTAGTGGAGCCAATGAGTATGTAGTTCTACTCAGTCATACAATAATCTTAATTATATGATTTGCTTCACTGTACAAGTTCCAATAAACACTTCAACATAATAAAGTATTTAAATGGCCATTATTAAAAGGAGGTATAGCAGGAATAATTATGATGATGATAATGACGACGACAATTGAAACACATTTAAATAGCCAGGATTTTCATAGTGAAATAAGCATAATATAACATTTTATTTATGAAGAATATTTCACTAGTTTTGTTCACTTACTTGGACATATTTCAAAGAATATTGTCTTCATTATCAGCAATGTTCCACTTGATATATTAAAACATAGGAGTTTGTTACTAAAGAGTGGACTTAAACTAATTCAAGGTAGCTAACCACTGTTCATTTTGCTCTTATATGATGTTACCTACTTGCATTTTTTACCAATACATTACATTCTTTCTTGGAACAGAAATTACAACTCCATACTTTACAAGTACTTGTTCTAATGCACTTGTAATGTATTAGATCATACTTTTGTGGAATATATTCTGTGTTTTATGTTCTTTGTTTCACAGCAATAATGATACATATGATGCTCCTGGTGACAGTTGCAATAATTATATGATAAAAATGCAAATTGTTATCTGTTGAACAGTTCTGAACTTCACTATCAACAGATAGTTGTCAAACGGTTGAATTTTCACTAGGAAATGGATGTAAGTTATCTGTCTAATAAAATTCTTGGAACAGATAGTTATCCATACATATCTAGGGCTTTATGCAACCAGGCCCAAGACGGATAAAGTTTCACAATCCACTTTAGCTTTGAACGGTTTGCAATATCGTGCAAAGAATAACACCATTGTGATTCATGAGCACAGGCTCCTTAGTTTTCAGCTTTTTATGAACATGTTCCAGCTGGTTAGAGTAGACATGACATTGATTGTTTAGTAGCAGCTCACTCTGCACATCTTGTTTTGGTGCAGTGTTGAAGGTTATTTAGGGATAGATTCCTGAGCTACCACCACTGACAACAGCATGTTGGGGTGTCATGGATGATTCACTTCTCAATGCATGTCCTTCTGCTAATAATGATGCCCAACTAGCTACCAGCATTATAATAAAGTTAACTTTTGTGCAGGTAAATGGTTCAACTATGGAATAATTGTCATGGTGATGTTGCTGGACTTGAACATGTGGAAGAATCAAATATTCTACAACCCAAAGGACTTTGGTCAATATACAGGTAAAGTTTAGTCATGGTTAAATTTAATTGCACTTTTTTTTGTTTGCTTACCTCTAAGTTCTTAAAAATGCATTATGTAACATTATACCCAAAAAAGCATATTTAAAAATGTAAAATATTTTTCACACATTTAATAAACCAGAGATTGAATTAGGAGGGTGAGTAAACACTTATCTGCACCATTGCTATAATCTTCTATAGGTTTGGTGCATTTAAATATTAAGATATAGTGTTATTGTCATTGTTTAGTCTATTGTTGCTCCTTAAACATTTCTACACTAACTTTCTATTTGCATCAAAGTTTTATATGGTCTGAAGTGGTACCTGGGAAGAAACCCAATGGGACTTTCTAAACAATATGAAAACAATTATTTATCATGGTAAAGTTTGTACACCCTTTGACAAAAAAAATGAGTCATCTCTTGCATGCAAAATTCTTCTAAGTACTACACAAGACAGTGTGCACTTCACCTGGTGTCCAGCAAAGATGTGTAGCCATTGCAGCAGTTGTGTTATACTGCATGCAATACAGACACTGACTTTTTTGTGTGTGTGCGTGTGCGTGTGCATGTGTGTGAGAGATAGATAGATAACTATTGGCTCATCCTTATAGTTTCATCACAAAAGCATCAACTATCAATGCATTATAGTTATAATATATTTGGAACTAAACTAATTAACATTTAAATAAACATAGCAAAAGGATGCATTGTCTTTCATTTCAGGTCCAGATGACAAGATACGTACAGTGAATGATCCAGAAATTTTGGCCACTGGTAACATCTCTTACTGGACCTGGGAAAGTCGATCTCGCATTAATCCTGAAACTAATCTTCCATATTATGAAGGTAACTATTATTTTAAAGCTTATCTGTTTTTTTCATTCTCTTTCCAGCTTTTACTCCAAGTAAAATTAAGTACATAATAGTACATGCATATACTTCTTACACTTTTAATACACAGGTGTATTTTTATTCATTTTATACCACAGAGCCTGAGGTCTGTTCAATAAAGAATGATCATATTCCTGTTTGTGACAAAACAACTTTACTCATTCTCATAACTATAATCTTTCCCAAAGTCCATTGGATGCAATGCATCTGTCCCAGTGTTTCTGTCAGTCCTCAAAGACATGCTGAAAACCAGTTTTGATAGGTCCTTCATAATTGCCTCTGTAACCTTCACCACTGCTTCTGATGTTGGAAAATGTCTTGCACAAAGATGTCTCTTAAATTTGAGGAAAAGAAAAAGGTCACATAAGGTTAAATGTGGATTATAAATAGAGTAAGGGACACATTTCACATTGATTTTTGTGAGATATTTAGCAACATTTGAAATGTGTGATAGTGAATTGTTGTGGTGCAGCACCCATCTTGTTGCAGGGAAATGTAGCCTTGCAAGAGTTTTCAGGGCATCTTGGTAATATTGATATTACAGACTGGTAAGCCTTTTATTAAATTCTATTACATTTACAACATTCCTTGAATATTGAAAAATGAGATGACTATAACTTTCCCAGTAAAAGCATCCACATTTTTGTATGTATGTTGCATATTATGGAGATTTTCACACGGAGCTTTGCTGTTTGCTCTCAGGATCAACATTATGTACCCAACAGTGATTATCTTTGAAAGAAACTCTGTATCTTCTGTAACATCATCAACTGCTGTTACTACCATGGTTGACCAAGGCCATTAAGGCGCAGAGAGCATGTCTGGGGTTCAATTTCTGTCAGGATTGTCCTCCTTGATTGGAACTTTTACCAGGTTTTCTTAAGTCATCATAAAGAGCCAATGCCAGGAAGGTACCCTAAACTTAGGCCTGGAATGCTTCCTTCCTTAAAAAGAAATCCTTTCCCAATTTATCATCTCATCTCATGTATTATCAGTATCCACTGCAGTAAAAACGAATGTTAACACTTCAAAAAAAAAAAAAAAAATTCAACTCCATCCATACCGCACTTATATATTCTTTTGTTCTAGAATCAGCAGTCTTGGAACCCATCTTGCATAGACACATTTCATGTGCAACTTTTCAGTTACCAATGTGTGGGTATCACCCAGTGAAATTTTCAGAATTTCTGAAAGTGTTCTTAATGTTATTCTGCAATCCTTTTTCGCAATGATAGCAACATTTTAATGTTTTCTTCTGTTAGAGCACAAACTGGAGTTCTGTCCACCTTCCTTTGATATTGATTGCCTCCCCTCTTTTAACATTTTAAATGATCTTCGAACTATGCTGTAGGGAATAAAAAAACTCTCCATAAGTCTCCTGTAACATTGCATAGGTCTAAGCTGAAGAGTTGTTAAGACGAAAGAAGAATTTCAGAGAAGCATATTTTTTGTCATGTGTCACCTCCATTTTGCTATAGGCAGATCTGAATACGCTACAATTTGTACAACTCTCACAATTGAGAACCAGACGTGACAATAATGACTATACCATATGTATATTATGCACTAAGCTAACAAGATATTGTAAATTGTAAATCTTAGCTTGAGTAATTATGCCTATAAAAATTTACGATAATTCTTTATTGAACATCCCTCATATTTGTGATTGTATGCCAAGTTACAATTTGACTTTCTTGCACAAGTTTGAATGGTCCAACCTTATGACTTCTGCACTCTTTCCAAGTCTTAATGTTTTTATTAAGATTAGTTCTAATATTAATAACATTTATGATGTATTTGCTTTCAGAGGACATGCAGATGAACTCTCGTTTTATGAACTACCCACTCTCTGTAAAGTGGACAGCTTTCATTCCTTCTGTGATTGGGCTGGTTCTGTTTGTATCTCTCGTGTCATTGTATGGTCGTTTTCCTGCACATCAGGTACATATAGTCATTAAACCTTTCTATGTGTATCTTGACAAATTGAAATGGAAAAGAAAGCTTTAAGATGAAAAAGAATCTTTAATTTAGAGTTCATGAGATTAGTTGGCATGTTTACTACTGCTCTTGTCTTTCAGGGATTGTAATATCACTATGGCTTTGTTAGTTTCGTTAAAAATTGTCAAAATGTTGTTGGAATTGGAGAGCTAGCCTTTGCTCTAAATATCATAATGAGTATTGTTTATTATTTTTTTTTATCTCTAATTATGAAGTGTTGGGAAAGTTTTAAAATCTGACGACATGGAGATGTGTTATAAATGTTCGTAATTTTTTACTGACAAATTTACCCTGAAGTGCAGTAAGCCAACAATTTTTTTTTTTTTAATGGTGTTTACTGCCAGTTTTTACTGCTGAGGCACCACAGGTGGTTAGTAAGCCAACAATATCTGTCCAGTGTTAAAGAGAGAACTGCAGCAGCTACAGGTATTTTTCTCATAGTGCAAGCAGGATTTTGCAAAAACAAGTTTTATCAAGTGGAAGTGTTTTGCAGACTCCAGGAAAGAAATGCCTGAACAGAACCCTAAGTAAAACTGTTATAGAGTTTCATGCTGTTGCTATAAGACACCTGATATATTCATTATGTACAACTGATTTTTTTTTACCAAATATGCAAGATATGTTTTGCTTTAATAAATGAAAATTTTATGTAGAATTTAAGAGAAATCTTAAAGAAAATAAATATTAGGTATATAAAAACCTCTCAGGAAAGAAAATTCTTAATTGAAAAGTTGACATTGTTACTAAAGATTTAAATTCTTAAGGAAAAATTGAGGATTTGAGGGCTACTGGTCGCACTGTTGTTTATTTAAATGACACTTGGATTAACGACAATCATTCAAAAACTAAAATTTGGAATGACAATGAGGCTGATTTTCCTCTTAAAACTCCATTTGGTAAAGGTGGGTGTTTTATTATTTACTTGCTGAATGTTCTTCTGGTTTTATTTCCAATGTCCTACTAGCATTCAAATCAAAATCAACAAAGTATTATTACGGTGAAATGGTTAGTACTGTTTTAAGAAACTGGTTCATAGATCATCTATTACTGAACATTCCCCCCAAATAGTATTATTTTTATGGACAATACTCCCTAACATTCTAAGCAGATTAATAAGGCACCAGTTTCATTGAGTCATAAATATGGAATGATGATTTGGCTTCGTAAAAGAAACATCAAGTTTGATCCTCAGTCAACAAACCTTGTATTACATGAGTAAATTAAACTGAAAAAAGATACTTTCAAGAGGAAAGAAAATTATTAAATTGCTTAGAACATTTACATATAGTGAGACAGCCTCCTTACCATTTATGTGATTTAAATGCGATAGAACTCATATGGGCATAAGTGAAAAATTGGCATTGCAAAAATCAAAAATGTGCATGTATTACTTGAAAAAGATCTTGTGAAAATGACCAAAGAAAATTTGAAATTGGCCTATGGACATGTACGGTCCATTGAAAAAAGATACTAGGAAACAGACAGTTTAAAGACATAATTATTTATCAGTATATAATGAATTTAGAGTATACAGATGATGAAAATGAAGACTAGTATGCAATATCTGAAGGAGAGGTGCCAGAAGGAGAAGAGGAGAATCCTGTCATTAATGACACAGGCTTAATGGAGGGACTGTCCTTCTTATCTCCATCACCACATTAATGCCTGAATGAGAGAGAAAGGTAACCATTCTTGCAACCACCTGACAACTTAAATCTCGTGGACTCTAAGTATATAGAATTTAAATTCACAGGAATTCATAGCTAATTACTTTTAATACAGATCTCTAATTACTTTTGATACAGATCTCTTCTGAGTTGTAAAGGTTTTGTCATTTGTTTATAGTATATCAGTTAAAATACCAACTCTGGAAAAGTAAAAAACCTATTAACTTTTTCAACCATATGGCTGTTAGTTGCAGTTTGAAATGTATAATTTTATTTATAGAATACAAATTTATTTCATTGTATAATTTAATGCAATAAATTGTCATGGTCTAAGTGGTCTAGTAGTCACTAGCAACCAACCAACCATGTATCAGTTTTTCAATTTTAAAAAATATTTATGCATTATATGTCCTTTTGTCCATTCACTTAAAATTTTTAAAAATTCAATATTTGGCATTGCTTTTATGATGATGGCTATATGGCACTTACAGTTAATAGGTTATTGATGTATTATTGAACAGCCCTTTACATGCAAAATCAGAATTCATTGCATAAAAGCTGAGAAGTTCCACCCTGCTTGCTTGGTTCCTGCAGTGCAGCATGAAGGTGATGCTATCATGATATGGGTATTCATCACATCAGAAGGCCCAAAGCAGTGCACTGCTGTTCATGGATCTACAAATGGTGTTGCTTACATCAAGATCCTTGAAGTTAAATTGCTCTATTTTGGAGAAAGTTTTGTCTTTTAACAGAACTGTATCGTCATAATCTCAACTGCATTAAGAACATTTGGAATGCATACAGCACAAGTAATGGAAGCAGAAGCCTAAGAAAAAGTAAGAACTGAGGTTTCTTTGGGGGCAGATAAAAAGCAGAAATGCCTTCGATTCATCAGTTCAACCAAATTAAATGGAATTATGGTGCTTTAATTAACTGCTAAACATTACAAGAAAAGTCTATAATTTTGGTTGGAATTAAACATGATTATTTAGAATTGTTAAATATTTTTCAAAATGTCATTTTGAATAGAGTGCTAAGACTCAGATTGTAGCCTGAGTGCATAAATATAAATAGTTGAATGAAAAATATTTATAAGTGTTAGTCTTCAATTGTGTGAAAGATCTTTGCAAAGATATCATGCTGAATATGTACCAATTTTCTATTAGGTGAATGAATGCTTTATTCTTCCTATATCCTTTACATTAACTTTTACAATTTGTACAATTGTATTTAGAGTATATACATAAACAAGTCTGTATTTGGTGACACTGCACTTCCTAGCTGATTAATTTATCAGTACATGTTTCAAGAGCATTTGCTCTCATCTGATTTCTCCACATATTTATATTTTACATTTACATGAGTTCCTTAAACTATAGGGTAATATTTCTTTTTTATTTGCCTATATATTTTATATTGCAGTTTTGCAACTATTTTATAAATTCCTGATTTTTCTGGCAGAATTTTGTCTTTTGTGTTCATTTTTAGTAGGTTTTTTAAAATACATTTGTTTATTGGAGTCAAAATAATGTTTGCATTTTTAAAAATCTTCATATTGATGTCTTGTATTTGTTTTTTTAATTTCTTTTTGACCAGTTCGGTTGTATAGTAATTTTTCTGTGCGATATCTAAGTATTTTAGTACTCAGATTAGTATTCTGTCTTGCTTATTGGTAGGTTTGTTATTTGAATATGAAGCTATTGATTATTGTGATTTTATTTTGTTTTGGACTGTGACTTGTTTTTTATGTAATTATCTGTACAGGTATCTTTTCTAAATATGCCGAATTCCAGTATATTGCCAATTTTTATAATTTTTATATCCTGGAAGAGAATTTATTTCTTTCTTTTTCCATTGTGAATTTGACAATGCTATCTTATAGGTTGAGTATTTTTACTGCATCCTCTTTCCACTTTTCATTTACTATTGCAAATACATAATCTCATAATGGTACCAAGATTTATATACATGTGGAAAAGAATCAACTAACTTTGTTTCTAAGAAACTCATGCACGTATCTGCCAAGAATGGTGAGAGTGCATTTACCATTGCCAGACCCTTTTTTGTGTATAGATATTGCCTCTGAATATGAAGTAGGTGATTAACAAATTTTGGTGAGATTTATATATTGTATTATTACTTCTCCAGGTAGGTTTGTTGAGGTTAGCCATTTCTCCATGATAATTAGTCGTTTTACTTTGGGGATACAGTTTCACCGATCTCATTCTTTATATTAATTCTAATGAGTTTTTTATGCTTTGGCTTTTGCATTTCAGTAAAGTGTTAACTTTTTTAAAGGTATTTGGCTAAATTGCATGTAGGTAAATTTATTGTTTTTACGTTAAGTCTCATTTTTTTGCCAGGTTTATGTATTTTCAATAGGCCGTAGATTCTGGGTTGGTAGGGAGGAGTTTACTCTTAGTTTCCAACCAAAAGAATTTTAATATGGGTGGCTGTTTTTCCATGCTCTTGATATATTGAATGAATAACTTCAATATCTGTGAAAGTAAGGTTGTAGACCATTAACATTTTAAAAAGTAATTTATATATGATATGGCAGAACTCTTGCCAAAGAATGTTCTATTTTCTTTGTGCAGCCCCATGGAATGAAGAGAAACCAGAGTCCCTGTCGAGGAGCTCAAGGCAAGCAGGAAGGAAATTCACGGTAACCATGTTGACAACACCAAATCTGATCTCATCTTGTATCTCTGCTGCATCTCTGTGATCGCCCAGGTATTAGGGCAAAATATTCCCTGTTTAACAAATACAATCAAATATAAAACAATTCTTTATACTTTTATTCTACAAGAGTACCTACTTTATAGCCAGAAACTATTTCCTGTCCTTTTGATTCCAAAACATTAAGCCTTTACTGATGCCCTGCATGTTACATTTCCCTTTCCATTTGAGATATTTTATTTCAGGAAAGTCACTGGAGTAAAGAAAGCAATCAATTAAACAGTAGGTTGTCTATTGGTTAGTAGATTGTGGTTAATGGAAAGAAAAAATAAAAGTAACAGGAATCATATTGCATCCATAATTAACAAATCTAGAAAGTTTGAAATACAAGGTTAAGTCATTAAGTGGGTTAAAAAGGATATAGAACTTAAATAAATAAGAGTTAAGATTTTAAAATACTTTGTCCTTAGAAGCACATGTCCAAATGTTTCACAAGCCCCTGAAACCCAGTAGTTTAAAATTCTTTGGGCTGCTGTCAGAACAGGTGGTGACTTTCTTTTTACAGCTTCATCATTGGGAAAATATTCACCAGTAGGATAATGTTTAAGAGAGTTTAACAAATGAACTCATTTGGAGCAATGTTGGGGTTATATGGAGGATGCTCCAGGGCTTCCCACTTGAAATTTCACAGTGTCTCATTTGTCTTGTTGGCAGTATGAGGATGTCCGTTGTCATGCAAGAACAACATGCTTTTGGCGAGGAGTCCTGGTTACTTCCATTGAATGGCCTTATGAAATTTTCTGAGGATGTTACAGTAGGAGTCAGCTTTTACGGTTTGTCCTGAGGCTGGAAAGCAGTTAGCAATATGCCTTCATGATCCTGGAATACTGTGAGCATCAATTTCCTGTCAGATGTTGTCACTTTAAACTTTTTTTTCACATGCGACACAGGATGTTTTCACTGCATATGCTTTGTCTTAGGCTGGTAATGGTGAACCCAAGATTCATCACCTGTAACAATTCCGGCTAGCATATCATGGACCTCTGTGGTAGTGATTGAGATTCTGTAATGCCAGACCCATCCTTTGTGCTGTGGGTTCAGTAAGCATGGCACCCAGTGTGTGCACAAACTTTGTGAAAACCTAACCTGTTGTGCATTTAAGGTAGGCTACACCTTGTGAACAACGCTATAGTGTCTATAGTTACTCTTCTGTCTGCTTGAATTAAGTCTTCAACTTGTTGCTAATTTGCCTCTGTGGCAATCTCTGTAATATCAAATATAACCAATTGCCACTGAGCTAATGCTGCCTTCTAGCCTCAGGTGCCTCATTCAAACATGGTAGCACCTCACACCAATTTGTAAATTATTTAATGACTTACCCTTATGACTTCATTAAGCATTTTATGAATAATTTCGGTCATGTTTTGAAGTACTTTTGGTCTATGCTTTATAGATTAATTTATATAAATATGGTTTTTCAAACAAATGATGTGAGGCTCAGATTTATAATCAGATAGAAAAAATTCAAAGGTTTGAGTTGCTTCTTAGAGTAAAAATATCTGTAATTAATCTCAAAGATCACCAAGATATGAAAGCTCTTTTGATTGAACCAGATTAATTTAAATACAACTGTGTGATATGATCTGTTAAGATATCCTAAATTTAATGGTTATAGTTATTTTCCCATAATACTATGGTAACTTTATAAATAATTGTTGAAAAATAGGTAGATGGTTCGGGATGGCATGGAACATCTGCAACTGGTGATATTTTTTGACCTTGCATATACAAGTGTCAATGAGATGTAGTCAATTGTACAAAAAGAAAGGTGAACATACAGTGTTATAAATATAATAATCATTGAGAAAAAAATGTGAAACATTTATTAATAATTAGAGATTAAAATTAAAAGTAAATTTGTAAATAACATTGAACTAGATGTTTTTGACCAACAGTTTGATACCTTTTTTTTTTCTTTCTTTCTTTTTTTTCCCCTCGCTCTTTAACATTTCAGGTCATCAGTGTTCCATTTAATTCAGTATGTGAAACAACCTATAAATTTTGCTCAAGGCCTCTTTTTTTCAGGCTTGAGGTTCTTTTTCATGCCATAAATGTACGACACAGTACCCATGACTATACTTCCCTTCCAAAGGAAGTCATACTTAGGATTTTTACACCCGAAAAAACCCATCGGTCCTGGCTGGGTTTGAGCCCGCAATCTTGGGTTTAGGAGGAAAGTATGGTTACCACTACACAACCAGGACCGACGATACCAGTCTTGAAAATATAATGGAAAAGAATACATTATTGCATGAAAACATGCAGATGATATTTCACTGTTGGAAATGATAATACATTTCTAATAATATTACCACGAAAAGTGACCTTCCCTTGGGGACAGTATTTCCCTTACACTCTGGTGAATTCTGCAATGAATATTTACTTTCTAAGGAGTTCCCTATCTGTCATTTCCTTTTGTTGCATTTCCATGTCAGACATTTCAAAATTGTATGGCTAGGCCATTTGGATTGCTGGTGAGCAGTATACAATGGTGAAATTTGCTCATTAGCATGGAATGACAGATTCCTGCTCTTTTGATGTCATTCTCCAGGTACAATTAACACTAAGATATCATTAATGCTGGATATGTATTGCTTTTGTTTTGGTTACATTAATTTTTAGGCTATATTTCAATATATAAGGTTTGCCCAAATTACAGTGAGAATTTTTTTTTTCTGTAATGATTTATTGGTTGGAATATGTGAACATAGAGGAAGTAAGAATGATACATGAGTGACATATCTGCTACACATAGTGCCTTATGTGTTCAAGCAAGTTTCTCAGTGCGTCACAAGGGTATGGATACCCTGAGCAAAGATCATCTGTGGTTGAGAGTGGAACCAATCTTCAAAGAAAAGGACTCCTCTCTGCTTAGTAATGCAAGCACTAGTCACTTAGGGACCCACTGCAAGCAAACCTTGTGGTTTCCCAACCGTCGATGGAAAAGGATGTGAACAGCTCCCTTGCTCAGTGACAATGTTTCTGTGCAATCTCGTAGCTAGTGATTCAGCAATTCTCTATTACAAGGTTGTCTATGCTGTAATTGATTTCTTCATGATTGATAAGTGAGCTTGACTTGGTCTAGGCATGTCCTCAGTATGCACCCATGATTCAAACTGCAGAAGTTTATGCATAAAAATGCAGGTTTTAGAAGCCTAGCACCCCACAATACCAGCAGAAATATATCTTGCTTACACAGAAGTTATAGGACTGATGGTTGGTGCTAGAGGTTCAATACCGTATCTCTTTGTGAACTTTGGTTGACAATTTTATTTATACAATTACTTAATTGAGACATTTCCATAGCTGCCATTATAGGTCTGCTTGCAATTTTGAAATATCTTTACTCTCCTTTCAAAAGAAAAGAGCCTGAAAATATTTGAATTTATGCATATTTTCTTGTTTGTTTTTTAATTTCTGTTGTTAAATTTCTATTTATTTCTTTGTTTGCTTACTGTGTTCTTCCTTTTCCTTTTAAAGTTTATTGTGTAATGTACTTTGTCCTTGGGAACAGTTCTGTTATTTGGAAAAGTAGAAAGTCTTCTTTCTAAATAAAATGCTAGTAAAAGGCTGAGAGGTGATTTATTTTCATCACAGGCATTGTTTAAACAGCTGTATCTCAATGATCATAGATCTATTTGCATTTGATATTAATTTAAAGGTTGGAGTAATGGAAATAAAATTAGATTGTAAATAGAAATTGTTCTTTCATTCTAGCCATGTGTAGGATGTAAGTTTGAAATGAAGAATGAGCCGAAAATTTTGGATTACAGCTGGGATTCGAACCAGTATCTTCAGCTTTTCAGGCTGACACTAAGCAACTGAGCTGCCATATCCTCCAAGCATGGTACCATGAACTGTTCTCATTTGATTCTGTATACCGCAGTGTAAAAGAACAATTTCTATATATAAATTAAATCCTAAATAGTTAGTAGTTAAATTAGAAGCCTAGGGTCATAAGTACTTGTAGCATTAGAGTCACCTCTTAAGGAATAAATCCCTCATAATAGAGAACTTTAGGGAGAACTCTGGAGTATGCAGAATCAGCTGACAAAAGTTTGTAGTTTTGTGCTTGGAGGACATGGTAACTCAGTTCATTAGACATCGGCTCAGAAGACTTTAATCCTGGCTGTGACCCAAATTTTTAAAGTGTAATTCTTCATTTCCATCTTATGTCCTACACACAGCTACTGAGAAAGAAAAATTTCTATGATTATGAATTTGACACTAAGTTGAAGCTCTCACTTATGAGATTATAGCTGAATTAAGTTTTGAGTGAAGACTCTGAATATAGCCCTTAGGTTACTTTAGGAGCGAGTTGAAAAATTAAAAATTTGTTTGTAGAAAAAGAATTTTATTGAGTTCATATTTCATTTACAAAAACAGTCACAAGAGCTTTAGTTAAAATGCAGTAAATATGAAGCATTGTAAAATTTCCAGATTATTTTTATAACAGAGGAATCAAGAGATGTATAAACATTATTTTAGGATAATATGCAAAATACTTAAGTTCTATTGCATATTTTAATGTGTGGTGTGAATACAGCTAAAATACTGTTTCTAAAAGAAGTATGCACAAACATAGATATTTTGAATTAGATTCAGATAGGACAAATTTGAGATATCAGCCAAGATGCAAACTAAGAATCTTTGACTTACCATACCAACGTTATAACATTTTGAGTTGTACTCTATCCTCCCATCACAGTTTTGAAAAATTACATAATCTCTGTAACAGAATCACCAAAGTAAATGGTTTGAGTCCTGGTCATAATCTCAAATTGTTCCTATATGAGTGATTTGATTTAGCCATAACTTATGTAGAAAAAAAATCACATTTAATTATAAATATGCAATGCAGATGCTTACAACAGTTGCTAATTTGCTTTGTACTGAAGATATTTGAGTGAACTTAATCAGGTAGTTTTCATGTGTTTTGTACATGGGAAACTTATTTACCTAGGAACTAAAACATTTATAAAAATTTATTAACTTGCACTAGAAACTAAACAAGGCCATCAAACCTAATTTACACAAGAAGTGAAAAAACTAAAAAGCAACATTCACATCAATGCTATGAATTTAATATTTTATGGAAATATTCAGATATCACCAGTAAATTAATGTTATAAATCACATTTTGTTTTACACAAAATGCCTTGAGCTATTGTAAAAATTCTATAGGATATGTTCAGTTTTAGTTGAAAACAAAAATAATTAATATAAATAGTTCTTTAACACTTATCTTGTGTAGAACATAGCAGGGTATTAAGTACTTGGGGCATTATAAGTCACTTCTTAAGGAATAAATCTCTCATAGTAGTGAAACCTTAGAGATGTCTCCAGGGCTTATAATGGATAATTTTAGACCACTCCATGCATAACGGCTCATCATTTGGTTCAAGCTAGTACTGCAGTGAACAGGAGTAAGAAAGTTTCAATTATGATTGTTGCATAAGATATTACTAAACCTTAAAAGGCACAAATATTTACAATTATCAAGCAAGACTATGCTGGAAATGCCTCCCTTCACTTTCTGTACATTTCTGGCATCAGCTTATGAAATTAACCATTACCCTCTGCAGTTGAAGAAATTTCTTCATGAATGTTTCCCCCCCCCCCTTCCAGTTCATCTAATGTGTGTGGATTTGTCTTGTACATTTTCCTTTAATGACCCCCAAGAAATAAATGTTGCAGTGTTAAATTGGGGGACTGAGGGGATAATATGTTAATGATAACTCTATCTTATAATATTTCATGATATGCATGCAAGGAGACATGGGCTATATGTGCCATTGCAGAGTCCTGTTGGAAAGTTGCAAACTTACATTCCATCACAGTAAATTAAAAAAAAAAAAAAAAAAGTTGCAAAATATTCTGCACATATCTATCACTATTGTTTCTTAACAAAAAAATAGTCCTATTATTATCTCACTGTTAATGGCATACCATACTTGTATCTTTTGATCATGCAGGGATTCCTTGTGAAGCAGGTTAGATTTTTCTGAACTCCAGTATCAGTTGTTTTGTGAAATAACATACTCATTTAAGTGCAACAAAGATTTGTCTGTAAAGAAAATTGGATTAGAGTCAATTTCTCAGTTATGCACATTATTGAATCTTATTTTGATTTAAAGTAAAACACTAAAAATCATGTCGTCACATTAAAACTCTCTTTAAGTTTCACAAACACACTTATAAAAGTAATTTTGGTACATGTACCTCACGAAACATGTACCAAAATTACTTTTATAAGTGTGTTTGTGAAACTTAAAGAGAGTTTTAATGTGACGACATGATTTTTAGTGTTTTACTTTAAATCAAAATAAGATTAACAAAAGTTTCACTGTGTGGATTCCCAAGTTCCGTAAACATTATTGAATATCTATTTACAAAATCTACTCCTAAATGCAGGATCACCCAGTTAAGTTCTTGCATTACAGTAATTTTATAGTAGCTTCAGTAGCTTTGCAGCAGCCCAAACAGAGGGGTAGAGAATTTCCATTTGCTGAGAAAGATGTTAAATGATTTTTTGGGGGGAACATTTCAGAGCACGTCCAAGATTATCTAACATTTCTTTGAGTACTGTGTGTGCTTTTTATCAAGAATACTTCCCATTCTCAAAATTTATTTATCACTCTGTGAATTTAACTTTGACTTGGAAGTTGAATTCAGCAATCTCCATACATCACAAACTCTGATTCTGTATGCATGGTATGCACATACAAATTGTAAATAAATACTCTGAGAAATAGAATACCTGAATCCATATATATTAACATAATTAATATACTGTATAATGTCGCCTAGTGAATACTAAAACCACTTTGAAATAATACACAAAAACATGTCCATATGTTTCTAGAGTTAAACTCATACTGACCACCCCTCCAACTTAAAAGGAAAACTCACATTCATTTTTTGTTGGAATAAGTTTTGTTTAAATTATAATTTCAAAAGTTACAAACACTATTTGTGAAAAATATTTTTATAGAAAATTAATTATTATCATGGAATTCAATGCTTAATAATGTAAAAGCACCTTATTTTGACCAAGTATCATTATAAAACAAAAAATGCCAATTGTTTAATAAGTCAAATTTGTAAACATATTATGTTTAGTGAAATGAAGAAAGTAAAAAACATGATTAATCAATTTGCTTCTTAGACCACATTGCATCGTTTAAAATTGCCCATGAAAAAAGTTATTTTTGGAGAAATAACATAAATGCACAGGATGCATGTAATACATGTAATGATTTCCTGATAGAAATATCCCAATGTTTGGATTTTTCAGCACTATTAACAGAAATAGGAAGTATTGGATCAAAAGAAAAAAAGGAAAATTGCAATATGTCAGAATGCTGAAATGATACTCTCATGTTTCAACAGCAGAAACAACACAAAACCCCCACAGAAAATTTCATTCGTACTATATTTTTAAGCACCATAATTTCCATTGTGGTGATTTTAAAACCTGTGTAATTTTTTTTTATTAGGGCCAGCAGCAAATATAGAAAAACTGCACTTTTCCCCCCCTAAGCTAACAATGTTCATGAAGCATTGTGTATAAACCATGACCAATGATTTACTGGGCACGATGGCAACAAGAAGTGGAGCTTTGGCACCGAAGTAGTGTGAATATGTGTACATAAATGACAGAATTATGTATTAATATTCCACAGATTACATGTTAAATAGTGAAGAGTATGCACATTTTTTCAGATTTTCTGGAAGATATGCTGCTTCAACAAAAAGCAAAGAGTGATTAGTTACCTAATATATTGTGTACATGAAGGTATGTAATTTTTCTAACTGGTGCATCAATCACAAAGAATATGTGACTTGGCCTTTCATTTGCTACACCTTACATCTCCAGAATTTTACCTGGAGAAAACTGAAAGAAATATGTTATCAAAGCATTTCTTACAACTCCTGAGAACATACAATATCATTGCTGCATGGGGTTATATTTATGTTGAATTGTGAGCAATTGAAATGGGTTTCATGAAACATTTTGGAAAATATACCAAATTCAATGGACACCATTTTAAACCTTTGTTTAAATGATTCACTGGATTCTAAATTATATGTACAATTTATCATGCATTCAATTTTGTAAGATCACAGCTTTAGTTTTAAGTGATTTAGAAAGCTTGAACGGTTAACTCTCCTTAGAAGCATTTTTCACAGACAGAAGGGGAGGGAGAAAAAAAACTTTAGTAGCTTAAACAAAAATGTAACAATACAGGTTAATTTTTAAGAGAGGATTTCTATAAATTGGAAAGGTTCTATTAAAATATTAAGCATCAGCCTTTGAAACGTGTCTAAGTAAATGGAACAAATTTAGTGAAATATGAACAATTTCCTCATAAAAAATTGCAAATTTATTCTGAAAAATTTTGTTGCATGATATTGCACAAAATTATAAATGGATCAACCTGTTATAATTTATAAAATATGTTGCAAGTCACACATACTTTTCTCTCATAAGTTTTTAAACGATTTCTTACACGTACTGTAGTTTAACAAAGAGATGAGGAGACAATTGCAGAATATGAATACAAGTTGAGTATCCCTAATCCAAACTTCTGAGTGTAAACATATCATAAGTGGCAAATTCCAGCGTTGGTTTAGTGTGATAGCCATAAAAAAAGTTCAGAATGAAAACAACCCTCTTGAACCCTTTTAGCACCAACACATCTTTTCTGTAGTTTGATATTTGGATCGCACAAGTCTTTTGTTGTTTTGTTTGGTGTTTCCAAAAGTGCTTCTTTTCAATCTCTTCTCAGTTGAACTATATAGAACACTCTTTTTGGCTGCACTTACTGGAGTTTTCCTCAGGGCATGTTTTGTGACACCCTCATTCACATCCTTAGCTGTTAAACAACTCGGGGTCCATCAAACATATCCTGAGTAAACCTCCAGTAAGTAAAGCCAAAAAGTGTATTCTAAATAGTTCGACTCAGAAGAGATTATTAATGAGCATTTCACTGTGTTAGATTCCAGTTTTAATTCATATTGAAGTGTTAGTTTTTGTTTCTATCAATTAGGTACATTACATTTGGACATTGTAAATTTCAAACTGAGGCTCTTATTTCCAAAACTTCTGCAAATTAATCACGTTAACTTAAAGTTTGCTGTACAGTCAGTGAAACATTGATCCATAATTCCCCATGGGGTAAGCAAAAGAAAAAGATAGAGGGAGAAAGGGTCTAACATATGGGCAGCTCTGGCATATTAAAATTGCGAAAAAATCCTTTGACTAACATGAAAGAAAGCCTGCAGAACAGAAAAATATGCTATTAATGAGCATACTATACTCATTTTGATGCATGGCTGGCTTAACAAGGATTTGCTTGTCACTGGAGGACACACTGTTTGCTGGTAGAGTCCATAATCCCTTAAATTCAAGCATGTAGATTTCTACGGCACACCAAAAATCAATTTTTTGGTCATACAGTGGCATTTCCAAGATCTGGTTTTTCTGCACTCCAGTATCTATTGTTTTGTGTGTCACTACATGGCCATGTAAATAAAGCTATGTTTCGTTCATAAAAAAATTAAATGCAGGTCAATAGAGCCAACATTAACATTATCTAAAACCCAATTACAGAAATCAACTCTAATCACATTATCTCATGGTTGCAATTCCTGAGTTATTTATAGAATTTTAATTTTGTAAGTTTAGTGGCATTCCAAGCCAAGTTTGTGAAATTCCCCATTCCTGTGCAAACTTTCTCAGAGATTTCTTTGACTTTGTTCTAACTTTTCTCTAATATCATAGTTTTTCCTCTGTAAGGGAAATTCTGCATTTTACAGCAGTTTCTTATCAAGAACAGATCCTGTTTCCCTAAATCTATTCACAAGATTACAAACCATTTCTTTATGAGGATCACAAACTATAAGGAATCTGTCTATATTTTGCCATCTCACTTCTCTACAAGAGTTTGTCACACAGGAATCATAGATGAACATTCTGTTTACTAAAGTATACACCCTTTGTGGCATTATAACAGCACTAACACACCATAACATTGGAACATATGGTTTCACAATGTTCAACTTCTGTGCAGCACAAAGACTTCATGTCAAATGATTAGCCGGTTCATTGAGAGGTGGAAAAGTGGAAGGGAGAACAGAACCAGTTAGAAACAAGGCAGGCAAATTAAGCTGGCCATGCCTCCAGATGAAGGTTCTGTAGAAGTCTCCATGTTAATTTACACACAGATAGGTACATCCAGATACTTGCCAGTCGTTCCAGAGTTGAGGATGGGAGCAAATGCTCTCAAAACATTTCCTAAGTTAAATGCAAATAAGTAAAGTGTAATGCATCCAATTTAATTTATTAAATATGTTCATACTAACTCTACTTATACAATATTAGGATATATTTCAGGAGCAATTGCTCCCATCAACAGTTGTTGACAGACATGTATGTATAAGCGGAGTTAGAGTGAACATATTTAATAAATTCTAATACCACTCCATTGCATATAACCTTCTTATGTACAATTTAAATAAAATGCAATGTGTTACAACACCAAAATTCTATCTAATTAATATTGGATCATTTCACTGTGTACTACTTCTAATGTTCAACATATTGTACCTGACTTGTTGCATTTTATCAGTGCAATTGTTTTATAACAATTATCAATAAAGGACGCAAATTATGTAAAACAAATAATTGAAGTAGGAAAAAGATACTTCATGAAATGATCAATATGGGTTTTATTTATTGTTTAATTATATCTGGGACTACATGAATGATGGATCTGACAAAATGATTGATTGAAGTTTCAATTTATTTAGGATTTGTTTATTGTAGGATGCCAATAAGCACATGGAACACAACTGACACTGTCTAAAGTCAAAGTCACTTAAAAAGATAGGTCATCTGCTAGTACTGTGCAGAAAGAGATAGCAATACTAAGCTACCTTTCCTTACACCTTTTATTCCCATGCAAATTTCAATCAAATTGTTTATAATTATTGTTCCTAATATATCAAGTTCAAATATATTTGATAGATTTAAATAATGACCCATTTTTATGTCCTTCATTTACAATAGATTTATGGCACATAAAAGAACCTCAAGTCTGAAAGAAGAGGTTTCGGAGCAAAATTCTTGACCTGAATTGAATGGGACGATGTCAATCTGAGATGTTAAAGAATATCTGTAAACAAACCAAATAGTACTACTATTCATTTATAATCCTTTGCTCAGTTCAAAATGCCATACATGTGCTTGTCTTCTATAGAGGCATGGTAATATCCTACCTCTCCTCCTGTCATTTGCTGATACAAATTTGCAAAGTGTTGGTAAGTTTATACAATATTTCTCAGGCTTGCCTTTAATATTATAAAAGTCACTCAAACTAATAGCATTCTGTTCCACAAAGGTTTCTGCTACACTTGTACTTTACAACATACATGCAAGTGATTTTTCACTGTTCTGTTCCGCAGAAGTATTAGTATGGCTCTGGAAATTTGAATATATTTTTCTATAATTGCAGGAATTTTTTTCACTTATAATGTGAACGTGATTGTCAAGCAATATACACAAATATAAATGATCAAATTGACTAATAAAATAGATGATAGATAGCAATTTAAAAGTACAATTCTCCTGCCATCTCTCAACAACTTTAATTGATGCTCCTAAGTCTAGCCATATGCAACTCGTCTCAAAGTAAATCATTACTCTTTAATATTGATAATTGCATAATAGAGAATTTAAATTATATTATCTCTGAGAAAAAATACAGAACCCACTTAGCAGGAATGTCAAATACTACTCTGTACATTAAAAAGTAAAAATTTATTACCAAGGAATAACCTAATTCAAAGTATGGCAACTTGTGACAAACAGTTGTTTCTCCATTTTGCTCTTATATGATGTCATTTGTCATTTTTTACTAATATTTTACAAATGTACTTCTTTCATGGAACAGAAAGTTAAAAGACCATACTTCACAAAAACTTGTACTAATACACTTGTAATGAATTAGACCATAATTTTGTGGAATAAGACCCAGAAGAGCATGTTGGTAAACTGGCCATCCTTTCCAAAACCATCTTTCTATGAGTCGTCCATGGCCGAAGATGGAGATAACGTATCTTTGAAACCGGTACCAAATATTTTTAGTTAGTGAAGCATGAAGAGTGTTAGACAACAGATTTAATTCAGGTGAGCTTCATTGTGTTAGTTCCATATAAAATTTTTTTTAAAGTTTTTACAATTTTTAAAAATTTTAACCATCTTCCTAGCTGATGTAGCCTCTACTGGTACTTCACTCCAAGAAACAATAAGGTGCTATTCAAAAAAAATATTCTTTCTGTATGTTAACAGAATCAAGCATGACAATTTTATATTATTCAATACAGTTGTTTAATATGGGGTGTATATAATATGCAAGTATAAGAGTTGTTCAAAAGAAACTTAAACAATACTGCAATAGTGATGGGGAACAGCCAAGAGGTAGCAGCATAGCATGGCAAGGCATCTGTTGTAACAACACAGAATGTGGTCAGTCTGAGTCAGGTGCCTGCTGAGTACAGACAGTCTAAGTAACAGTTGTATGCAAATGATGCATCCGAATACAACTGAATGCAATTAAATTCTTGTCAAAAGATGTCCAGATCAACGTTACTGTGGTACCTTATAGAATATCTGAAAGGCCATCAAAAATAGATGGCCTGAAAACTGTCACAAGGTATGTTTATGCTCAACAATGCATGCCCACAAATCAAATCTCTCTCCTTGCAACTACCATGTGTTTGGTCCATTGAACAAGAATCCGAAGTTTAAACATTTCACCACTAATCAATGCTGTGGAAGAGTGGTTTCACCAACAAACAGCATCCTTCATGGATGATATTGAGAAACTTGTTCAGTACTGGGACAGATGCCTGAATGTGGAAATGATTATTTACAGACTCTCAAACTGTCATTGTGTTTGTTTCAAAATGCCTGTCTATGTTTCATTTGAAAGCTCAACTGCAAGATAAATAAAAGTTTTCTCATGAAATTTAGACATCTAAAAAAATACATATCAAGATAGTTTGAAGTTTTATTGACATTTAATACTTCCAGTTGATACTGATGGCAGTTTTCTGCTGCATAAGCACATTTTAAAAGAACTAAAATATTAAACATTACAAACCTGACAAAATACTCTTTGGCTATAACATTCCAGTCCAGTCCAAATTGCAGGCAATATGCTTCTAAACACAAGAGCTGTTTATATAAAGTTTGATACTTTTCTAATAATTACAAATTAAAATCTAATCCTAGTAATGCATTAATCTTGTTTAAGTAGTGACAAAAAATTGTTTATCTGAGCTTTTGATGCACAACAAATACTAAAACATTTAAAACATAAATTTAACTAAACTGACAGATATGTCAACTTAGAAGTTGTATATTCCAAGAAATAGTCTTAAATAAGTATTAACAAATGCACTGCTACATTCATATTAGCAAACATGTTTTTAAACATTCAAAATTAAATGTAACAGTTGGCACTCGGTTTTCCTATTCCAGCTATACTTTAGTGGAGCTTTTATCAGCTATCACTTAACAGTTCTGGTTTAGGTAGGTATTCTGGTTATTAACAAATGAATACTTATAAGCTAATGAAAATATTGTTTTAGGGGTGTGATGTAAGGCTATCATGGTTTTGCTCTAAAGGCTACTAGTTTTCCATTATACCACCCAATTCCCAAAATGTTGATGTTATCTCCATGGATATGTATGTCAGCCAGAAAAATGTGCAAAGAGAAAGAGATGGCGAAGAAGAGTGATAAATAAAAACAATTACCTGCACTGAGGTATAGGGACTTCAATGCAAAGTTGTAGCAAAATATGATAAAGAAGATGCAGACATGATGTTATTAGCAAACACTAGAAATAAATTATATATGTTACAATTGTGTTAATGATGTAGGAAAAGTATACCAATAATAGCTGTAAAATAGCAACATAGCCTTGGGCAATGCAAATACCACCAAATCTTGCAGAGGTGTCAAGTAACATCTTATAGCTGCCACACTAAAGTAACTATACCTATTTTTTTTTTTTTTTTTGACTACTATATACAAATAACATTTTAAAGCATAAGAAAACAACTATATTTCCAAAACATCACTAAATGCTAATTCTGTTGTATCTCTATACATAAAACTTACAATTCAGTCAAAACCTTAAAATATAAAGTAATAAATATAAAGAATGTGTGCAAGATTAACGCAATGTCTGAAGTTTCTCTCGAATAAGTTTGGGTTTACCAGAGATGCAGTCTGTGTTCTCTTTGCCCTTGGCAGGGACTGTTTGGTTCTTCTGTTGCAACACTGATGGTGTCTTGCGTGAGTTAGAGGATGTCCGACACAATTGCTGCTGTTCTTCTTTCAGCTTGTCTATTGTTCTCTTCTGTGCTCGCATTTGCTGTTGTAGTTTATCCACTTCCTGTCACAACATTAATGAAACTTGCTTATACACAAACTCTTCATAAAATATTCATATAAATGACAAAACTAATTTTATTTTCAGATCTAGTATATTTTTTTTATTTATTGAAATGCTAAGAGCAAATAAATACAAGAGGTCCTCACCCATTTGTCACTGGTTATTCTTAGGTGTAACCCCCATGAATATAATTTATGTTTAAATAAGTTTCTTTACTTAATTTTAAATATTTCAGTTCCTGAAACAATACCAATAAAATAACATAATTAGAGGCCCCTGTATAACATCCATGAACTCTGGCTAAACTCTGCTTTTGATTCATCTCCCTCTGGAATTCTAAAAGATATACAGAGGTTCAGCCACAATTCAGAAAATTCATTCACAGCAGAGGGTTCTCTTTCCATTCTTTTTCTTATTTATTTTCCTTGTTATTGCTCTCATTTAAGCTCCTACTCTGTTCGGATTCTTCTTGAGTTCACAATTACTAATTAACAAATGAATTTTACATATTCCACTCTACTTCAATTCAAAATATCATTCAAACACTCATTTATTAACCATCCACTTATTTTTAACTCTATATAAATAATCCCCTAAATTCCTCATTCGAAATAGATGCCCCAAAATAGAGCAGACCTAAATGTTTCATACTTAAAATCACACTGCCTAATAGAATGCAGTAGAATACAATTTACAATACAACAGATATTACAATAAATCTTTATGCCAGAATGCAATATGCTTCTTTGGTGTAAAGAGGTATTATGCTTATATACATGGAGGTTTGAATTTTGTCTTGTATTGTATTGATCGACTGCTTCATTCTTAAAGAAGGGTGAAACTGTTTATTGATGGTTTTATGGATAAACATTATTTCAAATAAGTAGATACAAGGAAGAGGAAGAATGACTAATTTTTTAAAAAGTTGTTTACATGTTGTTATTGAACTTGCTCTTTTCATGGCTCTATTTTTTTTTTTTTCATGCTTGCCTTGCACTTGATTCCCCACAGAATATTATGCCATAACTCAACAAGGAGTGGACAAGTGCTAAGCAAGTCATTCTAACAATCTTCCCTTGTACATTCTGCAACTATCCTTATCATACAGCATGCCATACTGAGTTTTTGTTTATTTGGGTTCTATAGACAAAGTGAGGGAAATGGTGCTTAAACGGTTGCATGACCAATGCAAAACCTCCTTGAAGGGAATATGCTAGCTTGTGAACTGCTGGACCAAATGCATCAAAAGGAAGTAGACTATGTAGATTATGACAGTAGACCAGACTTAAAGAACATAGAAGAAAGTGTCATCTAGGCCAAATAGATAAGTCTGTGGTAGCAGAACATGCCATCAAAGCGGAGGGGAAACATATCATCAAGTTTCAGGATACTAGGCATCCTTTCTTCTATTACACACTACCATGCAAAACTGAAACAAGAAGCCATTGAAATTTACAAATATCACAACAATTTCAACAAAAAAGAAGAAGCTCTCAAACTAAACAGTAACTGGTATGCAGCAATTGAAAACAAAGTACAACACCAACATGTGAAAACATAGCGAGCCTATCACAAGAGAGCAGCACAGGAGAGGTGAGACACCTCCCACCAACCAATCACCGCCTGCCCTGGACCAACCAGCTAAAAGCACCAGCAGTATAAATATAGCGACTCTGACAGCCAACACTTCAGATGCAGTGATACCTTCTCCGAGGAGATTTCGTCCATGCCACCGAAGATGTCTGCCGTAGTTGCAGACAAAATGTTTCCAATTTTCATCTCTAGTAGACCATGGCATAAGAGCCCGGAAGAAAATTGTAGTTACATCATTCCATGTTCTTTGAAAATCTTAAATTTGTTATAGTAGGTTGGATGGTATGTGAAACCTTTGAATTTGTACCTTTCCTTGGTGTTCTTCAGTGTGGAAATTTCTCTTATCAATTTTTGTCTTTTAAATTTATTGATAATTTTTATTTCTGTGTCTTTTTTGAAACCATTGGTTATAGTCGTCTTTGTGTCAACAACTGAAGATGGAAGTGATTACTCCCGAAATAGTTTTATGTAAGTGAAGTTTAGTATAAACAAGTTCAATACATAATTATAGAATACCTCTAGATATATTCGTTTTTTACATGTAGATAGCATTAATGTGTATACAGAAAACCATTAATGCAGTATTTACACTACATTGCTCCTGTTGATTCATTTAAACTTCTCAATAAACTGGCTTATAACTCATGCAAAAGTCAAGAAATTTATCACAAACCTTCTTCAATTCAAAGTTTTCGTCCTTCAATTTCATCACATGTTTAATTTTCTGCTTGTGATTCTGGTGACCCAGGATTTCCGCATAGCGAAGACCAAGCTCTTTCACTTCTCCTTCTACTGCTTCCTTACGTGACTCAAGAGCATGTCTTTCTGCCTCAAATGCTTGTAATTGTTCTCTAAATGGACCAATGAGAGACTCCAAGGTCTTACATTGCTGCTCCCAATTTTCAGCAAGAGTTGCTTTGGCCTCAGCTTCTTCCAGCAACCTAATTTAAAAAGTTACTTTATTAATATGTGAAAATATATGAAAAAAATAGCTTTTAAAGGGACCTTAATATTAAATTTCTCATAATTCTGAACATTTCCAAGGATTTTTCTAAACAATATTCTGTTTACCAATGAAATCAAATTATGTTATTTGGCGATATTTTAAGGCATTATTGTACAATATTATATATAGTGAAATTCACATATTATTCCTTTTGATATCCCACAAAAATCATAGTTTATATTTCACAGAACATCCCCATATAAAGAACTTAGAGTGACAACTTTTAGTCATGAAAAAAGGGAAAATTGGAGCAATTAATTATTCTTTTCCTGCATAATTACAGAGAATTTTTGTGTAGTGGATCTTAAAAAAAAATGAAAATAAATTATACAGGGCTTCCATTTCAAAACTTGAGTCCCAAATAACTCCATTTAACTGAGAGGGGTAACTCAGGTGGTAATGCTTCTCACATTTGGGAGGTTCTGGGTTCAACTATTCCTTTTTTGTATATACAGAGCGAGTCTTCTCATTCTGCTGATTGGTAACAGGTAAATCTGCATTTTATAGTCTATTAGAATTTTGGATGCTCTCAAGTGACCCACGGCATTCACAACATTTTGCTTTCCCCAACCTGGACAGCTCTATGCATCATCTTTTTAAGTTCATTTATTTTTCAGTTGCCAACCATTATATAATCTGTTAATACCACTCGTTAATTTAGAACCTAACCTAAAGTTTACAATTTAAGTTTGTAATGAAGATGGGAGTGCAAAATTTGACACCGCCATGCTTGCATGTGGTTTCCTTCCCAACAGGGCAACTCTGTACATCATCATTAGCATTTCCTTGTTTATTTTCCATTTTCAATGTTGCCAA
Organism: Metallyticus violacea; assembly: GCA_030762175.1. Lineage (NCBI taxonomy): Eukaryota > Metazoa > Arthropoda > Insecta > Mantodea > Metallyticidae > Metallyticus > Metallyticus violacea. Next base: position 6,793,771 of record CM060844.1, read on the forward strand.
CTGTTACATAATTTGACTACATACCCCTTAGTACAACAGTGTTGGAATTATAAGTAGAAATAAGATATACATTATTACCCTAAGTCTGCTAATATCATTGGTAAAAACCTAGGGGTTACACTTCAAGATTGTGATTGACCATAGGCATGCATTCACATCTTACAGTTTAACTTCTTGGTTACACATTCACATCATCTCCTAATGTTTATACACACTCTCCTGTTATTTTAAACAAGTTTCAAATATCGTATATTGTATACCTATATGCATACTCAAGACTGGTATATTTACCAGACCCCAATACAGATTATCGATCGTAGACAAAATGATGGAAAATTTGGTCCATGCTGTTTATTATATGACTTTATTAATTTGGTATGTTGCAGTTACCTGGTTTATAGTTGAAAATAAATCAGCAGTGGTGCGTGAGTTCTTTGTTTTTTATTAAGTTAATATTGATTTAGTGAAATCATACCAAGAACTTGTTTAATGGAAAGTGTTAGTACAACATGGGTTGCTCTTGTATGTCTTAATTATGGCAGTGCACCACATAGTGCCATATTTATATTTCCTAAATAGCAGTAAATTAAAGGAGAAATGAATAAACAGTATACATTGTGCAAATTTTTAAGTTAATGATGAAACTGTAGTGCGTATTAAACGTTTTGTACCAAACTTTGTGATTAGGGAGGACATTTTCCTTGTGCAATTTTCCTTACCATCATATATAGTCGCGGTTAGCAATGAAAGGAAAGATCCAGAAGAATGGAGCAAGATGAAAGGAGTTTTAATGAATGGTGTGAGAAGGATGTTATAACATGTTTTGACTCCTTTGCAAGTGAGATTAAGACAAGATGGGTACCCCTTTTATAACTATTACCAAGGAAGACTATGTCCTTTTCATTAAAATAGATGATAAATATGATACTGTCCCATCTGTCAGTTAGTTTTCAGGAGTCCAATAGTTTGGAAGGTAGTGTATTTTGAAAGATTTGTGTTTGCAGAGAAGTTTAAAACACATTTTATATTTTGTTTGCATAGGAGAAATATTGTTAGTAAACAATTTCAGATTCTTGAAAACCATCAAAATATTTTCTAATGCTAAATAATTTCATCTTGTAAATGTAACAGTTAAAGTTAAATGTTTTATATTTATTGACAGTAGTAGGGCAGCTTGGGCTGTCATATTGGGATTTGGTAAATGTAGTCGGTCTTGGCACACTTCACTGAAATTTCAAAGTGGGATGGTTGGTGTGTTAATCTAAAATGTAATTCCTCGTTTGTTTTAAACTTCCCCCTCGATATATTAATTGATGTAATGTTTTTTGTTTAAATTAAATTATATTTTAAAAATGTAGTTATTCAGACTGGCAAGTTTAGAAATGGAAGTCTGTATATTACGTATGAACACCTATGGACTCCAGATTGATTTGCCCCAATATTAATATATCTCTTAAAGCCTATGGAATAGTAAAAGCTTAACAAAACTAAACTAAGGTACCTTTTGAAGTGCTCCTCTCGTTCATCTATTGTATTCTGCAGTTCTTTGTTATGCTGCTCTGATGACCGAGTTAGCTCATGAAGGTCCAGTTCTAAATTCTCTCGCATGTTTTGCAGCTCCTTGAGATGGTTCTTTTCTCTCTGTTCTGCCTCAACTTTGAGAGTCTCAATGCCTCTTAAAGCACATTCCAGAGACATCTGAAGAGTACTTACTTCAGAACTCAACGAAACTATTGCATCATCTTTTTCTTTACATTCTTTATCCAAAGTGCTAAGCTTGTGGTTAATATCATCAATGTCTTCTTGCTTCCTAGACACGAGCTTATTAAGCACTTCCACTTCTCGTAAATATTCCTCTTTGCATTCTTTTTCAACATCTAATTCAGCCAAGAATTGCTTTGTTTCTTCTTCTTTTTGTGTTATGTTTTCTTCTAGTTGTCGATTTTGGTCAATAGTCTTGTTGATTTTTGTTTCTTTCTCTCTAATTTGGGTAGTTAGACTGTCAATTTCATCATTTGCTTTTTTCACACATTCTGAACATGCCTTAAGTTCAGTTGAGAGGTCATTTATCTGTTTTTCTTGAGCATTCTTTGTAGCTATGAGTGACCTGATATGGTCTGAGGCTTTCTGTGAGAAATCCTTATGGTATTCTAGTTCTGCATTAAGGGCTTGAAGCTGATGCTGATATATGGCATTGGAAGCTTCAAGACTAGCAATTTGTTGGTTTGCTATCTGGGCACAGCCCCGTTGATGGTCAAGCTTTTCATTTAGGGCCTCTATTTCCCGTAGATGCTCTCCGTTTGTTTCCTCTAATGTAGATAGTGTTTCATTTAACTCTAGCAGCTTGTTTGACATTTCTTCCATTTTCTTTTGTTGTTCTAGTACCTGTTGTTCTTTTTCTGCAATGTTCTTCTCTGCCTTTGCTTTGAAGTCTTCTAACTTCCTCAACAGATCTGCCTGGATCTCATCTATTCTTCGAACCATATCTGTTTCTAGATCTAGCATGCTTTGTTTGTTTTCCTCCAGGTCTTTTGTCAGTGTGTCAATTGTTTCTTGAAGGGTAACCTTCTCTGATTCAAGTGTCTTGTTTTTCACAGTGAGTTGTTCTACATCATTCTCACTCTCCAACAGTCTCTGCCTCAGAGCTTCTAAAGATGCCTGTATATTGCCAATGCCAATCTTTAGCTTCTTGCATTGCTTTTTGCAAGCAATATTTTCAGCCTTTAGCTGGTTCATCTCTTTCTCATGTGCATGTCTGGTAGCATTCAATTCTGTCACAAGAGTATCTATCTTATCCTGCAAATCAACAATGGTAAGCTGACCTTCCATATTGGATATACGCAACTCATCACGATGCAGTGTTACACCTCTCAGTTCCTCTTCCAGTTGACTTGTTTTTTGTAACAGCTTCTCCACCTCCTTCTCCATTTCCTTTGTCTTGTTTTCTGTTTCTTCCTCACAGTTCTTTAACACAGTCACAATTTTTCTCTTCACAGTTTCGACCTCCTCATTCAGACTGACTTTTACACTCTTCAGGTGTTCCTCCTCATTTTTTCCTAAATCCTTCACTTCCTCTTTCAAAGTCAATATGGTTTTGAACATTTCACACATGGTGCCTTCCATTTCCAACATTTTGTTCTTCATATCCACAAGTAGGTCAGCATGTTTCTGAGAACTTTCCTCCATTTCAAGTCTGTGTGTTTCAAGCATAAGGCGTTGCTCCATACAGCATTTCTCATATTCTGCTTGCAAGCTACTACATTGTTCACTTAGGGCTGAAATCTTAGACTGTTTCTCCATGACTATAGTCTCAAGGTTCTCTCTTACAACTGAACTGTTTAAAAGGTTTTCTTGCAGAAGTGAATGTTGATCCCGTTCATCAGCTAACAGTTTCTCCAGCTGTTTAATGAGACTCCTCAGGTTTACCATTTCAGCAGAATGACTTCTCATTAAGTCTTCTTTTTCAGACACATATTTCACAGTCAGTTTCTCATTCTCTGCACGACATTCCTCCAGCTCTACACTGGCTGAAGAGAGATCACTTTGCAGCATTAGGATCATCTGCTGCTTCTGTCCTAACTTGCCTTCCATCTCTGCATTAGCCTGCTTCAACTGCAACAACTAAAATTAGAAGGTATAAAATATTAATAATCAAACACTTTTGGTTTTAATTTTACTTGAACATTTTTCAAAGACTGTCACTATCATCAGCATGGATTCACTTTTCCAGCATGGAATTTAGGTCCCCCTCACATTGTGGAATAATAGGGTATGAAATAGCAGACTTCCTAGTCAAGAAAGGAACAAAATTACCTCAACCAAGAAAAGCACAGGACAAGAAAACAATAAGATGATAGATTAAGTTGAAAAGCACATCAGAATTCAAAATCAAAACAAAGATGCTGGCATCAAACAAACCATGGGAAAACAAACAGAATTGGGAGAAATACAAAAACAAACCCAGATATGAAGCAATCACAGTTTTCAGAACAACACAACTTGACTGCCTGGCTGCCTACCTACCTCCACAAGGTAGACATGTACAAGCCAGAAAGATATACTTTGTAATGAACCAAATAGCAGGAGGGACAGTGCACACCTAGTGCACTGCAGGAAATTTGATAAGGGACTCCAGAAGAGCAAAAACATCTCTACCCTATACTGGACATTTAGGAAGTAAATAGGGTGAAATTCCAAGAAGAAAAAGAATCTCTGTAGACCTGATTAATTTGGAGATGCCTGTCATTCAGAGTCTCAATTAACTAAATGCTTTTTAAATTAAAATGTTAATTGGAACTTGCACAGTGAAGCCAATCACACAATAGTGTCAATTAAATGCTCTTTATTTTTTTATATGAATAATTTCTTTCATACAGTTAATTTCTGGATATTTACGGGATCTATTCCACAAAAGTATGGTTTAATACATTATAAGTGTATTAATATAAGAAGGATCTGTAACTTTTTATTCCACAAAACAATGTATGCCCTATCCATTAATAATCAGATACGATAAATGTAAACAAAGAAGCTTCTAACTAGATATGTTAATTAGAACTTGTACAGTAAAGCTAATCATATTAATATCTTTCAATGTAGAATCGCTGTTTCCAAGCATACCAAAAGAAAAACTCCTAATTTATCTACATGATTGGTTTAAAACAAGTGGAATTAATGATTCATACATAAAAGAATAACATCAAACTCACAAAAATTTGCATAAAAAAAGCCTATTTTTCTTTCAAAGGAAAATTTTTATAAACAACAAGCAGGAACTACTATAGGCAGCCTCTTATCTCCATTTCTAGCTAACCTCTTCATGAGTAGATTTGAAACATACATCAACTCTGCTTTCCCATACATATTTAAGGTATGGTATAGATATGTTGACGATATATTTGCCATAGTTAACAATAAACTCATTGACGATGCCTTAAAACTTTTGAATATACAAGATAGAAACATATCTTATTTTGATTTAAAGTAAAACACTAAAAATATATCATTGCTGGCAGTTTTAATCACACAGTGCACAAACATGCAGTTATCAACAGTTTAACATACCAGCTAGTTAACCTACAAATTAGCAAAGAAGAATATTTTAATGAATACAAACAAATAGAAGAAACAGCAGTTAAAAATGGTTTTAAAAAAAACTAGTACACAAAAGGTACAGAATTTCAAGAGACAAAAACGTATCAAAGAAACCACAACACTTTCAGCAAGAAAAGATAAGCTAATTTTAAAAACTTCACATATCATCGACGGGCTACAAAAAAATTTCAGAATATTCTTTAAGATTTTAATATCAGATTGGCACCAGTTAACAGATTTACTGTTTAAAATTGGCTGATAGACGATGTTAATGACAGTATTCCATAAGAGAAAAAGTCAGATATTTACAAAATAAATTGTGCAGAATGTGAAAAAAGTTACATTGGAAAAACAAAGAGAAACATAAGCACACAGTTAAAGGAACATTTCAGGAACATAAAGTACAAGTAAATGGAGAAATCAGCAGTAGCATATAATTTTTGGACACAAAATCGTGACATAGTGAATAAAGCAAAATTATTAAAATCAGTACAAGGACCTACAGAACTAGCAACTTGGGAGAAAATCTACATCTAAAAATACAAAGACAGTTTAATGAACTTCGACACTGCCGAGGATGAAAACATAAACTACAAGTTTATCACCCCACCACCAGAGAAGAATATACATTCCCAAAGCTTAACAAATTATCCGACAGTTGAATTTTAGCCTGGCTGATGATGAGAACGAAATGTTCTCGAAACTGGTTCTATATATTATGAAAGTAAGTGAAGCATTAAGAGCATTTAGTTCAATTAAATCATACAATAATATCAATATGATTGGCTTCACTGTGCAAGTTCCAATTAACATTTTAATTAGCATAATACTGTTTGTCATACATCTAACAAAGAATTTAATTCCTTCATACAATTTTTGAATACCAATAATAAATTGATCACTAACCCCTTTCATCTGTATATACCAATGCATTTATTTCAGTAAGAGAAGGTATGCATTATAAAAATTCTGTCAAATTCTGTGTAGTAATTATTACTAAACATTTTAATTTGTAAAATAATATATACCTGTTCTTGTAGTTGCTCTTTGCCTTTAAGAGCTTCTGATTTCTCAGCCACTTCATCTTGCAGTTTCTTGCATATGGCATCCAGTTCCTGAAAATCCTCTTTGTGTCTGTTTTGGCTTTCTTCCAAATGCCCTTTGATTTGATGTATCCGTGCTGTTTTGTCTTCAATTTCTTGATTCTGCTGCTCCAACAATACTTTGTACCTATTAACCTCCTCAATCAGTGAACTATATTCTTGTGTAATACTTCCTAGTTGTTCTTCCACATGCTTCAGCTTGTTTTGTCCTTCTTGAAGAAAATCTCTTTCTTTCCTAATATTCTCTAGTTCTTCTCTCAAACTGTATACAACCACTGTCTGTGTGTTTAAAGCTTCTTCTTCCAATTTCATTATGCGCTCTTTTAATTCTTCTATATGAAATTCATTTTCCTGAATCGTCTGATCTTTGTTTTGCATCTCTACCAAGAGTGCCTGGTAGAGTTCAGAAGTTACCTCACTGGGCTCCTCTTTCTTAGGCGTGGAGTCAAACTTCAATTTTGCTTTGGCCTGTACCATTGTTGCATTAGCTTGTTTTATAAACTTCCGAGGTACCTGGGGCTGTGAACAAAATAGCATTTTTTAAAAAATTGACCAACTTTATAGTTCATTACTGATTCTAAATTGACTTACATGCTGCAAGCTGTTACTGTCATTTGCAGAATTAGAAAATTAACCAGAATGCAGAAAAACAGTGACTGCCTTCTAGGACACTATTTAACCAAACTGTACTCATTCTACCTCACAGTCTCAGAAACAATAGCCAGCTGAGAAAAGAAAGTTAGTGAATCAGCAACTTAAACGAATGGGTAAAGCTATTATTTAGATACATGCACAAACCAGAGAAAAAAACTGACTAAAGTTAAATTTTTGCGCGAGAAACTATGCCTATGAATATTATGATCATTATCTTGTTGAATTAAGAGTAAAACTTCTAAAATCTTGTCAATGTATTAAACTCTCTTGACGTTTCACATTAAAACTTTTTAATAAAAAAAAAGTTTTAATGCAAAACGTCAAGAGAGTTTAATATATTGACATGATTTTAGAAGTTTTACTTTTAATTCAACAAGATTATGATAGTTTCACTGTGTGCATTCCTACATTCATTTTTAATTGAATTACGATCATTGTTTAGTGAACAGCCACTGTAGTCATTTTTTTCAGCAGAGGACAAATGGGTAGCAATTATTTATTTAAAATAAGCAAGTACTTTATTTAAAACTTGCTCAGTAATATGTTTGCTGCTTTTCCACCCCCAAAATATTTTTAAATTGTCATTATGCAATGTTAATGTAACTCATGCATGAGATCATGCTGCATGCAGAAAACCTTCATGCTGCATTCTGATCATCTGTGCTTTTATTTCAATACTGTGCTAAATACCTCAACAAATTTACTCCTACAGCTGCATTGGTGACCCTGAAAAACCGCAAAAAGATCATATACATCTTGTACAGTACCTAATTAAAGTTTATTTCATACAAACTAATTATAATACTGAGGGTCAATAAATAAATTTTGAGATACAATAACCTGGCAATAATTAAGTTGAGAGAACTGGGTTGGCAACAGTAGAGGACGGATGTGTTAGGTGATAGCTCCTGTTTTTAAGAAGAAGAGGGAAATAAGTCACTATGGGAGTGGATTTGATAGTGCAGCACCAGTTCCCAAACTGTGGGTGGACCCCTAAGGGAATAGCTGGATTTTATCTGGGGAGTTGCGGTGGATATGGAGAAAATACTTTTATTTAAGAACTTCTCCATTTTTACATCTGTTTTTATTAAGAATGTTTAACTGTTGCATAATGATTATTTTGACCAGTTATGCAGTATCTCAACAATGGCTATTATGACTGAATAAATGTCACATTGCTGAAGTATGTGCACAAACTTGCAAATTAGTTATTATTAAACAGCAAAGTGAATGGAATAGTCACCAATAATTTTATTCGCGAAAAGGGGGTCATATATGCATGAAGTTTGGAAAGATAGGGCATAGAGTAAGAATTTGGTAGTTTGCAGCTGAGTATAATAAACCAAGGGAACAAGAAGAGGAAAGGAAGAGATCAAGAATGCTTTAATTATTGGAAGTATTATGTCAGTTTTGTTAATTATTGGTGGGGTTGAAATGAACTCTGGCCCAACTGATTCAGGGGATGTAATGGAAAAGATTCTAGGCAGAATGTATGGTTTAAAAGAATGCTTTAGCAATACTATGAACGCAATTTCCAGGATATTAAGCAGGAGATACGAGAAGGAGTTCAGGTATTAAAAAGGAAGATTGAGGAGGAAAAAGGTAATAAGGAAAAACTTTAGGACAAGAATGGTTTAATTTGTTGTTTAAAGGTGAAGAAACAAGAGGAGTTTGAGCCCAAATGAAGGTGCAAGATATTTTGAAGATGACTTAGGAGGATGGGAAATTGCGAATGCCTTTCATATGGGAAGACAAATAGGTAAGGGAGTGATAATAGTAAAAATTACTACCATGAATATTGTGTGTGAGATCTTATGTAGAGCAAAGAACTTAAAGGAACTAATATTTTCATCAACTTATCATAGGAAGAGAGGGAAATAGAGAAGAAGAATGTACTAGAAATGAAATATACCAGAGCAATTAGAAGAAAAAACATATACAAAATATGCAGCTATTGATGCAAAGGTGGTAACTACAAACAAATAAAAAGGAGTGAAGTACTGATGACTGAAGTGGACAGAATACTCAGCAATTTGATGTAACTGGAATGGGAACCGGAAGATAAAGGGTCAGTTTGCCCATGTTTCTAATATACGAGAGGGGAAGTTGGAGCTTTTTGGTCAAGTAGGAGCCATGGTGACATCATTGTCAGGAAAAATTCAACGGTTGACAAGAGAGAATATGTTGCTATGTATTTCAGTGTTGCATCAACACCACATGGAAATATTCTAGAATTTGACAGTACAGTACAGCAATATGCAGGAAAACATCCATAGCATCATGAGTCTGCAGCTGGAGGGATCTAGCTCAGAAGTAGGAAGAAATTGCAAGAGTTCAGAGCTAGAGGGGATTCAGAACAACGTGAATTGGAGTTTGTCTTTGGGTTTTATAGATTCATTGATTGAAAAAGTGCATTTATTAGCATTAGCTGAAACATGAGATGAGATTAGAATAACAGAGTTTGAATTTATAGGTGAAAAGGGTTTGAGAAGGAGTATTAAGGAAGAGCTTCAGGCGACTTGGGACTATTATTTAGAAAGGAATGAAAGAGGAAGATTAGAGTGAAGTTCCAGGATAGGGGTTATATTAGTGTGAAGTTAACATTGTGTTTAGGGATAGTTTTGCAGCCCCGATCTCTTCCACCAGTTAGAAAATGAGATGGAAGAAATTAGAAGTATTTCCTTGGTGGGAAATTTCAATGTGAGGAATGGAAATTTGTAAGCAAAGGATTGGGTTATATTAGATGATTTAATTATAAAGGAAGATAAGGGAAGTGTTATAAGGGAGAGAGGATAAAGAAGTGTATGAGGAAGGTATGAAAATTGTTTAATTTTGTGAAATCAATGTTGATCTTGAATGGTTTTTGGGGAAGATACACTTGTAGTGCAAGTGGTCAAAGTATTGTGAATTTTGAATATGTGGTTGGGAGTCATTAGGATTAGTGACAAATTTAGTTAGTAACGGTGCTCATTTTCCCTTAGCAGTAGAATGGAGGAGTGAAATTAATGGTAAGAAGGATTTATATCCAAATAAAAACGAAATGGTTGAGAAAGTGGACAGTTATATCAGGCCCATGCTGAACAGTTTTATTTATGCTAAATTCTGCAATGATAAGTCTGCATGTCCATGGATTAATTTGTATAATAAATTAAACAAGTGTGGAGAGGCATTATTTTTATTAGAATTTGTGCTCAAATGGGTTGGTAATGGTATGCTTAAAAGGAGTAGGAATATATGTGCAATTTGTAAAATAAGAGTATATTTTGTTTGAATGTTCAGGAATACCTGAATAGAGACAACATGCAACACATGATAAATGTGTCCAAGGTAAGGTAAGGTAATACTCTAGAAGCCCTGTACCAAACAATTTCCCTTATCACCCTAACATAGGCTCTTTGCAAATCAATATACACTGCATATAGTTTACCCATTTTTCTCACAAATACTTGTTATAACTATCAATATATTGTTCACAGTTCTTTTTCCTCTCCTGAAACCACCTTGGAAAGGAGATGTCATTCCCTTGAGCACATCCCTGAATTCTTTCTTACAATATGCTCATAAAAATAAAGCTATTCCTCTAGTTATTCAGACTTGTCTCTCCCTAACTTTACGCTTGATGTGCTTAGTTAACAATTGAAATTCAGACATCCGATATCTGGAGTTACCAGTTCGACCCCAAAAACCAAAAATTTGTCTGGGTCTTCCCAGATGAATAGCCTTCAACAAGAAATGGAAGAAAACAGTGCCATCGTTTCAATAAACAGTCACAAGACCAATGCTGTGTTGAAAAAACAGAGAATCTCTCTACATAAGATGTTTCATTCTCCAACCCAGCAGAAGCTGCTACTGCCTGTGAAGAGGAGAACCAATTTCCTTATTGTTCATTATTGCAGATCTCAAAACTTATTAAGCAACCCTCTGTCATCATTCACGAGAACAAATTAAAAGCAAAAAGAAATGCATATTTACTTTATATTTTGTTTTAAACATTTAAGGAGCATTTTTTTCAAAACTCAATAAAGAAAAAAAAAATTAGAAAAATAGTTATTTATAGATTCTATATCTTGCATATGTTAATAATGAAATCAAATTTTGCAAAAACCAACATTTGCCTAGAATAGAGAAGAAAGCTAAATTATTCCAAATTTGATTCAGCACACATTCCCAACACCTGTATAAATGCCAGTTTTCTTCCTACATACTCTCAAACAAAACAAGTTGACTGCCTCCTTGGTCTAGTGGAAGCATTTATGACTGCTAATCCAGAGGTCCTGAGTTCGAATCCCAGTTAGGTCAAGCAGTCTGTTTAAGATTTTTATTGAAATTTTTCCTTACCCTGAAAAAGTGAATGCAAGTATCTTTAAATACTCTGAGCTTATTAGCATCATCATTAATTTATTTAATTTCATTCATCCCTACAGACCTACACGTACAGTATTCAGTTCACTATTTAGAGGTGATGAGAAGACCAATGCAGTCAAAGCAGGGGAAAAAACAGAGAGAGTCCATTATTGCTGGTATATTCTTTTGTGTTCTGCATGAGAATTTAACCAAAAAATGTTTTTCTTCACTCATTTCTGAGTGTCTATGTAATAAGCATATTCACCCAAACAAATAAACATAAAAGTAAATTCTAAAAGAAGAAAATCTGAATGAAAAATAAAGGGCATATGATGTTTCCAAGCAGATTGTCTGTTCTTGTAAGAAATTTTTTTCTACAGCACAGAAGTCGTCTGAGAAATCAGAGGGGACAGAACTGGTGTAAAGCACAAAGAGCTTACTTGTACTTGGAAAAGGGGGAAAAATAAATAAATAAATTAAAAAATCAGCTTTAAAAAATAAATGAATTTGCACTTTCAAAAATTAAAAAATAGTTTAGTTCCTAGCATTCTGCAAGTTTGCAAAATAGTTATAAAGACATAGTCTGGCAACCAGCAAATGGCAAGAGGGGACTAAAGTGCGACGGGGCTTGAACTGTTTATCTGCACACATATGAGTGTGTATGAGATATCCTTGTCATCACATGAATGAGGACCCCTCAGACCAATATCTTGCAAGCCCATTAGACTTATAACTATGGACGAGTATATGACAACACTATTTATTTTTATTGGCACTAATGTATCTGAACATAGTATGGAGAGTACAAAATGTTTGATTAGCACATTCTGGTCACTTACCAGACAGTATAACCCTAGAACTGGTCATTTACAATGATTGCAATGGTAAACATTGTTTTACATTTATATAAAACAGTATATATCTATATACACATTTAAAATAATAACTAAAAAAGTAGAAAAAGAATAAAACACTTAAATATTCAGATTATCGCTTGCAAAAATATAAATAAAATAACAATTTAAGAAGCAGAAAAAGAATAAAACACTTATATATTCACAGATTATCTTGCCTTTGAAGAACACTAATTATTCGAAGTATATACTGATGCATTTAATTTAACACTTTTTGATGCATTACTGACCCATAGCTCTGAAAGTTTAATCAGAGATAGAGAGATGGCAGCTATATTTTACATAAAGTGCATATACCACGGAGTTTCAATATTATGCATTAATATATTTAAATTCTCTCTCTCACTCTTGCCATTTGTTTAATCTTTTTCCATGCATTATGGTACTTATTTTTACTCTTTCTATTGTCTTCTTGCCTTTGTAAAATATTATTGTTCAAAATATAGCATGCAAAAATCTGTAAATATTTAAGTGTTTTATTCTTCTTCTTGTTTTCTTGCTTCTTTAGTTATTGTTATTTTAGTTACATTGTTCAAAAATATTTTATTTTTCACATATATATATTTACATATCCAGGTTACATTGATATAAAATCATTAGTGTTTCTGAATCAGTATGATGTATTGTTACTCATACATCCCTTTACAGAATAATAGGTCTTTTTAAACAGATATTTTTTAAGAACAGATTTGAAGGATTTATCATTGTTTATTAAGGATTTTAGGCTAAGGAGTAGTGCATTTTATATTAAAATGCATTTGTAATAAACCCCTTTTAACGCCGGGAAAGTGTTGAAACCAATCTATATGATGTGCTTTTTGTCTTGTTATATAAAATTCATGAGAGATAATATAAATTGACATAGAAGAGTTTGAATTTCTAATTACCTAAAGAGTTTTCTGTATGAATGTTTGCTATGTGTACCAGCAATTATTCATATAGTTCTTTTCTGTAATAGTAAGAAACACTTACTTTCAAAAGGGTTTCCTTCAAATATAAGACCATATTTCATTCATGAATTGAAATAGAAATAATAAACTAATTTTAAAGTCTTAATACTGACTCACATTGCAGACATTCATGCACAAATCCTTTAGGCAATTGATATTTTAACTCTTACATGTGAATACATATTATCGCTCTTGAACTTCTATGTAAGAAATAAAGAAAAATTTGTACAAAACCAAAATATACACGACAAGAATAGTAGGCAAAAACAAATCTGCACAGACCAGTTTCAATACTTTCCTGCCATTAAAAAGGTATTTATTACGAATGCATTTTAGTACAAAAAGCTTTTTCCTCTAGCCTAAAAACCTTAATAAACAATGGCAAATCCTTCAAATCTGCACTTCAACAATACATATGTAAAAAGGCCTATTAATCTGCAAAGGAATATATGAATGACATACAGTATACCAAGTTAAAAACACTGTAATAATTTTATGTCAATGATATGTAGACACATATATAGCGAAATTTGTGTGAGTGATTTGTCTGGTTCTGCTTTGTTTTTAATTTTTATTTTAAACATTTACACAGATGTATAATGTATTTTTTATAAATGTAGAAGAATATGTGCTACTGTAGTAATTGTATATGACAAATTCTATATCTGTTAAGTCTTTGTGATCATTTTGTAAACTCATGGTATACTCTACAAACTAAATAAAATAATATTAATTGAACCTAAAGCTAATAATGCATATATTGTAGTTAAGATAAATGTGTCTTTCCAATTCAGGCAGTTAACAATTTTTTATACCAAGATTATCTTTGGCTTGTAGAAGTAATAGGGAATTTGCAGATTTATGAGTGGTGAATTTCAAAATATTTGTTTTAACTAGATTTAATTTAACGACAATTATTATGCTTGTTTTCTGCAGATAGAACAGCATTGCCTACATCTTGGATAGATAAGGAGGGATAATTTATATATATCAGAAAAAGAAAAGGGTCCAAACAGATCCTTCAAACACTCCATGCTTAATTATTCCCCACTATGATGCATTGTTTTTTTAAAGGACAATTTATTTCCACTTTTTGTTTCCTTTTGTCAAGGTAGGATACAAACGACTTTAAATATTGTTTTGTTATTACACAGAAAGCTAATTTATCTATCAGAATTTCATTACTGACACAATCAAAAAATTTTGCTAAATTACAAAATATTCCCCTTCATGTATTCTTTCATTCAGTGCAGTTAAAATTTCATTGATAAGTTTAAAGATCACATTTTCCGTTGAAATTCCCTTCCTAAGACTAAACTGATTATTAATTAGAATAGTGATACATTCAAGATAATGGTATAGCCTATTATACATTACTTTTGCAAACACCAGAAAATGTAGGTGAAATAATTATGAATCTATAATTAGACATATTTTCCTTTTCTCCTTTTTTGAAGAGGCCTCATTACTAAATATTTTAGTCTTTCAAGAAATACACCAGCTGTTAAAGACTCATTATACAAATGCCCATGAGGAATATTAATTTCCATTGCACAGGCTTTTATGACTTTGCTGTTAATCTCATCTTACTCTGAAGAATTTGTTGATTTTAGTTTACTGATGATATTAGTATAGTAAGAAGTAGAAATATAAATATAAGAAAATATGAAACAAAAAAAGACTGCATATAACCAAAATATAAACTAAAATAACTTCATTGAGAAAAGTGCAATTGTAGTTGAGGTCCCTATAGACTTTTGAAAAAGCCTGTATTTTTGGACTGTACAATATAATGAAAAATTTCACTTTTTTCAAATGGTTCAATATCAGTTTCAAATGTCCCAGGCTGAAGTCATGTGGTAGAAAATAGATGGAGAATAAAAGGCAGCAAGTAAAAGTAAAATTGAGTTTTATGCCTTTATGAAATTTTTGAAAAAAAATTGCTCCTGGTTTAGGCTAAATACTTAAGCAAAAACTATGGGATTTACTGCAGAAAGCTACTTGGACAATTTTATGAGTTTTCAACATTCATTGAACAACTATACTGTTTTTGCAGTGCTATGAGAAACAAAAAAGAGCTATGGTGGACTTTTGTAAAAGTGATGTTTAATACTAAGAATTAATAATGATTGAGTTGAATTTGTAACACTTACATCACTAATATTTTAAAAAAGGAAAACTAAGTTTCTGGAACTAATCGTTCCCATTTTCAGTTCCAGATCGACTGCCTACCTTGTTCTTCATGGTGGTTTGGTTTTTCTCTGGTAGTGGTTGGATGAACTTCTCTATTAAGACGTCACTTGGTGGGATTTCAAAGTTGAAAATGTGATTTTGGTTCTTCCAGATATAAATGTTTTCTCAGACTGTAAGTTCTGTTTTTCCTGTAATATTTTTAATTGGGAAGGACCAACATAATATTAACAGGAATCCCAAATTACTTAAAAATATTACAGGAAAAACAAAACTTACGGCCTGGGAAAATATTTGTATCTGGAAGAACAAAAATCACGTTTTCAACTTTGAAATCCCACCAAGTGACATCTTAATACAGAAGTTCATCCAACCACCACCAGAGAAAAACCAAACCACCACAAAGAACAAAGCCGCAGTCGATCTGAAACTGAAGATAGGAGCGATTAGGTCCAGAAACTTAGTTCTCCTTTTTTAAAATATTAGTGATGCAAGAGTCACAAATTTCACTCAATCATAAATTCTTAGTAAAAAAGAACTAGCTAAAATTACACAATCTTGTTTTTTATATTTTAAACTAGAAGTCAAATAGTACAATGATCTTAAGGAAGTAAAATATATGAGCTACAAACTACAGTAATATTTCTATGTGTATTGCTATTTTATCCCTAAGGTGCAACAACAAAATAATATAGCTTACAGTGCGAAAAACTGGCAGATAGCTGCAGCTTGCTGATTTACCACTACTGCTTGACAGAGAAATGTTTGCTGGACTTCCTGTTGTTGCACTACATGAAGATGTTTTGCATTCGCCAAATCTCTCGCCCTTCTGAATCAAAGCATATTTAACTTTTGTGTCAATTTTTGGGTCATAAGCTCCTGGTGGCGGGGCACAACCTATAGAACAAATGTATGTATATATATCGTTCTGTGGATCCTAAATTGAGAAAGAGCTCTAGGATAAAACAATGTAAAAGAAAAAGAAGAAAAAAAAAAACATATGCCCAAGATGAATCATGTCTAAAATATTCATTCAAATTTTAGAAGATGTGAACTGTTAAAGAATTCCTTTAGAGAATTTTTGAAAGATATTAATTTAAGTTCATTTCCTAATAATTTAATTCTTTTGGGTAGGCCATTATATATCTGAGTTGCAGAATATTAGGCACCCTTTTAGAAAACCTGTAATAAGCTAGCAGGCCTATACAAATCATTACTGTTTCCAGTATTGAGTTTATGTACACTGAATTGTGATTAAAAAATATTAAGATTATTTTACTACATAACACATCAGGTCATATATATATATATATTCTTCTGTGAGAGTAAGTGCATTTAATTTTTTGAAAAGACTCTACTAAAGGATTATTTTTTTCCTCCCAAGGATAGTTCTAATAGCTTTCTTTTGCAAGAAAAAAAACTTTTTCTGTATAAGAAGAGTTACCCCAAAAAGCAATTACATTTCATTGTAGAATGAAAATATGCAAAATATATCATGTACAAGGCGTCTTTTGATAAATAATTTAAAACTCTTAGAGAGAAATAGACTGAAGTAAGTTTGGGAATTCTTCCAGTTAAGATTTTGATCAATTTGTAATCCTAAGAATTTTGTATGACTGATTTCTTTTAGGGTATGATCTCAATAATTGATTGTGATATATTATATATATATATAAATTCTTTGTTCTGAATGAACAACAATTTCTCTATCAATATTTTAATAAAGTCTAAAAATATCTGCATTCATGGAAAAGTGTAACAGTATCACCTCTTTAAAGATGTTGCTTTAATGCTTTTTATGGTGAGAAAAACTAAGTTTTACTTTCTTATAGTGCCCAACTCCCCCCGTGAGAAAATGAAAAGCGGCTGGAAATTATATGACACATTTAGTATTTTAAAAATAATTACTGATTAAATTGGACGTTAATTCATGGCCAGCTCTCATTGGCCTTGCTATTTGAAATTAAGAAATTAATACTTACTCGTCGTATCGTTAAACCGTTGAATCTTGGCTCTAGGAAATGACATTTTGTAATCTTATATACGTTGTGATTCAGCAAATCAATCCTAAAACAACTTATCGCGCACCGTGCTTGAAAGATCGTTACTGCTGCACTGTATTTGTAATGGAGTTTCGTGCAGTTTATTGTATGGGTTTTAAATTCGAAACCCTAAACAGATTAACCAATGGCAACAAAGACCGTGCAGATGTGGCCAATCATAGCGCCTCCGCATAGTATGGACTAGCACATGGCTGGATCAGCTGTTCAACGTACACACACACATGGCAAACTATGAACATCAAGGAGTGTTGCCCTGTTATAAAGCAAGATTCTATGTTGAAAATGCATATTAATGTTCAATTTTTTTCATTCATTATGATAATTATTCAGCATAAATGATTGAATAATTATTCAGCATAAATGCTCCAGCTATATTGAATGAATCAATGTAAATTAAGAACAACTAAACTATATTTAAAGAAACCAAAATTCTATAAAATTGTTAAAAACAAATTGGGGATGTAAAACGTCTTTTTTTTTTTTTTTTTTTTTTTTAATATGTTCAGCTGCCTTTCCCACTATGCTTTGTCGCTCTGTATAAGGAATTAATTTTATTAACATTCCTAAATATACGTACTTTCTGTTACGCGTTTCTTGTCAAAAATAAGGAAATCAGCATTTAAATCTAAATTTACAAATAAGTTGGAGCGTAATGCAATCCAGTCTTTGATATTTTCAGTTGGCATCACAGGCTGGCGTATTGTAGTTTTAACCAATGAGATCATATCGCAAAAAAAGAGAATAACCAATAATGTGGAATTTGTGATTCGTACGCTTTTCATTGGATAAACTGTGTAATTGCCAACATGGTAAACTAGATCACCGATAGGAAGTAAACATTTGAAAATGAAGGGTTTTTGGTATTTTTGTGTGTTGTTATTAGCTTTTTGTACTTTGAAAACCATCAGTGGACAACAAAGGAAGAAAGATGTAAGAATTGATATGAAATTTATTCATATGATACCGGCTTTGCATTATGGGTACCTTATTGCGTTTAGATTTACTGTCATATATTTCATTATAAACGTTTTTATCACATAGTATTTTTTGTGAACTTGTTTTTAGTTATTATAATAGCCCAGTCTAACCTTTAGAGTATTTCCATTTTGCTTAAGCGCTGTTATTTAGGTTATGTTGTCACAGTCAACCATTATCTTTAACAGGAAGTCAATTTAAAATGAATACTTTAGAGTATCAAATCAAGAATGAAATAATTCTTGAAAATCTGGAAGATGTTAGCAATATGTAATTACATTTTATTTAATTACAAGAGATTTTGTATGCTACAGAGTACATTAAAAGTATGCTGCTACCAAAATGAAGTATAGTTAAGCCTTGTAATATAGACAATCTGAGGGGATAATAGTTTTGTGAAGTTTTTCTGAACATTTTGTTAATTGTTTGTAATATATACTATTTCTCACATGTTTGGTTCAGTTGTCTTTGATTTTTTGTTTAAGGGGCAAAGCCTTGGCGAAAGAGTACAACAGCTGATAGACATGAACCTAAAGCGATCTGTCTTACGTTTCAATGGCAATAGGTTCCGAGATTATGTCAAAGCTACTCCACGTAATTATTCAGTCATTGTAATGTTTACAGCAATGGCTCCTCACCGACAGTGTGCTATTTGCAGGTAACTTAGATTATCATATTTCTGTCAAAATTCAGCAAAAAATTTGCATTTATAATCATTATTGATACATGTTCTGGTTTATGGGCTTACCTACCTTACAAGATAAAGGACAGTTAATAATAAGAGTTATGTCCTATGAATCTCATATTATTTTATCACCCACTGATGCCCTTACACCCTTATCAAATCAATTTTAAGTAGTAACAAGAGTAGTAGTAGTTGCAACAAGAAATTTTTTTAACCTTATAACCTCTTATGTTCCTGTAATAGAGGGGATTAAATATATTTTGAAAAAACTAATATGGCTTTAATTGATATCATTGTATGATTCAGTTGAACTACACATCTCAAAGCTTCACTTACTTTTCTTAAAGATTTTAATGTCAGGTTGGCACCGATTAATAGATTTAATGTTAAAAACTTACTGATAGATAATGTTAATGACAGTATTCCACAAGAGGAAAAAGCAGGTATATACAAAATAAATTGTGCAGAATGTGAAAAAATCTACACTGGAAAAACAAATAGAAACATAGGCACATGGTTAAAGGAACATTTCAGGAACATAAAGCACAAACAAATAGGGAAATCAGCAGTACAGCAGTAGCATATCATTTTTGGACACAAAATCACGACATAATAAATAAAGCAAAATTATTAAAATCAGTACAAGGACCTACAGAACTAGCAACCTGGGAAAAAATTTACATCTACAAATACAGTGTAATGAACTTTGACATTGCTGGAGATGAAAACATAAACTACAAGTTTATCACACTGCCACCAGAGCAGAATACACATTCCCACAGCTCAACAAATGATCTGACAGTTGAACTTTAACCTGGCTGAAGATGGGAACTAAATGTTCTCGAAACCGGTTCCATACATTTATGAAAAGTAAGTGAAGCTTTAAGAGTGTGTAGTTCAACTGAATCATACATTATATCAATTAATATGATTAGCTTCGCTGTGCAAGTTCCAATTTACATTTTAATTAATGTGACTTTGTTAATACATTCATAATTGAATGCTGAATTTGTCTTAACCTCCCAGCCTTAAATGTATATTTTGCCACAGTCTATCTCCATCCATATCACTTCTTCCAGTCACAGATCATACCCATGCCACCACATTAAATGCAAAATCTGTGCATGAATTACAACATATCAGTCATTCCAGAGCCCCAATTAAGCCAGAAACTTTAAGATTACTTCATTTGCAAACTGAGCATCCAAAATATTCTATATTTGTTATCTTATAAGCTGTGTAAAAGAGTTAACATTTGTTTAACATCATCTAATATTTTCCCTATGTATGAATAATCATAAATATTCTGTTAAAACTTGTTTAGTGGTTGTTCACTCTGTGATGTCCCTCTATAAGGATTTTGATTATACTTTTAATTAATACATATTCATGCATTAATGACTAAAGTTCCTGAAAGTTACTTTAGAGATAGAGAAATAGCAGCTCCCTCCCCCCTGATTTTTTGGGGGCATAAGCCACATGCATCACCAAATTTAAGTGTTACTTAATAATATCCCATTTAAATTTAAGTATTAAAATCCCATTTATATTTAAATGTTACTTTATAATATCCTATTTTTTTAGTTAATATTTTTTTCGTATATTAATATAATGCTTTTACTATTTTGCTCCTCACAGCAGCAGCCTGCAGCATCAGTTGTCAGTTGACTGCATAAGAGTCCCTTTTCTTCTCATGACTTGTTTCAGTTATTTCCATGCATTACATTAGTTTTGAGATTCATTATTCACTATTGTTAAAATTGATCATTACTGGGCTATTTTGCCATGGTTTTTGGTTAAAATTAAATTAAATTTAAAACCAATATTTATTTTTACTACTATCACTTGCCTTCTGGCTTTGAAGAAATCAAGTGATCAAAATATAGCTCTATTTGTGTGACTTGTTTCAGTATTTTGTTTATCTCTTCTTATAATTATAGTTATGTTGTTGTATGAAAGTTGCTTTATTTTTCATATGGGGAGGTTTCTATGCTTCACAAGGTATAGTGGCCTATTGCCTGCATTTGTCAACTTGTTGCCCAACACATGCACACAGTCTTATGGTAAAACGTCAGTGTAAAAATTGTCTATATTATGAAGGCAATTGCGAATTCTCAAGGAATGCAGCTGTTGTGTTGTATTCATAAAATGGTTTGTGAAAAATTTTCTTCAGAATTTCATTGATCCTACTTTCTAGGCACCAAAGTTGTTGTTGTTGTTGTTGGTGTTGTTGTTATTATTATTATTATTATTGTCGTTGTTGTTATGAATAGTGTATATACAATATAAATGAAAAATAAAGTAACACTTTCAGTAATGTAACTAAAATAACAATAGCTAAAGAAGCAAAAAAAGAATAAAACACTTTAATGTTCACAGAATTATTTCTCGTATATGTCGAATTGCTAGTGTTCTTCAAAGGTAAGAAAACAAATGTAAGTGGTAAAAATAAATATTGAATTTTTTCTTTATTAGCACTTGAGTTGATTTAATACTCTTATGCAGTCAACTGACAACTGATGCTGCAGGCTGCTGCTGTGAAACATGTTCTGTATAATTCAATGGTAAGTGGAGCATAAGAGTATTAAATCAACTCAAGTGCTAATAAAGAATAATTTATTGCTTCACTGTATTACTTCCAACAAGAAATTAATTTTAAATTTAATGTTTTGTCGTCTTGATTTTGAAGAGCATTAATTTTCGACATATAGCAAGTGATAATTCTGTGAATAAAATGTTTTATTTTTTTCTGCTTCTTTGTTGCTATTTTTTTTTCCCCCTCTGAAACTTAGCATATAATGATCAATTAACAAACGATACATTGAGTTTGTTAACCAGCAAAATTGAACCATTGGGGGTGGGGGTTTACCTAAAGCAAAAATTTAAAAATCACTGTAGCAGCTACAATTTCCCCCCTCATTGAAACTTGATATATGCTACTGAAATAAAACAAGAAAAATAGTTTGTGAAAATTAATGAAATCAAACTATTATGAGTGGAGGTTTACCTGAAACCAAAAATTTAAATATATATATATATATATATATATATTGCAATGAAATTGGGATATACCATTTAAATAAAACAAAAATAGTTTTTGCAAATCAGAGAAATCAGACTATTAGGGATGAGGGTATACCTGAAAACAAAATTTCTGTAATCACCAAGGATGTTGATTAAAATGGCCCAGGGGTAGATATTGCATATGGGGAGATGTTAGTATTAACAATTTGGTATTCAAACCAAGTGATAACTTGTTGGTGTCGTATGAAAGAGTATAGGGGGAATAGTCTGCACATGGACAAATAATCAGACTTCCCTTACAGATAGCTGCAGTCCTGCAACTTTAGTATCAAATAGCAGGAGAAAAAGCCTAATTCCAGGGATTGCTGTAAAACGATGGACAAATCTTAAACTATAGTGTATGTACTGTATTAACCTTGGTAGTATAATGCATACAACAAATGCAGGCAGAAAGAGCACAATGGTTTGAGAACACAGAAAAACAAGCAATTGCATGACTAAAATTAACTATGTAGCTTAAAAATCAATCACATTCTGTTTTAGTAGTTATACGTTAAGTGCAATTAGAAACATTGAGTTAACATAACTTGTAACTAAAATAATAATGTTGCAGGAAAAGCATATATATGTATATCTTCAGTTAGCATTACTTGTTTTTTACTACATACTTTGCTCTAGTGTTCTGTAATACACTTCAAAAATTCAGTTTGCTGAGGAATTTGCTTAGTATACACTGCTCTGCCATGACAGACCTTTTTTTTTTCTTAATCTCTGATGGGGCCTGAAAACCAGAGTGAATAGCAAAATGATTTTATTGGCAAAAGTATATCAATAAGTCACTTTTCAAAATAATTACCATGAAGGTTCAGACACATATCATTCCAATGCATCAGTTTTCCAATACTCTCTGCCGCCTGTCTATTGAGCCAGATCTGCACAATGTTCTGGTTGTCCCCCACCTCTTTTCATTCTGGGAAAAGGTGGAAGTTACTCAGTGCAGGTCTGGGCTGTAAGGGTGTTCAAACACTTCTAATTTGAATCTTGTAAGAAGTTTTTGGAGTGACGCAGCACAATGTGGTCAGACATTGTCATGAAACAAGGCCATATTTGAAGAGAGTTTGTCTCTCTGTTTGTTTTGTAGTCTCTTTGTTTTCTTCACAGTGATATCCCATGTATCTGCATTATGATCTCTGGTTCCATAAATTCAACCAGTAACAAACCTGGCTGGTCCCAAAACACTGTAGCTATCAACTTCTTGTTGCTGAGTATATGTTTAAACTTTTTGGGTTTTTTGGCAATCACTATTGTGACTGCAGTTTGGTTTCTTCATTGCTGCAACGAATCTACATTTTAGCACTGGTTGTTTCCCAAAACTGTTTTCTATTGTCCTTATAATGCAGCAAAATCATCAAGGCTGATGCCATTCGCCACTTCTTGTGGGTGTGGTGAACTTTAACAATGTTGTACATTATCCTGCATTATTTCCCAACATTCCTACAGAAATATATCTAAATTGTTAAAGAACTGGCTTCTCTTCCTATAAACTCCTACTGAAGTAATAGATGATTATATTAGTTTGACCGTCATGGTTGGCCAAGGTCATTAAGGCACAGACTGGTGAGCAGTAGGTCTAGGGTTCAATTCCTACTACTGTCCTCCCTGGCTGGGAGTTTTTCCATGGTTTCCTCAGTCCTTATAAATAGCAAATGCCGGGGAGGAATCCCGAATGCTTCCTTCCTTTAAAAGAAACTCCTTTCTCAATTTATCATTCTCCATCTCATATATCATCAATGTTCACCACCTTGTGGTCACTCAGTAGTTAAAATGGACATTAAACACTAAAATGTATAAGTTTGACTAAACTATGTACCATGGACAGAAGTCACAGTATGTATTCTCTTTAATGGCAATATTAGCTGAAGCAGGTATGTCAAGAAATTTTTAATTTGTTCTGCTCTAAGGCTTTGTTTTAATACACATATTATACATTAGAACAGCACATAATGATTAAAACACAACAAGATATCAACCTGAAACTAAATCTGGGTAAAATGGTCTCCAAGAAAAACAACCTACCCAAAGTATTAAGATTGACAGGATTTAGTACTTAAAACAACTATTAATCCAATTGACACATGGCATAGAATATATACAGATGGATTTCTTAATAATGGAGAAGCAGGGTTTGGAATATACTGTGAAGAATTCTGTCAATATATACCTTTGGGACAGTATGTTAACAATTTTGATAGTGAAATAATGACCATCAGAGCAGCTTTAGAAAATCTACTATATAGACCTTACATAAATAAAAGAATTGTTATCTTAAGTGACTCTAAAGCAGCACTACATAAATAATCAATTACGGTTTCCCACCAACATACACTATAAATTAAATAAAGCTATATCATACCATCCAGATCAGAAATAGTTTTTACATTAGTTCCCGAGCCACATGGGATTAAAGGGAAATGAGGTTGCTGATACTTTAGCAAAAAAGGGGAACCACTTAAAATTAAAACCATCTTTTGAGCTAGGACTTCCGTCTAAATTGAAACTCACAAAAAGACTAATAACTGAACACAAATAACACAATACTTAAGGAAAACCATATGAAGATCTAAAATACTTTCAAACATTTTTTATTTAAACCAAGAAAAATTGTAGTTGCCCAATTGCTCATTTGTTGGGCATGACTGCCTGCCAGAACATCTCTTCAGGATAAAATTAATCAAGGACAGCAAACTTGATAGCAATAAGCAAATGAAAATTAATTTGAAAGCTCTTTATTAGGAAGCTAATGGTAAATATCAGCATCACCAATGGCCAGTAGCAATCAAACCATATTAAAATATGTAAATATGTTCCTGTGCACTGCAGTTCACTACAAGCATTACATACTGTATTCAAATCAGCTAACTTCTGACACACACGTGCACACCATGAAAAGCTATTTAAGAGATCAGGCAACTTCAAGATAGCTACTCACTGCGTGTTTTTAACCATACACATATCAGCCTACAAGCACATTATTGATAAATTTAACAGTGCACAAAAATTTTCTTTATACATCCTGCAACACAATCTGATATTAATTTTGGTGATGGGAAGTTACTGCAAAATGACCTTGACACTTGCTAAAGAAAAATCATGTCAGGTTTTCGGCATTCAGAGCATGTTTTTGTTTTTGTTATTTATTAATAGTAATATTGTGCTCACCATCATAGTAGATGCTCAAATGCCTACCCACTACTGTGAGACATGCCTTTTTGAAAAGATTGTGAGATATTTGCTGGTGAATATTGTAAACTGTCAAACAATATTTTGTTTGGATACCTCCACAGGTTTTATTTCAGGTACAGCAGTAATTTTATATGGATAATTCTAAGTGGCTGACATATACTAACTGCTGTGCTAATCATGTTTAAGACATTCAAGGAGAAGGTTGTAATTAATAACTTATTTCATCAAGTTTTTTCTTTATTAAAACCCTGTTTTTGGTCTTGGCTTCTTGTCCTGAGTTTGAACTTTGTTCACCAATCTGTAAATAGCGCTTTCTGGTGGAGATGTTACTGGAGGAAATTCTCTCCTATAGTACTTGTAAGAGGGGCGTTCAGAAATAGTAGCTTTTCATAACCTTATTTATTATGCAACATGGCTCAATGCACATGGGATCTCTCAATATAATCCCCACCAACATCAATACACTGTTGCCATCTTTCTTGTAACTCATTATGGATTCATAAAACCATTGTTTGGGAAGTACCACGCCACCACTCCTGGACAGCTGCTTAAATTTTCTCATTGTTGCCAAATGTTTTACCTTGCAGTGAGCCCTTCTTATTGTCAATAAAGGCAAAATCAGACACAATGATCGAGATCCAGTGAATATGGTGGGTACAGCACAACATGACATATTTGGAGATGTAGTGCTGCTGGTGTGGAACCATCCATTATGTTGGAGGAACAATCCTGTCGATCACCTTCTCTTTTGTTGTTGCTGAATCCGGCATCTAAGCCAAGTAAGGGTCTCATAGTACCCGTCACTGTTGACATTGTTCCTTGAGGAAGCCAGTTTATTAACAGTATGTCTGAAGTGTCCCAAAAGATGGTGATCATCTGCTTGCTCACAGATGGAGCAGCAGAAGATTCTTGGGCCAGGGACTCTCTGATGTTCTTGCCCATCTTCTCTGGTTTATGGTAGTGACATGACTTGTCACCAACTTCTGCAAAAAATCAGTATCTTCATTATGCATTTCCAGTTGCCAATGACAGACTTCAATCCCTTGTCCCTCTCTTCCTGTGTCAAGTACTATACAACCTAAGGTATGCACACTTTTTTCATATTCTTATTGCTGTGAATAATGGTATGCACAGCTGGGTGACCGAGGTCTATCTGACATTCCATTTCATCAAAGGTTATGTGCCTATCAGCCATAATCAATTCAGACACAACCTCAATGTTCCTGGGATACCATGGTGTTGACTGGCAACCAGTACTCTCATTCTTATGTGCAGATTTCCTATTGCTGATGACCCAGTAGTAAATTTCTATTCAGGAACTTCTTGACCACATACTATCTTGTTTTTCTCTACTTGACAATAAATGAACATAATTGTTTCGCTACACACACTGCTTATAACTCCCATCTAGCATTTGCATGGCATGCTAGTATTGCTAGTCCATCGGTTTATGAATGGACATGCCCAAGATTGTACAGTATTCATAAAACCTGCTATTGTAAATAATTTCTGAATGCCCCTTGAATAATTTCTTTTGCACTTAACAATTGTAAATAAATATTCTTTGTTCTTGCATATACCTCACTCTCAGCATACTCCACATTACACAAATCCATTAGAAAGTCTAGCACACATTTCCTACAGAAATGCAAATGAGACAGTTGGTGTGATAAACACAAATGACCAAGCTCAATTATCTGTGTCAACAGAACTTAATTCCAGTCTTATAGGGAATTGCACATATTTCTTAAGGATTCAGCAAAAAACTCTATTTAGAAGGACACATGCTAGTTTGTTTTTGTACATGTGTTACTGGTTGCAATTTTTATCTTCCATTTCTTACAATTATTTTAATTACAGGCATGCAAATGATGAATTCCAGATTGTAGCAAATTCCTTCCGATACTCGCAGATCTACTCAAATAAACTTTTCTTTGTACTGGTAGATTTTGATGAAGGACCAGATGTATTTCAGATGGTAAGTGGTTAATGTTTATTAATATTGTGTTATAATTCATGACTACATTAACCATACTGTGAAATAAAATGACATTACTGTGTTTTTTTTCTAATAGTTGAGGTTAAATACAGCACCAGTATTCATGCATTTTCCACCAAAGGGTAAACCTAAGCAGAGTGACACAATGGACATTCAAAGAATAGGTTTTGCTGCTGAAGCAATTGCTAAATGGATTGCAGAAAGAACTGATGTGCAGGTAATTATATCATCTCAATTAAAGAAAATGAATTATTTATTCTTAATTTTCTTTTAAGTGCTGAGCTTATTCTATCAATGGCTTTTGAGATAAACGGTTTAGTGCAAATTTTATAAAGCCCTGATGTGTAAAATTGATACAGGATTCAGCTTTTGAGTATAAGGAAAAGCTGTGAGGAAAAAATCACTACTGGGGCAACATGATATTAAATCAGGCCTACTGTTGACAAGCAATGTATTTCTATCCAAGATGCATCATTAAATTGTCATTTTATGTTATAGCAGCTAAATCAAACAATCTAATTTAACATTTTCTGTTCTGCAATGGGCAATGTTCTTAGTGCTGTCACAATCACTAATCTGGGCTGTAGGAAGGATGGGGCAAACATTTGACTTCTAACTCCTGCAGAAAATGAGTTGTTTCCAGTGCAATGTGGGCATATGCATTGTCGTGATGGAACAGGATTCCAAGCATACCAGTCTTAGGACACTTTCTTGGTACATTAAAGTCTTGGTGCTGGTATTTTGTTCTGGCAGTGACAGCATTTTCCTTCAAGTGAAACTGTCAAAATATGACCATTAGCTCAGAAGAAAGAACAGATCATCTTTTTGTGAATATGTCTCACTCACCTCACTTTTGTTGTGGGGATCTTCTCCTGTGAAAACCCATGCTGATGATTATCACTTGGTTTCTGGATCTTACTGATATATCCAGCCTTAGTCACCTGTTATCATGTTAAATATGTTTCTTCATCTTTTCCATCAAATTTTTCTAACATTTGCTGGCACCAATCCACACATGCTTTTTTTCTGCTCATCTGTGACGTGTTGAGGGATAGGACTACAGAGCTTCCTGACATGAAGCTTTTTTGAGGATTTTTTTCATTGCTGCCAATCCAATATTCAGTTCTTCTTGAATCTAATGTATAGTGATCACCTTACTGCAGCATATACTCTGCTTTCATCATATTTTCATCCTATATTTTACCTTTATTTTTAGTAGTTCATAACAGTCTAAAGACTCTTCAATATAAATATTCTGCCTTTCAGTTTGTAGAATGCTTGCTTGAAAGATATTTAGCTGACCTGAAATGCTAATTAGAACTTGTACAGTGAAGCTAATCATATAATTAAGATCATTGTAAGATTGAGTTAAACTACACATTCTTATTGGCTCCACTTGTTTATGTTTAGTACATGTTTTATGGACCATTGTCCACATCAATGGTTGAGTTGACAGCTAGCTGAGGATATGGACAAAGACCCAACAAAAATTACGGGTCAAATACCTGGGTCAAACAAAGGGGATGGTCCCATTTTTTACAGGCATTATGATAGGCTTACTGTTGATTTTTATGTAGTT
This sequence comes from Metallyticus violacea, assembly GCA_030762175.1. Classification (NCBI taxonomy): domain Eukaryota; kingdom Metazoa; phylum Arthropoda; class Insecta; order Mantodea; family Metallyticidae; genus Metallyticus; species Metallyticus violacea. The sequence goes on from CM060844.1 coordinate 6,822,588, forward strand.
ATCAGTATGGATATCTATTTTGAAAATATGAAATTCAATAGTATTGTGGTTTTTGATTATTTTAATGTCTAAGACAGGGAAGATGTTGCTTGCTGTTTCCACCTTGAATTTAACTTGGGTGTCTTGCCAGTTGAGTAATTTTAATGCACCCCATTTTCACTTTTGGTTGACAATCACAAAATTGTTATCTGTGTACTATGGTAACATTTATATTTGTGTGAGAAAGGAATGAATTATTCATATTTTTGGGAAAACTATACAAATCAACTAACAATGGAGAGAGGGGATTTCTTAGTGCCAGTCCATTCATTTGTGAATTATAAGGTTACGTTGATATGTATATTTTGATGAGGTAGAGGTATTCTTCTATTACTACTCCAGAAAATTTAACCAATTTTTTAAAATGGTAATTAATTTTCTTCTGGGAATGCTGGGGAAAATAGATAGAATCAAAGGAGACTAATAAACCCTCATCTTCCAGTTTGGTTTGTATGAGAGTTTATCACCCATATGCAACTTAGCTAATTATGTACTACAGAGGTTTCAACCATGCTGTATCCTTTCCTACATCTCCCATAAGGCACATTTTAAGTGCCCAGTTTGAATCCTGTCTTAAAACATTAATAGAAAAACTCATATTGCAAATTCCTCTGAGGTACATACAGGCATGCTGAAAATGGTACCAAACATAGAACACTTCCTTCATGCCTAAGCTTTTACTCACCAGGATAAAAGATATTAATATAACTTTAATACCTGCCTTGTAAACCCAAGGTTGCAGGTTTAAACCAGACTGATGTTGATGGATTTTTAGAACATAAAAGTTAGGTTTACTTCAGAAAGGGAAGTCAAACCATTGGTCCCATGTCATAGATTTATGGCACACAAAAAGAACCTCAAGGCTCTGAGCAAAATTAATCAGCCATTTAGTGCCCTGAATTGAATTTGGTGCTAATATTAAAGAGCATACTTAAATAAACCAGATGAATAAAATAAGTAAAGAGGTAACTTTAGCATATTCTCTGTCTGTTCATGCAAATTCGGGCAACAGGTCACCTTAGCACACCTGGGCACTACAACAGTGCTTACTTTGGTGCTTACAGTGGTGCTTACATTGCAGTTGAAGGGTTGGGGATTCTTATTCAGCACTACAGTGCAGTATCAGATCAATATTGGATGGTTTAAAATATCTACTTCTGAAAATAGTTCCATATATTCTAAGGTTCAACCATCTTCTCTCAGTGCTTTTCTATTTCGGAAGAGTTTTATTTGTAGACCAGGGTGATAAGTGTTTAGTGTGTGCAAAGGTTATCACAATTAAGAGGTGTAATTTACATAGATACTATGTTATTCCATAGCAATTAATATTAAAAATGCACAGTGATAGAAAGAGTTATAATGACAAAGCCGTTAAAAAAAAATATTAATGAATATGCGCAAGACCATAATGGCAGTGAATGGGCCATATGTCTCAATTTTAAATATAGCTAATAATGAGATAACTCAAAGTATTTACAGATGGGGCATTTGCAAAGCAATGCATAATTGCTAAAGCAAAAGAGAATTTCTTTACCAAAAGCATGAAACTTAAAAATGCCATGAGGGCCATAATCAAAACCACAACTTTTGTTTGTTCAAAAGGAATGTCTCATTGCCATTTTAAAGCATAACTAGATGAACATAACAGTGTAACATAGTGTACAGTGTGATTACTGTAAAGTATGGTGGTTAATCTTGATATACATCTTGAAAGATATTTTGATTTAATAGAGGAGTATACTGCATACTTCCAAACTTTGAAATGAAAAAAAAATGATCTGCTTCCTCTGTTAACTTCAATGTTCTTTTTCTTTTGAAGGGAAAGGACAAATCTCACAGCTGTGTCATTGCATCAGAACAAAACTGTTATTATAGAAGCAATTAATTTTAAATAATAATTACATAATTTACCTTTAAAAACTAATATCAGTTTCTTAGTGTTAAGAAATTGGTGATGTAGTAGAATATGTCAAGATATTAGACAAACAACATAATGAGTATAATTTAAGATTCCAGGATATAGAAAAATTGAAAGCTCATTATAATATTTTTGCTACTTCTTTTTCTGTTGGCTCTAATAGTGCTCCTAAAGAATTTAAACTAGAGGTCATAGATCTGAAATATGATAGTGAAATGAAAGGATCATTCTAAAACAAAAAAGGTCTGCAAGATTTTTACTTAAAAGTTTTCCTATTCCCCATTCCCACGATTACACAGACATGCTGCTGATATATTGAGCATGTTTTGTTCAACTTGTAACTGTCAACAGTTTTTCAATAATGAAAATGTCACAGAAGTCAACATTTCTTACCAATTTGAAACGTACTCTTTATGGGTACAACACAGACTGATGTTCCAAATAGTGAAGAATTAGTTTGAAAGAAAAGAATGTAATGCACAGTATGAGTAAATTAAACCTGGTTGATATAATGTTATTATTTGTTATCAATAGACTTTATATAATTTTCTGACATTCTCATTTTATACTTATAATAAATTTAAATTCATTCAGCTTATAAATACATTTATCAATTATATAGTTCTTGGGATTAAGCTAAAATCTAGTTCCTTTACAATTTTTATACAATATGAATCCTTCAATTTTAGGATCTTTGTTGATTTCAAGTTTAGCATTATTTGTGGTAATTATACTTTCCTCTTGTAATATAAGAATATAGATGATCATTGGTTAAGTTTAAATAGCAGGAATTTTCACAGTGAAATATAGTATAATGTAACAAATTATTTATGAGGAATTCACTCCAATTTCGCCTTTGAAACATGTGTAAATAAGTGGAACAAAACTAGTATAATTTGAGTGAATTCCTCAGCCTTCAAAACATGTCCAAGTAAGTGGAACAAAACTAGTGAAATTTAAGTGGATTCCTCATAAATAATTCATTGTATTGGTTAAGTTATTTTCATCTTTTGAAATTGCAATTAGTATAACTTATTTATAGAATCTAACAACTGTAAATAGCCTGTTAATTATAAAAATAATTACAGGAGTCACTACAGGAGTCCTTCGGTTTTAACTCATACATACACCTTAAACACCTCTTTTATAGTAACAATATTCTATTCATGTTATTTACACTACAGCTTCCCCATAATTCAATACCAGAAGATAAAATTGGATACACAGCATACAGTTTTTAGAACATCAAGGTCTCATTACAATGCCTAGATGTCTTAAAGTACAAATACAAAAACTAATCTTTTTTACATATAAAGTATACATGTAGATTCCAAGACAAATTACAGTCTACATATATTCCTAAAAATTTGTAACAATCTACCTTTTCAATTTTTGTATTATTTAGTGTAATTACATCATGCCCCCTATTTACACAATGATCAAATACCATTAACTTATTTTTGTTAGATTAACCTTTAAATTCATATCATGTAAATAGATACGACTTTTAAAGATATTGTAACAGTTGTTTCTAACTGGATTAAGGATTTGTTAAGGTATACCTTTGAGATATCATCAGCTTGATAGGTTCCTTGTTGTGAATTTCTGCAAATCATTAATATGTATCGAAAAGAGAAAAGGCCCCAAAACTGAACCCTGCATTACATTTGCAGTTATCAATTTAGGTTCAGATATATATCTTGTTTTCTTTTTACCTGTTTTATAAATAATTTCTGTCACTATTTTCCTATTGCTTAAGTATGACAGTAATATTTTACACATCTTACCTCTAATTCCATAAAGTTTCAGTTTATTTATCAGTTTCTGATTTAGAGACACAGACAAACTCCTCACTCAAGTCTAAGAATATCCCAGCAGTTTTGAAACCATTATCAAGATTGTCAAAAATTTGCTGAATAAAGGCTGATATTGTTGTCATAGTAGAAAGTCCCTTTCTAAAACCATATTGTTGTCTATTTATTATATCATACTTTTTAGGAAATCCACTAACATTACTAACAAAATCTTTTCAAATAGTTTGCCAGAAGTTAATGTTATTGGTGTGTAATTGCTTACATCATGTTTATCATATTTCTTATATATAGGCTTTACTATGCCTAATTTTAAACAATCAGGAAATATTTCATCATCCAGAGAGTAATTTATAAGATAAGTTAAAATATTTAACAAAGCATTTTTACATATCCGGAATACAAGAATAAACTGTTTTATGGATACAGGTATTGTAATTAATATTCAATATGTGTACAATAAAAAACTATTCAGTAAAATCATGTGCCAGATAACTTATTTTTATTTCCACACATCAACATAAGATGCAGATTTACTCCTATAAAGCATGTCTGTTACAGCAAAGTGAATAATTTCACCACCTTAAGCAAAACCTTGCTGGCACAGTAAAGCACAAATATGCATCAAGTGAATACCAGTCCACTTGATGTTGAGCGTGCGGCAGGGCAGATAGTTGTGATGTCACAGGACATTGAGTTTATGTCGACTGCTTTAGCAGATAACTTACCCTATAATGATTTATTTTGTTTGTTGTCACTCTGGATGTAAAATCTAAATATCTCTATTATATTAGACAAAATTGGATTTGTTATATAATCAAAATTAATTTTATGTTTCAGATTAGAGTGTTCAGACCACCAAACTATTCTGGCACAGTGGCACTAGTCATGTTATTTGCTGTTGTTGCTGGATTCTTGTATCTGCGAAGAAATAACCTGGATTTTCTATATAATAAAAACTGCTGGGGAATTGCATCTGTAGTAAGGAAAATCTGCATTATGACCATAAAATTCCTTATAATCATTACCATATGTTATACTAGAATTAGAGAATTATGACTATAAGAAGTACATCAATATATGAACTTGAGTTATTTGCAATGGTTAATGACTTCTGGTTGTCATTGCTATAGCTGAAAAGTAAATTGATATTTCACTCATATAAGTTGTATTTTGTCAAAACAGATAATATGATAATGTAGGTAATTTTATAATTGTGAAATATAAAAAATCAGGAGTCAAGTCTTGAGATGTTCTACAAGGAGAATTGGAAAACTAAGGTTGCAACTCAAGTACTTAGTTGACAATTTATTTTGTTTAAAAAAGATATACTGTATTTCCATAAATCTAATGCTCACCTTTTATTCAAATGTAGTATTCAAAATTGTGGTATGCATTAGATTCGTGCAAATCAGTCCATAGTTCACCAGTAACTTTATTCAAAATTATTGATTATTAAGTATTAATGCATTGCAGGCAATTCTTGACTTTATTACATTTATTGTTGGCCTATTATTGCTTAGAGTGTTTAATAGTAGGTAGTCATGAAATGAAGAGCAAATAGAGTAGAACATCTTATGATGCTACTTTCAAGTATAAAATAATTCTTTAGGCTGAAAAAATGTTAACAGAAAGGCAGGAAAGAGAGTTCAATGTAGCTGAGAGCAACATTCACTTGTGACTGCAACAGAAATTGACATTATTTGCAACTAAAACTAGTAGGAAGAAATTCACTGGACCTGGCAAAGGAAGACATCATGACATTGAAGAAAAAGTTTTGGAATTCATACATTAATGGAGGAAGAATAAACAACCTGTGACTAGTGGCACCATAAAAAATAACTTTTTCTTCTTTGACCTACACCAACTGTCCTGGCAACAGCATGAGTGATGGATTTTGTCCTACGTGCTCCAAGATGTAACAATAGTCCAATTATAAATTCAGTGTTCTGATCTTTTTATGAAGCAGATGGGCTTATTTCTGAGATGCTGTACAACAATATGGCAAAATCTTTTTTTAGGATTTTAAGTTTCAAATTTGGGGTGTACACTACAGTCGATGGCACATTAGATTCACATAAATGTCGTATTTGGCAATTTTTTTATTTTTTTTAAGTAATTCGAAATTTATGTAGGAACTCTCATATGAAGATTAGTGCTCTTTTTTTTTCTTTTTCTTTTTCCCGCTGTCATAAATTAAAGTGTTTTTGTTTGCAGTTCTTCTGTTTTGCCATGGTATCAGGTCAGATGTGGAACCATATTCGAGGACCACCATTTGTGCATAAAACTTCATCTGGAGGGCTTGCTTATGTACATGGATCTTCCCAAGGGCAGTTCATACTGGAAACCTACATTGTTATGGTTCTGAGTATCCTTTAAAAAAAATTAATAGCAATTTTAAAATATGAAATATATCTGAATAGGAGACAAGCTTTATATTTTGAAAATTTAGGGACTGTCTTAAATTTGCATATTAAAAAATAAAAACCAGGTGGGTCAATGCTTTCGTTAAAGGCAATCAAATGCCGTGTTATTCTCCCTCATTTTCATAAATAAGAACACTGCCTGTCAGTAAGAAGACGAATCAATAATCTCCGCAGTCAGAACACGAGCAACCAAAACATAATAGTCTATTATTGTGCATTATACCATTTAAAAAGGAAACTTAGATGCAGTAATGAAAAAATATGCACATGAAAACTTTGTTTCTCGATCAACATAGGCACTCATATTAATTGTAGCCATATTTTGCTGCTTGCAAGAATTAGTAATTCTCAAGACAAAGACACTGTCATAAGCTACTGTTGGCAAACCTCTCTTCTAGCTCCTGCATGCCATGTCCTCCTTGCAGCAGCAAGAGTGAGCAAGTCAGGCCACCAAGATATGAGAGAGATTTAAAGCTTATTTGACTGGTTTTTGCTTTTATGTTGTTTTGTACAATTATTTGTAGCCCTTAATTTTGTGACATCATAATAGCACGAAATAGCTACAAGAATACAGGTCTGCCAACAAGGAATAATTTTATGCTAAGTATTTGTAACAGAAATATGTTATAATAACCAATATCATTTTAACTATTAACAAGATTGGAATCAGTAAATAATGTTTTCAATGATTATTGATTGAAATACATTTTTGTATGTAAATTAGAATTTTGTAACTAATGGCAGATTTGTAGTCGTTTATTTGTGGCACTTACTAGATGCTTCTATGCCTCATAGCACTGCAATGCTCATTTGTCCCACTTTTATGTAATTTATCAGGCTTGGAACTAGCAACAAAACTGTCACACTTCCACAGCCCTCCCTCACTTGTAGTTCATTGAATGTAAAGCAATTAAAGCTCATTGAAATGACATAGTAACTCACAGCTCTGATTACTCTGGTTTCTCTGATTCACAATACTTGTTTACACTTAGTTGGCAATGAGTAGGTAGATAGTACTGGAAGTGATGAAAGTGAGAGTGAAAGTAAAGAAGAGGAATGTGACAATTAGCATTTGCAATGAAATGAAGCAATATGCCTTAAATAGACAAAAAATACAAAACATTCAAAATATATTGTAATTTTAGGTAAATGTTCCAATGTATAAATATAATATTTTGCAGACTGCCTCCATGGTGCAATAGTAGCATTTGCCACTATTAATCCGCAGATCCATTTCCAATGGTCAAAAGTGGGTTTTTTTTATTAATTTTTGTTTTATTTTTGTTTTTTTATTAAGGTGAATGCCAGATAAATTTAAGGTGCCGAGAGCTCTGAGCACATTTGCACATCATTAATTCATTTCGTTACATTCCATTCATAACTACAGACTTACACCTTAGAATTCAAATCCAATCTATAGATGCCGTGAGAAGCCCAATGCAGTCAGAGCAATAATAAATTACATGTTAAATAAATAAATATTATATTTTTTGAAATTTATTTATAACCCAAGGATGAGAAATCAATTTTCTAAATATTGTCCTTTCTTTTACTGCCAACAATGTTGGAATATGTAATAATGAAATATAAAGGGCATTCAGAAATTATTTATAATAATAGTTCTTTGTACTTAATTTATTATGCAACATGGCTCAATGTTCATGGGATCTCTCAATATGTTCCCCACCAATGTCAATGCATGGTTCCATCTTTCTGGTAACTTCATTATGGAGTAGCAAAACCATTGTTTGTGAGTACTATACTACCATTCATGGAAAATTGCCTGAATTTCCTCATTGTTGCCAGCCCTTCATGTTGTTCAGTAAGACATAATCAAATGGAGTGACATCTGGTGAATAAGGTGGTCATGGCACAATGAACTCCATCATTGCCAACTTTGTATTATAGTGTTGGTGACATGGGACTGTGCATTGTAATGTCAGAAGAACATTCTTGTTGACCAGTTCCCCTTTTGCCATTGCTGAATCCTGCATTAAGCCATGTAAAGGCCTTGCAGTACACCTTGCTGTTTACAGTTGTTCCTTGAGGAAGCCAGTCCATCAGCGGTAGTCCTGTAGCGTCCCAAAATACTGATCAACGGCTTGCTCGCAGATAGAGTAAGGGCAAATTTCTTGGCCGGGGAAGAAAGCATGAACTTCTAGTCATTTGGTCAGATATATACACAAGAATTCAATGTAGCATTAAATTATGAATTACAAACTGTAACCTTTGCAGCAAGAAAATAATGTGCAGGCTTTAATCCACAGGAACAGGTAGTTCTAAGATAACATTAACCACCACCAACTTAAATTTTAGCATTAATATTAAATATTTTGAAAGCTTACATTCAGCAATAATTATTATTATTAGGATTCCAATGGCATGTACATGCTTTATAATTGTTTAATTTAATAAAAATTAGTAATAATTTTTCTTAATCTGTATTCAATTGTGATATTACTTTATTTATACAGAACCATCTGGCAGAAAATACTGGTAGTAAACACAGTTTTGTGACATGCTCACTCAGAATTGGATCCCATGAATTACCCAAGATGTCCCTACTGTATTTCCATATACTGTGGCTATATTACCTTGACCTAACCTTATTCAAAACCCATGCTATCAGTAAGTTACCAGATAGCAGTGTGGCCAAAGTCATTAAGGTGAAAGCCTGGGATTCAGTTCCTGCTGGAACCATTCTCCCTAACTGAGGCTTTTTCCAGATTCATAAATGAAAAAAGCTTCAAATGTACTCTATATTTAATTGTGGAATCCTTCCTTCTTTTAAAAAAAATTCCATTTCAATTTCTCATTTCATCTCATGTATCATCTGTCGGCTGTCAGTGATGCCATAGCAGTAAAAATGAGCATTAAACAATATTCAAAAGAAAAAAGTGAGTTACCACTCACATCATGCAAACATATGCAAAGTGTATTCCTTATGATAATATCTCAGGGTTTCTTGTCATGGTCTTTACTCGTTCCTTTTCCTTTGAATGCACAACAATAACATGGTTATCAATGCCTGAAATTATAGCTCAAGAAGTTTGAAGTGAAACTGAATAAAACTATAGCTTGCTAAATGCACAGCTGAATGTAATATGTTTAAATTACCTGTATTGCATAAAATAAAAGTTGTATTCTTCCCTTAATCATTACCAAAGATGCTGCTGTTGTGTTTGGAATGATTCTTATGACTGAGGCAGCGTCTCACAAAGGAGATGTCAGAAAGCGGCGAATACTCTCCATTTTGGGGCTGGTTTTAGTGGCTACATTTTTTAGTCTTATTTTGTCCATTTTTCGATCAAAAGCCCATGGTTATCCATACAGGTAAGCACTGTTTCATTTCAAAATGTGCAGATATCTGACCGAGAAGCCCCTGTACCTCCTTAGTATTAAATGCATATGTTTATTTATATTGAATGTTATTTCAGATATTGGCAATAGAATTTAAGTGGTGCATGGTGGTATTACATCATCATCGTTTTCAAAAAAGGGAGTTTACAGTGGCATTATTATTATTATTATTATTATTATTATTATTATTATTATTATTATTCAAATAATGGGGCTGGTATTATGGCATTGGTATTATTATTGTTTTCAAGGAAGGGGATTTAGGGGGGTATCATGGCATTTGGTATTATTATTGTGGGGACTTAGGGTGGTATTATGGCATTGGTATTATTGTGTTAAAGGAAGAGGATTTAGGGTGGTATAATGGTGTTGGTATTATTATTGTATTCAAAGAAGAGGCTTAAGCATATTGTTCTTGTCATTATTATAATGTCTAAGGAAAGGGTTTTAGGAAGATATTATTGCAATTGCATTTTTATTATTTTCAAAAAATAGGTATTATTAATTATTATGTTTTCATTTAATTATAAGGGATTGACTGTGATAAGTACTATTAGTCAAATATTAAAAGAATTAACTAAAAATTTTAATTGGAACATTGCAGTGATCTTAATTAAAAGAATTGTTAAAGGCGGAATATAAGAACAAGGAAACAGAGGAACAAACAGAGTTTAGAGCAGAAACATCCATTATTGATAACCTTTTCCATTTGAAGCAGATAATTAAAAGATTGTAGTTTATAATCAGGAAGTACATATATATTTATAGATTTAGAAAAAGCTTGTGATACAGTTCCACCAACCAAACTTTGGGAACATTAACAAAATGCCAGAATTTAAAAATGTTTAATTAAACCAATACAAAATTGATATGAAAATTCTATGGCAAAAATTAAAATACAAAATATTGCTATCAGAATTTCATGTTACCAAAGGTTTGCTTTAATTTTAAAACACCTAATTGTATGGTAATAGAAGGAGGAAAATAAAATCTAATTATAGAAAATAAAGAAGTGATTAAATAAAGTGACATATAAATATATAGATCCTAAACTTATTCATTTTTTACACTAAACTCCACTTACATAAAAGCATCTTCAGTTGCTCACAGAACCGCATCTTACTTTTATGTAAGTAAGAGCAGTTTAGTATAAAAAATGAATACCTAAGTTTAGGATATATTACCACTCCATTGTCAACAGCTTTGTAAGTACAATATTTAAATATGTAGGTGCTATAATTACTGATAATGGAAAAAGATAAAGAAATTAGAGATCATTTAAAGAAAGGAAAATCTGCAATATTGACTCTTAATCCTACATCATGGGATAAAACATCAAATTTATAAAGTGATCGTTAGAACACCAGCTTTATATGGTGCAGAAACATGGAAAACTAAAAATAAATATATATATAAATACATTTTTGGCAATGGAAGTGGATTACTTAAAGTAGCACTTAAAAACCCTAGTTATAACTTCCTTCAGAAGAAAAATAAAGCCATTAATCCTGTGCCATACATTTATGGCATGAAAAAGAACTGTAGGTCTAAAAGAAGAGGCCTTTGAGGAAAATGCATTGACTACTTCATGCCCAAATTAAATGGAAATCTTAATTACCGAAGATGTAAAAACGCATCCTTAATAATAATAATAATAACAGCATTACAATTAATCTGTCTTGAGTGTGCAGCTATAGATATGTAAGTGGTAGTAGTTATAATATAGAATTAGTGCTAAGGTGTGAGTGAACAAGCAGACAGGGGAGACAATAAGTCATGTAGTGCAAGTATTTAAAAATAGATTTAATAAGGCCCTGTCTTAAAAAGCAACATTGCTGAATTGAGAAAAGCTGCTTTTGCATCACTGCATTGATTGAAAAAATCTCTTTGAAATTAACCTGCTGAACTTGGTATACAGAAGAAAACAATGCAAAATCTAAAAGTCAGACTATTTTACTCTTTGTTCATCAGTGAGTTATCAGATGGAAATCGAGATGGCGTATGGGAACTCTCCAGCCACAGTGTAGTTTCATGTGCATTTTATAACCACTTGTTTTCTCTTTTTGTTTTCAGCTTTCTGTTTAAATGAAGAAAATGTGTCGGCACATCTTACCAGCAATTCTTATATCTTGTAATTGTGAATTTAAAGTTTGTTTATTTCTAATTGGAAATGTTACAAAGGGAGTGTACAACTTATGATAGTTTTATATATGGAATTATGCAACTAAAATTTAGTGTGTAGTAGAAAGTATTAAATCTCAAACTTTATTCTCTATTTATAAAATTCCTCTAAAATGCACTGTAAAGTAATAAGCTACATATTTTTATTTTTATCATTACTAGAAAGTGATATGGTTAAGTTTATAAATATTGTGAAATCTATTTAGTTTGTCCTAATTGAAGAATAAATATTTCCAAACTAAGAAAACAAAATTTGAATCATGTAGACCTATTCAAACATTATGGTATGCGACCGCCATGCGTGGCCAAGGTCGTTAAGCCATGGACTCATGAGGGGGATGTCCAGGGTTTGAATCCAGCCAGGACTGTCCTCCCTGACTGAGGTTTTTTCCAGGTTTTCCTCAGTCCTCATAACTGGCAGTTGCTGGGGAGGTACCCTAAACTTGGGCCTGGAACGTTTCCTTCCTTAAAAAATCCTTTCCCAATATATAATTTCATTTCATGTATCAACAGTGTTCACCACCTGTGGTGCCTTAGTAGTAAAAACAGGTATTAAACACCATTAAAAAAATGTTACGATATGCAATAAAATTGAAATATTAAAGAATTTTTTCTGCAGAAGCTATAGTTAAAGATTGACAGTGACCTGTTTTCTGCATTGTTGATTGTGCATACATGATAATTTACATATAGCATCACAAAACTTAACTTTTGGAGTCTGGTGCACCTTATGAACAGCTTAATTGAGCACAGCTTTGTCAGGAAATGCGTGCCTATCAAGAGATTGTTCATTACAAGGGCAGCTTGTGCATCTAAAATCAGGTGAAGGGCTAACATTAAAATATTTACTAACAGAAATGCAATTATTTTTGGCATTGAGACTCACTTAAATGTTTATATTAAGTCAATCTTCAATATTTTTGGGCTGCAAACTTGTTGGTTAGGTTCTGACAAAATGATGGCTGCTTTCTTGTGAGCTGAAATAATAGTTCCTCTTATGTTGAAATATTTGCCAAAGAAGAAAGTCTCTTGTGAAACTGCATTCCATAAGAAAAATTTTATCTGCTTTAGATGAAAAAAGTTACTTTCCACAAATGTTGTTAAAGATGAAATTGTCAGAATAAGGGGAAAAATTGGTGATGATGATAATAATAATATTTTTACCTGGCAAAGCCAAGACCATAAGGCACCCTCCTCCAATTTACCAGGAACAATTACAGTTTAAAATATGCTAACAATAAAGTACAATGCAAGTACCATTTCTCACTTTTTAAAAAATAAGAGACATCTATTTTTCTGCTATATTATGCTGAAAGAATGCATGAATGTGAAACCAAGGATTGGTGTATTCATTATTTAGCCAGTATTTATTCCAGACATTTGAGGAAGGGGAGGGGCAAAATCAGCGTGCGGGGCGTAAAGAATTTTTAATTCTCGAGCAAGCACGCTGGTTTTGAGTTACTTTCAGCAGGATGTTGCACATTTATACAACAATGTATTGTTAGAAATTTGTTCTAATTATTTCCAAGTTTGCATTCTTTATTGTTATTTTCAGTGTTTTATAATATTTAATTTCCTAACTCTCGATTTTGATAAACTCAATTATAATCCAGTACTTTCTCCATTTAATCTTAAATAATCGCTCCTCCCCCTCTGAGTTCCTTTGAAATTGCAACAGCAATTGAATCACTAATAAATTGGCATGACCGCACCAATAAATTTAGACAATATTTACTGGCACTGTTTATATTATGGATATGTGTCCAAGTCTAGGGTTTATTGCCCAAATAATAATAATAATAATAATAGGCTCTTAACTGAGCACACTTGTCAAGTGTCTAATTCATCAGGATAGAAAAACAAATGGTCTGCTTAATCCAGTTTGTCAATTGCATTGCTAGCCTTGGCATCTTTACATTTGTGGAGAGAACTGCTAGTATTAATTAGAAAAATAAAAAATGGGTTCTTTGTTTTTAAAATTTAGTTATAAGCTTCGTTATTATAACCCTTAAAAAAATATATATATATTTTACACACCAATGTCGTGCGTCAATTGTTTTGGAATTTTCTCACTAGAGGGATATACTGTCGGCGGCCATTGCTATTAAAGCTTGGAAAGTGTCTGTCAAATTTGCGTATTTCTATAGAATGTGAAAATTCTGTGAATTCGTTCTGATTGTACCATTATTTGTGAAACCATAGTGTTTAGCATCCTATAATAGGTAAGCAATAGATTTTCTCCTGGAATGTTAATCGCAATGTTTAAATTTAACTTGTACAATAATTCAATGTAATTTTATTGGTGCAGAAGACATAAAGATGTACATATCTATGCTTGTCTGTATGTATGGAATATTTGTAATTTAGAAATTTTTGGAATCGGGATCTGATATTAATATGATAAGACACAATGCAATCAATACAATGTTCTCAACGTACAAAGTGGTTTTCAGTGGCGCATGTCTTCAATTTAAAAGCGCGCGAAATTTAGAAATAAGCATTTTATAATGCGACACTTATTTTACCTCTAGTGTCAGATGGGTGTTCCTGATAAAAAAAAAATTGGCCAGTCTAAATTAGATTCTTGAAGAAACGCACTTGAAAAAAGTTACCATCCTATCCGTATATCTTTTCTGTACATGTTTTAACTCGTAACCAAATTGTTTTGTCAAAAATTCTAAGACCGACACGGGTGGCCGGAGTCGTTAAGGCACGGACTCGTGAACGGGAAGTAGAGTTCCATTCCCACCAGGAACTTTCTATCATTTTTTTTTTCTCCCCCAGGTCTTTAAATTGAAAATGCAGGAAGGCACCCTAAACTAGGCCTAGAAAGCTTCCCTCAACCAGAAAAAAAATATTTTCCCGAGATATCATTTCGTAGCATGTATATCATGAATATAACTGCTTTGATGGCTCAGTAGTGAAAAATGCGTTATACACCATTTAAAACATTATACAGTATATAACATTAATTAAAGACACAGTAATAATTTAATGTTTATTTATTTATAAATGTGAGAATGTAAAATATTCCTTATTTCCAGTATTAATGGATTGTCAGATCATGATGCATAGATGCTGGTGTTAAATAGCAATAAAGTGAATTCAACTGTCAACAATACCAGTCATATAAATGATGCTTCAATTGTGAATTTTAAACATGATCTTGGTTCTGAAAATTGGGAAACAGTCTATATTAAAGATAAAGTAGATTATAAATTAAATGAATTCCTAAATATTGCATTACAGCAATTTGAGACAATTTTTCCTAAAAAGAAAAGAGCCAAAATAACTGACCCAAATAGTAAATTATGGTTAACCACTGGAGTAAAATATTATGCATGAACAAAAGAAATATTTGTTTACAAAGTAGAATTAGCAATGACAAAAACTAAAATGCACTATAAAAAGTACTGTAAAATATTGAAAAAAATCATTAAAGAAGCGAAAAGTAGGTATTTCTCCCAAGTCATCAGCACATCTACAAATAAAATTAAGACTGCTTGGAATATAATAAAAAATGAAACCTGTAAATCAAATAAAAATGATAATATATCCTATTTAGTTTATTACATTTTGAAATTTAATAACTTACAGGATATTGCAAATGCTTTTAATATTCACTTCATGACAGTTGCAAAGAAATGTGTAAACAGAAATAATCTGTGAGTTAAGGCACTAAATCTTTTAACAAAATCTGTATGCAAACACAATTTTCATCATAAATTTACTGCTAGACCAACTTCTCCCAGCAAAATTAAAAAAAATTATTAAGCCACCCAAATGCAAGAATTCCTCTGGATGGGATGAGATAAGTGCTGAACTATTAAAAGTGTTCATCTGAACTTAGTGAATCTCTTAGTCACATCTGTAATCATTCATTAATATCTAGAATATTTCCAGAAGAACTAAAGCACACAATTGTTAAACCTCTTTTCAAAAAGTATAACAAAAGTTGTCCATCAAACTACAGACCTACATCACTTTTAAGTTCATTCTAAAAGGTTCTAGAAAAAGCTATGTATAGCCATATTATGAAATACCCAAACTTAAATAATATTCTAACATTCCACCCTGTATTTTGGAAATGGCATGTGAACTGACAAGGCCACATTTAAACTACAGAAATCCTATAAGCACTAGATAGGAAGAAATATGTTGTAGGGATATTTTGTGACTTGGCAAAGGTATTTGACTGTATAGATCATGAAAGATTGCATTTCTATGGGTTAGATAATGTAACAATAAATCGTTTGAATCTTATTTGTGTAATAGAATGCAAAAAGTTGTAAGTAGTCACCATGAATCCATGGTAGAGGTTATAAAAAATTAAGTGCCACAAGGATCAATATTGGTTCCTCTACTTTTTGTAATTTTTTATCAATGACCTGCCATATAGCTTATGTCAATCAAAAGTACTACTTTTCGCAGATTTTTATTTTAATAGTGTTTAATGCCCTTTTTACTACTGAGGCACCACAGGTGGTGAACACCGGTGATACATGAGATGAAATGACATATTGGGAAAGGATTTTCTTTTTTAAGGAAAGAATGTCCCAGGCCTCCAGTAATGAGGATTGAGGAAAACTTGGAAAAACCTCAGTCAGGGAGGACGGTCCTGGCGGGATTCGAACCCCAGACCTCCCGCTCACGAGTCCGCGCCTTAACGACCTCGGCCAACTGTGGCAGTTTTTTGTAGATGATATTAGTGTGCTTGTAATAGAGAAAGTACCAGAATTTCTGTCACATACAACTACAACAGTTTTTTGTGAAATAAACTTATGGTTTCAAGCAAATAAGATGTCACTGCATATATAATACATATTTTATTCTATTAGCAACAAAGAATAAATACACACAATGCACGCGTGTGCAAGATCTTTGTGAGGGTTACAAATTGATCAAACCTTAAGTGGCAGAAACAAGTTGAAATAATTCCCAAACTTACTTCAGCCTTGAATGTAAATTTTGTTCAAAAAATTTTTAGGTATCTCTTATCAAAAGATGCCTTGCATATAATATAATTTGCATATTTTCACTCTATAATTAAATATGCAATTGGTTTATAGGGGAATTCTTCTTGTAGAGAAAAAATTTAGCATTTGCAAAAGAATACTAATAGAATAATCTGTGGAAAGAAAAGAAGAAAATCCTGCACACCTCTATTAAAAAATTAAATGTACTTACCCTTACAGGAAAATATATATATATATATATTACTTAATGTGCTATGTAGTAGATGATCTCAATTTTTTTTAAACAAATTTCAGTGTACATAGACTCAATATTAGGATCAGGAATGATTTATACAGGTCGGCTACCTCATTATAAGAAGGACACCAATATGCTGCAGTTAGATATATAACAACCTGTGCAGCAGACTTAACTCATTTTGTATGTGTGTGTGTGTGGTTTTTTTTTTCCCTCCCCCGCTTGAGTCAGGGTCTACAGAACAAGATATATATTACATTTGCATAGATCTAATGCTAACATAACCTATAACCTATTATCAAAAAGGCATTAACCAGGGGCAGCTGTTGTAGACAATTGCTAGTTTGTGTAACTTTTAACTATAGCATTTTATGCATTAACATTTCTGTAAGAATCTTGGTTTACAGTCTTGATAAGTGTGTGAGGTATTTTGATCAGGGAATGTGCAGGAAGAGCATCTTGCTTGTAAGTCCATTATGTGTACACTACTGGAAATGTCACCTCTCTCAAGTGCGATGCCAGGAAGTTGCCTCTAGTTTTATTCAGATTGATTTTTGTTGAGTTACAAAGCTGAATAAAATATTTTAAAATACTGTTAAATATATGTAGTACAACATTATATTAATGCAACACGGACAATATCCAATATGGAAAACTTGCAGCTATTTTAATGTCAAATGCTATTTCATTTGAAGTAACAATACTCTCATGCAGACACCAGCAGCAATCAATTTTTTTGTTAGTAGTCAGTTTTTGCTGAACGACAGACTATGAGGCTTTATATGAATTAGTGCGATAGTTGTTTTATTTTATTTTGTGTTAATTGAAGTAAAAAAATTAACAATATACAATGTTTACATTTTAAGCCATTTTCTTTGGACCATTGGAAGAAAAAAATTTAAATTAAAAAACTGTGTAGACCAACTTCAAGTATGAATTTGAATCAATCAGTGATTTCAAAACATAGAAAGTAAACAATGCTTTCTGTAGAGACAGACTTCATCCTGCAGATTCCAGACTTTAATCAAAGAGTAGTTGATAAAGTTAGCTGCTATGAAAACCAGGAGAAGGTTTTTTTTAATAAGTGTATTACTACAATATTTTTCATTAAATTCTCTCTTTTTATTCTTTTCTGTTGTGTATGACTGTTAATTCTAGTTATTAAGATTAGAAACTTGCAGTCTATATTGAGCAATAGCAGTAAAAAAGTTGTGCACCCTGGCTTTATGCTGCTAGCTGGTATTAATAATATAGGAACATGGCAGCCAGTCAAAGCTACCATGACATCCAATCCAGCTCTGTGGGAAAGGTTTTTAAGATGGTTCCTTACCAGCACAGCAAAATGACAAAGTGCTCCATCTTGTTGGAAGTACAATTCAGGAAAATCATCTCTGTTCGTCATTTGTGACAGCACTGTTTCACAATCTGTTTAGATAATTGTTACCATCTACAGTTGAATCAAAGAAAGCCAGTTCTATAGCATATATGCTGGATATTGCAGCCCACACAGCGACATCTGGCTAGTTCGTTTGAGATGTAATAGTCATCTGAGGATTATTATTTGTCCAGTACACACAATTATATCTGTTCACATGGCCAGACAACTTGAAACATGCTTCATAGACCAGACGATTTCATTAAGAAAGTCTGATTGGTAATCAATTTGGACATGCATAATTTCACAAAATTGCAGCCAACAGCCTGTGTCATCCTCCAGAAGACCATGTAGAAGTCTTGGATGGTAGGGCTTCACTTTCAATTTACACATTAAGCGTTGCAAGGACATTATTGGTATGCATGGCGCATGGACTTAGTTGGACTATTTACGAATGTGAGGGCAACTCTCATTCCATTCTCCTTTGTGAAAGACGTCTTCAAATGTTCATATTTGGGTGCATTTTTCAAAGAATATGTAGCTTCAAATTTGTCTCTGATGTGGTAAATTGTAAGTTGTGTTGGTGGGGAAAAGTGTGAAATTCTTCTTGCTACACTGTGCACACCCTTTCTGAATTTTCATTTTTCCATTACTGCTTTATAATCCAGTTTCTTTTTTGATTATTCAAATTCCATGTTATCTGTTAACTTCACACATAAATCGCATTGCATTCCCTTAATTCAATTTCCGTAGTAACCATTACACCATTTACAAACTCCATAAATCAAACATTCACAATATCTATGAAGAAAACACATTTATTCTGTATAGGCTTGGCAAGGGCAATACACTCATTTGCTTAAAATATTCCCTGCATATTTCTCTGTGATGTCCATTATAATTCATTTAGCCTTCTTTTGGAGTTTAAATATTACATTATTACTTTATTGCATTTTCCCCAAATTTAAGTCTATATGATAAATGAAAATGGAAGTAAGCAAAATAACCGATTCTAGGTGTCTTTAATGATACACAAACTTTAACTGGTAAAGAACAAAGAATGCTATATTTAGTTTTATTTGCAAATTTTCCAGCTGTTACTCACCAACACCCAATCCTAAAAATGTTGTTTCTGATTGAATGTTCACAACTTTGTATCCAAATCTTATGTTGAGGATCTGGGCGTGTTGCTATTTTTATGATGGAAATTGTTTGCTATATTTTATCCTCCTTCACACTCTTAACTAGTTGAGAAATTTATATACCAAATGTATTATCTTTTCCATAACAAATATACTTGTGTCATCAGCAAAAAGAGCTCTTTTTACTTCTGGTCATTTTTAAGATATAATCTAAATCATTAATGCACAATAGAATATAATGGGGTTCTAATATGGATCCTTGAGGACCCCAGATACTACTATTTTGAATTAGTTTCTTAATAATTTCCTTTTTTGTTACATTTACAAAATCTATTTCAACTATCTCTTCTCTTTTTTCTAATGATTTAAACCAATTATAAGCTGTTTCCCTGATAACTCATTTAACAGAATGTCATTATCCACTATGTAAATCCAAAAATAAACCTAATCCTACTTATTTCTATCCAGTATTTATAAATGCTATCCACAAAATTAACATTGGTAAATTAGTAGATTTAAATTTTGGGAAGCCAAACTGCCAACTGCAAATAAAACTACTTTTTCAATAAATTAGTTAATCGTTTATACATAATTTTCTCTTAACGTTTTGAAAAAGAACTGTTAATATTCTCTTTCTCTTATTTTTTGATAGGCTTTATTTTAGCTAATTTCAGACTTTGCAGAAAATTGCGGTTTTCTAATGAGCAAAACAACAAAGAAGTTTGAATTTTTAATAATATAATTTTAACTTCCATCTAAAAAACTTATGGACCAGAAATGTAGATTTTTCATTCATGAATATCAATATCTATTCCTTTGGAATAATGCAGGTTTTGAACATTTTAAATTATTTCCACAAAATAATCATTAAATAGATTTGCTATATTTTTAAGGTTTTTTATCATACTGTCATTTAATTTTAAATGAATATTTTTTGCTACACATTGGTATTTATCAGCTTTGTGTTTAATTGTACCCGTCATTATATCATATTCCAATTTTTGGCAGTTTTATAATTTTCTTGTATATGCTTTTGTATTTATTATAGCATATTTTGAAGTTTTGTGAAATATTTCCATTTTTATTTAGATCACTTTTTAATATCATTTCTTTTGTTACCCAATTAGCGAACACTTTTTGTACCTTAATTTTGACAGTTTTAAAAGCCACATCATGATAATATTTTAAGATATTTAAGAATTTATTACACGTGTCATCTACTGATTTTTCCAGATAAATTTCTTCACACATTTTTTTCTCCAGCGGATTGTTGAAATATTTCACTTTTTTTTTCCTTCTCTCTCTTCCTAATTGTCGAATTTTTGTTTAACTCCTCATCCCTTATCTTTTGTTTACATGTCCAGCTTATTGACTTACACTGAGCAAAGTGTATTGTGATTAACTAAATGTATACTTATTACTTTCTGCAGTAGCCATAAAACATAAGTAAAAACTGCTTCACTGTTGTCAATATTTGGATGACTTCTTCCATTATATCATCTGAACATTGTTAGTATTCGCATGCATTATATTTGTTCTCTTCTGGTTTTCTAATTGGCATAACTGGATCCTAGGGTAACAGTAGATTGTTACATCCTCATTTACATTTTTGGAGGTATGCCTAACCATATGATCGCCTACTTCAAGAACTGTTCTGTAAAGAATTGTCATACTTTTTTGCAGGACAACAAACTCATCCTCATAATGGTGATGAGCTTTCCCAATGTGCATGCAATGCACCTGTCCCTGCGTTTGTCAGTCTTCAAAGACATGCTGGAAACTGTTTTTGACAAGTCGCTCAGAATCGCCTCCACAGCCTTCAATGCTTCTGATGATGGAAAACCATCCCACGAATGTGTAACGGAAAAAAAAAACACGGGGCTAAATCTGAACTTTAGGAACGGTGAGAGACAACTTCACTTTCATTTTGGTGACATATTCAGCAACAAAATTTGCGATGTGCAGCCCGTGCATTATCGTGGTGAGTGCGTGTGTATGCTTTCAGGACATCTCTGAAGTATTGCCAGTAACAGTTGTGTATTCTGTAAACCATTCCTTGAATAACGAAAATTTAAATTGCCATAACTTTCCCAGCAGAAGTGAAACTTTTTTCGTGTAGGTTTCCACACACAGCCTTGTTGTTTGCTCTCAGGATCGAAATGATGTAGCTCGGCATCGGCGGTGATTATTCCAGTATCATCATCTGAACGTCCTTCTGTTTGGGAATCAGCAGTCTTGGAACCCATAGTGCAACTTTTCAGTTAACAACGTGTGGGTGGTACCTATGAAATTTTTCAGAATGTCTGAAAGTGTTCTTAATGTTATTCAATGATGCTCTCTCACAGTGACAACAGCAAGTTATATTTTCTTCTGTTAAGAGCAAAAACTGGAGTCCCGGGTTCACCTTCCTTTGAAATTGATTGTCTCTCTTAAATCACTTTATACTACATTCGAATTGTGCTATAGGGAACAGCAAACTCTCCATAGACCTCAGCTGAAGATTTGCTGATACGAAAATAGATTTTTAGAGCAGTGTAATGTTCGTCCCGTCTCCATTTTACTGTGGCTACACTGAACATTCTGAAGTGACAACATTGAAACTAGTACCACGTGTACATCACACATTAAGCTAACAAATATTGTAAATTGTGAAATTTTAGCGCGAAAAGTATAGCTGTAAGAAAAATATGATCATTCGTTATGGAGCATCCTCGCATAAACTTACTCCTGTACCTTATCTGCTGTTGGATTTTACGCTTCATCGCGGAGATATTCAGGAACCGAAAGGATATCAAAACGAATATTAATTTCAGTTCCTCGGTTTCTGCCTTGTATTTTCAAACTTGCTTCTTTACATTACATACCTCTGGATCAGTACTGTTTAAGTTACGATGAATTGAATAAGAAACTTCCTCCAAAAGAATGTGGGCAGGTATCCGTTATACCCATGACTCACCCGTTAATGCTCTAGTGGTCGCAATTTTTTGTTTGGTTTTTTTTTTTTTTTTCCTCAACGAAACTCGGCATATAGCCATCAATTAACAAAAGATCCGTCGAGTTTGTTAGCTAGCAAAATTGGACCATTGGGGTGGTGGTTAACCTAAATTGAAGAAAAAAAAATTAAAAGGTTAAAAAATCTCTAGCGGCCGCGATTTTTGTTTTTTCTCAACGAACCTCGGCAGATTTCTGTGAAATAAATTGTTAAAAGTAGTTTTCGAAAACCACGGCAATCGGGCCATTAGCAGTGGCAGTTTACCTGAAACCCAAAATTTAAAAACTGCTTTAGCTGCACCAATATTGGTTTCTTCACAAAATTCGGTGTATACCATTTAAATAAATAAGAAAAATAGTTTCTGAAAATTAGGGAAACTGAACCTAGGAGTAGGGGGTATACTTGAAAACCAAAATTTAAAAGGGGCACTTGAGTTCAATTTTCTCCATATTAAAATAAAAGGGAAAATTAATTCAGCATATAAACTGTATTTATAATGATGCACATGTTTTTATTTAACAAAAGCATCATCGTGAAGATAGAAAATGTGAAATGTTAATCTAATATGTGTGTGAGGATTATATTTGTATGTAACAGCGTTCTGTAATAAGTTAATAACCTTCAGAAAACGTTTGTGTTACATGTTTTTACTAAAATAACATTTCAATTAAATTTCAAAGCCATTGAAAACAGATGAGACTTTCGATTGTTTTATTTGCTTTGCACATTGTAATTGCTTTTAAATAGTAACGTGTTTTTGTTTTATTGAAACATGTGAACATTTTCTTAATACAATGTTTTTGTTTATTTATTTATTAATTAATTAATTTTTTTTAAAATTTACGGACGCTTTTCAACATCTCAGGTCACCAGCGTCCCATTCAATTCAGGGCTTGAAACGGCCGACAAATTTTGCACACAGACCTTTCTTTCAGGCTTGAGGTTCTTTTTCATGCCGTAAATGTACGACACGGGACCCATGGCTTTACTTCCCTTCCAAAGGAAGCCATACTTAGGATCTTAATACAATGTAACTCGAAACTTTCTGTTATTTTTCTCTTTTTTGTGATTGTAAAGATGATACCAAGGGTTCAGTTCATAAACATTGTTACATTTAAAAATGTTTAAAAATGCCCGTACGGTATAGCTTTGTCTATCAGTGATCACATATTTCATATATTAATAGTATACCATTAGTTTTTTAGGTTTATTATTATTATTATTATTATTATTATTATTATTATTATTATTATTATTATTATTATTAGTAAAATGTGGTTCTCTTTTGTAACACTTATAAAGTTGCAATTTAATTCTGTTCCCCTAATATCACACAGTAATGTCATAAATTATTTAGTTTCATTAATTAATAAGCCTAATGTGGATTTTATAACCATTTTCATTAAAGGTTATTCAACTCGGTGAGAAATTCGCTTAGTTTACCACCATGGGTGGCCAAGGTCGTTAAGTCGCGGACTGGTGAGCGGGAGGTCTGGGTTCGAATACCGCCAGGACCGTCCTCCCTGACTGAAGTTTTTTCCAGGTTTTCCTCAGTCCTCATAAATAGCAAATGCCGGGGATAGGCCTGGAACGCTTCCTTCCTTAAAAATAAATCCTTTCCCAATATATCATTTCATCTCATGTACCATCAGTGTCCAGGCCTGTGGTGCCTCTGTAGTAAAAACGGGCGTTAAACACTATTCATTCATTCTCTTAGTTTACGCAGCTCCTGCGTGATGGACTTTTTTTTTTTTTTTTTTTTGTGCTATACTATGATCTTAGATATACAGAATTCTTTTGGTTTAGGCAACAAGAACATGACCCGAAATTATTTGGGTCATCACTATAAAGCATATATGAAATACTTCACGTAAATCAGTAAATCTAGAGAATGTCGGAAAAAAGAATTCATGTAGTAAACAACCGCTCAGAAAATCTATCTTTAATCAAACTGGGCACATTTTTACATTATCGATAACCTTGGTATTATCTAGTTATTTGTTTATTTTCCAAATACTTCAAGTGTATATTTCTTATTTACCGTTTGTATTTCAATAGTACTTTCTGGGGGTAATCTTATCGTCTTAAACAGCTATCTTGGATATCTATTGATCTCTGATATATAAAAAAAATCCTACAAAAGAATACGTCGGTTTACAATGATAATCGCGTGCAAATGCATAATAAGGAATTTTTCTCTTAATTTTAAATGAAAGCACTATAAGAAAATCTCGACTGTTTGTACTGAAATATAAATTAAGCCGATAATGCAAACTTAAAGTTTGTTTACAGAGTATTAAAACTCCGCGTTCATTCTTAAGTACTAGCAGAGAGCGAGATCTTCACGTATCTCATTATACAACCCCATGTTGTACCTAAAAAGGCTACCGTGACCGATATCATCTGTCTCTCTTCGCTTTTCATTATTTTTTATTGAATGAACTACATTGTGCAACAGCATAATAACAAAGGCGCTGTAGAAACAGCAAATATTTATCAAAAACGCTTATTAAGGCAAGACAGAGAAAGCAGGTGGCAAACTGCTCAGTTCAGTGCCTTTAAACTGGTTTTAAAGAGGCATGCAACACGCACATCACATTTCCTTGCATGCTCGCTGCGATAGCAAAGGATAATTATAGTTTTACCTTTATTTTTTTATATAATCGTAGGACACAACACTAAAGAATGAATATTGTGAAAACATCGCATAAAGCGAGATCGGATTCGTTGGCATTTTGTTGCAAGTTTATCCTGAATTTGCTTTTTTGTTTCTGTAGTAATGACCCATACGTTCAGCCTGAATTAAATATTCAGTCCCCGTTTGATGGCATCACAGATCACGTAATGTTAACAGCATTATTAAGCTTACCAGAACTATTTAATATGCAGCATGAGATGGAAAATATATGTAGAAAATAAAAAATGTGCAACTTATTAGTATTACTAAATAATGTGATTTATGGGAGCCGGGTAATGAAATAAAACCAGGCTTTTAGATAGACGCTGCATCCAGCAATAGCCAACGCAGCATTTCAAAACGAAAACAAATCAGTGTTGCCATAAGATATGTAAACTGTTCCCGTTAGAAGATGAAATAAATGTAAAAAGGTTGGTAAAGGCGTGTCTTTTGCAAATTAAGATATAAATCAAGTTAGGAATTTAAAATTTATAAAATCAAATAATGTTTTAACTGTATGATGTTAATTTTGTTACAATTTTCTACCTAGTAAGCTTTACAAAACTTCACTCAGTCTACTTGTATTTTTCCACCGTTATTTTCTTCGAAGTACAGTGGTCGAAAAATTTTTGCATCTCCCTTAATTCTAAATATTTTCATTGGAATCTTTGAAATATTTTCATTTATTGTTTTATTTCGCTGTATTCTTTTTTAAATGTGTTAACATATTATTATTAGTATTATTATTTAATTATTTTATTTGCTATGCATGGTTATTTAAAAATGGAAACAAAACACTAGCATAAAAAGAAAAGTTAGATTGCGAATAAATTTGTTTATTTATTATTTTGAAATGTTCAATGTATAAAGTATTTAAAACACTCCTTAGCGATGCATGGCATATTAAAAATATAAGTTTCAACTTTTGGAAAACCCATTTGCCTAGTAGACTGCATTGTTTTCATGTTTGCTGGTCCATCATGTGCTTTAATGTGCATCGTTTGGGCATTGAGAAAATTAAATTGTTAATGTATTCCTGAGTCAATTCATGAAACCACATGCACACAGTTATCTCCTGGAGTTCTCTTTTATTGCTTGACTTGTTTCTTGCAATAGTATTCTCCATAACCTTCCAGCAGTTCTCAATCGGATTGAGGTCCAGACTATTTCCAAATCAATCTCGCCTTCACTGTGTTTTTTCTGAAGAATACTTTTTCATGACATATTTGAATGATTGATAATTGCATAAACGCGAACTATATTCCAATTTAATACAAATATTAATAAAAACAATTGTCTTCAAAGCCCTGTGACAGGGGGTAGAGCCATTTTGAAAAATGCAGCTTGAAGGGTCACCAAAATGATCTCATACTGTCGGCATCAATTTGTTTTCAAAATGCCAAAGTAGACGCCTGCATTAACAGAAGCTCATACGATCCATGACATGGCAGGAAATGCAGCCCAGACCATCTGACCTTGTGGATGCTTCGGTGTTTGTGTTATGTTCTTCACTTCTGCGACCTGTACACTTTCCCATCTCGGAGTCACGCAGGTTAAATTTACACTCGTCTGAAAAACCATCCTATTCCACACCTTTACTGCCCGTAGTCGCTTCAGTCTCATTGTTGTAGTCAGCAAAGGTTTCTTTATGTGTCAACAGGCAGGAAGTTCTGCTGGTCACTGAGACGTCACATTGTCTGAGGATGGCAGCCAGCGATCACTTTTTAGTATCCTGTCCAGTTTTGGAGTAAATTTCCTTTCCTCCCTCCTTTCTCCCGGTCAGCATTTCCATTCTCCTTTGTTTCTTTAGTACTCTTGAAATGGTAGACTGGTGAAAATCTGTTCTGGAGGCTGTCTCTAGTGCTTAGACTAACAGAAGAATAAGCGAGCGAGGATCCTCAGAATTAATTCCACTCCTTTGTCCATCTTGTCACCACAATGTCTCAACTAGAAACGAGTCTACATTGTACTTCTGCGATGTAAACTGAGGAACTGACAACAAATAACGTTTATTGTTAGTGAAAAATGCACTTAGAAGTCCAACAATGGAGTTAGAATACACAAGCAACAAACGAGCAACAATGGATACCTAAACTTTAAATTAACCATTATCAAACTCATAATTGCGAATGCGACGGGAGGTGATGCAATAAATGTTTCCATCACTGTAGCCAGTTCCTCTAAGGCAGGAGTTCGCAATCTTCTCCAGTGACGTACCATTATATTCAACGCAATTGTTGGATGTATCAGTAAGCAAATTTTACAAGGGAAATGAATGGTTTTGCGTTACAAGGTTCAAAATAAGCATTTCTCTACATTTATAACTTTATACCAGTAATTTGTTTAGTTATTTCTTGTATGTGATTTTTAGAACTAGGTATTCACTGAAGAAAAAACTGTTCATTCTATTCCTACTCCATAGATTGTTCTGTGAAATGTCTTAAAGTTAATTTTGTTAAGGTTAGAATACAATGAATGAATACATAAACACTTCAACAAACATGTATTCATGATACTGGTACCCCAGTACTCAGACTTAAAAACTGTTAACTTTACAGTTTTAACTAATCACTGACCCACGCTTTGCTTTCAGTGCAAAGGTTTTGCTTGTTTAATTTTTACACAGTTCTTTAATGTTTGGTTTCAACTGACTTAATTTTAGTCGTAAATCGGAATTAACATTCAGCTTGTTTCTGTATTTTTTGTAATATATATATATATATATATATATATATATATAATAGTATTAATGAAACATAAAAATAAAGAAACACTATTAACAATGTAACAAATTAACACTAATAATAAAAGTAGATAAAGATAAAACACAGAGAAAGAGTCACACTTGAAACTGCTATATTTCGAACTACTGCGAGTTCTTCAATGGCAAGAAGCTAGACAATATATATATATATATATATATATATATATATAAATTAGAGATGAAAATGCACATTCACAAAGGTATGTAGTCACAAACACCAACAACTTTTTCTGAGATCATTATCCCCTTTCCCCTTGCCAGCCAGAAGTCATTTGCTTGACTTTCGTCACATACTACGTCATCAATTCGTCTTTCTCGTAAGAAGTTAACTTTATGGTAAGGTGTCAGCAATGGAAAACGGGTCTCTAATGCAAAATTCTGAATGAGATTGAGTTTACAATGAAGAGGAATTTCGTTTTCACTTGAGAAAGCATCCAATAATGGAAAGGAAGATGTGTTTCCATTACTCAGTTCTGTTATCATAAACATTACTTTTTTCTTAAGAGCCACAATTTATCCTGTGCACTCTGCTAAAACGTAGTAGGTAGCTCATATGTCATCAATGGTACGCGTACAATGGATTGAGAATCTCTGCTCTAACATAATGTTAAAACATTGGGAACCGCGTACCTTCTTTAGTTTATTGGAAATTTGAAAGTATGTACATTTGTTCGGATTTTGTTTGTTTTAATGCACTTTGTGATGATCAAAAACGGTTTTCGGAATCTTTTCTTTTGAAACAAACGACTTAAGGCATCATATATTACTGGGTCTTGTGTATAAAAATGTTACAGTATATAAATTGGGTAATTCGCCGGATCTAATTTTAAGTGCTCATGACACGAAATTGTGTATGGCCGTGTAAATATAGGGATGGCATAATTGAATACAAAACCAGAACGTTTATTAATAAATTAAACAGCTACCAGGCATGTGTATGACATAAAATTCTAATAATAATTATTACCATATGTAAGCATAAGCCATGATTAGTTGCGGTTGCAGATTATGTTGGCACTATCCGCTCCTGTGAATCAAAGCTGGCACATAATTTCTGGTTGCATAGGCTACGACTATTTCACAAACTTTAACTCTGAATATTTGTGACCAATTGATCCTAGAAGTTCCAAGTTCATACTTTTTCACTTCGGAAAAGTGTGACACCGATAATAATTAATGCTGACACTAAAACCAAACCAATGGTTCTTTTTTCGTTATTATTTCAGATTAGGTTGTTTTTAATTCGGTAATATACCGCCAAAAAAAACGAACAACAGGAGGTGGTATTTGTGCAGGTAAATTTGCTCTCGGGTTTAGTATAACACTATTCACATCTCTTTACGATGTTCTCCTCTCCTCCTTCCCTCACTTTATTTACCGGATAATAAATGGCAAAACGCGGAAAACACTGCTTCCGGTTTTTAGAAATCAGTCATTTCCGGTAATTATAAAACTAAGTAAACTATGCTCGCCAGTTTCGTAACCTAACTTTTTTGTATCCGGTAAATTTCAGAAACGTTATGCTTTCTCTGCTAAATACATAGTTGGCTTTAGAATACTACAGTAAAAATAATAATATTAATAGCGGGATGTACCTACTTAAATTAATGTAGTGTTCTACAAAATTACCTTTTATTTCGGTGACAAATATTGGGATTTTATGATTATTTTAAAAAGGAAAAATACATTTTCATTATAGCTAACGTTTTAATGAATGAATGTATAACTTCCATGTTTAACAGCTGTATTTAAAACACACATGTTAGCTGCGACATCAAATGGATTCAATGAGAAGTAAACTCTTAACTCGGAGCGGATTTTCGGAGCACCCGACGCAAGGGATTCCTTCTGTATATGTTACTGTGATTGAAAGTGTATGGAATGTACTTTTGAATGAAACAACCGATGATGTAGTTAGCAGAATTGCATGTCTCAGCACGCTCCTGAAGTTCAGTTGGTGAGCCACAATGGTCACGAAAGAGTGAACAAAGTGCGTACAGTATTTCTCTGCGGCAGGAATCTGCGAGGTTGCCACACAGAGCTATGGGTGTGCGTGCCCCTGCCTTTTCGAACAGTGGCCAGGTAAGTAGAGGCGTTCAAACGGGACAGAATGTCAACTGCTGATCTGCTGTGCAGTGGAAGGCCTGTGTCCGAGGTCTTTCGAATAACGCCATTATTCCCCACAATAAGCAACAGCTCACACAGCCGACAGTGTCAAGTGTGTTTTACATAGGTTTTACCCAACATGTTCGCCCTATCTCAGTTCCTGTCATTATGATCTCATCCCCAAAGTGAAGCAGTCATTGCATGGAAAAACGTTTTGCTAACAAAGCGGACATTTTGACAACATCTCCAGAGGAGATGACTTATGTTAGCAACTCATATGCAGCAGATGATATCCAGCGCCTTCCCCATCGCTGACAACGAACTGTCGATGTACTTGGAGACTACTTCGAAGACTGCTAAACATGGTGGGTTACCTGGGAGACTCGTCCCGTGAGATTTGCAATCCTGTGTAAGTAAAGATATGTAACGTTTGCTCATGCAACAATAAACCAATGTTGTCCGGTTGCTTTTGCTTTTTCCCTACAAGGTCCGCTTACATCCAGCATTCCGTTGGTGGCACTACTCACCAGTAAATGTCATATACTTTCAATCATATACCTTAGATTTTTCGTGTTGTCCCTTGTTCACAAGGGGAAAAAAATAGTTGCCATGACTTATGACTTATCCCATTTAGTTATTTCTAGTGTCTACAGAAGATAGCATTCTAACTATACATTTCTCTCTGAGCTATCTGTATACACAATGAAATTCCTTTTCATTTGAACATTCGTATAAAAATGTGAAACAGTGCGACTGAAGCAATTCAGTTTCAGGAACAAATAATTAAAATACGGGTGTGTTCGCGTAGCATCAAATAAGCACATTTGAAGTGAAGGAAATAAATCAGATACGCGTTGTTTGTAACATAGCATCTTGTTCCATTACTCAGCATATTCAACGCTCATCTGAAGAACTATATGATTTATCTCTCAATCGAGATGTCAGAGTTCACCCATCATACAAACATAGCAATAGATATGATTAGAGAGAGACCATCGAGAGAGAGAGAGAGAGAGAGAGAGAGAAGATTGGCACATAGCATTGCAGAATGTTTTCATTATCATTGTGCTTTAAATCAAACATACTGCGAGGTTCAAACCATTATTATTGCACCGACAATTATAGAGTTGAGACATTTTCTGGAAAAAGATCTCTTTAGAATATATAAGATATTTAATACAAATTTTAACAATTAAAATCCATTTAAACTATTTGTAAGCCAATTTTCAAGTGACAGCTTTTCTGACAACATACGTCAAATTGTTTTTCCTAATCGCAATACCAGTACCTGTTTACATATGTCTCATTACTTTTCTTTCCCTTTAAGCTTCTGTCTTCTTGAAACTGGTGCTGCAGCAAATAGTTTTCCTTTTATTTCCGTTCAATTTCATTTTAGGAAAAGCAAGCTAGCATCAAACGACAGTTGATACAGGTAACTGCACATTAACCATTCAAACAGTGAACGTCTAAAACGAAACTTGGCAGGAATATGGCAATTCATATATAATAACTTCCGGAATATGATCCCGTACATATAAAGGCAAATTAATTGCTTTATTATCAATTTGTGTCTAGTTTGTTGAAAAATATTAAATAAACAAATTTAAACAATGCCACTTAAAAGTAAACTCTTAATATGATTGTTACGTTATACGCTCAAGGAAGCCGTGTTTCGCAATTTGTAGGCTCTCTTAAAATGCGCATAATGCTAAATCTATGGAAATGGACATCTGATGCATGCGGTAAATGCGAAACTTCCTGGACATTATGCTTTTTTAAAAGGGAAGTGTATGGTTGTGTATCCCTCCGCCTCTGTATAATGATTGGCTACCGAATTAACTCATTTCCCAACTGCGAGGCTGGTGGCGCAACAATACAACGCACTCATAAACTTATTCTCTAGACCTACTCTATAGCAAATTACCTTCTTTTAAACTGGTTATATCAAAGAATAATTAAAACGGTACCGAAGGTTTTTTAAGATACCAATTTAGGGACAGCTTGTGCTTACAACGAAAGTATATACTGTTTAAAAAGTAAGAAGTTATTTTGTAGACAACGAGATACACCTTGCAGTAAAGAAGGAATTTGTAGCATAAATAATTTTCATTTGCTCTTTGTTGTTACCTGAAAAGTTCACTTGTATTTTAAAGTATAACAGTTGAAGTCAGATCATGAACTTTTCAGGTTTGTTACTTTTATTTTAGACACTTACTACAGATCCAATATAGTTTGCAGCTAGTGCCCTGATTATACCGTGCGAACAGTTTTGTTTTTTTCCCACGGAGTGTTTTATCTGTGGACCAGCGCGCCCCTCGTTAGCCGGCCATCCGGGTCTCGGTGATTAGCGGGAGGGTAAAACAATAAAACAAATGAACCATACAATACACACACCAATTTGAGAGATTCATTACTTACCAAATTATCAAATAAGGTGTTGAAACTGCCTTCCTTCATTCTCCACACATCTTGACATCTCTTTAGGAAATTATTCATCACTCGCTATGGTTCATTTTGAGAATATTATCTTTGAGTTCTTGTATGATGTTCGGGTTCGTTTTGTACAAGGCATTTATAAAATTACTCCAGAGACAATAATTACAGTCTGTTAAATTTAATAATCTTTTGCACAGACCCAAATGAAATTCCCACTTGTTGTGAAAGGCGACGAAGAGATTTTCAAGGGCAATTTTTTAAAAGATTACCAGTGTTGTGTAATCTTTCTTCGGTGAGAACCCTGCTTTGCTTTTTGATTTTTTAGGCTGGACAATTTCAGTTTCCTGAAATTTATTATACAGATTTTGGGCTGTTTTACGATCTGGAGCGTGTACACCCGGAAATCTTGGTTGAAACTATTCGAGCTTAAAGAGCTGACTGAGTTAACGCAAATGAATCGTACATTAAGACAAGTTGTGCCGTTGTAAACACACGTATCATAATACGAGGGGGCATCGTAAATTTTTAATTATCACATTAAAAAAATTAACCGAAAATTTGTTTTGTAGTTGTTAACTATTCTCTGTGTAGTCGCCATTCAGATTTACACATTTTGCCCAACGCTTCTTGACTCTCCGAATACCCTTATTGTAGAAGTCTGCAGATTGCGCCTTTAAGAAATAATCCTTGCCCCGTTTATCATTTCATCTCAGTATCATCACTGTCCACCGCCTGTGATGCCGCAGTAGTTAAAACTGGCGGTAAACACCATTAAAACACACACAGTGAAAGATAACTGGTGGTCTTCTTTGCTTAAGCATAGAATGGAGTGAATATAAAAACAGGGTAGCTGCAACTGCCTTGCCCAATGGAAAGTAATCAACTGAGATTTTCCAAACCCTGAAACTGCTGAAAATCAGCAAAATGTTGGTTTACAGGATAATCCAGCGATTTACTGAGACAGGCATTGTAAAAAATCGCACTAGGATTGGTCGGCCTCGCATTGAGGACATTGGCAGCCCATTTCCGGCGAAATTCCGTCCGGAAGCAGGGAAGCTCAACATTTCACCAATATTAGTATCCAGAGTGCTTACTCTCTGAAGACCTTGGGGTTAGAGCTTGTCGGCGGAGCACACCGCAACTGAAGGAACATAGGAAACTGAAATGAAAGCAGCTCCTGCAGCGGTAAATCAACAACAGACATCGGAGAATTCCCTTTACCGACGAAAAGTGAAGAGAGTTTTAACCTCCAGAACGATTAGCTGCAAATTCTCGGTAAGTTTGTGAGAGGGTTTCTAATGTTCAGAGAAGTCACAATCATCATTTGTTGGGGTAAGCTGTGAGGGCCCCATGAGTGCCAGATTGTACACGGAAATTGTTCTGGACTCTCTCGTGAAGGACTTGAGTAAAACCTTGTTCAACAATGAGCAAGTCTTACAACAAGATTCTGCGCCAGCTCATAAGGCAAGAGCCGATGTTAACGTCCTGGACTTCAGACTGTGGTCAGTGCTAGAGGGGATGTTCTGTAAGAAAAGACGCCCTTCGCCTGAAAGTTTGAAGCGTTTTTTGGTGACAGCAATGGCTGCTTTCTCGATTGATACTATCTGTTCTGCCAAAGAGTCTCCAAGCTATGTGCATGCTAGCGGTAAATATTTTCAACACTAATTGGTAGAAACTGTGAGTAATGTACATGTCAATAACTTATTAAAAGAAAATTTAAAAATTCAAACCATATTTCACTTATTCATAAAACAGTTAGTGACAATTTATGGCTAGACTGTAACTTATTCCAGTCACGGTAAAAATCTGCCTTTCTCTTTACAATTTTCTGGCACTTTCAAGGCATTTTGTTCAAATGGATTTCTTTATGAAAACGGAACAGTTATTACTGTCCACTTTTGGATGAGGCAAAAAAACGCTAATCTGCGATCATATACAGGTGTTTTCACTGGACAGCCTTAGAACACCTTCCCTAACTGTTTGAATCGTTAAAAGAAGCATTCGGAGGTCGGCGATTCGTCAGCGACGAACATCTGGCTGAAAATCCAACGCACTTTTTCTTCTTTATTTGCATTCGCTGAGGAAATGCGTTTGTAAATCAGGAAAGTGTGTACAAAAATGAGTTATATCCCATTTTCGTTTCCTTTTGTTACAGTAAACAGAAAAGAGGGTAGTTTGCAGCTCAATTTTTAAAATGCGAATGTCAATTAAACCTCGTAACCAGTTTCTGGTTATATAATTTCAGACGTTAGCCTCTTCAACAAAAAGTATAGTATGTAGATGCAAAAAAGCACAAGACTTCTAGCAGTCCTTGGCACGTTTTCCATGAGATGTCGGTAAACTGCAAAATGCGACGTAATGTATGCCACCATTACTGTCTTGTTGCTAAGTGTTCTGGAGAAATTCATTTTTTAACTCTCCATGCTTACTACAACCACCAAGCTATGTCCGTTTCCAAACAATAAAATATGAAAAAATTTGAATATCAATGTTTATTAATACAGCGCTGCATTCACTTTGTTTTTCTTTACATTTTTCTTTATATTTATGAAAAACGAGTTGTGTCGATCTTTTTCGCGCTTTAAAGTGAACAGTTTTGTTTTTGTCCAACTGTGAAAAATAAGCATCAGTCTCAGCTTCAACCTCATCATATGATGCGAATCTTCGTCCATCCAGCCGTTTCTCAGGTTTGGGAACAAAAAGTAATCGCTAGGAGCCAAATTCGGCGAATATGGCGGATGTGGAAGCGGTCATGCAGTTTTGCAGTAACAATTCCAGACGTGTGCGAAGACGCATTATCGCGATGAAAGAGGACTTTCTTTTTCGCAAGGTGTGGACGTTTAGCCTGAATAGCATCCTCCAGTTGGTCCAGTAGTGAAGTGTAATACTTCCCGGTGATAGCCATTGACTTTTCCTGTATGATTTTTGTTTTCTTCGGTGCACTTTCACCTGTTTCCAACCTCTGTTTGGACTGCTCCTTCGTCTGTTACGTGTAGTGATGAATTGATGTTTCGTCTGCTGTTATGAAACGTCGGAGAAACTCGCTGGAATTGCGTTTAAATAAGTGTAAATAATCTTGCAAAATGTCATTCAAATGCATTATTGCTACATTGTTAATAAACGCATCAACAATCGAGCGGAAAGCTTTCTCATGTGCAAGACTTCATGTAAAATGTAGTGGGCACGATCTATCGAGTGTTTGCAATGTCAGCCAACTCGTATACATTCACTCGGCGATCATTGTGAATATTTGTCAGCATCTCGTCGGTCGTATCAATTTTGAAATGCCATGTGGTTATCTTCTTGAATGGGTATAGACCGTGTTAAAATTCAGTAGTTTTCATTTTAACCGTCGAAAATGAGGGGGAAGAATCCTTTAAAGTGGAATCCAGCTCCTTTAGTACTTAGTATTTCTGTTGGGGTAAAACGAAATACTTTATTTACAACTTGTTTTTCAGTTTGATCCAGATGTTTACACGATCGTCACAAACAAGTGACTACACTTAGCGTTCCATCTAGAGGATAATATTTAGCAACTCTCATAATAATTTAGCCATCTTCACGACATCTACTTTTATAACATCCTCGTAAGCTAAGATAATGGTATGTAAACACAAATTGACTGTTGCTCTACAAGTTATAAGCGGAAAGCTTGGTAGAATCGCTAAACCTTCCATTGCGACCCCGCCCTCATACCTAGTAATCGTATACATACTAGAGCTGTTCTATAAAGCCGTCCCTACTCAAAAGGTGGTAGCCCTAAATTGTTTTTTACCTTGACAAAGTGGTGACTGTCGAGAGATCATGTACATTGTTATAAATAATTGTGAGAGCCATTTTCGTGATTAAATTTGTAAATAAGCGTTCAAAGTGGAGAAATACACATTACTTTGTAAATGGGGTAACTGCCGTAGAAACCAAGGCAAAGTTGGACAAAAATTACGACGAATTTGCACCTTGGCGTATTATGGTGTATGTTGAGAACAATGCGGACTGTTCCGGACTTTCTGTCCAAGTATTTAAGTATTGCACGACATGGTGCTGAGCGAACGGAGACTGGAGGTACGGGGAATTGCTGAAGATCGGGTGCATAAAGTTTTGCTCTATCGGCGAGGTGGGTGCCACCAGAAAAGGCAGCGAGTTGTAATTTGCACGCACAATTTGCAGCTTTTCAAACGGAACTCAACTAAATTTCCGAGACGGTTTGAGACAGTGGATTGCAACCGGAGAAGATTATGATAATCCACTCAGCAAGAAAGGCGATGACTATTGTATTTTGGGGTTGACTTACAGTAATTTTAATTCATGTTTTTGTAACTGATAAATATTACTCTATGTTACTGGAGAAAGTAAACGAGGCCTCAAGAAGAATCGTTCGCATTTGATGTTTTATCCCGATAACGCGCCAGCGCACAAGTCCGCGATTGAATTCATAGACTTTAAATATGAAATTCTTCTTCATGTCCCCCAATTTCCGGATTTAGCTACCTCGGGCTACTTCTTGTTCCCCAACATGAAAAAACTGCTAACTTCGCACCAAATGAAGAGATTGTTGCCGAAACAACGTGTATTTCGCAGATCTGAAGAAATAAACAAATTAGAAAATTGCTCAATAAGTGAATAGATTTGAAAGGAATAGTTTATAGTGTTATGAAAGCAGCAGAAACATATTGTTAATGCAATAAAAAGTCACGATTCTTTTTTTGGCTGCTTGAACTTCACTCGTTCGTTTGTTTATTTAAGTTGCATGCAATAGTGTCAGTGTCAGCTTTCCTATAGTGTTTAACGCAAGTTTTTACTGCTGAGACACACAACCGGTGGACACTGGTGATACATGAGATGAAATAGTAAATTGACAAAGGATTATTTGGGGGGGGGGAGAGATAAGTCCCAGGCCTAAGTTTAGCATATCTCCCTGGCATTTTCCATTTATAGGACCGAGCAAAACTGGAAAAATCCTTAATCAGGGAGGTCTTGGAGGGAATCGAACCTCAAACCTCTGGCTCACGAGACCGCGCCATAACGACCTCGAACATCCGTGGCGGTCAGGAACACAACGACATGGTCTTAATCATCTGATATTTTTATGGTTTCCAACACCTTAAAAAAAAAAAAAAAAAAAAAAAAAAAAAAAACCCTGTGGCTATTTGGTGATTCGTTCATCACATCGTCGAATTGAAGAATTGTCGCTCAAAAGCGGAGAGATGGGGGAACGAGCATTGAACTCTTTGTCTTTTTGGAACGACACTTTCAGGCTCATCTTGTCGCGCCTCCACTTTATCATTGCTCCACGCAATTTTCCAATTAAGCTGGGACAGTGCTTACCTGGTGCAGGAAGTTTGTCATTAGAACTTCGTCTATGTCCAAAGCTCAGACGTTTGTATGAGGAATTTGGGAAGGTGAACCGTAATATTTTCCGATCCATCGTAACGTCAAAAGGCCTATCAGGACGTGTTTGGATTTTTGACCAGACATTTTGGAAAAATCATCATGCGCTTCCCTCTGCATTCCATTAGTTAAAAGCAATCTTCGGACAATTTATATGCGCCAGTAAAATTATTTTTTAAAATCTGAACTAAACTAAACTCTTTCTCCTTGGCAACCATTTTAGAATTCCTTTTACGAGATTCATTTGAAAAGCGAATGAAGCACAAAATGATTAAGGTTGATGTCAATAAATGGAGGATTTTCATTCATTTATCTAAACGAACCCTCGACGCAATCCTTCTTCGCAATACAGGACATTCTGTGCAGATGAAAAACTTAGCATTAATCCTCTCCAAACTGAAACACAATCATCATAGTTGGGTGATATGATGACAGGGAGGTTGCAATAAATTTCCGTTTCATAAACTAAAGATCCATCAGGAACTGTAAAGGTAAATAAACATTGTGAGTGATTTTCTGATTTAAAATATGCTATTTTTAATTTTATTTTCAAATCACATGTTTTGATCTGAATGTGAATTAATCTGCTCTTTTCCCATATTTTCAAATTAACTAGTGAGGGGAGGGGCCTTACGTGGTGGATAAAAATGCAACTCAGCACATAATTACATAAAATTCAGATCAAATTTCACAAACAGTTTTCAATTACCTCAGTTTTGCAGACCTGTGTTATATAAGCGAACTCCATTGTTGTGGAAGCCAGTAGCATTCCAAGAAAAGTTACGCATCATGCGAGCTACTGACGGGGGGAGTACTTTATGACAACCTTGCCAGATAAATGTTTCGTAAATAGACCAACAATGAAAACTTTGAAACGGTTACGCAGTTCATTAATAGAGGCAATGATTGACATTAGCTATTAAATTCGTGCCTCTAGTAAAATAATTGGGTATATAATATCTCCCCGTTGGTAATGCTACGGTAAAACTCAAGTATATTCACCGTTTCCACCACTGTCAATAGCGGAGAGATCATGTTGAACAAAATGCATTATTATTGTAGAGTACGAAGTTAACGTTGTGTTATAAAAGACTAAGATAAAGGAACAAGTGCAATCTTAAAATAAAGTATGTCCAGCTTCTTAGTAATGCATTCATATTTATGAATGTGGAAAACTGATTATTGTTATATTTGTTCTTACAAATAATGACATGTTCGAAAATGATTTACAATAGCGGCGTTTTACAAGTAGGGCGATTAACTGCGGCATGTGCTCGAGAAGCTTCTGTACAACTGGGTCAAGAATGTGAGTTCTGGTCGTCCTTATGCATCGCGGTCTCCCAGTCTTAGGCGCATAACCTTTGATGAACTACAATGTCATCGGCCGCGCAACTCCATTGTTGAATATGAAAAAGATTCCATGGGGCTGGACACAGGCACAGAGTTGAAGTCTCTCGCGGACTACTGGCATTGCATAAAGAAAATCCGGATTTTTTGGAGAAGTTGATGGCTGATGTGCTGCTCCATCTGCGCCCTCTTTTGGTATACAGCTAATGGGCTGTCAACAGCGAGACGCAGGTTTCACCCAATGACGACAACATGACAATGCGTAACCCCTCGGGTTCATTGTTGTGCCGCACCGACAATATTCGCTTGATTTCGCGCCATCTGATTATGCCATGAAAGATTCATTACATGGTAAAAGCAATTCGGCAGCTGTCCACGAGTGAGGGCGTAGTACTCCCAAACCACGGTTTCGCAATGAAGTTACCAGGAGCTTAGCCTTTGTTGCAGGGAGAGATTGCATAAGCATTGCAAATTAAATAAGCCGCCTGTAAAAACGGGCGTTAAACACCATTAAAAATTAATAAGGTACAAATACTATTATATATCGTTTCCGAAAGCCCCTCGTATTTCTCTACATAATCCTACACGTGACAGTCGTCCTTATATCGATTTCAGTCAACAGATGACAGAAAGAAGAATCGATTTTCCGAATTGCGTGCGATTCATTTGCTTCTATTATTTTATAGTCACATTTTTATTACCTACAGAGAAAAAATTGTGAAAATGGTGCTAAAAGAACCAATAATTACGGACGCGTTGTGGTTGAAAAAAATTAAAGTGCAATAATTATAATAATAATAATAATAATAATAATAATAATAATAATAATAATAATTAAAAAGCCGATCCTTCCAAGACCTGTATCCCACTTAACATATCTATTTAGTGCAACTTCTTTTATAACCGTATCGCCGGACGTACATGTAACTATAGAATTGAAGGAGAAAAAAGAAAGAAAGAATTGTAGAAATACCGCATTGAATTCATAGAAAAGTAGGTAGATGCTTCTGCAGAGGTTTTTAAAATATTGGGGGGGGAGGCATAAAAAGAACCAAAGCTAATCTAACCTAACGAATAAGTATTTAAGTGGCAGGAATGAGTTAGCGACGCGAAGGACGCTTCTTTGAGGTATTAGAGGAATAGATTTAAGAAAAGAAACATAAAACTAATCAAACGTAACATTAGCGTCCCATTTGATCCTGGGCGTGAAATGGCCGACTATTTTTAAAGATGCTGCTTCTTTCAGGCTTGAAATTCTTTTATGTGCCATAAATGTATGACACGGAACCCACGGCTTTATTTCCCTTCCGAAGTAAACCATACTTCGGATTTTATGCCCCCCTCCCAAGTCCATCGACCCTAGTCGAATGGTCCGGGGGTTGAATTCTTGATCTTGGGTCTACGAGGCAAGAAATTTATTTTATAAATGTTCATAAATTGTGGAGGAAATGAACTTATAACAATAACTGACCAGCGATTGAACATTAGTTGTGTGGGTTAATCAGCAATAAAAATATTACACTGAAAATTGAAAAGAAAGAAACGTATTTATATAGTCTAATATTGTCCATCCCTGAACTCCCTTCAAAATGCAGTCAATATGGCATGGGTGGCTTAAACCAATGATTACATTTACCAGACCTATTTAATGAATGGTGTGAGCAGGATGTTATGTTTTAACTCCTTTGCAAGTGAGATGAAGACTAGACTGGTTCACCGGTTTATAACTGTTGCCAATAAGACTGTTCTTTTCATTAAAATGGATGATGATAAAGATGATGCTGCCCAACCTATGTCGATTAGTTTTAAGGTATCCCGTAATTTGGAAGTTAGTGTATTTTATAAAGATTTGTGCCTACCTGTGTAGAAGTTTATAATGCATATTATTTCATTTTCGTTTAAACTATGAGAAATATTGTTGGTAAACAGTTTCATATTCTTAAAAACCATCGAAAATTTTCTATTTATAAATAAAATCATCTTGTAAACATAATACTCTTTTATTATTATTATTGTTGTTTATTTATTTGCTTTATTTTTTAATTGGAATCTGGTAAATTTACTCGGTCTTATTTAAACGCAAGGGCATAAAAAGTACAGCGATTTTGGAACACCGTTTATGGACAAAAAAGTTTAAAATATAATTAGTACAATAAAGTTAGCATTATTTAAAAGAAATTGGGCGTAATTCTCAAATTCCATGTATAGAAATATAGACAGTTACGTATAAATAACCAAATAAAACTAATTAAAGTAGTAGACATGTGATTCATAAGACCTGTAGCGGCATTAACCCTTTAGATTGGTATATAAGGAAGAATTACAAGTATAGACTGATATCGAGTATCCAAGCAAATATTTTATCACCCAAGAGAATGGAAAACATTTGGTAGCTGAGAAAATGCAACATTTGCCAAATAAAAGCTTAAATATGTATTAAATAATAATGTTTAATAGTGTTTACTCCTGAGGCATCACAGGCTGTGGACACAGATGATGCATGAGATGAACTTATAAACTGGGAATCCCCCCCCCTTAAGGAAGGAAGCATTCCAGGCCAAAGTTTAAGGTACCTCTCCGGCATTTGCCATTTATGAGGACTGAGAAAAACCTGGGGGGGGGGACTCAGTGAGGGCGGTCCTGGTGGGGATCGAACACTATACGTCTCGCTCACGAGTTCACGCCTTCATGACCTGAAACTTTTCTCTGGGACGAGCTTTCTTTTACGTGTTTATTATTATTATTATTATTATTATTATTATTATTATTATTATTATTATTATTATTATTATTGCCTAAAGCGCATTCCATGAAGTTTATGAGAAACTCGTGCCGGAAATAATCCTGTGTTGAATTTACGCAATGAGAAAACTTGGTCGTCAGCAAGTACCCACACATTCGCCAAGAGCACAAATGGCAATATAAATGCAGAAGAATTATGAAATTTGTTTCTTGCTGGAGTTGGTCGGTAATTGAAGGACATGATAACCTTAAGAAAAGGGCGAAAGAAAAAAGAACGAAAAGAAAGAATAGAGTACAGTTCAAGTTAGTGACGTAAGAAACATGGGGGAGGAATAGAGGAAGAAAAACAAAGAAAATTTGGTAAAGAGGAGAAAAGAAGTGTGGCAAAGAAAGTGACTAAGGAACAAGAGGAATAAAAGGGAGGTGTTCCCTTAATACTGACAAATAATAGAAACGAGATCATTGTTTTCTGATACTTACATGCATCCTGTGGAAGAATGCCGTAGACCTCAGAACAAAGAATGGCAAGGTCATGGTGGGGCTCAGCTGGGAGATTCAACGTAAGTCCTGGTCACGGCAAGAAGTGTCGGCTATCGAGTAAACAGTCAGTACACGAGCACTGGCCGTGCAAGTTGGTTCCTCATTCCTTGGTAACAAGAAGGCAGCGATGGGTCGTGGTAGACGCGGTGGTAAACGTCGCCGGCATTCCGACAGGAGTAAGTGTTTATCTCTCTATTCTATTACTGTAAATGTTTGCGACTGGCGCTTTGTCCTAGTGTAGGTCGAAATATAACGGCTTTGTTGACAAAAAGAAACGATGAAGATTTATTATCTGGCGCTTGACGATTGCTTGATCAACGTTGAAAGGGGGAAGCGAAACGTTATGGCCAACTCGCCAGCAGTACTTCTGGTTTAAAATGTTTAATTTTTAGGGTATTAGCGAACTCTGGACTGACAACGCTCAAGCGGCCAAAATTTTTGTTTTTTTTTTCTCAACAAATCTCGGCTTATAGTCATCAATTAACAAACGATTCATCGAGTTCGTTAACCAGCAAAATGAACTATTAGGGATGATGGTTAATCTAAAGCGATAATTTAATAATTGCTCTAGCGGCCGCAATTTTTGTTTTTTCTCAACGAAACTCAGTATGTGCTATTGAAATGAAAAAAGAAAAACAGTTTCTGAAAATCCGTGAAATCGGATTGTTAGAAGTGGGGGTTTACTCGATACCCAAAATGTAGAAATCATTTAGCGGCACCAATAGTTGGTTTTTTTTTTTCTATGACTATACACCATTTAGATAAAATAAAAATAGTTTGTGAAAATTTAGAGAAATCGGATAGTTAGGAGTATATCTAAAATCCCAAATTTAAAAATCGCTATAGCATTTAATTTTCTCTCAATTGTTTCAAAATAAAAAGACAAATTTATTCAGCACACAAAGTGTATTTATAACGACGAATATTCTTTATATTTAACAAAAGCATTGTCGTGAAGATAGCAGCTGTAAAACAATAATCTAATATGTGTTTCAGAATTATATTTGCATATAAGAGCGCTCTGTATTAACCTTCAGAAAACGTTTGCGTTACATGTTTATGATACAATAAATGTTTTAATTAAATTTCAGCGCTACTGAAAATGGATGGAACTCATGATTATATATTGTTGCTTGTGTACATCTGCGTTGTAATAGTTTCTAAGTAGTAACATGTTTTGTTTTATTGATACGTAAAAACGTCTTCTTCGGAAATGTATAAGGTAACTGCAAACTT
Organism: Metallyticus violacea; assembly: GCA_030762175.1. Classification (NCBI taxonomy): domain Eukaryota; kingdom Metazoa; phylum Arthropoda; class Insecta; order Mantodea; family Metallyticidae; genus Metallyticus; species Metallyticus violacea. The sequence continues at coordinate 6,866,279 of CM060844.1, forward strand.
CGTGCTATATCTCTGTTTTGGTGAATGGCTCACTATAGCTTTATCTGTCAGTGTTCATATGACAGATAAAACTATTCATTTAATTATTAGTGAACCATTATTTTTTGTGGTTTAATCTCAACAGCAATAATAATAATAATAATAATAATAATAATAATAATAATAATTGTGTTTTCTCTTTCGTAATACTTAAAGACTGCAAAAATTCTAATTTTGTTTCCCTTAATTTTGAAAATTAGAGTAATTTCGCTATAGATGTCTATTTTCAAGTGATATTGAAGGGGAAAAACAGACAAACCTAGTTAAGTAATGTATTATAGTTCATTTTTTTTTCTTTCTTTTATTAGCTTTAAAGTTTGTCATTCTAATAGGTTTACACCACAGTAATGTCACAACTTATTTCTGTAATTAAAAAAACATAATAAGGATATCATATTTTTTTTTTTTTTTTTTTTTTTTTTTTAAGTTATTCTACTTGCTGAGAAGTGTGCTTAGTTTACGCAGCTCCAGTTTCGAACATTTTTTCTCCCCCCCCCCCCCCTCTTTTAACATGCCAGAGATGCACTAAATCTGCCACAGGTGGTTTTAATTGCATCTGTTACGTAATTTTTCGTTGCAACTTAAAAACGTGGCCTTAGATCAGGGCATCTTAGATTCACAAATACTAAACTAGAAAGTCAGCCAGTATTAAACGTGGAAAACAAAACATTAATTCAACATTTTCATCATAGGGGCTTTATATGCAGGTGCTATGATGTCATCACTAGAGGATGGACTGATGAACACTAAACATTCAGAGAATAGTCTATTACACAGACATTTAAACAAATAAAGAAGAGGCAATTGGAATGTATATGGGCTAGTACAAAAACTCCTTTGTGAAACTTTGTGAACTTATAGAAGCAGGAAAGAGCTTCATGCTTGAAGGGTATTAAGTTAAGAGATTTTTGAATTTTCGAAATAAATAACTCTAAAATGTTTAGAAATAAATAAACCAAATTAATATTAATTTAAGGCTGCTGGCATTTGCTGTAAACAGTTATTATTAAATGTTATTTCATCTTGAGGTTATTTAAAATATAGATACCACAGATTATTGCCATCTTCAACAGGAAGCGAGAAAATAAATTCGAAATGAAACGGGAGTTCCTCCCCCCCCCTCCCTTAAAGTGCAGCGGAAGCGTGCTAACAGTTAACTACAGTGTGAATCCACGTCTCAACGACGCTCATCCGCGCGCTTAAATAGATTGTTATAGGAAGTTTTCATTTTTAAAAGCGGTTTCTAATTGCGGACCCTACTTGGTAGTTATAGAATATTTGGTGAAACTTCCATGAAGGCACACAGGAGAAATTAAGGTGTTAGACTTACCTAGAATAACAAAGGAGAAGATGTTACTATGGTAAAAGCGAGTACGCCGTCCACACTCCCGGAAAAAGTGTATCTAGCTGAAATCGAAGGAAGAAGGGAAAATTGCTGCGAAGTACGCTTACGTCACGGTTGTACCAACAGTAAGAAATATGCTAGAAACTGGAATATAAGGGATAACACAGGGCTAGATTGAAATATAGTGACGTCAGAAGATAAACGACGATGTCTCTGTACTAACAATGCAACAATCAAAAAAAGCATGCGAACATGTTACTACATCGTAAAAGTATATGATAAATGTTTCAAAGAGTTAGGAGAGCCGTACAACAATAAAGCAGGGCGGTCCAGGTGCTCCAACTACTGCAGTGAAGGAGATAATGATTAACAAACTGCCGCCATTGTTCGGGAAGATAGACGAATAACGTAATAGTTGATAAAACGTCAAATACTTGTTTAAAAAGTCCTTGCGGTTTGGAAAGTTAGATTATTTGTACGGTATAATAAATGAATTCATTCATATCAGCTGACGAACTTTTATCATATATATTATCTGAAATAATAATTGCAAGTCCGTAGATTACTTAGAAGGTGTATTTCGACCTTGTTTTTATTTTTGAGCAAGGTTATCAAATGGGAGGGGGCGAATACATTTACAAAGTATTTGAATAAATTTTGAAATAATGCCTAAAATGTAACCTTCGTTCAAACTGTTTTCTAACTTACGAGCTGACACAAACGCCAGCGCTACCACAGCCAGGGATTCTCTTGAATGTGTCGCGTCTTTCATTTGATTTAGATGCTTATATGCATTTGTTGACAGTTTAATTGCCCCTCCCTTGTTTATTACAATACTGTATTGTTAAAATATACACAAAACTTGTTTTTAAAGGAAAATTAGAACTGAGATTTTTTACAATGACAGAATATGACGATAAAAAGGGCATTAAAAGTATATAGATAAACATCACAAACTGCAGCTGAAAATTACCCAAAGGAGTTTACTATTGCCAGATTAAAAATAGGGAAAAAATTGGAAATTGCTACACCCAGTACAAATTTGCTCACTGAATATACGGTATACGTTGAAATAATACGATTTTATTTGCACCAAGTAAGCAAAGGCAAGAAATGTCAAATCAATTTAAATATGGTCATGTATACGTATAGTGCCATTTACAAATATCGAAAAGGTCCTACGTTTTACAACAATCAGTAAAATATTGTGTTTTCATTAAAAAAATCATACAACTTTCCTTAAAAACTCCTTTAATTTTAATATAAATTACTGTTTAGTTTTCAGAATCCCTGTGTATTTTTGGAATGAATGTTAATTAATGCTTGGATTATAAAACAGTTTAAACCACAGAACGGGTGACACACGGGGTATTGCCTACCTTGTTAGCTTCTATGTACGAGGTGTAAGCACATCTTGATGTTGGCAATGAGGCCATTGTTTGCGATTTCTTTTCTGGCACTTTGCCACCGCCGAGGCGCAAAACATGGAAACACTGGCGGTTCTACCAAAGACGCACGCGTGTTTGTGTTTATTTTTAAGACCCCCCATTTCATGTTTTCATTTGCGGCCACGTGACCCAAATAGCTAACACACAGGTTGTTTGTATAAGGGAAGTGATGAGTAAACCGACAGGTTCTGAGTTCAGGGTTCCAGTGGCGGCTCGTGCAATACTTTTCTCATAGCAATAGAAGATAGTGTGACAATATTGCTCAATCTTTTAAGTTTCACATAATTACAGAAATTCTACTAAGCAGAACTCACAATATCCACACTCTCGATACATGCTTCGTAAGATGCAGCAGTTTCTTCCGGACTACCCTTAGTTTTCCTTCGATAGGGAGCCAGATCTGCATCGTACGGTGGGTATTCAGTTACTTTCAGAATTCTATTGTTTTCAAAGCGGCATTGTCATGATGAAGCGCAAAAATCCTCGCAACCAAGACTTCGGACTTTTTTAAATTAGTGAAGTGAAGCCCCTGGGGAGGCAAACTAGACTCAGCGAGCATGGAGAGGAGGAATTCGTCTCTGAAGGGCATTCAAAAAATTTTGCAACAACCAGTTAGGCAATGTCTACAAAAATGTAACTAACGCGGCTGGCAGCAATGGACCTTAAGTTATCAAAATATACATAACTATTGCACAGTTTGAGTTCAGTCCTGTGTCAATAACTGTGAAAAACATGAATATTTCTTAAGAAAACTTTACGTTCTACAATTTCACATGCTATAAATTTGGTGAAAGAGTGTTCATGGTGATCAAGTGTGTTCGTTTGATAACATTGCAAAATGAATTCAATCATTTGAAGAAGGGCGAGAGACTTTGAAAGACAACCTTCGCTCTGGTCGGCCTCGGGAAGCTGTGAACAAGAGAAGAATTCAAAGATTGAGGAACTTGATGGAGAAAAATTGACATATTACTGTTGAAATGCTAAGTGTGGAAGTATCATTGACAATATACTCCATGAACATTTGAAGAAAAATGTGTGTAAAATGGTTCCACATTCCCTAACCATGAAAAGAAAAAGAGGAGAAAGGAATGTGCAAGGAAACTGCTGATCATGTATCCACCAAAGGGTTCTAAACGTTTCACAGATATATGCACTGCTGACGAAAGTCGGTTTTTACTATACCAGCCCAAATAAAGCTCAGAACTGCGTGAGGGTAAATGAGAATGACCCAAGACCAGTTGTTCCTCGACAAGATTTTCGTTCTCGGAAGCGAATCTTCACTGTTTTCTTCAACTATGAAGCACTTTTAGCGGTTGACTGTATGTCAGAAGGAGTGACAATGAATGAAGAATACTACGGCACTTATATTTTTTATCCTTTATTTGAAGAGCTGAGGCGGCGGCGTCCAAAGACAGGAACTTCAAGGTTGTTGGTCTTGCACGACAATGCGTCACCTCACAGAACGGCCGCAAATTTGAGGTAACTGGAAGTAGCGAAAGTTCAGTTGCTTGACCATCCACACTTCAGACCTGACCTTGCTCCGTGCGACTTGTGGTTGTTTTCTCCAGTAAAATCTTTTAAACGAATGCAGGACCTTGCTCAAACACTGTTGACAATAACTCAGTTCGAGTACCGTAGTGCTTTTGACAAGTGGATACACCGTCTACAACTGTGTGTGGAGAGAGCCGGAAAGTATTTTGAAAGATTGTGTGGATAAGTTTTCTAATTCAGTTCTTAGCCTGGACTTTAAGGTGACACTTGCAAAACTTTTTGAATGCCCCTCTTATCAACTGGAAAGATTCTCTTGGCCGTTTTCTGGGATTCTCAGGGTAATAAGTTCAACAATGTTGTGCATGAACGCGAACAGTGGATGTAGCTTATTGCTGTCAGATTTTGTTTGAGGCGAAAAGCGCTTATCTGCGAAAAAGAGTCAACGGATTATTGGAAACGTTCTTCTGCTTCAAGGAAATGCCCGTTCGTGTACAGCTGGTTTGAAAAATTGGAAGAAATCCGCTGGGCAGCATTGGAACACCCTTCTTGTACTCCAGACTTATCATATGCTTGCACTGATAAAAGAAAAGTCGAGATCGGCGCGACGAAGCTGTGGAAGCACCCCTCACTCTTTCTTCAAAAGTGGGGTTAAGAAGCTTCCTATTCATTGGGGAAAAATCCTGAAAGATTTATCCCATTTTTTATTTAATTTGGCTTCAATAGATAACATTAAAATCCTCTTCGTATTAACAGGAGATGTTATGAGATGCAGGAGATATTTGAATATCATCGCAATAATAAGCTGGTGCTGTAAATATTCAAAACCATGGTGTCAAAGACCCCCAACTGTTCTCACCTGCAAGGCCCCGACTCTCACTTACGTAACATACAAATCCTTCTCACGTTTGTTATGAGCTTTGAGGCCAGTCGATACTCAGAGATTCATTTCAATTGCACGGTAGTGACGTGACAAGTATTGGGAACATGTGATATTACAGGTTCTTTAATAAAGAAGCGCTAAAATGGAACTTCACAATATTTTGTGGCAGTATGAAAGACCTATCCTTGTAATGTTAAATTTACCAACCCTCATTTCTCAAGGACTATTAAAGTTATAAAATGAAACTTTTACAGCATACAGATGCACACAATTGAAATTTGCTGATCTGTTTTCACTACTATATCATGACTATAAATTATTTTCAGTTATTTGCTTGTTTCTATTCCCCCCCCCCCAATGTTATTTATTTACTTTGCCACATTTTGTCCTAGCCTAACCATAATAGTACAATATCACGATTTATTTACTGACACCTAATTGCAGGTTGAATAAATTCATAAACATTTGAATAAACTATGCACTAAGATCAGTAGTGACGTTCGAAAACTCTTTTGTTCCTACCACAAATATGAGTCATACTGAGATGATAAAAAACAGAGGAAACAAACAAAAAAGACCAGGAAGTCTATTATTGCGGATTCTAAACCGCCCAAAAAGCAATATCACTGTTATGCGAACGATATGTTGCTAGAGAACGCATAGTTATGAACCTGATATATTCGGATAATCAGCGAATAAATTCCTCTAAGTTAGTTCCAATACATTAAACTTACCTGAAATTCTTCTGAATTTTAGTTTAAGATGCTATGTTATGGATCCGATTTTATAGAAAGTATTAATACATTCCAACCTAATTAAATGCATATCAACAGCAAAAGCTAATCTATGAACTCTATACAGTACTTTAACTCTCAAAGACCGCTTCAGGAAATTCTTTCAATCAGGGATGGTTCTTTTTGAGAACGAACCTTTTCCTATGCCTGTCCTCTTTTCCTTAGATTTTAAATGTATGACATCTTCTTGAGTAATATAAGAGTATGTTAAGTTTAAGTCCTACATCCTTCCATTCCCTATGATCCTTAAAAGGTGCTTAGCAAAAATTTAAGACTAACTGATGAAACGTCATGTATAGAGAAAAAATGAAATGAGATATATGTGAACTTATATGACCTTTATCCTAGGGCTAATTACTGCATTCGTTGCACACAGATCGGAAGACTGAAAAAATTCCTGTTGCAATAGACCAGGCTAAATACTTATGCAAACACTTTTCTGCAGCTGTGGAGTGAGCAGCCGTGTGTCTGTTGTGTTTGAGTAAGTATGGGTCGGAAGGTAGTAGTGTCAGGTCAAAACCTACAAAGAAGAAGGCTTGGCAGGTCACCAACTTCCTGAAGCTAAGAAATAATTATGGAATGAAAAAGTCGCCTGGAAGACCCCAAAACCTTACCTTTCGATAATAGAAGCTAGTGATCAGTCTGGTGGATCATCGCTGGGATGTTCATGTTTTCATTGCCAATGTTCACAAATAGATCTTGTCCAGACAAACAAACATATTGAAATACGACAAAAGAAAGAAGCAACTCCGAATAACGGTTCACCAAAAACAGATACGGGTTAAGAAACTCATCACTTGGAAGGAAGAATGGAATCGTATAATAGTACACGATAAAAAGAAATTCAACTTGGATTATCCTGTCCGCAACGGTAGTTGTGCATACTACTGGCTTGTCATCGGAAAAACGAGATATTCCCATATACTGGTGTACTGGACCGATAACAGTTCTCTCCGCAAAGAAGTTTGGAACCGTTCACAACAGCATAAAACACATTGACTTCAGAAGAAACACGGACATGTTCTGCCACAACACCAGACTTTTCCGTGCCCTAAATGCATACATTGTGACGGTTCACTTTGCCGAATGCATGAAACGTGGCCTCGTCACTAAAACTCAGTTTCTCAGTAAAACCGTCTTCTTCAAGTCGATCTTGAAAATTAACACAGAATTGACTACAACGATTGTGATCCTCGGGACGCGGCGCTTGCAACAGCTGTATCCGGTACGGCTTCACTCTAAGTCGACGTAAAATACTCAGACAGTTGGCTGCGAAATGTGCAATTCCTGGCTCGCGCAACATTCCACCTTTTAGGGCTCCTAACAAATACTTCTCGCACACGCTCAACGGTCTCAACCGACACTCTTGTCCAATCAGTCGCTTCAAAATGTTGAATTGTTTTGGCTGTAGGTAGTTCTTGTTGATGTTTCGTACGAAATCCTCATTGTGCCTTCACATTTAGCAATTTGTAACACGCAGAACGCTTTGCTTGCACCAGTGAACGGCAGGTTTCGCGATGACTGACCTCCAGTGGCTAAATCTGCAGCTTTGTCATAGCGCCTATCACGAATGCAAACTTAGAGAGATATGCTTTCCATTGATATAAGCGTTTCTGCTATGTATGTCATTTTTTCTGTTTTATCGACCGTGGAAACGAGGGAAGGACTTTAGAATCTCTCCGTATAACAGTAACTAATGTTTGTTTAGGAATAATGTGTCCCCTAATGTTCAGTGAGAATAAGAAAATGATAGATGAATTTTAAATTTAAAGCTTTTAGGATGCCTCTAATAACATGACCAGAGACTGTACAGTCGTCAGCAAATAATCTATTTTTAGATTTCATTCATGATTTATATAAACTACTTCCGACATTGTGCTGCCAACTCGATAATTTAAAAAGTGTCAATCCAAGATATTACTCTTTTATCTAATCCAACCTGCGATAACTTTGACACTAAGATATGGAGAACCAGGTCAAAGGCCTTGCTAAAATATTATCACTACGGCATCAACCTGCTCAGCGTTATCAACTTCATGGACTAGATCGTGGAACAAGGAAATAATCTGGCTCTCGCACCCTCAATCCGCGTTGAGCGTGGAAAACTCACCTTAAGTTGTGCCCAATGTGTTAAGCAACTAAGTGTACAATCACTAAACAAACACACGGGTCGATACTTGTTTCCCTCTTTGTGAATTGCTACTATGACAAATAGAAATCTTGATGTTGCATTCACAAATGTGGAAATGTTTGGTTTAAAAACGAAAGTTTACTATGCAGTCCAATTGCGCACTAATCAAGCTCAAAAACAGGATATTTCTGAAACCCTAAAGATTATTTACAAAATGAAAGTTTAAAAATGTTCGTCACGTAGGAGAACTAAGCAAGTCGAATTTGTAAAGGATATTACAGAGTGCTAGGGTACTTTTTAAATTTCACTTTTCAGGTACATCCTCATTGCTAATGGCCTGATTTCAGAAAGTATTTTTCTTAATTTCTTTAAATGGTTTATACCGAGAGGTATTTTTAAACAAAAAAAAAAAATATTGGTATCGCTAAAGCGATTTTTAATTTTGGGGTTTCACGTAAATTCCCACGCCTAATAATCTGTTTTCCCTTGTTTTCAAAAAGTGGTTTTGTTGTTTTATTTCAATGGCATATACCGAGGTTCGTTGAGAAAAAGAGGAAAATTGCGGCCGCTAGAGTGATTTTAAATTTTTGCTTTAGGTTAACCCCCATCTCCAATAGTCCAATTTTGCTAATTAACGAACTCGTTGAATCGTTTAATTGATTTTTATATGCCGCGTTTCGTTAGGAAAAGAAGAAAAATTGGACTGCTATTATCTCCCTCACACACACACACACACACACACACACACACACACACACACAAAACGTACGTACAGAGGGTGCCAAAATGTATAAGCAAAGAAAAAAACTGTGTTAACATAACAAAACTGAATTCACACAAACAGAAAATGATGAGCACTAATCATCTTAGACTTTTACAGTTACAACAGTTGCTCAAAATGCTCACAATCGGCGTCGATACACTTCTGAGTACATTGAACTACTGATTGAGCAACGTTTGCGAAAGTGTTCTCAGCGATTGCAGCATATGCCGTTTCAGGGTCATCTTCATTTAATGCATGCAAAAGTCTTGGGATGAAAACTTTCAACCTTGCTGTTTTAATAATACGACGTACGCTGGTTCTGCTATTCCAGTCTCACGTGCTTTGTAGATTTCTGCGGTGTGCGCTCCAAACGTTCCAAAACCATAGCCGAGTACGCGGGGCTTGTTGCTATGCGAGAGATGCCAGATCTGCCCTTGTGAACATCGCATACGGTACTATTAGTCTCAAATTTGTCTCAAATGCGTGCAGTTGTTACTCGCGTTGGCGGTTCTGTTCTGTACACACGTCTCCATAATTTCAACAACATTTTCGGTTTTCCATTAGCATTTCAAAATTGCTTTCCGCTATTCAAACGAATCTAGCTCCATTTTGTTGCAGCAACGCTAGCATAACGTAATGTGAGTCACATCTGTTTACAGAACATCATACGATAATCTTGGCTTCATTTATTCATTGTTGATTTACCTGTCACGTAGCAACGCTATCATAATGTGAGTCATATCTGCTTACAGAACATTAATTTGTTTTTCGGTTCAACTTTGAAATATCGACAACTTTAAGATATCTACTGTGAAAGTGTGTATACATTTTTGGGACCCTGTGTGTATATCGCTTTAGGTTAACCCCCATTCCAATGTTCCAATTTTGCTGGTTTTTGAACTAGATGAATTGTTTGTTAATACAATTATAAGGCGAATTTCGTTGAGTAAAAGGAAAAAATTACAGCCGCTAGAGCGTTAACACACACATTTTTTCGTTGTCATTTTCGGTGCCTTTACGTAGAATCGATGGAGATTTGAAGAAAATTAAAAAAAAAATCATGGATACAGCCGCAATAGCTTACATTCCTTGGGAATTGACTGAAAATAACAAGTATTCTGACGGGTCAATGACAAGTGCCACCCGCTAGCATCAGGCGCAACACTTCAAAAGATCTATAAGTGACTGGCTCGTTTAAAACAAATGATATCATAATGGTGGCAGAAATCGGCGCCCCTAGGTGACCCAAGGTCACATTTCAACTACAACAGTGATTTAGCATTTGTAACTCTTCCCTTCTGCCTTTGGATAGCATACATTTAACATCAGAAAAACTCTTATTCTAAAATGATACATTAGAATGTATATACTTAATAGTTACGCTGTTGATTAAAATGTTCACAACATATATATGTGAATAAGGGTCAACCGCAAAGCAGAGGCGGTTCTTCAGGAAAAGCCCCTTCGCCTTTTTTTTTCTAGCCAGATACATTAGAACATGGTTTTTGTTTCTATTTTCAAATGTAGTATTCATACAGGAACACCATGCGGAGAGTGAAAGCCGTTAGTCCTGAAGAAACTATCGCGGCAGAGAGATGAAGCATTCTTCTGACAAGGGAAGGAGTGGCAAGCGAGCCAAAGGTTAATTTTCTTTCAAGACGTAAAACCGCTTGTCCAATGCAGCTCTTTTCTGCTTTCCGGTGTTCAACTGCCATGACAACTAAATAACATGTGGGCTGTGTGCGTGTTGTTACACTATCTGCCTCGAGGCTACGGTAAATCGTTCTGAGTTTTGGGGGGTGAGAAAGACTCCTTGACAAAAAAAAAAAAAAAAAAGTTATTATTCTGTGCGTAAATCGGAGACGCTTGTAAACGTAATGTTCACAATCATAGCTTCTAGAAAGAGAACGTTAGGGTAGAGTAGCGGTGGCCGAACGGTTTAGAAGACATTGCTCTTCTGCTTAAGCTCCTGGCCTCAAATACCACACATATTTTTGTTTTATCTTTTCATTATTCATTTTATAAGTGTAAATGTAGAACATCATGTTGCCTTAATATCATGCCATATTTTAACGTATTATTTGAGTTTTATGACATTACATAGGCACACACAAAAACGTAATCATAAACTAACGTATTCTTTACAAATATCTAAATAAGTTCATGAACAGAAACCTTTACTTCTAAAGTGAAAACACACAGAAATAAACACAAATTAATATCCGGTGTATGAACACTCAGCATGTATATCTGCCCTCAATCTTAGGGGTACAGATGATGTCAGATTTCTACAGTAGTGTGGACGAGAGACTACAGCATCCCAGGCTTCTTGAATTTGTGCCGATAAGACATCTTTTGTCTTTCATGCATGTGCAGCATATTGCATTTAGATAAAACAAATACTAAACACAATATTATAATGTTCTTTATAATATATGCAACATGTTATCATTAAAGCTTGCTGTGTATGGAAAACAGTATTACGAAACTAATTTGTCATAGCATGTTACAAGGGTTTATTAAAAACAAAAGTGTGCTTCATGCCAGAAGCGCACCTGCACTCTTAACCATATCATAACTGCACACTTTGCCACAGAGCTAACGGAACACGCAATACTAGACAGCGTCTTTAGTACACACAACTGCTGCAATGGCTACACAGCCTTTCTGGATAACTTGTACACTGCACGCTGTTAACGAGTAGAACTTAGAAAAATTTGGCATTTTAGTTTGTTTTATTTACCAACGCCCTTTGACGTCTCAGGTCATCAGCGTTTCTGCGTTCAAGAGATGTGAAAGAGTCATTGATACTCTTGAAACGTTTTGCAAACTTACAAACCACCCCTCCCTTTGGGAATTAGAATATTTTTCATCCACTTAACATCACTTTTGGTCACTTCCGTTCAGAGTATGAAAACAGTTTACATAAAGTGGTTACTGGTGCGTTAATTAAAATTACAAGGATAGGATCATAAGCTTCATAAGGATTATGGCCTTCACAAAAACCTTATCTGGTGTCGTACCTTATCTATTAAGTAAATAATTGTAGTTGTAACTTCCGCTCCGCTGTGTTGAGTTGCTCAGATATATTTGCATAAAGAAGGCTATGGTAGAACATTGTGACATGTTCAAAATGGAGTTTCAAGCTGTTATTAAGTTCTTCACAAAAGAAGGACTTACTCCAAATGAAACTAAACAGCGATTGCACGGTGTATGTGGGGAAGCATCCCCTCATATTCTACCGTAAACGAATGGACTAAACTTTTTTCGAATTGGTCGATTGAAGACGAAGAGCGTGCAGATCGGCCCTTGGAGGTGCTCACTCCTGAAAACATCGCCAGGATGTTGGAGAAATTATGGAAGACCGGCGGCTCAAAATTACAGAAATAGCAGCAAGGTAGGGCGTTTTTAAAACAACACCCCTTTGAATTATTCATGGACATTTAAATATGAATAAGGTCAGTGCAAGATGGGTACCTAGACTTCTTTCCTCGGTCCAAAAGCAGCAGCGAGTCATCTGTTAGGCATTTTTGGAGCTCTGCCGTGGCAACGAGAGAGAAGTTCTGCAAACCATTGTTGCAGTAAATGAAACTATAGTCCTCTACTATGATCCCTTGTCCAAAAGAGAATCAATGAAGTGGCGTAAACCTGGCGAAGCACCGCCTCTAAAGGCCAAGGTCACTCAGTCAACCAAGAAGATCATGGCCACAATCTGTTGGGACTATGAAGGAATGCTCTTCATTGACTTCAAGAAAAGGAACACCACAGTAAATGGAGAGTGCTATGCTGGCGTATTGCACAGACCACGTGCTTCCATCAAAGAGAAAAGGTGAGGAAATCTGAGTGGTGGTGTGCGCCTTCTTCACGACAACGCGCCTGTGCACACAGCTCTTGTTGCAAAGGAAGCTGTGAAGAGATGTGGCTTCAAGAAGACCGACCATCCACCCTACAGCCCAGATGTAGCTCCCAGTGACTATTTCCTCTTTTCAAATTCAAGAAGGACCTTCGAGGAAGGAGACTTAAGTGTGACGAAGAAGTGATGAATCCTGTTAATGTCCATTTTGCAGACAATACTTCTGACTGCTTGGGGGAGGGGATTGAAATGTTAATTCACATAAGTGAGAAGTGAATTGCTATAAAGGGTAACTATATTGAAGTGAAACATAGTTTTTGTCTTTAATATAGCTAGAAAATGTTTAGGCCGGAAACTTATGGACCTACCCTCATACATTATGTGTGGAATTAAAGATTCGTCAATAGTTTAAGGATTAAAAACTTATTAGTGAGTTACATTGAATCCGCAAAATGATATAATGTATAGTTGCTACAAACACCATTTTCACGATTAACTGAGAGTGATAGAAGCGACGTGTTACTAGCGGGGAAACCAAAGCCGATTCTTAATGTGTCAGCGCAAAAGGTGGAAAGGAACAGCGTGCACTGCTACAAAGTTCATGGGTATACTGAATATGAGTGGTAGTTGTTACCTGCAGAAGCTGTTTTGGTCAATCACTCTGTTGGCTTTTGTGACATATAACCGTCATTCAGATGCTCTAAACATAAAATGAAATAGCATTGAAATAGTTTAAGTTGCATGACATATTTTGTGTGAAAAGAGGCTTCACCTATGATTTAGGCTACGAGCCGCCACTGTCACAAACAACTATGCTAACGGGCGTAAGAAGCGATTCTACGCAGAATTTTGGCAAAGATTGTATATTTACATATAACTCAATCATTTTCTTTGTGAGTACAAACCCTAATCCAGCCTACGTCATCGCAGCTTAACAAGGCGGAATTAGAAGCAAAAAAGTACGGTAAAAAAACTGCAGAGAGTGAATAAAGGGATCACATGTGGCCAAATTAGAGCTCTCCACACATACAAAGGAAGCGGAAATCCTCGCTCGTGACTCACAAATCTAACTTTATGTGCGCATATCTCACGCATGTGTTGCCTAGGAAACTGGTAAGAGATCTTTAGCCAAAGTTCGTGCACCTACCTCGTTAAAATATTCTCTGTAAAGTTTTGGATAAAATTGCTTAATTATTTTAATATCGGGTGCATTGTTGCTTAGCGCGTCTACTGGTGTATTGCGTTTCGCATAATAAAACAAAAAACACATTTGCTGAAATCTTCATTGTTTTTCTACAATAACGACGTTGCCGTGATAAGTTGAAAACGCTACTGTACCAAAGTTGGTCTTAATTCAAATTTAAAATCAAGACATTCGATAAAAGTATAAAACGTATTGACCGGTGTCTTTCTGAATTTAAGCATATTCATTGTGTAAAGCTATCTTATTTTAACACAAAGCGATTCATCTTTGATGTATTAATTGAATGAACGGTGTTTAACGCCCGTTTTTGCTACAGAGGCACCACAGGCGATGGACACAGATGATACGTGAGATGAAATGATATATTGGGAAAGGATTTATTTTTAAGGTAGGAAACGTTCCAGGCCTAAGTTTAGGGTACTTCCCCGGCAGTTGCCATATATGAGGACTGAGGAATACCTAGAAAAAACCTCAATCAGGGAGAACGGTCCTGGCGGGATTCCAACCCAGACCTCCCGCTCATGAGTCCGCGCCTTAACGACCTCGGCCACCGTGGCGGTCTCTTTGATGTATTCGTCGACACTGATAAATTTTGAATATTCACAGCTTATTTTATTTCGCGGCAGCATAAAACTGGGATACAAGACTTTGCTGTTGCTGAATATAGTTCGCAGGCTTCAGGAAAGTTAATAGGTACAAATTATAATTAGCACTAAACATATACAACAGAGAACGCAATAAAATAGTGTGGTAACTCACATATTTAATTCTGCGAGTTTTCTTGGAAGCAAACGTGTCAGTGACTCAACGGTTAAAGTCTAGAAGCTCCATAGTAAAGTTTGTCTCATTGTATACTTCCGTGTTTTGTAATCAAATTAATACTTGCAGTCGGTCCATCCAGGTTTTTACAAGGGGCATTTAAAGCCTTTTGCAACCAACATAACCATTGTTGAAAAAAAAGTCTACAAAATATTTCTAACGCAGTTGGCAACAATGGATCTTAAGCTACCAAATATGCATAACTACTTGCATAGTCACTGTCGTACAGTTCAGTCTTTTGTCAATAGCTGGTGAAAAGTTATGAATATTTCTAAAGAAAACTTTAGATTGTACATTTTCATATGCCATAAGCTAAGTGAAAGAGCGGGGGGGTTCACGAAAACTGCTTAACTGGTTATGGCGATCGGCCTCGGGAAGCTGTGAACAAGAGAAAATTCAAAAAATGAGGAACTTGGTGGAGGAAAAGCGACATATGTTGAAATACTAAATATGGAAGTGGGTATCAGTGTTGGCAGCAACATGGACATTTAAGAGCTGCGAAAAATTTCCACCAAATAGTCGTAAATGTTTGACAGATACGAACACGTTGGTTTTATTACTAATCCACATCAAATAAAACTCAGAACTGGGTGTGGGTAAATGAGAATGACCCAAGACCAGTTGCTCTTCGACAAGATTTTCGTTCTCGGAAGCGAATGTTCACTGTTTTCTTCAACTATGAAGGATCATTAGTGGTTGACAATGTCAGAAGGAATGACAATGAATGGAGAATACTATGACACATATTTTGTGTCTTTATTTGAAGAGCTGAGGCGGCGGGGTCCAAAGACAGGAACTTTAAGGCTGTTGCTTTTACACGACAATGCGTCTCCTTACAGAACGGCTGCAAATTTGAGGAAACTGAAAGTCGCCAAAGTCACCAACCACCCTACAGCCCTGACCTTGCATCGTGTTACTTCTGGTTGTTTCCTCGAGTAAAATCTTGCATTGCTGGAAAACCTTTAAACGAATACAGGACCTTGCTCAAGCTATAAATTCAGCTGTGTTAACAATAACTCAATCCGAGTACCGTAGTGCTTTCGACAAGTGGTTGCACCGCCTATAACTGTGTGTGTGTGTGTGGGGGGGGGGAGATGGAAAGAACATGGAAGGATTATGACAATAAGTTTTCGAATTCAGTCCTTAGTTTGGATATTAAGGAGTACTTGCAAAAATGTTTGAATGCCCCTCTTGATTTTCATTTCTTTTTCCAATGCTATCAAAAAATAAATAAAAGGCGGGGTTTAGAATTGAAAAACTGTATTATATTCATTTTCTTTACATTGAATTAACAAAAGAAAATAAAGCAACTATTTTCCAGTTCAAACGAAACTTCACTAGGCTGCTGTTTAGTAACTAACGAAAAATTTTAGAACAGTTTTGGAATCTGAAATGTAATAGTAAACATTTCAGCACCGAAGATTTAAAAAATAACTTTAGTTTTCCATTCTGTATATTGCATCAGAATTTTTTACAAATCAAGAATGAAAGGTGCACCTTTTTTCTTCCAGAAATGCATATATTTCACCTCTTCCAATAATTCTTGTTCTTTTAGTCTGCAATATCGTTCTCTCGTGTATTTCCACAAAATTGCCACATAGTAATCCTCTCTATCGCCTTGAGTGTGTTGACGGAGTTTCTCACACCAAGTTTAATATGAAGAGGTAGTAAAGAAACATTTTAGGGTGCCCCACTAGTAACGAACGGTTAGGTCGTTCGGTTCAAGCTTTGCCGCGGTGAACAGGAGCCAGCCATGATTGTCGCGTAAATGATTACTGGCTCTTATGAGGTTTATTTATTCATCATTATCAAGCAAGAAGATGCCGGAACTGCCTCCCTTCATTTTCCGCTCATTTTTGGCATCGGCTTATGAAATTGATCAATTCTCTCAAGAGTTCCATCTAAGATGGAAGAAATTTCTTCAAAAATGTTATTTTTCTATTCATCTAATGTGTCACTTTTTTATTTAATCCCCCCTCACAGATATATAAATCTCGGGCGTTAAATCGTGGGACCGAGGGAGGCATATGTTGTTAGTGATGACTCTATCGCCGGATATTTCATGAATGTATGCAAGGAGACATGCCTGTTGAACAGTCCCGAACCTACGTTAATTCGTGGAAAATATTCCCATATGCCTATTACAATTAATTGTTGCAGTGGTTCCTCATGAAGCAGGTTAGGTTTTTCTGAAATTCACTGTCGTTTGTTTTGTGAATTGGCATACCCACTTAGGTTAGGTTTTCTTCAAGTGTGTGCACAATGGGTGCCGAATATACGACCTCTGGGGATCTTTGTTGTACCGCACTAAATATATTCATTAGATCTCGTTTTGTAAATCATTTCTGAACGCTCCTCAGATTTACAATGACTAAAATAACAATTTTACAATATTTACTTCAACTATAGTCAGTAAAATTATATACCGAGGCAATAGTCGTTGTTGCATTTACTTTAACCGTGAAACAATCGCAATTTCCAAGCGAAATGCTGTAATTGACTGCGAAAATAATAAATGTGGAAATTATTTGTGTTCCGATTTTATCTCGTCCCTTTCAGTAAGAATTCAACGGAATGAAGTGTTCGAAATTGAGAGGAAGGAAGAAGTCAAGCATATCCAGAGTGAGTTAGATGGCGGTTTAATGAAAATAATTCGCTCTAGGCAGAAATATAGGCTGAACATTTTCCAGTCCCACGCCACAAAGATGCTAATTATTCCCTTGTTGTGACGCATTTGCAGTGAGTCATATCGCAGCTGACTTATGACAGGAGTGAGTAATGCGCATATTTTAAAGTTAGTAAGAAGCAAAAATCGAGCATCTTTGATAATACGGCACCCAATTCATTTGTTTATCTTTCACAGGGCTAACACGGATTGCTTAAGGAGAACCACCGGAGTCAAACATATCTCTCTCGCATTATATAGCTGAAGTGTGACAGAGGACAATCGCACATTATTATTGGTGCTGCAAACCCATGCACGAAAATCGCAAAAGAACTGCATGTGGATACACTGTGGGTTACGGTTCAGTGAGCCGATGCTCTTGTGATGTATTTGGTGGCTCGCCCAGATTGCGGTGTCTCGTGGAAGATCGTTTGTTGCTGCAGCAGTGATGGAATGGGGCCAGCAATATAACATTTCATTGTAATCCAAAGGAAATATGAAATATTTTAATCGAGACAAGAATTCAGTCCACGTTGTAGATACGTGCAATATAGGTGATAAATGTTGTAAATACTTGAATTTCGCCTCAGGAATTCGAGAAGATGAGACGAATTTCATCTTGTCCAGGTCTAAAACACACACCATGCGGCTGAATAATGACGCCACGTTTCCCGCCTGTTTTCAATTTCCTGTTACACGAATATAGACCAAACCCACATGCAATTCTCATGCATCACGGGAAACATAATGCAAATGAGTTGGGCTGCATATTCAGAGATTCCCCTAAGTTTTACTAAGAGGTAAAGCATCGTATAATTCAAATGTTTCATTCTTATAGTTGAACCTGTGTAGCTGAAACTCGTTTTATGTCCGGTTTGATAATTTTAATCATTATACCTGTTAAAGCAATAGAAAGCATGTCTTTGGCGTGTGTTTGGAAAACGTTAGCAATATCCATTTTTGTTTTATTTTTGTGTTTAAAGTAGAACTTTCTCTGATATATCGATTATTTTTATCATTATACACCTTCTGTTGAAACACTAGGAAGCAGGTCGTATCAATTTCTTTGACAAACATTAGTAATATAGACTTCTTTATTTTATTTCTTTGTTAAAGTAGAACTTTCTCTGATATATGGATAATTTTTATTATTATGCGCCTTCTGTTGAAGCTATTATGTGGTGCTTAGGGCTGCCAGATACCAACTTAAATTGTTAACATAAAACTGAATTCACACAAACAGAAAATGATGAGCACTAATCATTACAGTTACAACAGTTGCTCAAAATGCCCACTCGATACACTTCTGAGTACGTTGAACTACTGATTGAGCAACGTTTGCGAAAGTGTCCTCAGCGATTGCAGCACATGCCGTTTCAATTTCTTCCCGAAGTGCTCCCAGTGTAGCTGGTTTTCTACGGTATGCAACATCTTTAAGAGTTCCCCATAGGTAGAAGTCCGGGAGAATCTGTTCTGTACACACATCTCCATTGCCTTTGTACTTCAACATTCTCGGTTTTTCATTACCACTTCAAAATTGCTTTCCGCAGTTCAAGCGATAATCTTGACTCCATTTTGTTGTAGTAAGACTAGCATAGCGTAATGTGAGTCACGTCTGTTTGCAGAACATTACTGTTGTTTTTCCGTCCAACTTTGAAATATATTAAATAGATACCTACTGTGAACGTGTGTATACAATATATATATATATATATATATATATATATATATATATATATAAAGAATATATATAAAGAATAAAGAAACACTATTAACAATGTAACAAATTAACACTAATAATAAAAGTAGATAAAGATAAAACAAGAGAAAGAGAGAGAGAAAGAGAAGCTAGACTAGCTTCTTGCCATTGAAGAACTCGCAGTAGTTCGAAATATAGCAGTTTCAAGTGTGACTCTTTCTCTTTGTTTTATCTTTATATATATATATATATATATATATATATATATATATATATATATATATAGAGAGAGAGAGAGAGAGAGAGAGAGAGAACATTTGGTATTTCCTTCTCTTCCACACCATTGTCTGTTATTACTGCCAAATCTCAACTTAAAATTCATGTGAGGTACATGTTTGAATGAGGCACCTGAGGCTGTTAACCCTATTGGCAGCCTTAGTCCGGTGACATTTGGTAATATTCGACATGAGACAGTCGATATTTACAGTAGCGAAACAAGCATCATAAGGATGGCGGCGCCTCTGAGTGACTGTACAAGACAACTCTAGCAGCGCTCCATTGTGCAATTCTTGTGGGCAAAAGTCTTGAAATTAAAGAAATGCTTCTCATATACGGTGAGAAATGTCTGTCACGTCGAGCTGTTCACAGTTCAATGCAGAAGTTCTCTGAAGACGAACATCGCGTCGACCGGCCAACTCAGATTGCCATAGAGGCTAATTTTCAACGAGTGGAAGACAGGAGGGTAGTAGACATTATAGCCGCTACTATTGGTTCACACGGCATGGCCTATCTCATAATGCATAGGTTAGGTTTTATGCTGACCCCACAACACAAATTGAAAAGAATGGGTCTTACATTACAGCATTTCAATCGTTACTACGATATGGTAGCCCGAAATGTCATAGGTGACGAGTTTTGGGTTCAACATTATACCAGCCTGAGACAAAGCGTACGTCATTGCTACGGAAACATCCTGTTTCGCGAACAAGAAGAAGAAGAATAGTGTAAAGTGACAACATCCGCCGGGAAAGTGATGCGCACAGTCTTCTAGTCTCAAGAATAACCCGTAAATGCAGACTTCTACTGTAACATCCTCAGAAAACTTCGTAAGGCCATTCAACGAAAGCGACCTGGATTCCTCGTCAAAGGCGTGTTGCTCTTGCATGACAATGCGCGTCCTCATATTGCCAACAAAACAAATGAAATGCTGCGAAATGTAAGTTGGAAGTCCTCATTATAGCCCCTTCCTTGCTCCAAGCGACTTTCATTTGTTAGGTCCTTTTAAACATTTTTAGGGTGAACATTTTCGCGACGTTGAAGGTGCACAAAGAGAAGTTGGTTCCGACAGCAGGCCAAAGAATTTTATGCTGCTGCTGGATTTTTCAAATGAAATCTTTATTTAAGTATTACATCCATATGTTACTTCTCATCAGAATTGCTTATTTTCTTGAGCAAAATTAATTTATAAAAAAAGTAAATTATGAAAGCCTCCACATATATTTTGTTAGAATTGGTTTCACTGTCTTCATCTAAAAACTGTTGCTTACATGCGGCCACTGTGATTCCATTAATGGGGGGGGGGATCTTTCTAAGTCACCATTATGTGATGGGATAAGGGGGAAAATCTAAGCATTTTCCTTTTGTTTAAAATATTCCATCATTTTTGTGACATGCCAGTTTACTAAATGCTACTGCTAACAATAATTCGTTTATTGGAAGATGAAAATACAACGGTCGATTTTATTTCTTGAAAGAGAGGACCCGGTCAATAGAACTGTCTGAAAACAGGACGTGTCCGGGAAAAAGAATGTAAAGTGTTTGACATACATTCCAGAATATCCAGAATATCAACCATTCTCATCTGTTCTGTCCCCTTCCCTTTATTTTATATTTCTTTTTTGTCCTCTTACCTTTTCTTAGACGCTCCTCCTACCCCTTCATTTCTCTCTTCTTCGCTCCTTTTCCCCTCCTTTAATTTCTACTTATTTCTTTTCCCGGTTCATTTGTTTTTTTTTCTCCCGTTTCTTTATTTTGTTCTTCTCTACCTTCTATGCCTCATTCTTGTCTTTTTCTCCCCTCTTCATATTATTTTCATCCTTTCTCTTCTTTTCTCATTTCCTCTGTTTTCTAATATTCTATCCTCCCCTCTTCCCTCTCGTGTTTCATTTGTTGTCGCTTTCACTGCATTGGTCTTCTCCCGACGTGTTTAGATGGTGAACTGAATACTATAGGGATGAGTGACATGAATTAATGATGGCGCAAATGGTTTCGTAGTCCTTGGCGCCTTAAAACTACCTGATTTTCACCTTCGCAGGAACGCCACGATATTGATGCACACAGCATTAGTAACCGGAAGTAGCTTCAACTGTCTGATTTTAGTGGAATACCCAAATATGTTTACATTAAGAGTTTTTACGGAAGTACTCTCACTAGATCCTTGAACACATTGGTGCTAAATCAAGAAAACAAAAAGTGTAAAGAACAAAGCTAGCTTAGCGTCTAAATTTTGGTAGCCGTCAGCTGCTTGACATCATAGGAACCATGTAAAGAATGTCTTGCACCGCTTCCATTGTTCGATACTCCTGACCTTCTAAGTGGTTGGGTCTTCCTCCATATACTGCAGACTTCAAACGGCATCACAAAAAGAAGTTCAAAGCTTGGCTGGTCACTGTGTGACCCCCCCTACCAATGCATCGTTGAGTCTTAAGTGCTGACGATTATTCTGTTCAAGGTGCACTGGAGCTGCATTTAGTTGGAAATACCGAGGTCGTTAAGCCGCAAATTCGTGAGCGGGAGGTCTGGAATTCGAATCCTGTCGTCCGTCTTCCCTAACTGAGGTTTTTTCCAGGTTTTCCTCAGTCCTCATAAATAGCAAATGCCGGGGAGGTACCCTAAACTTAGGCCTGAAACGTTTCCTTCAATTAAAAATAAATCCTTTCTCAATATTTCATCTCGTGTATCACCAGTGTCCATCGCCTGAGGTGCCTCTGTAGGAAAAACGGGCGTTAAACACCATTCATTCATTTCATGTATCATCAGTGTCACCAACTGTGATGCCTTAATAGCAAAAACGGGCGTTAAACACTATTAACAAAATCCTTGGGTGAGGAAAATGGGGGGGGGGGGGCTTTCCGAGGCAGCTTGACCGGAATTCAAACCCAGGACCTCCGAATTAGTAGTCGCAAACCACTAGACCACGGAGAGTCTCTCTATTGGTTATTCTCTTTTCCCTTTCCCCTTTCTCTTCCTCTCTTCTATTCTTCTCCCTCGTCTCCTTTTTCTGTTTTCTATTCATTATATTCTCTTTTCTCCTCCAGCGAAAACAAATAAGCTTGTCGTATTCTGATGTTTCTTAAGTAATGGCTAAAGAAGACGTTGACTCCGTGTCGTAGATTTACGGTATGTAAAAGAACCTCAAGCCTGAAAGAGAGGCCTCTGAACAAAATGCATTGGCCGTTTCACGCCCTGAATTGAATGTGTCGCAATGATCAGAATATGCTACATGAAAGAGTGTCCTTAAATAAAAGTATGTTTGTAAAATGAAGAATCAAGCGTAAAAAAATGGTAGTCGGGAATCGAGGAACTTGAGCCTTCCGAGCCTTCCTTCTTTCCAACACACGGCTAGGTATGTGTGTATAAACCCTATGTTTTGTTTTGCAGGCCTTGCGATGGCAGAGTTTCAGCCCCCGGCTGTGCTGAACAGCATGGACAAGAAATCTGTGCACGATGCGAATGGCGCACAGACACCGATTTTACTGTCTTCTCTCCGAAGTGTTCTCTTTGTGATAAGTTCAGCACTCATTGGATTTGCGGCGTTTAGAAACACACTAACCTGGTAAGTTGATGAACTCTGTGCAATATTCAAAAATAGTTGAGAAACTGTACCTCGCAAAACCGCCATTCATTAATATTGCCCATACAATATTATAGGGTTTCCGGATTATGAGTATCTATGGACAATTAGGAAGGCCGTGATGTAATGTAAACCGCAGTGTTGATAATAATGTTATAAAATAAAAGTCACTTTCTCTACGTCCCGCATTCCTCTGGTGCGTCCATGCATCACTTCTGGCACATAAGGCATGATCTTTCCTAAACTGTATACTTCATACACAAATAAGATCCGATTTTTAAAAATGTTTACAGCTATGGTGGACACTGAAGATACATGAAATTAAATGAAAAATTGGGAAAAGATTTTTTTAAGAAAGGAAACGTTCCAGGCTTAAGTTTAGGGGTACCTTCTCGACATTTGCCATTTATGAAGACTGAAGAAAACCTGGAAAGAACTTGAGTCAAAGAGGGCAGGTCTGACGGGAATTGACCTCAGACCTCGCGCTCGCGAGTTCATACCTTAACAATCTCGGTCACCCGTATCGGTTACAACAACCTACGATATTATAATATGATTCATATACAGAGCCTCTTGTTTCCTAAGCAAAGTCATCGTAAGACGATAACAACTACTCAGCGATACTAATTAACGACATTATTACTTAGTAAAACACTAACAAATTAAGTTCACTTGTAATTGAACTAATTTTAGATTCATGTCATACAACCGCATACTCCAACAGAATAAAATAATTAATTTGTGAATCAAAAGAAAATGTTTTCGGAAAAGAACCGTTTTATTCCTTTCCGGACTTCGCCTGAAAAGGTTTTTTCTCTTTTTTTTTTCTTTCTTTTTCATTCATTCATTCATTCTTTTTTTCCCTGGACACACTCCTCCTCCTCCTCCTCCTCCTCCTCCTCCTCGGGTAGCTCTTTATTATTAGCATCTTATACATGGGGATCCTAAAGTCCTTCCCTGGTTTCGGGGGTCGATAGAACAGAAACCATGACAGACAAAGGAAAACGCTTATATTAATGGAAAGAGTATCTCTTCCAAGTTTACATTCGAAACAGACGCCATAGCCTCTGGAGGGCAATCATAGCGGAAAAAATGCCGTTCACTGGTGCACATAAAGCTTTCCTCATGTTACAATTCGCTAATTGTGACTCCGTTGTGAAGGTCAACGACGATTTCATACGAAACATCATCAAGAACCACATACGGAGAAAACAATTCGTGCATGACACAAAACTTTCAATCGACTGGTTGCTTGTGTGGTGGATAACGAACGGGCCGGCCAAGAGTGTTGGTTGAGACCGTAGAGCTTGTGGAGAAGTATTTGTTAGGAGCCCTAAAAAGTGTATACGTCTCGCGAGCCAGGAATTGCACATTCCGCAGCCAACTCTCTGGCGTATTTTACGTCACCGACTTTTTGTAAAACCATACCGAATACAGTTGTTGCAAGCGCCGTGTCCCGAGGATCACAATCGTAGTCTTCATTTCTGTGTTGATTTTCAAGAGCGGCTAAAAGAAGACAGTTTTACTGAGAAACTGAGTTTTAGTGATGAGACCACGTTTCATGTGTCCGGCAAAATGAACCGTCACAATGTATGGATTTGGGACACGGAAAAATCTTGATGTTGTGATTGAACACGTCCGCATTTCTCCTAAAATCAACGTGTTTTTGTGCTGTTTCTTCATCAAAAGTGTACGACTTATTTTCTTTGCGGAGAAAACTGTTACCGGTCCAGCGTACCTAGACATGCTTCAACTGTGGTTAATATCATAATTACATGCAGATAGCCGGGACTTTATTCATCAACAAGATGGGGCTCCACCTCATTTACATCATGACGTCCAAGAGTACCTCGATGCTGAAATTTCTCGTCGCTGGATTGGACGTGCTGCTCGAGATGATTCTCTTCTTCTGTGGCCTCCACAGTCACCTGACCTAACGAATGTGATGTTTTCTTATGGAATTGTGTCAAAGATCGTATGTTCGTGCCGCCTTTGCTACATGATTTAGCACAGCTGCGAGAGAGGATCACGCATACGGTCGCTGATATCGGCCGTCAGATGTTGGGACGTGTATGACAAGAGCTTGACTACAGTTTTGATGTCTGCCGATCACCAACTGAGGACGTATGGGGCACTTGTAAGATTATGTTTGAAATGTGGAGAGATACTCCATCCATTGATATAAGCGCTTCCGCTATGTCTGTCATGGTTACTGTTCTATCTACCCCTGAAATCAGAGAAGGACTTAGAATCCATCAATGTTATTTAATTTTTGAGTGAAAGTCTATGGCAGTTGGCATGGACAGAGACTCAATGGAGTAAAACAAAATAATAAATTGAAGATAAGCGAAAATAAGTAGATATGTCAAAAGTGCATAAGTTTATTTTTTAATAACACCATTACAAAAAAGAATGTTTAAAGATACCAGTATTTATAGGACAAAGTCTTATTTATCATGAATTTTGCGAGTAATGGGGCCAAAGCTTACAAAAAAGAATGGCACCGAAAGTTTATTTATTGCACAGGTCAACAAAGGACATCAACAAATGATAAGATTACATTAGACAGTTGACTAATATAACATCTCTAGATAAAATGAAAAAGCCACACTCAGTGTCATTAACACGTACAAAGCGGGCGAAGAAAAAAACAATGGACATTTCGAAAGCTTTTAAAAATTTTTATCACCGATCTTATCTTATCTGTTTTTCCTTAAATTCGTTTTTCAAACTGTATAAAACGTTCGTGTTATTGTTTTATCCCTTTTGAAAAATAACTTCAATATAACAATACGCTTGTCTTCTACAAGCGTAAGTCATTAAATTAATAACAAATTATGTGCTACATTTTTGAATGAGGCACCTGAGGCTATTGTCACTTAGTTCGATGTCAATTGATATCATTGGAACAAACTGTGTTTACAATAGGGAAACAGTAGTTGCAAGATGACAGTATTTCTGAGTGAATGTACATCCCGCAAGTAGCCCTAATTTATGCGATTTTTATGAACAAACTATGGAATCGAAGACATTAAAAAGTCTTCCCATCTATGGTGAGAAGTGTATGTCACGTCAAGCTGATTACAATTGGGTGCAGAAGTTCTCCAAAGGGCAAGCACGTATCAAAGATTAGCATCGCATCGGCCGGCTAACGGAGATTGCCACACAGGCCAATTTTCAACGAGTTGAAGACAGAAAGGTAACTACAGACACTATAGACGCTGCTTGGCCTACCTGTTAATGTATAGGCTACATTCTCACAAAGTCTGTGCACAAAGGGTGCCTGCCACGTATGCTGACGGCAAGATCAAAATGCAAAGAATGGGTCTGGCATTTCCATGATCTATTATCAGTACTAGACAAAGCATTCGTCTGCAGTGGAAACATCCCTTCATCATCTGGGGGGGGGGGGGGAGAAAAGAAAGTTTTAACGTAACATCATCCGCTGGGAAAGTGATGTTCACTGTCTTCTGGGACAGCCTCAAGGACAAACCGTAAATGTCAACTTCTACTGTTACATCCTCAGAAAACTTTGTAAGCAACCAGGACTCCTCACCAAAGGCGTGTTACTTTCGTATGACAACGCGCGTTGTCATACTTCCCACAAGACAAATGAGATGCTGCGAAATTTGAAGTGGGAAGTCCTCGAGGATCTTCCGTATAGCTTCGACCTTGCTCCAAACGATTTTCATTAGGTCCACGCTCTTGCACATTATCTTTCGGGTGATCATTTTCCCGACAATAAGCTGCAGAAAGGAAATCACCGCCTGTTTCTGGATCAACCGAGAGCATTTTATGCTGTTATATTTTAGGGGCTTGTGAAACGTATTTCACATTTTGAGGAAAGAATTTGTTTGAAAAAAAAATTATCAGCAAGATGGGTACCGCGACTGCTGACTCCGGATGAAAAACGAATCAAATCTCTCAGCAAAGTTTTGCCAGTTTTGAGAAAGATCCCGCCGACTTTATACTTCGATTTGTGACCAATGATGAAACATGGGCCACTGCTACACACCTGAAACAAGACTGCAATCTAAACAAGGACGCATCACGATTCTCCATCGCCAAAGAAGGCCGGGAAGTTCATAGCGTCGGTTTTCTGGGATGCCGTGGGTGTGTTGCTAATTGTTCATCTTCCCACTGGAGCGTATTGAAGACAAAAATACGCGAGAAAATGCCGGGTTTATCAAATAAGAATATCGTGTTGCACCAAGACAATGCTCGCCCTCACATGTTTCGTTGCAATGGCGGAAATTGTAGCTGTCTTCTTGTAAATCTCGTTCAAGGCTATTGCTCAGGATGTCAGCTGAAATTTTGTGACACGTGCAAGTGTTAAGGGAAGTAGACATAAGGTAGCCGAACCTCGTGAATAAAGGTATCACATTTCTGTATAATGTTCTGGTCTGTTCAAGGCTGATTCGCGATACATGGCGACTTCGACCCCTACGCCACTGTTCAGTTGTTCACTACTAACACTTCCATGTCGATGCTCTCTTGCACTACATGAATGACTACGACGAACAGAGTACGGAGTAAGTTACCTCAAAACCGTCATTGTCTTTCAAACACAGAGTATTAACGTAGAAAAGTGAATCTCCTGCTGTCATCTTGTAACTCTATATCTCCTTTCGGCGGCCTCAAAAACTGTTACTTTTATTAATTGTGCAGTCCTTCGGTCTTGGACGCTAGAAACCTTTTACAATAAAAATTTTTGAACGTCTCTGTGGGGACAGATACAGTGGAAGAAGATCGTCTTTTGTCTTGATCAATATTTACGTGTGTCCTGAAAGGTTCTGTTGTAACTGGTACGAGCCTGAAACAGCTTGTTTTAAATATGCTCCATTCACTTGAGTGGAAGTGAATTTCCATGATGAAAATGTTCTCTAGGACAAATGGCTGATTGTGACAGTTGATACCTTGAAAAAGCATCTTGTATTGTACTAGTTTTGGAGAAATGGGTTAATATTATTATTTATTTAAGAGTAATTATGGCATTTTAGTGAAGATGTCTATCTATATATTTTGTTCATTTATGTATTTTTTGCAACCAAGAAAAGTGAGCTTAAAGTACTTTAAATAAAGAAATTAGGTGTCTTAAATATCTATTTTCATTAATGAGTGATATTACTCTGTTTTCACTTTTAATAAATGCCTATATTTATTACATTATTACCTATTTTAATCAAAATAAATGCCTGAACTTCCTGGCTCTGGTAATGTGATTTAGTTGAGTTGTGTCTTTATTGTCCACAGGCACCTGCAGAGGTTCTGGGGTGCTTCTGGAGATTTCTGGCAAGCTCTGTGGGACAGGCTGCTAGATACAGTGGGAGAAGATCCAACAACTTTCTGGGTGTATGGTCAGTAACAATGGCTATTTTTAGCTCGGGCAAATACTGGACTTAGCAACTGATAAGTAGTACATTAAAGAAAAAGTGCAGATTCATGTTTGCCAGTGTTGCATGTTTGTTGATAAACAATGTTTGTGGTGTCGTCTTGTGCAACACATTGACACTGCCAAGCTAAAACATTTTCTCTTGGGTGCCCTTGAGCTATTATTTCAACATTCTTTTATCCTTGGTTTGTTGTCTTGAGATTCTTCTGGCTGTCACTTCAAAAATGCTCTTTTTGCATTTATTAAGGTTTAAGTGTTGCAAAGACAAGAGATAGGCCGATATGTGTACATGTTTACTGTCGATATTCGATACTTTAATATTTTTTAATCAAATTTAGATTCCGTCTCACAAGGAAAACTTTGTTTGAAATATATTCGGACAAGTAATAATCTAATCTTCATAGTAAATACGGTAGATTCTATATTCTTGAGCGAGGTTCGTTATTCCGCAACGGTAGCCGTTTCTGGATTTTGATGTATAGAATGATGTACCCACTTCCATGCATGGGCTATCAGGTAATCTGAAAGAGCAATATGCTGGGTATGGCAGCAGTTCGATCCCTTCCATTCCATGATTGTTCGAGAAGTATGTGATCTGCTTTAAGAGAACTCTATTTCGGTTAACTGTCTTTCGGTCTGGGTATCTCTGTCTCAAAACTTCATCAACTCGTCCCAGTTGTTGAGAATTATGATACGCATCATCTGCATGCCATTTTAGAACAAACTCCTAATGAATCATGCATTAAAAATTCGTCTGTCCTGGTGGTGTAGTGGTAATCATACATGCCTTCTAAGCCCAAGATCGCGGGTTTAATCCCGGCCAGGAGCGATGGATTTTTTTGGGCGTAAAAATCTTAAGTATGTCTTCCTTCGGAAGGGAAGTAAAGCCGTGAGTCCCGTGTCGTACATTTACGGCACGAAAAAGAACCTTAAGTCTGAAAGAAGAAGCCCCTGAGCAAAATGTGTCGACCGTTTCACGCCCTGAATTGAATGGAACGCTGATGACCTGAGATGTTAAACAGCTTCCCACCACAAAAAAAAAAAAAAAAAAAAAAAAAAAAAAAAAAAAAAAAAAAAAAAAAAAAAAAGGCTACAAGATTTCGCCAGACACACTTTTACTTTTGGTTCGAACCGATTGTTTAGCGGTGACTTTGGTAGACTGACGGGATGCAGTCAGGGTTTCGGTAATATATCCATTTTTCATCACACTTGACATTCTCCTGATAAATCTGTCGTCTGTGATATTTACGATGTTAAAGAGCATCCATAAATAAATAAATAATATTTACGATCAGCTGACAACAGATATCCACTTTGCATTGTACCTGTTCAGGTGTCATTTCATGAGGTACAGATCTATAGCTTCTGTATGATTTTTTTAAGTGTTTTAATGTGCCTGTTTCTCCATTATTGAAACACTGGAACCATCGTTGTGCTACACACTCACTAATGACACTTTCCTCCTCTTCACATATTCTGCAAGCTGATGTAGCAAATTTATAATCTTGTTTCCATTAGTGCTCTAATCTCAAACTATGTTACCTTTATTTTATCAATATTAACAACTGTCTGCTGACACATGTTCACAATATACAAAATAATAATAATGACATCCTGTAAATAACATCACTAACCAATTAAAATCTTAACAAATTGCCAAACTTAAAAACTGATATTTCCCATGACATTTAAATAACTTTTTAAGCTTGTGGTTCAATGACATGAAACTTGGTGTGTGGGGATGGTCATATATGGGGGAAAATGATATTGGCATTTTTCTAATACTTCTGGAACCAGAAATGACTCCAACTCTCTTATTTTAAATGGAATACTTAATATATTTTTACATTTTCAAATTATTCTCAAAAGCAAATGCTGGCATTGTTTAATAAAAAACTGGTAGTATACAAAAAAGCAGATAAAGAAAAAAATTGTGATCATGGACAAAGTAGAATACGAGTCAAAGATGGAAGAACATCTCAGTGGGAAGAAATACCCAAATATAAATGCGGATCCTTTGAGGAAATGCATACAGTCTGTAAACAAATTGGTCAACAAAAGCACAATCATACCACCCAAGGAGAAACCAAAATTAAAAGCAGACAATACCACAATAGCAAGGATACACAGCCTATCAATAAAACATAAACTGGGAAATCCCATGAGGCCAATGATCAACTGTAAAAACCCACCTTCCTACCAACTAGCAAGATGGCTCCTCCAGAGATTTCAAAAATGTCCTAGGTTTGATAGCTTAAGTGTAAGTAATTCGAAAGAACTGGTGGAGAAAATTAAAGATTTGGTTCTCCAAAAGGATGATCTTCTAGTATCCTTTAATATAAATTCACTCTTTCCCAGCACAACAAATGCACACTCCCAACATCTCTTTGGAAATGGTTACAGTCTCTGAAACTAAGCAACGAGGAGATTGAGGAATACATCCAACGAACCAAGTCTGCATCATTCAAAATTTCTTCAGATTCAATGGTGAATTTCACAAACAAGAAGCAGGTTTAGCTATGGGGAATCCATTATCACGTTTTCTGACTGATTTATATATGACTGGTTGAAAAATGCACATCTCCAAATCATTTCCATACATTTTTAAGGTCTGGCACAGATATGTGGATGATATCTTTGCATTGGTTAACAAGAAACACTTGGATGATGCTTTGAAATTGCTAAACCTACAAGATATGGAAATTAAATTCACTTCTGAAACAGAACAGGACAACATGATTCCTTTCCTTGACTTAAAGATTATAAGAACAGGAGTAATTTGAATTTGGAATATACAGAAAGGATACGCAGGCTGAAAATTACATAAAGGCCAATGACTTCAATCCCATAGCACACAAACGTGCAGTTCTCAACAGCTTAGCACAGAGACTCATTAACATATCCATGAATGAATTGAATACAACGAAAAGTACTTTCACATAATTGAAATAGCAAAAACCAATGGGTATGGCCAAGAAATTCAAACAAGGGAAGAGGTTAAACAGGTTACATCATCAGTTAAAAAAAAAAAAAAAAAAAAAACATTCACAAGAAATTTACTCATCGTCCTTGGGCCACAAAAAATTCCAGAAAATACTCAGATAATTTGGGATTACTTTGTCCCTAGTGAACAAATTAAGCCTAAATAATCTGCTCAACTCTGGTGATATAATAGAATCCTGATGAGAAGAATCCAGGAATATACAAAATCAACTGTTCAGAATGCAACAAAGTATATATTGGCAAAACAGAAAGAAGCATTGGAATTAGGCTAAAGGAACACTGGAGAAATATCAGGTACAATCAGATAGATAAATCAATGGTTGCACGTCACTTTTGGAGAGAGAAACATGATATAGAAGTGGAAGACAAATTATTGAAATTTGTTGATAGACCCTTGGAGCTGGGAATGTGGGAAAATATTTGTTTAAAAAAATGTCAAGATAAGGTTATGAACTTAGAGATCCCAACAGAAGACAAATTAATTCAAAAGTTCATAAAATATTCATGAGAGCTATACCATGTCATCCAATGAACAACAAATCTGGCAGTCAACTCACAGCTGATGATGCAGATAAAAGCCTGTGGAACATGTTCTGTATAATTCATTGATGCGGGCAAAAGCCTGTGACACATGTTCTGTATAATTCAATGGTATATGGAGCATAAGAGTATTAAATTGACTCACTAGCTAATTAAGAATAAATTAATTGATTCACACAAAATTAATTTTAAAAACAACTCCAGTAATTATAACAACATGAAGAAAAACTACAAGTTTTTATAGACTCAGATCCAGAATAGCACAGCCAAGTAACCCATACACACAATAAAATATTTTCTTTGATTCATACATTAAAACAGTAGCAAAAGATCTACCTCTAAATCCCAAAAAAAACCTCATTATGAGCTTGTTATGCCTGACTTTATTATTGTGATCTGAATACTGGGCATATCCACAGATTACAGTGTGTTAATGCCTTGTTTGCTTTGTAACACCTGTAAATTTGATCAATGGCACCCTTATGCAATCAACTGTTATGGCTACCTCTAAAAGAACATAGGACTTTTCATTTCCTTATGCTCTTGTTCAAAGTCCTCCCTACCTCACTTCTAAGTATATCCCCTCTCTCTCTATATCTATCCCTCAGATCCAGAATATGACTTTACTGTCTATCTCTCATCACTGAACACATTTTTACTCAACCTCATTCATTCCCAGAATTTGGAATTCCCTTTGCCTTGAAGTCTGAGTTTATTGGACAATGATGCAATTTAAATATAAATTAAACTGTCATCTCTTCAAATAGGCACCATAGAAGATAGTCTCTTACATCTGCTTCTTCTGCTCCTCCTCCTCCTTTCTCCACCTGTACTTAAGAAAACTTATTAAAAAACGAATAGAATTCTAGCACTATATTCATATTCATAAGTTAACTCTTAACATCTCTGGCCATTAGCATCCCATTTTATTCAGGGTGTGAAATGGCCTCAGAGGCCTCGTCTTTCAAGCTTAAGATTTTTTCACATGCCATAATTGTACGATGCAGGACACCAATAGCTTTACTTCTCTTCTAAAGAGAGCTACAATTAAGATTTTTATGCCTGAAATAATTCTATTGACCCTGGCTGGAAATGAATCTAAAATCTTGAGTCTACAAAGCCAATATATGACTTGACCACCAGGATGACTAATTTGTTTCTGTTATCTTTGTATGTTATATAACTGCATAAATTGTACTCTATATTCACTGGTGTGTGCACCTGGTAGAGAAGGCCCCATTGTCTTAATTCTTGCCAGAGTAAGTAAATGAATGTGTAAATAAATATAAAACCAAAGCCTTTAATGAGTTAATGAAAGCAGGAAATTTAAATAATAGAAATAAAACTCTGAATGCTGGTACCCAAAACAATATATGATAGCATTTACACTTTTGGTCATCATTTTGAACAAACCTTATTTCCATTAATGATATGTTTTTGTTAAGTAAAAATATATATTTTATTTGATTTTTCAAGTTTTTGGGGCTCAGTTATCCAAATGTGTTGCTCTTTGCTTTCTTAGAAGTATCCCAAAGGAATAATGTATTTCAGTAAAAACAACCTATATCTTATTAAAATTGATTGTATATGCTGTATTTATGAGAATCTCATATACCAAATTGCAGCCCAAATTCTAAACTTATAATCAAAAAAAAAAGTTTAGCATATTATTGTATGGCATCTTAAGAGATAAGCACATTCCCTTCATAAAACGTTCAGAACATAGAATTTATAAGTAGACTATTGTTACATCTTGGAGCACATAGGACAAAATCATCACTCATGCTGCTGCCATGATAGTTGGCATAGATCAAAGAAGAAAAGGTTATTTTGTATGGTGTCACTAGTCACAGGTTTCCCATTCTGCCTCCTTTCATGTACGAATTCCAAAACTTTTTCTTCAGTATCAGGATGTTTTACTTTGCGAGGACCAATGAATTTCTTCCTACTAGCTTTAGTTGCAAATAATGTCAATTTCTATTGCTGCCACAAGTAAACATCTCTCAGTTACGTTGAACTCTCTTCCTGTCTGGTTGTTACCATTTTTTTCAGCATAAAGAATTATTTTACGCTTGAAAGTAGCATTATAAAACTTTGTTTGCCCTCCATTTCGTGACTACCTACTGTTCAAATGTTCTATGCAATAATAGGCCAACAATAAATGTAACGAAGTCCAGAATTGCAAAAATGCATTATGGCGTAATAAACAATAAATTCAAATGAAGTTACCAGCAAACTACTAATGGATTAGCACTGGGATCTAATGATCACTAATTTTAATACCACAATTTGCACAAAAAATTGCACATTAGATTTGCATACTGTAAATAAAATGTGTGTTGAAGTTTGAAAAACTTAATATTTACATGAATTGCTAAGAGTATTTACTTATCTGAGTGATTTTTTTTATTTATAGGCACTATTATACTTACAACTACAGTCTATTGGCTTTTTGGAGGTATCTACACTATACTGGATGTAACTAACAAGCCAGCTGCTATTAGGAGATACAAAATTCAGCCTGGAACAAATGAACCAGTAGACACCAGGCGACTAATGAGGGTTTGTAAAGTATTAGTCTTTAGAATTTAAGAGGATGGAATGATATGCATATAAATTTTAATATAGCAGTTATGAAAAACTCTTCATAATTTTTATTTTTTTACTTAATGTAATTCCACGTAATAACTTTGCAACTTACTTATCCAAGCATGTTACTATCTCTTTAACACCAACAAGTCATTAATCAAGTTACAAATGAATATAGAACTTCAAGCAAATAAGAGAACTGGTTTGAAAAATATTTTTATTTCTCAACATAATCTCCCTGTACATGCACTTGTCCCTACAAACCCCTGAAATCCAGCAGCATAAAATTCTTTGAGCTGTTGTCAGAATGAGGAAGTGACTTCCCTTTCTATAGCTTCATTGCAGGTAAAATGTAACCCAAAAGATTGTGCTTAACAGGGCCAAACAAATGGAAGTCACCTAAAGTAAGGTTGGGACTATACAAAGGACGTCCAATTTGAAATTTTACAGTCTGGCATTTGTCTTGTTGGCAATATAAGGACCTACATTGTTATGCAAAAACAACATGCCTTTAGTGAGGAGTCCTGGTCACTTCCTTTGAATGGCCTTATGAAGTTTCCCGAGGATATTACAGTATGAATCTGCATTTATAGTTTGTCCTTGAGATAGAATACGATGAGTTGTATAACCTTCGTGATTCCAGAACACTGTGGTAATACTTTCCCAATGGGCAAGTAGTGTTAATTTAAACACTTTTTTAGCCCTGGGGATGATGCGGGATGTTTATTACTTATTGTTGCCCACATTTTCAGGCTGGTAATGGTGTAAACCCAAGACAACGTGTGACAATTCAGGCTAGCTTATCATGTCCTTCATTATGATAGCAATTGAGCTGCTGTAATGCAATACCCATTCTTTGCATTTTATATTGTGGGGTCGGCGTGTGCGGCACAGACTTTGTGAAAACCTAAACTGTTGTCGGTTGATGCAGTGTTTGTCTTCGATTCATGTCTGCCCTTAAGAGAATTTTAGAACCTAAATGTGAACAGTTCACATGACAGCCATTTCTTTATAAATATTCTTTGATTCCATATGTTTTGCAAACAAAAATCGCACA
The DNA here is from genome assembly GCA_030762175.1 of Metallyticus violacea. Lineage (NCBI taxonomy): Eukaryota > Metazoa > Arthropoda > Insecta > Mantodea > Metallyticidae > Metallyticus > Metallyticus violacea. The sequence goes on from CM060844.1 coordinate 6,901,844, forward strand.
GTGAGTGCTGTTGTTCAAGGATTGTACACTGACTCAGAGGCATTGTAATTGCTGTTTCAATGTTGTAAAATTTATTGTCTGGCACAAATGTCACCAATTGCCACTGGACTAATGTTGCTATCTAGTTATAATAGCCTCATATGCCTCATTCAAACATGCAGTACCCCACATCAGTTTGTAACTTACTTACCTGCATATATATATGATTCATTGATTACAAACAAAGATTATATGAAAAGTTAGACCACAAGCAAGTTAAACACTTGATAATAGCAATCGGTAATAATAACACTACTATACTTCTCTTATTTAAAATGTAAGACCTTTAAACAACATTTGCTATATTGCCATCCTCTTGGTGAGGGCTGTACAAGGTCAATCCATGATGGAATCTTGTTGTTGATAACAAAATATTTTTTTTAGGAAATAAAAGTATTTTTCAACATTGATAGCTCTGCTGAACTCTTGACTGTTTTAATAATGTAGGTTTCTTTTAAGTGCTGTGATTTTTACACCAGAAATGTTCCAAAACTCCCTATTGTTCTATTTGTTCATGTTTAATATTCCTAAATTGTTCTTTGGTTTGAATTTCTAAATTTCACTTTGTTTTTCATATAATATTTTATTATAGTCATTGCAATTAATTTGATCAATTCCAGTTTTCTTGTAATTTACACTGCATCATTTTGAGATGGTTTTAATAATTTTTAATGCTGAGTTTATTCTGGGGAATGAACATAATGTTATACATCCTATTATATTTTGTTAAATAACAAGAAGTGTTTTGTGTTTCAGGTGGTTGCATGGGTATTGTTTAATCAGTTTGTAGTTGGAATTCCTATATTATACTTGAGCTATCTGTTAATGAAATGGCGAGGATTTCCTCCACTCCGTGATCTTCCAACATTCCATTGGGTGTTGGCAGAAATGGCTGTTCATATCTTATTGGAAGAAATAGGCTTTTATTACTCTCACAGGTAAAAACTACATTTTATGAGCAGAATGTAAAAATGAAATTATCATCAATATTAGGTACTATGAGAACATATTCTACCATGTTTCTAGTCAGCCACCTGCTAGCAATGTACATGAAGGTGGATGGCCAGTTAATCAACTGAATTCCCAGTATCAATATAATCTGCATACTCATTTAAGTTTTAAGTACCAAATCAGATGCATTGCAAATCCAGTTTTAGTTTTGCTTGCAATACATTAGCAGATGCTGTTAATCAGCAAGTGATTTTTATTATTGTGAGTATTGTGTGTATGAAATAAATTAAATATTTTGAATTGCCATTCAGAATCTTGTAGAGCAGTATATGGGTAGTTTAGAGGAATGTCCTGGTGTTCCAGTTACAAGTATAGATACTATACGTAAACTTGTTCTTAGATTTAGGAAAGCAGAATTGACAAATGATATAATTCCTAACTGAAAACTGCATGTTAGAAAAAAGAAAAATTTAATGGCATTGAAGAAACATTAAAGCATTATCCAAAGAAATCTCTCTCTTTTATATAATAGAAAATAAGCAGATCTAAAAGTTCAGCTCATAGAGACATAAGGTGTGGTCTGTAAGTTACATTAGTGATAGGAAGAAATACAGATATCACTTTCAATGTAATTTTCCTTAATTTCAGTGCATTTCTCACATCTCTGGATTAAAATTTAAATTTCCTTTTAAAAAAAAAAAACTTTGTAAAATGTTGTAAAATAGAACTCTACCCATTATTGTTTATAAATCTTGAAAATCAAATTTCAGTCTTTAAAACAAGTAATAGTTGATATCATTGTATGATTCAGTTGAACTACACACTCTTAAAGCTTCACTTTTGATAAAGTAAGTATTATGAAAAGTAAGTGAAGCTTTGAGAGTGTGTAGTTCAACTGAATCATACAGTGATATCAATTAATATGATTAGCTTCACTGTGCAAGTTCCAATTTACATTTTAAGTAATAGTTGTTGGGGACCAAGGTGTGGGCTGATCCAGCTTGTAGATCACAGCAGCCACATGAACTGGTACATGTATCATGCTGCAGATGATCTCCTTGACTGAACATTCCACTCCCCTTTACCATGATGGCACTGAACAATTTCATTTCTCACTGGAGAAACATCAGGTACAATCAGATTGAGAAATCAGTAGAGAGATCACTTTAGGAGAGATAAACATGATATAGAAATGGGAGTGAAATTATTGAAATTCGTAGATCGGCCCATGGAGCTGGAAATATGGGGAAAAATTTATATAAAAAATATGAGGATTAGATTATGAACTTTGAGATCCCAACAGAAAGCAAATTAATCCAGAAGTTCATAAAATGTCCACAAGAGCTACAACTGAGGATGCAGGCTAAAGTCTGCGAAACTAGTTGTGCATATTTTAACAGTAAGTAGAGCATAAGATTATCAAATTGCCTCACTAGATAATTAAGAATAAACCAGTAATTGTTTTGTTCCTTTCTTTAAAGTATATCATCAGAATTTAAAAAATTTGTCTCCATGATTTTCTTCAGATTTTGTTATCTTGGCCTTTCTAGATGGTATGTGTGTATTTATTCAATCTGCAATTGAGCTTGGTGACAGGAGAAATAGTGAAATTATGCCAGCCTAATTAAAAATGGCACCCTAATTATATACATGTCAACCTGATTATACCATCCTAATTAAATACATTTCAATGTAATTAAATATATGTCAACTTAAATACACAGCTACCTAATTAAAAACATGTCAACTTATATGCATGTCAACATAATTAAATGCATTTTAGCATAATTTAATGCATTGCAATTTAATTAAATATAAGTCAACCTAATTATACATGTAATTTTAATTATACCAGGTATTTCTTTGATACAAACTTTCAGAGATAATGAAGAGCAAATGTATCTATTTGAGATAGGAAACTTCAGTCCAGAAATTTCTCAGTTTCAAGTCATAAACCAAAGGATTTTTTCTTAGGTTGTAGAAGGTATAACAATAGTTTAAGGGTAAGCATCCAGGAAAATATGTAGGTGACATCATGAGGTTAGGAAAGAAACTCCATTTATGCAATGCAGATAGCTTGAGTTTTAAACTCAATATTTAAGGGAACATATTCCATTTGTTTGTCAAAATATGCGAATTCAACATGATGTCATGGCTTATTTTTCTCATGGTGCTTGTGAATGCATTCCTTGAAATGTGGATTGGAAGAGAAAGTCGTGTTTCATATCCTTCTTGTTCACCTGAACTAACTTTTTTCTCTTGCGGAGCCATGTGAAACATCTTGCCTATAAGACACTTGTAGAGAACGAAGAGGATCTCTTGCCAAAAATCCTAGCTACCTGTAATGATGTTATCATTAGAATGATTTCATTGTTGTTCAATGAGAAGACAACTTGCTGCAAAGTTGTCATGCCTGCATCGAAGCTGAAACAGCATTTTAAACAACTATTATACATGTTTTTACAACTAGTGAAACTGGTGCAGGCATCATGAAATGATTACATATACAAAGATTTGTAAGTTTTTTATATTCCTCTTTCATAGGTATCCCAAAACAACTTTGGTTTATAACTTGTGACTGAGGCATTTTCTGACCCGAGTTCCATATTGCAATGGGTAAATTTATCCTTCATTATCCCTGAAAGTTTGTATTGGATGGAAAAGGGGCCTCTTTGGATACAATGCTTTCCTTTTAGGGTCCTCCACTCCTTTGTTTGCTTGTTTGTTTGTTTTCCTCGGAAAAAGGGTAATAATAGAGGACCAGTTTCATTCCCTGTGGCAATACATTAATAAATGCAGGATTTTTAATGTATAAATTTATTTTTAACAATTATTCACATGACACAAAATGGATATTTTCAATAAATTTCTGCCACAGTCCATTCTGAGAATGAGAGAGGATTTGAATATGAAACTTTCTAGAAAATTCTTTTAATACACACTTTGACAAAAAACTGAATAATTGCCAGATTCTACGTGGTAACTGGAGCACTTAAGGGCCACTTTTAATGCTGTATTCACAATGTGCATACAGCAACTGGCACACTGCAATGGGTGCTTTTTGTTGTTACTGATTATAAGTATATGTAGAACATCATGTTTCCTTAATATCATATTATATTTTAACATATTTGAGTTCAATTAAAAATTAATTTAGGAATCCACACAGTGAAACTATCATAATCTTGTTGAATTAAAAGTAAAACTTCTAAAATCATGTCAATATATTAAACTCTCTTCACTCTATATTAAACTTTTTTATTAAAAAGTTTTAATCTGAAACATGAAGAGAGTTTAATATATTGACAGGATTTTAGAACTTAAATGTAAAATTGGAACTTAATTGGATTTTAGAAGTTTAACTTTTAATGCAACAAGAATATCATTTGAGTTATATGACATTACCTATGCATACAGAAAAACATAATCACAAACTAACGTATATTTATCTTCTAATGTGAAAACATACAGAAATAAACACAAATGGATAACGTGCATGAAACCTCAGTATGTATAACTGTGCTCAATATTCTGGATATAGATGATATCATATTTCTACAGTATTATGAGTAAGAGGCTACAACATCCCATACTTCTTGAATTTGTGCCCATATTCCTTCTTGCATATCCAGGGAATGCATGTGCATCATATTGCAATTAGGTAATACAAATGCTGAAGTAAATATTATATGATGTTCACATTAAAACTTTACCTTGTTTGGGAAACAATATTACAAAACTAACTTGTCATAATATGATACAAAAGTTTATTAAGGGAGTGGGGTATTTCATATCAGGAGGCGAAACTGCGCTCTTAATCATGACATCACTGCATGCCCTGTCATAGAGCTAACAGAACACACACATACTAGTCAGCATCTTTAGTGCATGCCATATAACACAACTGCTGCAGTGGCTACAGAGCCTTGCTATCGCCACGGTGGCCGAGGTCGTTAAGATGCAGACTCATGAACTGGAGGTCTGGGGTTCGAATCCTGCCAGGACCATCCTCCCTGACTGAGGTTATTTCCAGGTTTTCCTCAGTCCTCATAAATGGCAGATGCTGGGGAGGTGCCTAAACTTAGGCTTGGAATGTTTCCTTCCTTTAAAGAATCCTTTCCCAATATATCATTTCATTTCATGCATCACCAGTGTTTACTGCCTGTGGTGCCTCAGTAGTAAAAACGAGCGTTAAACACTATTAAAAAAAAGCCTTGCTGGTTACCTTACTGTAACAAATAGGACTTGGAAGAAGAAGAATTTTGCATTCAACAGATGACTACTACTACTACTGCTGCTGCTACTACTGCTACTACTACTACTGCTACTGCTACTGCTGCTGCAGAACAAAATCTTGAGGTTACTGGTTAAAGATTTAATAACATCTAGTTGTAAGTCTGACTCCGGCTGTGAAAGCTTCTGACTACTCATAAAGATTTAATGTAACGTTAATATTTTACAGGCTGCTGCATAGCCGACATCTCTATCGGTTCATCCACAAGAAGCACCATGAGTGGACAGCGCCAATAGCTGTTACTGCTATCTACTGCCACCCCATTGAGCACGTGTTTTCAAATCTTATGCCACCTTTCCTTGGGGTGTTCCTCATGGGCTCTCATGTGGCAACAGCTTGGTTGTGGTTCTCGCTGGCCATCCTCTCCACATTAAATGCTCACTCAGGGTATCATCTTCCCTTCTTCCCATCTCCAGAAGCTCATGACTTCCATCATCTAAAGTAAGTATATATAGAGGAACTATTAACCATACATTAACCATTCTTAGAGTAGTTTCTGAAATAAATCAATAATTAGAACATTCAGTAAAAACTTGATTAAGCTTATTTTATTCTGTTTAATAGGGCAAATTATTCTATGTTGTACTTTAATAAACAAATTATCTATTCAAGTTCCGAAATTCTATCAGTCTTACGAGGGTAGGTCCATAAGTTTTCAGTCTAACCATTTTCTAGGTTTGAAAAGACAAAAACTAAATTTTTAATTTTCAATATAGTTACCCTATATGCAATACACTTCTCACATCTTTGAATTAACATTTCAATCCCCCCCCCCTTTCCAAATAGTCAGAAGTTTTGTCTGCAAAATGGACATAAACAGCATCCATCGCTTCTTCATCACACTTAAGTCTCCTTCCTTGAAAGTACTTTTTGAGTTTAGAGAAGAGGAAATAGTCACTGGGAACTAGATCTGGGTGTAGGGTAGATGATTAATCTCCTTGAAGCCACATTTCTTTACAGCTTCCTTTGTAACAAGAGCTGTGTGCATAAGCGCATTGTCATGAAGAAGGTGCACACCACCCAGCTTTCCTTACCTTTTCTCTTTGATGGAAGCAAGTAGTCTATGCAGTAGACCAACATAGTACTCCCGTTTACTGTGGTGTTCCTCCCCTTAAAGTCAATGAAGAGTATTCCTTCACAGTTTAAAAAGATTGTGGCAATGATCTTGGTTTACTGAGTGATCTTGACACTGAACAGATTTGGTCTTAAATCTAATGCACACCACAATTTTGAAAATACTACATTAGGACAAGGGGCGCATCAAATTCAAGTAAATATTTTGTATTTTGTGGATGTTATAAATATATATATATATATATATATATGAGTGAAACCAACATGAATTTGCAACTTGGCAAGTTATTGTTCCTTTTTGCTGAGGTATCCACTATTTTGTTATAAAAATGTCACATGCAAAAGAATTCTTTGCAGAGCTATGAGGGATGTTTTTGCAATACTAGTTTCTTTCTTCTTCTTCTTCTTCTTCTTCTTCTTCTTCTTCTTCTTCTTCTTCTTCTTCTTCTTCTTCTTCTTCTTGTTCTTCTTCTTCTTGTTCTTGTTCTTCTTCTTCTTCTTCTTCTTCTTCTTCTTCTTCTTCTTCTTCTTCTTCTTCTTCTTCTTCTTCTTCTTCTTCTTGCCTTATTTATTAGGCAACATGGTTCACTGCAAATAGGATCCTTTGATATACTCTCCATCAATGTTGTCTTTTTCTGGTAACTTCAATATGGAATCACAAATCTTTATTTGGGAGTATTAAGCCACCAATTATGAAGAGCTACATGAATTTCTTCATTGTTGCTGAAATTTTTACCCACAGCAAGTCCTTCATTATTTAATAAAGCATAATCAGAAGAAGTGAGATTTGGTGAATATAGTGGGTTCAGCACAACAATGAATCCTAGTGGTGCCAACTGGTAGTTGTAGTGTTGCTAATGTAGGACCATACACTGTCATATTGAAGGTACACTCCTGTAAACCACTTCCACTTTTGCCATTGCTGAATCATGCATCTAAGCCATGTAAGTGTCTTGCTGTTGACAGTTGTTTCTTGAGAAAGCCAGTCCATTAGCATTATGCTTGAATATCCCAAAAGATGATAAGCATATGCTTATCAGCAGATGGTTCTCTGGTGTATGATAGTGGCACCATTACTTGTCACCCAGACACCAGCTAATCTGGATCTTATTATTCATTTCCAGTAGCTGACAAGAGACTTCAATTCTTTTGTCCTTCTTTACCATGGAACCCAGTGTGTGCACACCATTTTAATATCCAAATTGGTATGAATCATTATATGCAGTATTGCATGGCCAATGTCTCAAACGTAGTTCATCAAAGGCTATATATTTGTAATTTTTCACTACTAATACATATATTAATGTCATTATATGAGGTTTCACAATTTGATTTATTGCTAAATATATTTAATTAATCGTTAACCTATTGTTTATTAACCATTCTATTAGTATTTCAATATTATTTTGCATATTATTTAAATTTTCCATGTCAGAGTACCCTATATAAAATATAGCAATAGCATCAGCAAACAAAATTATATTCCCTTTAAGTTTAAGAATGTATATTAAAATTAGTAATGGTCCTAATATGAGTCTTGAGGCACTCCATATTTAACATCTGAAATATCACTTCTTATATCTCCTATTTGCACACATTGTTTTCTATTATTCAGATAATTTTGAAAGCATTATAAAGTAATTTCTTTCACACATGCTTAATCTAACCTATTAAATTATAATAGCTTATGATCTACCCTTTCTTCTGGTTTATAAATAGAGCTGCACTACTGATTCCTTCATCTAAATCTTTCTGTAAAGGACCAATTGTATCAATAACAGCATACAGTGTACTCAACTTACGCTAAACTGCATATTGCTTTTTGAAAAAAAAATTATTACAATAGAAAATTCAATAATCTTTTTGCTGTAGTACTTTCAATTTTCAACATTAAGGTTTGTTATCTATTTCAGATTCAATCAGTGTTTTGGTGTATTGGGTGTACTGGATCGAATCCATGGCACTGATACCTTATTCCGCAATACCCAAGCATATGCTCGTCACATTATGATGCTGAGCTTGGTACCAGCACGAGAAGCATTTCCAGAACAAACAAAATGCAAGGCCAAGTAGTTAAGGTTTGTTGTTTTCCTCTCTCACACACTAGAAGAGTAGTTGTAGTTGCCGTTTTTTTTGTAGGTAGATATATAAGGACTGGTTAAATTGTCAAAATATTATATTTTTGGCATATAAAAGCTACTAGATAAATTTAGATATATGTAACAGTAAATAATAACAAAATTGATTTACCTACTGTATTTTTTTAAAGATTCTCTAGCACATTCTAAATATTGATGAAACCATTAAAAGACATAGCAACTGGTTCTCTTTAAAGGCAGAAATAGCATTTTCCAGACTGGAGAATTTGAGAACTGGACAAAGTCACAAGGTGCCAAGTTGCAACTATTGGTTGGATTTGTCAGCATTCTCAGGTATTCTCTCAAGGAATTAGATTGTTAAAATTACTGATGCGAATAGAGACATTGGCCTGATGCAACAAAATGCCTTATTGCCTTGGTTTTGGTTGTCTATCCTGGATTTTTGAAAACACTTGAGATCTTTGTGTGCCACTTTGCGATAACTGGGGCCCATTGAATTAGATTTTTTAACGTATTAAGATGGGTTTGGGGGGGGGGGCAATAACTAGAAATGCTAATTGGAACTTGTACAGTGAAGCTAATCATATAGTTAAGATCATTGTATGATTGGGTTGAACTACACACTCTTATTGGCTCCATTTGTTTATATGTAGGATATGTTTCACAAACCCTTGTTCATATCCTCAGCTAGATGTCGACTGCTGTATAATTTGTTATGCTATGGGGATGTGCATTCTGATCTAGTGGAGGTGTGATGGACTTAAACTATGTTTTCACCCCCTGAAGTGAAGTTCATTAATTTATCTCTGTGGATTAGATCTTCTCCCATTTTGCTAATTCTCAGATCCTTGTACTGATTTTAATAATTTTGCTCTATTTACTATGTCATAGTTTTCTGTCCAGAAATGAGGTGCTATTTAAATTAGAAAAACAAAGAGAAACATAGACACATGATTAAAAGAACATTTCAGGAACATAAAATGTAAACATATGGAGAAATCAGCAGTAGCATCTCATTTCTGGACAGAAAACCATGACATAGTGAATAAAGCAACATTATTCAAATCAGTGCAAGGACCTACAGAATTAGTAACATAGGAGAAAATCTACATTTACACAGACAAATTAATGCACTTCAAAACTTCCAGGGATGAAAACATAAGCTTTAAGTTCATCACATCAGAGCAGATGGTACTTCTCCATAGCATAATGAATTATCCAGCAGGTAGCTAAGGATGCAAACAAGGGTTCGTGAAATATGTACTGCATATAAACAAGTAAGTGGAGTCAATAAGATTGTGTAGTTCGACTCAATCACACATGGTCTTAATTATACTTTTAGGGTAGTTTTTTAAGTTTCTCTTAGCTAAAATAGAATAATACATTGAAACTAATATATGGTAATATGAATTTAATTTAATTTTACTTGTATTTTCCATAGTTCTGAAACACAGAATAGTATAATCACTTAAAATTTCTAAGTTTTTATAATGTCAGGGCACTGAATTTTTTAAATAATTTTAATTTTTTTTTTTTTTTTTTTTTTTTTTTTTTTTTTTTTTTTCCCTCCTTTTTCTTTTATTTCCCAGTTGTAAATCACCAAACTTAACTAGAACATTTTTCAATTAATCAGTGTGACTGAGAGCTTTCAGAAGGACCTTCTTCACAGATGAAATAATGTTGTTGAAAGGCAGATGATATGCAGCATATTAGGGAGAAAATTTTCATTGTCTCTCCCACCTTGAACATGTAAGCCTTACTGTCAGTCACAAGCAGTAGAAATTTCTCACCACAGTTTTCTGATAACCAAAGGATGCATAAAGCATTTCTGGTGGTGCAGGCTATGTTACTGTGGCAATTTTAGCCACTTTTACGTTTCAATGTCCTATTTAGCCATGTTTAGGTTTCATAAGATTTGACTATGTGACTCCAATGATAAAGAAACAGATAATTGTGTTAAAATATCACAGTTAGCTATCAATGAACAAAATAGTTCAAAACCTAAGAATTCGTGCCTCTAGTTATAACTGTCCTATGGTTATCCAATGCAGCAGAGTCATATGATCATAAAGCTGGGTATCTATTCTTCCCCATACTTCTTGATGTTCAATACATACATCTTGCACTGTTGTAGTCTGATCTGTTTTTCCCTTTAGTAAGATTTGTACAGCATCCAATGAGAAAATTTTTTCCTCACTCTTAAATGTTTTGCAGGATAATGGAAACGTTCAACAAACTACCCTATTTACTTGCATAAAAGATGCCACCATACTTTTCCTAGTAAAATTCAGCAGCGGAAAAAATCCTGTATAATATATGCATTCCATTTTAAACCAAAAATTTTGAGTGGTAGAAAATTGTAATTTATGGCTACATTTATTTGTGTTCACTTGCCATTAAAATTTTGAAACAGTGAGTTAATTTATCATAATTGGCCTTTCCAAAATACACAAGAATATTCTTTTAATAGAAAAAATTATGGATAACATTTAATGAGGTTTAATATCCCCCAAATACAAAGCTAAATATATATATATATATATATCATATTTCATCGGAGATTCACCTCAAGCACCGACTAACACAACTCCAACCAACAATCATATAACAGCTAAGAATGTGAGCAAAATTCCACATAAAAGAGCATTATTTCAAATAGATTGACTCCTAAGTGAATATGCTTCATTGTATTGGGCTCTAATATTAAGAAAACTAATATTGTTACACTTTTTTCATTTCATTTATTTCAGCTTAATGTGGTATTATGCACAATTAAGCCATGTCAATGTATAAAATAACAAAATTTATAATAAAAGTGGCAACTAATAAATTACCTAATTTCCCCACACATATACACATATGGTAATATAATATATAAATAGTATATAACATAATAGTTAATTATAATTTATATATTCTTCAATATCAAAGTAAACCTTGTCTAAAAGGAAATGAAACAGATGTTTCTTGAATTTATTGTATCCATTGCAATTTTCAATATTATCAGGAAATGTTTTATTCCAGTATAGGTAAGCATCTTCTCATACAGCTGTAATTTATGTCTGGGGAGTGCAAAGTCATCTTTACTTCTAGTATTGTGGTTATGGACACTACTGTTTGTATTCATGGGAAACTTATGCTTGACTAAATGCAAAACAAACTATATATAACTATAGAATATATATAAACAGGCTAGTGTAAGTATTTTTAGTTGCCTAAACTTATTTCTGCAAGGTTTGTTTGTTTCAAATTACCCAAATATTGTATAGCCATTTTTTGCAAGATGAATACTGTATTTTTATTAAGTTTAGAAGTATTATGCCATATTTCAATTCCATATGCAATGAGAGAATGGATAAGGGCAAAGTAAATGGTCCTGGATGTTTGAGTAGGAGCATGCTTGCTCAGGTATCTCAGAATGAATAGATTTTGAGTTAAGTTTTTTCGCTAGTTTTTCAATATGGGTATTATAAAGTAAATGGCTTGTCATTATATAACCCTGATTTTTTAGCACCATCAGTATTTTTATTTCTACATTCCCTATACTTAACTGCAGTTGTTTACCGGGGTTCTTAAAGTCAAAGCTGATATCTCACACTTGGCAGTATTTATACTTAAGTAAGTATTCAACAGCTGAGTTTAAAATTGAATTTGCATTCCTTTCCAAATCATCAAAATTTGAGCCACTAATGGTAATTGAAGTGTCATTGCAAACTGTGTGATGTTAGCAATTTGTATTTTGTCCTGATGACATGCATATATAATATCAAATCAAAAATGGATCATTGCAGTACACCATGAGCTATATTTTGTGTTTGAGATGAATATTCAACATTATTTATTTACTACTTATCTAACTGCACATAATATTTCACATTTGATGCTTGTTGCCTACCAATATACCTCTTCCCATGTTTTTATCTCCTGTGCATTTCGTATTTTGTTCACAATGGGTAATTGATCTCTTCTTCCCAATATCTGAAAAACAGGACTAATGTTAATAAACTTAACTTTTTGCAGAAAAGCTGTTAGCTGACACTGCATCTCTGGAGTGGACACCAGCTTTGGCAAATAGCAAGTCTTGTATTGCACTTGGGCACGATATAAACAAGATCGAGACTTCGGGAGGGGAAAATATAAACTTTTCTTATTACACGTTTCCATTATTGTTACCACCTACTTTGAAACTGTACAGTAGAATTGGGAGATTTTTTATTTTATATGTGTGTTAGACATCTGTCATTTATCATGTTTATATGTCTCCTTTATTTTACTTAGGTGTGTATATGTGTACATGCATGTGTGTGTGGGTGATTGCGCATATGGAATTTATGTAATGAATTATGTTTGCTGAGAAAACTCCTTTGGGTCCACTTGAAAATATCATGTTTTCTTGACTGTGTAAAATTAAATAGTAATAATTATATTTGATGTTTATAAAAACTAATTAATATAAAGACTGTTTTCAAAATATTTTCATTAAGATGCATTGACATGTTGCAATATATGCTTTCTATATTTAAACTTTCCATAACAAGAAAAGTAGTACAGAAAACAAGAAAAATAGGTGTGTAAATGTGATCGATTAAAATCAATAATCATCATCACTGTTTTTAAGAATCCAGATATTTGATTATAACAGAAATAAACTCTTAGAGCTGTAAAATGTATGTTTTAACTCAAATGTTATTATTTAAATACTACGCAGAATTTATTAAGAAAGGCTGAGCTATAATAATGTGTGTTGTACCAGACAGTCTGAAATCACATAAAATGAATGTATTATATGCATAAGAGAATTCCTTATTTTCCACATACACATTGTCCATATTAACTTTAAAAGAAACAATTGCAGTTCATAAACAAGGCACAATCCGAAAATGACAGTAAAAATGAACAACATTGACCTGATAAACATAGAAGAGCTACAGTAGTGTTTTTTTTTCTTTTTCTTTTCCCTTTCTTCTTCTTCTTCTTCTTCTTCTTCTTCTTCTTCTTCTTCTTCTTCTTCTTCTTCTTCTTCTTCTTCTTCTTCTTCTTCATAAATCCCAAAATGAGTAAAAACTCAAGGAAAAGGGACATGTCAAAAATAGCTTTCTATATTAAAGATAAATCAAGTATATAATTCACATATACAGCAAATAACAACAGATACATTATCTGTGCTGTAATTAAATACAGGTTGATCCACTTAAGATGACAGAAAAGTAAAATTTTATGACACAGAATTTATTGTACAAATTCCTGAGGGTTTGTTGTAATATATGCAGAAAGGATGTAAGTTTTAAGTGGGCTGTATTTCTGGCCTCAACTGCTTGCATCTCAGCACTGACATGCATGATTGACAAAATGGTGATCACAACGCAACAGTGCATATGGAATGCAAAGTTTTCGAGTGTTGTAAGGATCCAGCGAGCAGTACAATGGTCATTATGTCCCTTCATATCAAAACATTGTTAAATGGTACCTGTTCCTGGCCAAAGGTCTGACACTGCCTCACACGTGCAGAAGAATATATGATAGCAACAAAGAGTAAGCCATTTGACAAGCCATGTCTCAAAGCCCAAGGAAGCCATTCAACCACTTACCAGTCGAGCATGGCATTCCATATGCAATGTGTCAGAATTGTCAGACAGTACCATACATTCAGCAAAAGCAAACATTGACGCAGCTGAATTGTGACTCCTGTCTCAATTTTACTGCTATGATGCCTAAATTTTTGTGTGGATATGTGTCAAATCATCAGTGTACCGGTGAAAACCACAGAATGAAGCTGACCTGCAACAGAAGATTAGAATGGCCTTTGAACAGATCACTCCAGAAATGCTGCTTGCAATGTGTCCGCGTGGTTTGAGTTGTGCAGGATCTGCAATGATGGTCATGTTGATTCCTAATGTAATGGGCACATAAAAAAAAGAATGAAAGAAAGAAAGGAAAAAACCTAACTCTCCTGTACATTATTACAGGTAATAAATCTGATTAACTAAAATTGTTAATTGGAGCATTGCACAGTAAAGCTAATTATATATTAAGATCATTGTGTGATTGAATCGAACTAACACTCTTTTGCTCCATTTACTATGTAGAACTGGTTTCACAAAAACCTTCGTTTGCATTGTCAGCTAGAAAGTCAACTGCTGGATACTTTGTTATACTGTCTGGTGGAGGTGTGATGAACTTAAAGTTTATGTTTTCATCCCCAGAAGTGTCGAAGTGTCGAACTATCTTTGTATTTGTAAATGCAGATTTTGTCCCATGTAGGGGCCTTGTAATGATTTCAGTAATTTTGCTTTATTCAATATGTTGTGGTGTTCTGTCCAGAAGTGAAATGCTACTGCTGATTTTTTCATTTGCTTTGTATTTTATGTTCATGAAATGTTCTTTTAACCTTGTGCATTAACATTTATTAACATTTTAGGAACGTTAACTGTAAAGCAAATGATGAAGTCAGCAGTAGCATTTCATTTCTGAACAGAAAACCACGATATATTGAATAAACAAATTATTGAAATCAGTACAGGGACCTACAGAATTAGCAACATGGGAGAAAATCAACATATACAGAGAGTTTAATGAATTTCGACACTTCCAGGTATGTAAACATAAACTTTAAGTTCATTACACCTTCTCCAGAGCAGAGTACACATTCCCACAGCATAACAAAGTATTCAGCAATCCACTTTCTAGCTCACAACATGAACTAAGGTTCGTGAAACCAGTTTTATATATTTAAACAAGTAAGCAGAGTAAAGTGTTAGTTCAACTTAATCACACAATGATCCTAATAAATTTGATTAGTTTCTTGTATATATCATTTTAGTTTTCTGACATCCTAAACAGATCATCCTAGAGTGAAGCATGATATAAAGCAATGTATAACATCTATATAAAACATGAATACAAAACAAAAGGCAATAAATGCTCAATGTATGTTACAATTTATTTGTAATTATTTTTTCAGCTATTAAGTCATCCACTCAAATGCAGGTCTCCAAAATAATTGCTTATCTAATTATACATAACAAAACATATATATGTGTGTGTGTATATATATATATATATATATATATATATATATATATATTTATATACACACACAAACAAACAAAAGATTAATCAAATCCAAAATATTCATTCCATACTGTAGGTGTGAGCTATCAAGAATTCTGAGGGAGAATTTTTTATAATATAAATATGTTTCTACTTAGTAATTTAATTCTGTTGGACAGATCATTATACATATAACTGAATTGTAGAATAGAAGGCATCCTTCAGGCCAATTCTATATTTTTAACCCTAATGGTTTTCAACATCTGACACACATTGTTTACATAAAATACTGACAGCATCTGCACTATATAAAAGCAAGAAACATGCAGAAAGGGTAAGATTAGAAAAAAGTCAATCGTTGAAACACTGTGTTTGTGTGCATTGCCAGTGGATATAAGTAGTGAAAATATATTAATGGATATCATTGTATGATTCAGTTGAACTACACACTCTTTTCTTATGAAAAGTAAGTGAAGCTTTAAGAGTGTGTAGTTCAACTGAATCATACAATGATATCCATTAATATGATTGGCTTCACTGTGTAAGTTCCAATTTACATTTAAGTGAAAATATAGTTATATTTCTAAAAATTAAACAAAAGAAAGGTTTGTGTTTACATTTCTTATATGGTATTTTATATTAATGATATTTTGAATGTGATATTTATTTACCAATAATATCTCTCTATAAACATGTAACAATTTTCAGTTAACTACCCACTCTATCATTGTTCTTCGGCTCATCAGTGATTATTCAGTAGAATTTCCTGAAGACTCAGGTTCAGTCACATATAATATTCATAAATATATACAGACACAAACAAAACAACCCACTATTATTTGCCAGATTTATAGTTAACATTTATGAATATTTAACAAATTAACATACTTAACCTACGTTATAAAATTAAGAAATTTAACATCCATCTATACGTGATCTCATTATGCACAACCCCCAGGTATCTGCATAATGAAATCCCCCAATTCTTATATTTCCCTAGTTAGGACTATTTTATCAATTATATCTCAAATTCCCTTTAAACTATTCTAATCTGTTTCCTCCATATTTTTCCTACATGTTTCCGTATCATTTTATTTCTCTTTGTCCCCATATCAGTCAACATTCTATATGCTATACTTTCTTTCTGTAATTTATTCCATTTAGCTTTTCATATACCCACTCTACACATAACACACCTTTTCCCATTTTCCTCTCTGAAACCCTTTAAAAACAGTGCTCCTATTTCCATCCAGGCCAGTACCGCCCTCCCAAATTTATCATAACAATCTACATATTTCTCTTTTTCCCACTCGTTTTTAATCATTCTATACAGTTTCAAAGAACTGTTGTCTCTAGTCTCTAAAACAGCCCAAATCTCTTGCCACTCTATATCTTCAATTCTTTGCTTTACTTCCTTCCAAAACCCTTGTCTACTTTTATCTCCAAATTCTCAAAGTTCCCCCATTCCATTTTATTGCAGCATTTCCTCCACTTCTCCCATCCAGCTGTTACCTCTCATTAGTTCCCTTTGATATTTCATACAATATTTCAGAACATTGTGGTTCTAATTTCAAAATCCTTTACCAATATTTTAAAATTTTATCCACCACCAAACCCTTCCCCCCTATCCTCCCTAACCCAGCTAAAGCTACTCCTTTTGGTGAAGCTTTAGGCAATTCCAACATCTCCCTACAAAACATCCTATGAATTAAATCAATTTGCAACCATCCTTTAGAAACTAACTCCTCATACTTCTACTCCATATAACATTTTTGATTCCACTACCAATTCATACAATTTCTTCAATCAATTTATTGACATATTTGAAATTTTCTTCAAACATTTTCTAATTGCTCTCATGTCTACCTTACATTTAACAATAACATTCTTCCCTTGTGGTTCCCACCCTCACTACTTGACCTCACCCCCAAATAATCAGAATATTTAACCACTTCCAATGACTTCTCATTCAAGAACCATTTCTTATCCGTTATTAATTTATCCCCTTTCTTAAACAATACTGTTTTCTATTTCTTAGCATTTACTCTTAATCCACATTGTGCACAAAATCAATCTACTTATTTCATTCATAGCTCATTGCAGTCCAATTGCAACTACCATTATAAATCATCTACAGGAAATTTTTTAAGATCTCGCTCTCCAGATCTAACAATCTGTGTTTTTATTTGTGAGATAGCCTGAAGAGTGTACAAAACAAATCCTTAAACATTGGAAGAACTTTAAAACATAACGAAATGAAATCGAAAATATTACATCATCATCATTAGTATTATTATTATTATTATTATTATTATTATTATTATTATTATTATTATTATTATTATTATTAATTTTATAAATTTATTCTATTAAATTAAATTAATAAAAAATAACAGCTATTATATTATACAAGGGTTGGAACTTAACTTAAGTAGTGGCAACACTGCTGTGGAGACGCTATGCAACGGAATCTAATATTGTCGCTGATAGCACACGTTGTTTGCATACCTATCTTTTCTCAGAGCAAATGAACTCTCCCTTCCCACGTTACCTGCGTGCGCACCATCGAGAGAAACAGTCACTTGTGAGCTAGCGGTCTAACGTACTGTTGTCACTATGTTTTCGAAACAGGAACAACGGAGTTGGATCAAGATTGAATGTGCCAGAGGTCGTACAGCAGGAGAGTGTCATAAAGGTCTTCAAGAGGCTTGTGGGGAATCTGCATTTCCATACAGAACAGTGGCACGTTGGGTAAAAACCTTCAAAGATGGTCGGCAAACTGTGGCAGACATTCATCGGGCAGGTCGTCCTACGAGCGTCAGTGAAGAAGTAGTGCATGCTCTTGCCGCGTTACTGGACAGTGATCGACGCCATACGATTCGTGAGCTCGCCCAAGAAACCGATTGGCGCATACAACTGTGCTTCACATCCTGAAGGAACGCCTAAGCATGAGAAAAATTGCATCACGATGGGTTCCGCATGATTTGACGGAAATGGAGAAATGGTTGCGTTACGACGCAGCTAAGACGCACTTGGAGCGCTATGAGCGCGAAGGAGAAACTTTCTTACGCCGTATCATAACCCTGGATGAGACATGAGCCAAAACTGAAACGCCAATCGAACGAATGCCATCGGTATGGGTCACCACGAAAGTCGAAAGTTCGTCAGAGCCCCAATACGGTGAAAGTTATGGTGATTCTCGTGTACGACTGTGATGGTGTTATCCTAACGCATTACATTCCTCCACGGCAGACCGTCAATGCTGAGTATTACCGTTCGTTTTGGAGCACCACCTGCGATCAGCTTTGAGAAAGAAGCGGCAACACTTTTCTGCAGAATCCACCCATTATTTTGCACGACAATGCTCGGGCGCATACAGCGCAAGCTGTGGCTGATTTGTTCGGTCAATGGGACTGGGGAGTACAGTACCATCCACCATACTCCCTGGACTTACGTCCTTGTGACTTTGATTTGATTCCGAAGATGAAGGAACCACTTCGTGGCATTTGCTTCAGAAGTGTTCCAGAGATTCGACAGGCAGTAGACCGCTCCATCTGCACTATCAAGAGAACAGGCTAAAGGTATACAACAACATCCACATCGCTGGCAATGGGTTATACACAACACTGGTGACTACATTGAAGGACAGTAAAGGTTGCTAACATGTAACTCTTTTGTATCAGTTGTAAATAAATAGTTGCCACTATTTAAGTTCCAACCGTCATATATAAGCTTAACAGGGCAAACCTGTAATATATTATATTATAATAATAATAATAATCATCATATAGTGTGTTAAAGACTGAAAAGTTGAAAAACCTGTCTTTTTAGTGTTTACTTCCATATTGTAGGTGGATGCCCTTGTTGCCATGCTATTGATAATTTTCTGCATTTCATTTTCTAGTGTTTTGTAAGGTTTACTTATTTTTTTCGGCTAATCCATATAGCAGATATCTGCAAACAATTCTATATTTACCTTTAGGAAGTCAGCTAATATTTCATTGATGTCATGTATGAAAATATTAAAAAGAAGTGAACTGGAGGCAGCACTTTCAAGAAGATCTACTTTAGTCTATACCATTTAGAGAGAATATTAATCCATTTTACACCTTTGTGATAATTGATCCATGAACCATCTTAACATGTTTCCCCTTCTCCCTCCATACTTTGTCGAAGGCATTTTTGAAGTCAACAAAGAGAGTAAGCATTAACTTTAAATACTAATTGGAACTTATACAGTGAAGTTAATCATATAATTAAGAATGTTGTATGAATGAGTCAAACTACACACTCTTATTGGCTTGTTAATCTACCCATTAACAAGGAAGAATACTCTCAAGAATATGAGCAAAAAGAACAGCGATTTAAATGGATTTAGCGAAAAACTAGTTCACAAAAAATTAGAGTTCAAGAGGCAGAAACGTAATAAAGAAGCCACAACACTATCAGCAGGAAAATAAAAGATAATTTTTAAAAAATTCACATATCCATGGGCTACAGACAAATTTCAAAATATTCTAAAAGATTTTAATTTTAGATTGGCACCAATAATAAATTTAACGTTAAAAAATATCCTTAATGACAGTATTTCTTTGGAGAAAAAGGCAGGAATTTATCAAATAAGATGTGCAGAATGCGAAAAAGCCTGTATTAGAAAAACAAAGAGAAACATAGGCAAATGGTTAAAGGAACTTCAGGAACAAAAAATTACAAACAAATGGAGAAATCAGCAGTAGCATCTCATTTCTGAACAGAAAACCACGACAGTGAAAAAAGCAAAATTATTGAAATCAGCGCAAGCACCTGCAGAACTAGCAATGAGGGAGAAAATTTACATTATAAATTCAGAGACAGATTAATGAACTTTGACACTTCCGGGAATAAAAACATAAACTTTTAAGTTCATTACACATCCACCAGTGTAGAATATACATCCCCAAAGCAACATGGTAAATTATCCAGGAGTTGGCATTTGAGGATGCAAATGAGGTCTGCAGAACATATTCTACATTTAAACAAGTAAGTGAAGCTAATAAGTGTGTGTAGTTCTACTCAATCATACAATAATCCTAATTATAGAGTAAACATTGTTTGTTTGTTTCTTTCTTTCTTTTTTTTTTTTTTCCCCCTAAGGTATTTTTAATATCCTGTGTTTGATGAATTGTTGAAAATTTCATAGCAGGTAGCAGGGAATTGAATCCAGGATCTCCCAGCCAGTAGTCAGCAAGGCGGAGGTCTTTAATCTAAACCACACATTGAGTATTATTATTTTGATGTTACTGAAATATTTTAAGTAGTGACAGAACTCCATGTAAGCTTAAACCCTGCGTCCTCACTGAGTTTCAAATGAAGAGGTGAGTAAATAGGTTGCTTTGAATGGCACAGAGCTTCAAAGTTCTTCCATTGCCTTGCGCCCATAATCAAAGTCTCCTCCTTATAATAGACTAAAGAAACTGCTCCCTATTACTAAATATCTAAATACATGGCTCATTTCAAAGAATTAAAAACAATAATTCTAAGTCATGGTGGCCGCAGTTCTATAAGGTAGTGTTTTTTTTTTTGTTTTATTTTTTATCATTTATTTATGGATGCTCTTTAACATCTCAGGTCATCAGCGTCCCATTCAACTCAGGGCGTGAAACGACTGACAAATTTTGCCTAGAGGCCTCTTCTTTCAGTCTTGAGGTTCTTTATCGTGCCGTAAATGTACGACACAGGACCCACAGCCTTACTTCCTTTCCAAAGGAAGCCATACTTAGGATTTTTACGCCCGAAAAAATCCATTGGTCTTGGCCAGGTTCGAACCCGCGATCTTGGGTTTAGGAGGCAAGTGTGGTAACCATTACACCACCAGGACTGACAAGGTTGTGGTGGTGGTAATAGTACAATCAATGTTAGACATATCTTAGTAAAATGCAATGAATAATATACAACTCAAGGTAAGTACACAGATGAAATACATGGTCATTATCATACTACTAGGACATTTTGTGTTATGAAATAGTTATTTATCATTATTTACAAGGAAATCTTCAATGGAGTAGAAGCTGTGGTTAATTTGATGTACCTTTAAGGATAGTTTTTAACTTTTATCTTGCATTTCCTTTAGGTAGTTCAGAAGGTTATTATATACCTTTATGCCAGAGTGCAATAAGCTTCTTTGGTATAAGGAGGAGGTTTGTCTTGTATTGATTGATGAACTGCTTCATTCTTAATGAAAGGCAAATCTGTATTATTTATGACTTTATGGATAAACATTATTATTTTGAATATGCAGAAGAATGCCCAATGTTTCCAAGAGTGATTTAAATGTTGTTCTTGAACTTGCTCCTATCATGGTTTGAATTATTTTCTTTTGCATTATGAAACATAACTTACTTGTAGTCGGTTCTCCCCAGAATATTATGGCATATCTCAACAAGGAGTAGACAAAGTAAGCCATTCTAAGTCTCGGCACTTGTACTTCCTGCTAGTACCCTTATATAGCATGCCATAATAAGATTTTTGTTTTATGTGATTTACATGTGTTCCATTTTAAATTGCTTTGAACCAGTAAGCCAAGAAATTTGGTGGATTGTACTTTCAGAATTGTCTGGTTTAGGGTTTTATTTGTGGAACAATATATTAATTTTCCAATACTTTTTACTTCTCTGTGTGTAATTTTAACAATTTGTTTCCTGTTGTGGGGGCAGTCGTCTAATTCCAAGCTTTTCTGATTTTATTAATAGTTTTTATGGTCATTTATGTCAAATGCTTTTGACAGATCTAAGAAAATGAATGAAATATGTTCTTTTCCATCAATAGCTCTGAGGGATTCAAAACAAACAAGAAAATTGCTGATTCAGTAGAGCAATAGCTTCTAAAGCCATGGTATCTGGATAGTAAACTGTTTCTTTCTAGGAAGCTCAAGAGCCACTTGTAAAATAATTTTTTCCAAAGGTTTTGAGAAAGCTGATAGTAATGCTATGGATAAATAGTTTGACATACTATTTCTTTCCCTCTTTTTATATAATGACTTAACAATAAATGATTTGAGGCAAGCAGGAAAATGCCACTGCTGAAAGATTCATTGTAAAGATATGTTAATGATTGAACAATTAGAAGTCACATTTTTTAATGAAATAATCAGGTGTGTCATTACTCCTGCAGAACATTTTGGTTTTACTTTATTATTTGTAGTATTTCTGCTTCATTTATCAGTACAAGGTATATTGAACCGTTAATTGTACTACTGACTTCATAGTTAAGCAAGCAGTATTTTTTGCTTTTTGTTATTTTTTTATTAAGTTTTCTCCTATGTTGACAAAAGTAATTGTTCAAACTATTTATTTATTTATTTTTTTTTTAGTAGTGTTTAACGCCCATTTTTACTACAGAGGCACCACAGGCGGTAAACTATTTATAAAATTCAAAATCTGTCATTAGAGAATTATTTTGACAAGCTCTTGCAATGCATTGGGAAACACCAGGGGTTTCCCAAATTGGGGATAATGGCCCAAAACTGACCTGACAGTATGTTAATTTTTATTTATAGCGAAAGTTTAAAAATGAAGTATATGGAACAAACACCTGCACATTAGAAGAAATAAAAGAAAGTATGAAGCAAAAAATTAACTCAATTTCAGAAGATGAACCAATGTGAGTGAGTGAAATTTTCTAAAAAAAAATACAACAAATCTGCCTTTGACAAGAGAGAGAGAGAGAGAGAGAGATTTTGAACTCAAAATTCTTCCAAGTCCTACTCGATACACCAGGCAGCTTACAAGGTATCCAACAAAGCTGTGTAGCCACTGCAGCAGTTGCAGTATACACTAAAGATGCTGATTAGCATGTCCATTAGCTCTATGGCAGTGTGTGCAGTGATGCTTTGGTTAAGAGTGTAGGTTTGCCTTCTGGCATGAAGCACTTTTTTTTAAATAAACCTTTGTAACATATGACAAATTGGCTTCATATTGTTTCCCATACACAACAAGCTTTATACACACACGCACACATATATTATAAAGAATATTACAACATTTCGCACACATATATTATAAAGAATATTACAACATTTGCTTCAATATTTCCAACCTAAATGCAATATGCCCCACATGCATAGAAAAAAGATGGTTAACGGGCACAAATTCAAGAAGCCTGGGATGTTGTAGCCTCTCGTCCACACTACTATAGAAATCTAATATCACCTATGCCCAGAAGATTGAGGGCAGTTATACAGGCTGAGGGTTCATACACCTGATATCATTTTGTGTTTATATCTGTGTGTTAACACTTTAGAAGATTATTGTTTCTGTTCATGTATTTATTTAGTTATTTGTAAAGATTAAGTTAGTTTGTGATTATGTTTTTAGGTGTGCATAGGTAATGCCATAAAACTCATCTTACATTAAAACTTTTGG
Source organism: Metallyticus violacea (assembly GCA_030762175.1). NCBI lineage: Eukaryota > Metazoa > Arthropoda > Insecta > Mantodea > Metallyticidae > Metallyticus > Metallyticus violacea. The sequence goes on from CM060844.1 coordinate 6,925,750, forward strand.
CAATATGATGTTCTATACACCCTTATAAAACCATTAGTAAAAAATAAAGCAATTGCGTTGGATCTGAACCCAGGAGCTTATGCAGAAAAGCAATACCTTTTAAACTGCTCGGCCATCACTACTTTACCCTAATGTTTTCTTTCCAGATGCTTACGGTTGTGACAGTTATGTTTGCCAGCCACTCCATGCATGTTGTGAATATAGTGTTTACGAGCATCCCCGAAGTTCTCCGACCAACACCTAGAATCTGGGGATGACTTTTTTGGGGTCAAAGGGTGTACATGGTTATTTTCATTGTAATTGTGAGCTTTAATCAGTTACATGAATATGACATCCGCTTTGCCAGGAGTTACAGTTCTGACTGCTAACCTTCCTGCTGCTGTAAAGGCGACAAAACTATGAAAGACAGTATTTTTTAGTTAAAAGTAACAACAGATAATGGAGATTTTTCTTTGTTATTTATCTAACTACATGAGGAATGCTTTCCAAGTAATAAAAACAAGTAAATTGTGTTCACAATCCTTTATTTCTCTAAAATACTACATATTGTCTAAACAAATTATTTATAATACACTAAATATCAAATACAAACATATATCAAGTTATTTTAATGAACAAATAAAATCACAATAGATTTTAATTCTATTGTCACTAGATGCAATAACTTCTTACCCAGTTAACAAACCAAAGTTGGCAAAAGATCCTTAAAAATATTTTATATGAGCACCTTTTGTGAAACTTGGTTTCATTACTTCCTAATACATACAGTTTGTAAAAAAATAACACACTTTGTGCTTCAAAAATCTATATACAAGTCTCTTACATTTTGAAATATAAAAGAAAATATTGAATATCACATTATTAGTCATCTTTGTATGGAATTTTGTGGGAGTTAATATCATGGAACTGTTTAGTAAAACATTTAGGGCAGAGAAAAATATACAGAATGGAATTTAGTGAGAAAGTTATCAAAATAATATTTGTAAAATAGTTTTCAGAAAAATTTTGTCCATAAATGGTTATTTTAAAAATAACCACTGATTTCTTAAGCATTGTGTTCCTCTTATATTATGCTAATTACATAAAATAAGCCAGTAAATCAATCATAAGTGACAACCTAACTTTTACATCACATTTCAGTGTATAAACACATATCACATTTTTGCTTCATCTATGCTAAAATACACAATAGGCATATTTTTACTCTGAAATTTAGAAATATAATCCCAGTTTTAAAACTGCTTATAAAATATTAGTTAAGTAGTAAATCATTTTACAATTCTGTGCTACAAAAATATGATCAAACCTTGAGATGCATGTTAATGTTATAAAATTTTAGAAACACTGCTATTTTTATAGGCATGTTTCCACAGTTAACAAATCCACTGCTTGATGGAAATTATACTAAAACAAATTGTGACCATGGGCAACTCTCAAGTTAAAATATAAATGCTCTGTAATTATTATAGTTATATATTTTTTTTGTTTTAACATTATGCTTAAGGGTCTCTAGATGAGTTTCGATATGGAAGAACATGAGCTAGAAATTCTGCAGCAGAAATAACTATTCTTGGGCTTAATTGGCATAATAGAATTATTTCCTATTGTTATTGTCCATCCTGAGTAAAGCTATGGAGATCATAAGAGAGCATTTTTAAGCCGAGATTTTTAAGTGGCTTAAATAAGACACAATTACTTGAACGTTTAATGAACCTTCCTCCTTCATATGCAACAGTATTCTTTTGATTCAATGAGTTTAAGAGGATATGACAATCTCTTAAAGATAAAGAGATGGTGGTGACTGAAGATTACATCTCATGCAGAACAAGTGATTAGAGAAGATCCAAGGTTGAGTTACTAGAATTGGCTCTAAAGATAAGTTTATGTTTGTAATTTCTTCGTGAACTCCTAAAAATAGAAAAAAATTATACAAAGTGTGTGTCCAACAGTTTAACCAAATGGTAGAAATGCTGCAGCGTAGAGTGGTGCCAAGATATGCTTCAAAGATACAACAATAGGGAATCTGACATTGTCAGAAGATGAACTTGATCCTGAAACCAAGTACCAATATTATAATTTGGGTGTATCTGATAACCAAAAGAAAAAAAGGGCTGAAAGAAAATGGTTGACACTTTCTTTTCAACAAATGTAATCTGGCAACTTTTGTGCTAGAAAATCAGAAAATAATTACTTTAAGTTGTTGCTGAAGTTTGCCTTTGCAGTTTAAAAAATTCATGAACAGCAGCAGAGAACCAGGCTAAAAGATCTTTTATTGCTCCACGACAATGCTTCTGTTCACACTTCCAACACAACATGGCCTTTTTAGAGAAGTAAAACTAGTGACACATCTATTGCCCTGACTTGGCACCAAGTGGCTTTCCCTTCTCTTGGTCGGCAGTTCTCTGGCAATTATCAAGATGAATTGGCTGCAGTGTCAGAAAATGAGTAGGACTTGTACACAATGCCATGAAAAGCACTAAAAATTGTGATGAACAAAACTCAGCTGTCACCCTTAGCTATTGAGTTTCTCAAAACTTATCTAGTGGCTCATACAGCAGAAAAGGGCCTAGTAGTACCCCAACTGAATGGGTATCTTTAAAGAAAATTAACACACATGGTCCCATTTGATTTATTTTCATCTTTAATACACTGAAAATATCAGAATCTGCAAGGACATACAATTTTATATGCACTAAATGATTAATTTTTTAGTCTTTTAAAAACAAATTATAATTACATGTATGTGTACTTTTCTGCATGTTTAAACAAATATTTTACATATCACAGCCAGTAACTCCAAATTTTTGCCAATAAAGAAAAACAAAACCACTGTGAAATAAGTGTCATCAAAAATTTAAAAGAACTTTAAATGAATAAATTGTACTTATGAAGCTGTAGGCAATGGAGTGGTAATATATCCTAAAATAATGTATTCAACCTGTTCACACTAATTCCATTTACTTACTTAATATAAACTACAGTTAAATTACAGCTGCTTAAAGAACTTCACAAACCAATAGAACCATTCACTTGGGAAAAGATTTTTGTCTTAAAAAAGAAAAAATTAATGAATTTTGATTTCCCCCTATGGACAAACTCAGCAAGTTCCTACTAGAACCATCAGAGACTGCCACAAAAGCATCTTGGAATCCAGCCGCCAGTTCCGTTGATCAGCTGATGATGGAAGCAATTAGCTCCCGAAACACATCCTGGTGTTATGTAAGTAAATGGAGTTAGTGTGAAAGGGTTGAATACATTAATGTAAGAAATTTATAACTAAAATACAAACTTCGTACATTGTAATATAGTAAAACTATTGAGGAAATTGTCTTAAAAAGTAATTTAACCCCTTAACTGATCAAAATTGGCTATTTTTCATATGACTTCCTTTATTACAGGAAGTTGGGTGACCAGATATCCTAAATTTAAAGATTTAAGTATTTTCACTTAAAATTTGCTTTGTACATAACAGTAAAATTCCTTCTATGTTTATATTTAACCAAAACTTTGTGACTTTATATACAGGAGAGAGGAAACTGCATGCAATTTATCAGTAATAGTTTCTATGCTAGAAGTAGAGTATTTTCAAACTTTCAAAATAAATAAGCTTGAAACGTTGCAGAACAGAAAAACCAAACTAATATTAAGTGAAACCTTCTGATAAGCAGTTTACTGTTAATAGTTCTTTATTAAATATTATTTTGTTTAAGTAGTTGCTTTTGGAATGAATTTGTTTCATCATGTTGCAGTCACTTTAAAACATGTTTACAATCCATGTTGATTCCTTATTTATAGATTAACATAATGCTTTTCAGATTACTGGAATGAAATGTGTGAAGTGAATGCACCTCTTTAAAATACATTATAATGAAATAACTCATTGGTTATATATCACTGAGAAATCTTCAAAAAGGAGGTAATATGTATTTGAGTTTCTGCAGTGCATAGTTTCCGACATTTATTTTTCAAAGGTAAAAATTTTCTTACAATGCCAAATATTTAACATTTATTATAACAGGGATTTCATAAGCTGCAGAAATTATTTCTTGATATTTAAAAAACATGAGAAATGTCTCGTTCAATTTGAGATGAAAAGTCCTACATAATTGTAAAAAGAAAATTTTGTTTAATGTCTGCTTTGTGGACAAAAGCTACGGATAACTTCTGACAATGAATTGCTATAGGTTTGTTGATTTACTTGTTAACATTTTACCATTGGGGAATGTCGATGTGCCATCAATAAGGCTCACAATCTTACTATCTGGACCTTTAGATCGTTGGTTCCCAACTTCTTGCACACGATCCACTTTTTGAATGAAATTACTGGAAACTCCTCCATTCATTTTGCTGCTTAATAATAATTCATTTGCATGCATGTCTCAACAATGTTACATTATTCAATCACAAAGGCCATTGTTGCACTGCTGAATAACTGGTCAAAATAACCATAATGCTACAGTTAGTTAAACATTCTTAATAAGAACAAACATGAAAATGGATAAGTTCTGAAATAAAAGTACTTTCCTTCAATTCATTGCAACACCCTAGGGGTGCTGACACATAGTTTGGGAACTACTGCTTTAGATTAAAGTTTACAAAGTTATACATCTCCCAGATAATTATTACAAGCATTATTGATAAATGAATTACAGAAAAATGGCCTGAATTCACATATTTTGACAATTTATTTTTTTTTAAGAAAAACAAATGAGTTATTTATAAGTTTTAAACTTTTCAAAAACATGTCTAAATTTGTCATTTAAATTTTTCAAAAATCTATAAATATATTTCTTTAAAAAAACATGTTTCACGCTTCTTTCTGATGTAATTTTTTCTCCTTACACCTTGCACTCTTCTCTTAGCAATACAAGCTTAACAGTTTTCTTTTTGGAGCAGTGGTCATCTGGTCACCCTAATAGAAGGATATCTCTGCTGTAATTTTTTGCTAGTAACAGTGAAGGATTAACAAACATATTATTGCAGCACTCATAATGTTAATAAACAGCAAATGTCTAAACCAACCTATTTTAAATATTTGTTATTAAAAGGATACTCATGAAATGTAAATCTAACCAAGGAGTTAGGTTTAAGATTACTACTTCCTTACTTATGTTTTTTATTTCCATTATTGATATGAGAGCTTATCATTCTGATGCAATTACACTCCATCTTCAGTGGAACTGAGGCAATCATATTGGCAAGCATGAGTATCGCAGCCAATGAGAAACACTGTACATACTGGCACACACACTCTACTCCACGTAAACATAGCAGCAGTATTGGATATATTTCCTGCAGGTAGCTCTGTGGATGGGTTTCTAAAAATCTGTATTCCTATAAGAAAATCAGCAACTCAATGGCAGACTTGCATGATGAAGTGAATGCAGATATCTTTGTTCAGTCTTTGTTGCTGAATCTCCCACAAAACAAATGTACAATAGTAGATAATGTAAGTTGTCACTGCTGCCTGAAAGTTCTGCCAAAAAGGATGACACGGTACATTCCATGCAAGATTTATAATTTGGACATTCCAATTTCATTTCCAGTTAAGATTATACTTTTAGAAATCATTAGGGCAGCAAATCTTCAACAAATTTGTCACTGATGAAAAGACAGCTCTTGTAGAGACAATATTTTTTGTTTTTTGGTCTTATGCCAGTCCATATTCTCATGAACTTGTGGGCATCGTCCCTGGCATGATATTGCTGCAGACTTCTGAGGCAGGGACATCCATAAGTGTGCAGTTTGAGATTTTGAGAATGAAAACAGCCAGTTTAATATGTGTGGGAGGAAGTGACACCGAAAATAAAAATGAAGATGCATAAAACAGTAACATTTCACAATAAAATCATTTTATAATCCTAGAATAAAAGAAACTAATAATTACATCAGATGAACAATTAGACAATGAAAATGTAGAGTTAAATTTAACATTTCCATACCAATGATCACCCTTAATCTGAAACTGTGGCAATAGTTCTTGTGTATTCACCAAGAAGAGGGTTATATTACATTAGCTTTGTTATGCATTATGAGTGCAGCAATAAAATAGGTAGTTTGTGATCTCTGGGCATGATTTTCAATTATGATAGTGCATGCATCAAAATAATTGTCTGGAAGAGGACAAATCAGTCAGTCAAATATGCGCACATTAAACAGAAGTCCATCTGCAACATTATAGCTCTTTCCAAAACAAACTATAGTATTCTATTACAGAAGCATGCAAGAAGTGAAATTTTACTGTAAGAAAACATGGATTCTTATCTGTGTGCAAATAAAAAGGAAAAATCTCACGTGGAACTAATGCTAAAGGATAAAAAACAACCATAGATTAGCTGAACTCCAAAACTATGTCAGGATAACTCTCCAATTCCTTGAAGATATGGAGTGAGAAACTGGCATTCTTGTCAATGGAAGCCTCTAAAGAGTTAAATATGGACATGGCTCAACATGTAAAGGTTCTCATCAATATAAATTTTGGTTGAATACTCAACATTTAAATACAGTAGCAAAATTTAAGCTCCTTTGTTAATTAGTACCCTGCTGCGATTTCCTCCAAAACACCAATATGTAAGGATTGTTCAAAAGAAACATAGACAATGCTGGTAACACTGCATATAGTTGATGGAACAACTAAGAGATGGCAGAATGGCATGGTTTGGTATTTGTTGTAATGGCACAGTCTGAGTTAGGCATCTGGAAAAGTGGTGTGTAATGATGCATCCAATAGAATACAATGGAGCATGATTCAATTCTTGTGCAAAGAGGTTTTAATAAGTGAAACCTTTGATTGAATACAAGTCTCAAATGAAGCACGATATTCAAGTGATGCTCAAAGTTTTGAGGTAGGTGGATATGCATAGCGGACCTTTCACAGCCTGGACAGGAGCCTATACTGACACAGGAAAAGATGGCAACTGCCATATAGCCATACATAGATAGATATAGTTACCAGTTGCATGCACATCTTTTGCAGATGGCTGGGGTGTCAGAAAGTATGTTCCTAATGGGTGCCCTGGTACCTCACCCCAGAACGAAAACCCTGCCTGGAACGTCTCAGCCAATACCACATGGACAGAGAGCATTTATTGGAGCAAATTGTGACAAGTGACAAAACCTGGTGCCGCCAGCAAGGAAGAGGATGAGTCAGGATTGGAGACATCCTTTAACACCAAGACTAAAGAAGGCAAAATCCTTTTCTTCAGCTGCCAAGTTCATGTTCACATTGTTGTTCAATATCAAGGGACCTCTGCAGTTTGATTGACTATTAGTTGGTGCTACAACCAATGCTCAATGTTAGTGCAATTCCTTGAGGGCCATCAATAACAAGCAAATGTTTGGTCAGTCAAAGAAGGCTCTGAAGGTTAAGTTGTTCATTACTGATCAAGCCAGTGTCCTCCTTCCCAGAGGGTACAGAGAAACCTATCTAGCATGGTGAAGATGATTATGTGTATACTCTCTCAAACTGGCATCTGCACACTTGTGATATAGTATATATTGTGCTCATTTCAAAATACCTGTCTATGTTTCATTTGAACAAATTTCCTTCATTAAGTTACATAGTACAATAGTTCTGTTTTATTTTGCAGAGTGCTGGAGCTGCACCAGCAATTAGTAATGTTATTGCCAACTATATGACCCAATATCCTGCTTTCAACAATGAACTCCTGAGCAAGGACACTACCCTTTCATTTTACTGAATAGGTAAAAACACCAACCAGCAGATAAATAATACATAACTTTACAGCAATACATTGTAAAACTCAATATGTTATAAATATTTAAAAAACCAAATAAAAAGAAATGCATAATTTAGGAATTTTCCTCTCTATTTTTTTTTTTTACCAATTTGAACACTGAATTTGATTGACAAATCTGTAAATAATTAAAATTGAAACTTCCTTATATGCAATCCATTTACTTCCCTTCCACCTATACATAATATAACCGGATAATGGGTGAACAGTATTACAACAGGATGCAATACAATGTGAACAGTTTGGAATCTGTGGTGTCGTGCACGGACCCTTAGATTTAGAGGGTGTGATATTAATATTGCAAATTTTCACACCAACAGATTTGCATTCATGTCTTCTAATTTTCCCAATCAGGGCAGCTCTGTGCATCACTTTCAGCGATTGATAATTTATTTTTCAGAGTTGCCAACAGCTTTTTAATTTTACAATTACCACTGAGTAAGAGGCAACTACCATTAAGTTCACTGATACCACTCATTAATGTAAACTTTAGAACATCCATAGTTGCTCAATGGTATTAAAAGAGAACAGAAGGTTGCAAAACTAACATAAAATAATAGAAGATGTGAGCTTGTCAGAAGCTATAACCCATGCACCCAACCCCCAAAAAATTATTTCATTTATAACAGATTTCAGCAGCAGGAAGGAAAAATGGCATTTTAATGGTCAGAATGGTAGTGACATCATTGTCATTGCCAACAGCAAGAAATGCATTAGATTGCACCGCAGTCGAAATAATGCAAAAAGACTTAGTGTCAAATACCTCAGTATAGATTTAAGGTGGTTTTGTTATAAAAAAAAACACAGATGTAAGCAGATACTCATTGTTATAGGTATCTTCATAAAATGTAAACCTAACACTGCACATCAATCTTAAAATATATTCCCTAAATTAGATTAAATTAACAAGTTTCATTATGCAAGTTTCATTCACAGGTCTTGCTTAAATAGATTGACATGAAGAAATATCTTTGTTCTTACATATAATGTTATGTAATATTTGACAACTCTGAAGAATAGTGGATGAATGTAAAGAAAGGTGTACACAGCTGCCCTGGCAGGGAATATATAGATGCAACTACATAACAATGACATATTTTGAAGAAAATTAATGAATTTAAATTTGCAGAGGAGAAATAAGCATTTGCAAGTATGTAGAAGGTGCAGAAAAGTATTAATAATAATGGAAATAAAAAACATAAGGAGAGTAAGGAAGCAGTAATCTTAAACCTAACTTCTTGGTTAAATTTAACAATCATGAGTTTAGTTTAAGTTAGGTTGAGTTAGGCATTTGCTTAGGTCTGGTTTAAGAAATTTGCCCCTTATTCCCGCAACGTTATCTAGAGCATTTCAACATAAAATCAGAAATCATATATTGATTGTTAGTATAGCTTCTCATATGCTGTTTCTATTCGCAACTTTTGAATCTCAATGGCCATAACTATTTTTTTTCATTTTGTGCATTTCTTACTGTTGGTATAACTGAGATGTCAGCCACTATGCCGCCATTTTTTCCTTCTTAGTCTGATTCTAAAGTTGATACACATTTTAGGGCAGGTGGGTTGCACACAACCTTTTAATGCATTCACATTATTTCCTAATAATTTTTATATTCACTTTCACCTGTTACTCTAGATAAGTTTAAAAGTTTTACTGGTAGGATGCACATATGGAAGTTTCACCTAATGAACATGTGGAATGAACAGTTCAAAATGCTCCAAGAAGCTTTCCAAATGTTAAAATAATAAAGAGGAGTTAAAAAAGAGTATTTTATGTCAAAAAATAATGAAGTATTTTCTTTAGTAGTTTTGAAAAAGACAAGGTAGCATTTTCCTCCTTTGTATTACATACAAATCTGTCTTAATTCCAGTCACTCCAAAAACCCCTAAAGCTTGTTAAAGTAAAACAAGTCCCCTGTCAGTGTTGCCTTGTCAAGTAATACAACACTTATCTTTTTGTAAATATTAAAATTAACTTTAAGAAGAATATTTGAAAGTATTTACACTAATTTTGGCATAGCTGCCCTTCATTTTACGACATATATTGCACTTTCTGTGGAAAAGAATTGGCTCTTATTTTAAAATTAAAAGCATGGAGTATATTTTTATGTTAAGTGTAACTTCAGTTGGACAGACTGGAAACAAATACCCACATTGTGCGGGCTTTGCTCTGGGTTCACAATCAAAGGATGAAGCGTTTAATCGTTGTACATTCCATCAATGAGGAAATCCATACGGCGGTAATGACGTCTTTCCCAGAATTCACAGCCCTTCTTGTACATTAACACACCCAAAACTACAACCAGAGGCACCACTAAGATGGTCCCTACAACTGGGACAACATAATTATTACCATGTTCGAGTTTCTTTGCAGAAACCTGGGACACAGAAATATTTCCAAGGTTGTCACTGACAGCATCTACTGTGTAAAGTGGTTTAGTTGCTTTTGCCTTTTTTGCTTCCGGATTTATCTCTGCTGATAAGTTTGTCCTATGCTCTGTTATATTGTTATTGCGTGAATTTGTAACGGCTGCATTTCCCAAGCTTGGAAGTTCTGTTGTGTTCTTATCTTCAACACTTTCTTCCTTTGAGTTAAGTTCACTTGGTGATTTGCAGTTTTCATAACATGTCATATTTGGACAATAGGCACAAAGCTCCACTCCTTTCCTACCAACAATTTTAGAAGATTTATGTTCTGCATCTTTATCATTCTGTGCTCTATCGTAATATATTTTTTCCGAAGAAAGATCTTCACTGCTTTGCATGTTAGTTTCATTTAACACACTAGCTTCCTGTTTTGGAGTAGTGGGATGTATGGTCGCTACTTTACCACCACCTTCCAATATGATATCCTGTGCAGTTGATTCCCTAGATATCTGGTGATCAGAAACTGCATCAATATCTATTTTAGTATTATTGTTAACTGTGATACTCGGTTCATGTGTCACTGTACTTGCAGCTGATTCTGAACCAGGAGTTACCAGCGTATCCCCTACAGTGGTGGTCATATTCTTATGGGAATCTTCAGGAGAATTCTTAACATCTGACATATTTGAAGATTTGTTGTTTACAACTTTGTCATTTACATTTACATGCTCTTCAGTTTTATTTGAAAAGAGGGAAAGTATTTCTTTTGGTTGCACAGTCTCCTGTGTGTGATTCTTTGGAATTTCAGTAACCAACCCTGAAGACGTATTTATGGCAAATACTGTTTCCTCGCACCAAAGAAGTGTTAAGAATACAGTCACAAATAATTTTAAGCTGTACATTATGCTAGCTTCAATTGTTAACACTTTAAATGGTTGAAATAACATTAAATATCATAAGTGAAAGTTCGTACACTGTATTATTTCACATGTTCTTTTGTAGTTTGAAAAATATATTATGTTTACCAGCTGTTCTTACAAACACAATTCGGTTTCTGCTGTTTCCCAACCATAAAATGTTATTACAGGGACACCAACTCATTTTAGCTAGACAATTTCGGTTTAAAATGAAGTAAAATACCACTAGAGGCGCTGGATTGATTAGCGGGAGGGTAAAACCATAAAACTAATTACAATCAACGACACATAAACCAATTTAAGACCCGCTAATAGGAAGAACCCCACGCCACAGAGGAAAGCCTCACCGATCGCACTTTATAATCTAAACTATCTCCCTACCAGTTCTCATATCATATGATTAATAAGCTGTACTACATTTCTTGGTGGTACTTTCCGAAAGACCAAAACAAAAGAAAATTACACTTTTTTTATTCTGTTTAAGCTTTCATTGTAGCCTCCGATATGTGATAAATTTTAATTAATCATATATTTCAATTACTTCCAAGTTTCCAAGATACGTGTAATATGGCGGCCAGTTATTGTAAAACGGCTCACTGCGAAAGATTAGAACTGTACATTTTGAAAATTTTATAATAAAAATCCTCGCTTCCGGTGAGATTACTTCTTCACCCCTCCCTTACAATGATTTGTTACTCAGGCCTGTGTATGTGGTAAACCGAAACGCATATGCAAGTGCACAGATTTTAATGCTCCTCTTTGCCAGTCTTAAGGTGGTGGCAGCCTTGGCTCGCTCGTAACGCACGCGGTAAGAATTGTATTGACTTTTCTTTGTCGTTCACTTATTTGCAACTTTTTTTTAATAACTATGTTCTGACAGAAAGTTGTGATAAGGCATAAACATTTGAATTCGCTTCAAAATAAAAAAAAATCCTAACGTATGTTCCTGGCATCATTTTTAGTTTTATTTTTTAAGTTATGTACTTTTACTTAAGGCCGCTGTGTTATCCTCTCCAAAGTGAAAGATAGTTCATCAGCTATTCCATTTCTAATAATACCAATGCTTGCAGGCCAAACGAGGCGGAAAAAAATATTTTCACGCATAATTCATCGATGAACTTCATGAAAGAGTTTGTTTTGTTTTCTTAGACAATTCAAGTCTTGCAGCGTACCATGTCTTCTGATGTTTAGTTGGAAGCAATTGTTTAAATTGTTATTTTATGACTGCTTTGATGAACAAAAGTCTACACAAGTTGCTAAGTGTAACATTTATAACTTTTACTTTCCCATTAAACACTATATGAGTCATTCCCAATTTAATGTAATGGTTCCACATTTTTGAACAACGTCTGTTGCATTATTGCTTGTTGTCATTTTTTACTTGTCTGTATAGATTTATAACTATTATGAATAAGGGAAATTCATATTAATTTCTTTCAATGCTAGTTGTTTTGCAACAGACAAATTTTCTTCTCCTTTCATTGCTAATTTGGTTATTGAAATTATACCTTTGGCAGTCTAATTGATTCAGTATTTAGAGGGGTAGTTTGATATTCACATATAGATTGGAGTTTTTGGAAAAGAGCCTTTGTTTTGTAGATAAAACATTTTGCAGAGTCTTCCAATATTGAATGGCAGATAAACAAAAACCAGGCTCTGTTTCACGATAACGGGCGGATATTGCTCCTTAGGTCATTAACTGTATCGGGCTTGTTGGCATAAACCCGTCTCTTATCATAGCCCCATAAGAAGTAATCCAGCGGCATTAAATTACATGATCTAGGGGCCCAATCAACATTATCATCACGCGTAAAGATGAAGCCTCTGAACCTTTCCTTCAAAAGGTCGATTGTTTTGTGAGAAGTATGACACGGGGCGTCATCTTGCTGAAACCGGTCGTTTCTGAGATCCGTGCCTTCTAATTGCGGTCAAAAAATAATCCCATATTATAGCCCAGTATCTTTCTTCATTGACAATCAGAGCCTCTTCTCGTTCATCTTGGACCATTGATTCCACAGAACCAAAATCCATCAGATGGTAATGTTTAGGGTTGAAGTAGTCATTCTTAAATCCGCATTAGATTCTCATTGCTCCAAAAAGGACAATTTTAATCGTCCAAAAATGAGTCACATTATTAAAGAAGATTTTTCGGCTAATAGTGGGGTCAAATTCCAATTGCTCCATAACCGGTCAAAGAATACACGATGCTATCTATAATCATTTGATTTAGTTCTTGAGTTAAAACTATTTTGTAAGGTTATAACTTTAAATGCTGACGCATAATTCACCAAGTTGTGGTCGATGAAATATCCAGTTCTTGTAGTCGCTGAAAAATTGGTTTCAATGGATACTCGCATACACTCTCACAAACGGCCACTATGTTTTCATTTCAGCATTTCGGTTGTTCACAAACAGGCGTTGTCTGATTTGTGACAGAGTCAATTGTCTCAAAATTTTCAATCACAAGTGGAATTTTTCTCTCTCAGGAACATTTATGCACACGGTATACTTCATGTAATGGTCGCGATGATTGGCAAAAGGACTTAATAATTTCTACTAGTTGCGGAATGGTGTAATAACGTTTCATAGTTATTTGTCAACAACAACTGTAACCATGAGTAAAATATGACTGCTTTCGTTCATAAACACGTTCATATGTTAAAAGGAGAGCACTTATAAATTCTATGGCAGAACATGGACCAAGTTTCCCACACTGCGAAAGAGTGTTTATTCTAAAGCAATATAGAGAACTGTGCAATTCCGCCAGTCTCTAGTGTAATGAACATTGACATTTTTAAATTGTCTCTCAATTATGCTATGTTCTAGAACTTGTATTCAAATAAGCGTTTTGACTCTTACAAGTATTCGATTCTGCCCAAAATCGCCCCTCATATGAATTAATGTACATGTTCATAGTGCCACATACAGTGCGCCCTACGAAAAGCACTCAAGTTGTCCGTAATTTAAACTATCTTATTATATAAGCAGTTCCACCAATAATCATCCTAGAAACTATCTTTGAAATGAAATTAAAAATCAATCAAGTACAAACTAAAAGGAAAAGAGTAGAAGTTGTTCTCTCTAAACAATAGGCATTCCTAAAAAACTGAATTAGTGCTAAAATAGTGGACATGTGAGCAAATTTCAAATTAGCATATAGGTGATATATCAAAACCCGACATTTTTAGCTATCCGGGGATTCGTTAATGTATATTAAATTGTTTATTAACATTATCTTTTTTAATTCAATTACAGTCTTTTTTTTTTAATTGATGATGATATATATATAGCGCCTTCAGCGTTCAGAATTTGCATCACTAGAAAAAATTCCATATTATTAACACAAGCTATTACAGTACTGCCGGCAGCCGTGATAAAAATGCTTTCGAAATAAAAATGGGCGTTAAACAAAAACAAATAAAACAAAACAAAACAAAATACAGTACTGCCACAAATGAGATATATATTGACTCTGTAGGGAAAAAAGTGAAAGATAACATTTTAACAAATAATGAAAACTACTAAATCACTAAAATGTATCCACCTGTGCATTTTCTGTTCATTATTTTAATGTAAAACATAAATGGTATCAGTTGCCCAGTGCTGCCATATATAGTACAAAGGTAATGGCCAAGTCATAATTAAGTAGTTAGCTGTTTTTCCATACAGGCAAATGTGCGTTTGTCTGCTGAATTTCTCATACCTCTATGCTATTAGTACAAATACTTACCGCTAAACAGAGGTACAAAAATGGGGTATGTAAAAATAATGTAAATTTGACATTCATTTGTCTTTGTAAGTTGGTCATGCGTGAATGATTTGGTTTCGAAATTAAAAGTGACTAAATATATACTGTCCATAACAAATAAAGTGACAGTTGTTTCTTATAGCCGAAGAAGATTCTGTATCACCCAGTAACTGGTTATTAGCCAAAATGAGAAGTAGAAGCAATTCTGGAGTCCGGCTGGACTACTATCAAAGGGTTGTTCATAAAATTATAATGAATCATCAGGTAAAACTCATATTTATAAGGTGCGATTATTTATATTTTACACTGGCCTTTAGAATTCAAGTGTGAGCTTTCCAATATAAATGATTGATGACTGGGGAAACTCAGGAATGTGAACTGTTAATTATTCTCTCCTACGCTGAACAAAAATTTCATAGATATGCATAGTAACTGCAGCAAATCTGAACTGAAGCAAATTGCAAATCATAGTATTTAGTTTACTACCCGTGAGTTTACAAAACAGTCACAAGACTTACAATCATAGAATTTGTCATTTACAATTATCACAATAGCACATTCTTCTATATATACAAAAAATACACTATACATCTGAATAAAGTTAGTATAAAAATTAAAAAAATAATGGGGTTTAAAGGGTTTCCTTGAAGTATCCCATTTGTCTGTTCTATTCCTATGGATGTGGAGATTGAGTTGTCGATGGTATTATATGTTCCGCTATTATATCCTTTGCGAGTTGTTTATGGAGTTTTCTTTGCCTATTAATCTTGCCAATTTATCCATAAATTTCTTTCTGTTCACTTTATCAAATGCCTTTAAGCAGTCTATAAACATGGTGATCAATTTTAACTCTCTTGAGTTGATGGCTTCTTGGATATTGTTTTGGAGGCATTTTATGGCGTCAAGTGTTGATCAGTTTTTCGTAAAATGAAAATGTTCATTTGGGATATGGTTTTCCACCAGCTTGTAGGTCTCTGTGTTAAGAGTCTGGTGAATATTTTTAGGTGATTGCACAAAATTATCCAGTACCTTAAGGAGCAAAATTCAACAGAAATACTAGCTTAAAAGGAATTAAAAAATATTATTAATCAATTTAAAACAAAATTGTGTAATAAAACTTCCATTATTTTGTGTTGTGATTTTCTTTTGAGGCTAGTAATATCAAAATTCATGATTATATGCTAGCTTCTAGGTAATTATCAATCATTGTTTCCATATATCTCTTATATATAATTTGAATAGTGTCCAGAAATTGGCCAACAGAAAGTTGGTATCCCTAAACAGATTTCATGAAACTTGTTCATTGTTGGCAAAGATGTAATAAGTTATTTGGTAACTATATGAGTAATAACTGCATATAATCAAAGAGCATGTCTCATTTGTTTGAGATTTTTTATTAAAATGTGAGGTGCATTTCAAGGGTAAGGGCCATCATTCATAATTTAATAACAAATAAATTGGAAGAAAAAATCTTATTGCTTTGTACATATGTATACATGTCCTCTTTACAATTCTATGTAGTTACTATTACTTTCTAAACAATTTATGTACTGAGAGACAAGCTTTTGGATGTCTTGTGCATAAAAATCCGCTGCCTGGAATTGAACGTTTTAAGTACTACTGCTTTCAACTCTTCACTGTTGTCAAATTTTTCAGAATAATAGCCATTTCTTGAAGTGAAGAAAAACTGTTCAGTTCTGGGCCATATGGGTATACCTAAAAGTTCCTATCAAAATTCCTGAATTTTGCTGACAGTCATGTGTAGACGTGCATTGTCATAAAGGAAAATGCTTCCTGATTACAGCTTTCCATGATACTGGTTCTGAATGGCATGCCGTAATGTGTACATTTGTACTGCAATGTTGTTCCTGGCTCCATAAAATCAATAAGAATACCTTTTGTGGTCCGAAAAAACAGGCCATAATCACCCATGCTGACATCTGCTTGAGTTTATTCTTTTTGGTGCAGTTAAATGGCAGCACTTACTCCATGAATTGTTGTTTTGATTCAGTATTGATGCATGAGATCCTGTTTCATCATCAATTACAATATGAGAAAAAAAGTTAATCATCATACCAGTTCAAAAATAACATGCAACCTCCATCCTTTGGGGGGGGGGGGGGTACATGGCAATCAACATTTTTAGAGACCCATTTGCACACAATTTACAATAATTAGGATTTTGATGACAGTTCTGGACAATGTATGGAGGGTTGCCCCAGTTAAGCTCCCACTCCTTCCAGTAGGACATCCTTACATGTACTATATTATGTCAGTTCATCAGTATGTGCCTGCAGTCTTATTATTTTTTATTCGTTTTATTTAAAGATGCTCTTTAACATCTCAGGTCATCAGCATCCCATTCAATTCCGGGCATGAAACGGCTGACAAATTTTGCTCAGAGTCCTCTTCTTTCAGGCTTTTTCATGCCGTAAATGTGTGACATGGGACCCATGGCTTTACTTCCCTTCTGAAGAAAGCCATGCTTAGGATTTTTACGCCTGAAAAAATTCATCAATCCTGGCCAGGTTTGAACCTGCGACCTTGGGTTTAGAAGGCAAGTATGGTTACCATTACACAACCAGGACCGACTATCCTGCCTGCAGTGTGCTGGTACAGTCTGATGTAAACATTACTCCATAATGGCATCAAAAATTGCTGATTTGTAGCAGCAGTACATTGTTGGGCTTTCTGATGCGGTAGTAGAAAAGGAATTACCAGCTGCGAGACCCAATCTGTAAAAAAAAATAGAAAAACAAGAAAAAAAACCAAGAAAAAGGGCACAACCAAGTGACCTAAAGGGCTAGAACCACAGTGAGGGTAGCAGTGACAGAAGAAAACTCTCCAACACAAAGAAACATTGCCAGCATCATTGGAAAATCTAAAAGAACTGCTTATAGGATTCCACCAACATTCTGATCTAGAATGACAGCATAAAGCATGTGGGCGCAAAACCCTTCACCAGTGCCAGAAAACTATATGAACACCAGCTGATAGGTGAAAAGTGGTACTGGGTTGTTTCATTGGATGAAGCATGGATTTCTCTAGATGACACAAACAAACCCCATGCAAACTATCAAGTGGGCCAAAAGTGGGCTCGAACTTCATCCAGGAAAACAAGGAAAAGTTTCCAAGGGGTTCATGATGGCACTGTGCTCAGGGGAAGCTTAAAATTCACAGAATTGCCAAAAGTGTAAAAATTAATGCAACCTATTACAAAAGTAATGTCATGAATCCAATTTTTTATGAAGATATTACCCAGTTGTATATGGTGAAGATACCACAAATGTTTGGGTCTGCATGGATTGTCTACATGATACCTTTTAAGAGGACCCTGTGAAATCACCAGATGCCTCTAAAATGGATTTGGTCTGCTGAAACAACGCCTTGTTTCTGGATGTCCTGCCACAATTGAGGGTCTCTGAAAAGTCTACCAGGAACAGTGGGCTAATATCCCCCTTCCTGTTCTGTGGCAGAGTCTTCTACAATGGAAATTGCATTGCAGAGCCATAGTTCAAGCCCGAGAACATCGAACTGAACACAATGTTAAAGGAGAAAGGAATCACACCATGAAAACATGTAATTAAATACATCCAATCTTAACTGGGGCAACCCTTCATATTAAGTAAAATGCTGAAAATTTCAATGGAGAAAGAGGATAATGTTAAATAATATTTTTTTTTAAAAAAGATCATCTGCCTAAATACTAGGTCTCCCACTTCTCCCTTCATCATGAACTTTCGTACAGCTTTCCTGCCTTCCTTAAACTGACAACCATTGCTTGCACTCATTATAGTTGGCCCATAAACGTCACACACTTTATGGTGAATTTCAACAACACTCTTACCTGAAAAATTGAATCATCAAAAGGACTTCACAATTGGTGGGGTTGCTTATTCTTGCTTATTATAAAGCAATGTCTTCCAAAGGTAAACTACACTGAACTGGTAACAATATTCCCGATAGCAAGATAATAAATGAACTGAAGCTATTGACATGGGCAATATGCTGAAATGTTACCGACTTTGTTTTATGAACGACTGGCCCTTAGTTTTGAAATGAGCCTCATATTTCCATCTAATTACAGTTGCAAATTAATCTCAACAAGGTAATTTTTTCATAGTTTTCCCAATAGTTGGCAACAATATGCTACACAATGGCTTATTCTTAGATTCTGTGCTCCCTATGCGTTCTTTGCCCTGCTATTTGTGTGAGAGTTGGTTTAGGATAAAAGTGTATTTATTTTCATATGTGTCACTTTTGACGAATTTTGAGGTGTCCTTTGTGATTAGCAATGTCTTCAATGTATATGACTACCATGAAGAGTAGTGCAATAATAGCAATAATGGTATTACATCAGAATACTTCCTTGACACAAAGAGATCTAGCTACTAAATTTGGTGTCGGTGTAGGCACTATAAATAAAATTATTCAGCAGCACATACAGACTGACTCAGCTTCACCAAAAAGGGAAACTGTGGCAGGAAAAAGAAAATAATGCCAACTGATGAATGTTTTCTCCTCAGAAGAAGCAAATCAAATCCCAAGCTGACTTGGCTCATGAATTAGGGAAAAGAGGAGTGAATCTCCACGTTTTTAATGTTCGTCATGGACTACTGGCAGTTCGAAGGAAAGCCTGCAAACTTGTAAAGAACATCTAACAGGAGAAATGTGCAGTAAATGTCTCTTGTGGGCACATAGTCATCAGGATTAGACAATAGAACACTGGAAGAAAGTTCTTTTCTCTGATGAAAGTCACTTGAAGTGAAGGGGAAGAGGGTTCAATATGTGTGCCAAGTGAATAATGAGGCAACAACTTCAGCACATTTGCAGCAGACCGTAAACAGCACACAAAGATGTTTTGAGGGTGTTTCATGCATGAAGGACCACTACCAGTTGACGGGATGATGAAATATGATCATTATATTCAAATACTGTTGAAGAACTGCAGAAGAGGTTTCAAGATGGTGACTGAATTTTCTAGCAAGATTTGGCTCCTTGCCATACTTCAAAGAAAGTGAAGAATTTCTTCACCGAGAACAATATTCAAGTGTTAGATGGTAGAGTGGCCTGGGAACTCCCCTGACATTATTCCAATACAAAACTTGTGGGGTAGTTGCAAAAGGAGACTCAGAAAACTTCTGCAAAAATAAGCATTATAGAGCCTCTAGCTAAGATTTGGTTTCATGATGGTGAACTTAAAACTAAGTGCTCAAAGATTGTGAAATCTATGCCAAATCATGTAAAGTAATTTAGAAAACAAAAAGAATGACTTAGCTATTAGCAAAGATTAAAATTATGTATTAGGTAAATAACTGTAAAAGAAATATAAAATGTGTATATTATTGCTGTGTTCCAATTAATTTGCTGGTATTGGTATGAATAATGACCATGAATGCATTACTTTTCATTCACTCTGTGTTATCAGAATTATACTTTTCATTCACTCTGTGTTATCAGAATTAATTTTGTGTTAATTTCGTGGGGAAATAAAAGATGTACTAACTCTACTCACTTCTTTGCCAATGTATTAGTTTGATAAATGCTCCAAATTCATTATGAGTTAACAGCACATTTCTTTATTTGTCTGGTAGAAAAAGCAAATTGAAAAATTAATGTTAAATAAATGATAATATAAATATATTAAATATAAGGAAAGACTTGTTAGAAGTTTGAATGGATCAGTGTTTAGTTTTTACTATATAGAGAACCATATTAAATGTTCACAATAGTCATGGCATAACACAAAGTTGTCAGGTCCCCTGCAAGATTAAATTTTGGCCCTTCCAACCTATTATGTGACTTTATGAACTAGGAAACATTGGTTAATTTGTGACTCACTAATAATGCCATAAAATAGCACAGGAACAGCAACTGATGAATTTTCATCGTTTGTTTATATGAGGGCTTTTCAATGAAGAAAGATCTTAATTTTTTTACAGGCTTAATTTCTCATACTAAAATTTAACTTTGCAATATTTTATCATCTTAATGTATTATGTATACATGGTACTGTATCATTGTTGTCACTTACAGTTTTTGACTGTGAGAGGTGTGAATTTTAAGATATGTTCTGTTCCACCTACAGCAAAATGAAGGTGCCATGAGATGAACAATATGCTGCTCTGAAATTCTGCTTTCATCTCAACAAATCTTCAACTGAGGCCTATGCAATGCTACAGAAGGCCTATGGAGAGTTTGTTTCTCTCTATAGTACAGCTCAAAGATGCTTTAAAATGTTTGCAACCAATTTTAAAGGAAGATGGACCCAGTGCTCCAGTTATACTCTAACAGAATGAAACATTAACAGTGCTGTTGTGATTGTGAGAGAGAATTGTTAAATATGACTAAGAACACTTTCAGAAGCTCTGAAAATTTCACTGAGTATCACCCACATGTTGCTAACTGAAAAGTTGTACATGAGACGAGTTTATGTTTGGTAGGTTCCAACATTGCTGATTCCTGAACAAAAGGACATTTGCTTGTTGGTTTGGATGCAATTGAAGATCATGTTACAGGAAAATGCATGGTTTCTTCTAAGGTAATCACAGCTTATGAAACTTGGTTATGTCATTTTGAATGACTGGTTGGTTGGTTGCTAGTGATATTTATAAATTTTTACTTAGCTTCCCAATAAAGAGCTTCCAAATTATTTTTCATTTCTTTGTTGGCTGCATTTCAGTAGATTGCCATATCAATGATCCGCTTAGCATTACCCAGGTGCACCACGAGCAGGTGGGATTACTACGCACAATATTTTGGATGACTTGCATTACCAAAAAAATTTTGGTTAGGTGGATTCCTTGAATTCTCACTGAGGGTCAAAAGACTGCACTGTGGTTAGGATTTGACAGCAGTGGAAGTGAAAACATTTGTGTGCGCAACTGGCTGGAAACCTAATTCTACTCTTTCTTCCGTAATGAGATTAAGAATCTTCCTATTAGCTGATAAAAGTACGTTTGCAAAGCAAGAAAATATGTAGAAAAATGAAATGTATTCCAATTTTATCTAATTTGGTTAATATCTGGTTTATATTTTACCCACCTCTTAGTCAATAATCTTGGAATAGAGTCCCGGCTAAAATAAAATATTTAATAATTATAACAGCATATATCCTTTGATATTTTATGTTATTCTAGCATGAGCTAAAGCTTTAATGAAAATAGCATAAGCATGTGTCCTTGAAGGAATTAAGAGTTTATTTGTTTGCTTATTTATAGAACCCAGTAACAGGACTATTTCCAGCTAGTCCTGATAATAATCATGCTTGGATTCGGGACAATGTTTATTGTATCCTGGCAGTGTGGGGCCTATCAATGGCATATAAGAAGATTGCTGACATGGATGAAGACAGAGCTAAAACTTATGAACTTGAACAAGTAATAATAAAATTCCTAATAAGTTTATTTTGATATTTAGAATATTTGCATGAACTTTAATCCTAGCTTCTATGTTTTTGTCTCTTCTGTAAGAACTCATTTTAGAAGATAGCTTGTTTGCTTTTGTTTAATATTTGAAAGAGATTATAGTTTAGACTGTGGTAAACATCCATGATAAGTATACATACTTTTGATAAAAAAAATTTAAAGATATAATTTGCTTTGTGATTTATTTAATAATGATTACAGCATATACTTTGTAATAACTGCCATGTTTGACATACATCAGTAATGCACTTCCAACTAACACACATATGTTACTGGTATATGATTATATTAAACTAAGGACACTGCTTAAAATGCTTATCTTTTCATTGTAAAAAATTAGAATTGAAATTTGTTAAATAAAAGGCATTTATTGGTGCCTATGAGGGCTGGAAAGAAAATTGTGACAATATCGTTGTCAAGCTGTTAATGAACGTGTTAGGGTGTTGTCATTCTCCTCACATTTAAAGAAATAGTAAAGCTGTTCAGCACACTTAGTTTCACTATTGCAGTATCTATAAATGGACGAATATAAGCTGTTGAATAGTAGTGTAAATTTGGACCACCTTAAAGTGATGTTTTCTAAAAGTAAGCCATATACAGCAGATGAAAATTGAGGTGGCACATGTTAGTAACATGATGGAATATCATGCAGATCTACAAGAAGTCTATGAAACTTTGCCACATCAAATGGTGGTCTGTGGGGTACCAGACCTTCGACAAGTATGAAGTAGGGTGGAAGATACACCATATATAGGTCACCTTGTCTTGGAAGCACTTTATGTTGACTTGATTCAATCACTTGGAGGTGGGTCATTCATTGACAGTGGGAGAGTTAGCCACACTACAATGTTGCAGTAGGGTGCTCCTTCTCAAACATCAACAAAAACAATAGCTGTGGATGTCCAGTGTCCCAGAAGTGTGACATTGGACGATATATGTGGCAGGGGACTACTTGAAGGAATGTAAAAGTCTCCAGGTAAAAGGTTTACTGCTTATGAATATATTGCAATTACTTTCTTTCTGGTATTGAATATACTGCACTTTATTCCAGAGGTTAAATGTTTTCCAGTTAACACTAGGGGGTGCACTGATTACATGAGTCAAAACACATGTTTTCTTACATTTTTTAGTGGAAGGAAAAAAACACACAAGCATAACCAAAATCATAAAACACAAGCACAAATGCAAGGCCAATGGACTGCTACACCTTAGTGATATATTTGATGACTCCTACAGTAGCCTTTTCTGCTGCAATTACAGTAAAAGGTGAAGGTGACTTTGTTGAATATGGTTTGTTGCTTCACGGTTAGTACATTTTGCAACACCAAAATGCTATGCTATCAGGCTATGCAGAACGATAAATAAATAACATTGCAATATAGCAAGTCTTGCATTTACATTAAGTTTTAATTAACTTCCTTGCTGTCAGCTGCTCCAATACTGTAATTGAATCACCTCTCCCTATCTGCACAGCAAGCTGAAACAAGTTTAGCTTGCACCTTAATTCCATATCTTCCTATAACTTGCTGGAGGATTCTTTCCCACCCTACTGGGCAACCTTGTGCAACTTCCATGACTGAAAACAAGTGTTTCCCATAATTAACAAAATGACAGAGTTACATGCATTAACATGTTGCTGTAAATGTATGCATATATAACAGTGCACATTAACTTGCATGTAATATATTTCCACATACATGGTGGGACAGAATAATGCTTTGAATCTAATTATTCAGACATAGTTTGGCAGAATAATGTACACACAACAAATATATTCCTATAATGCAAGCAATAGCTCATTTCCTGGAATATTGTAACATTTCCTGCCTGTTTTCCATTTTCTGCCACAACCCGTTCTCCTTGACTCAAACAGTTTCACTCCCACAATAAGTTCGTCATGGCTAATCTAACCTCTGGAATAAAAGTCTGTATATTCAAACACTACTTTCTTTCTAGTCCTCATATAAACATTTGTTTTAACCTTTTAAAGGAGCATTGCTTGAGGACGTAAACTCATTCATAAGTGCCACCATTTTGTAAGTATTGTTTTGCTTTTGTAAATATCAATTGGATTGTCTCCTGTCTTTTTCAGTCCTGGTGATGTAGTGGTAACCATATTTGCAAGATCGCAAGTCAAACCTGGCCATGATCGATGGATTTTTTTTGGGTGTAAAAATCCTAAGAATGACTTTCTTTGAAAGGGAAGTAAAGCTGTGGGTCCTGTAACATATATTTACAGCATGATAAAGAACCTCAAGCCTGAAAGAAGAGGCCTCTGAGAAAAATTTGTTGGCCATTTCACACCCTGAATTGAATGGAACATGCATGACCTGAGATGTTAAAGAGCATTCATAAATAAATCAATTATCACAGCAGTAATGCTGTCATCTATCGTTAATAGCCTCAGGTGCCTTATTTAAATATGTACCCACATCAATTTGTAACTTAATGGCTTACCCTCGAATTATTACTGTGAAGAAATTATTATTTCTCACTTTTATCTCTGTGCTGGCCATCAGTCTCTCATGCACTGTCTTTCTCTTTTCTGCAAGTCCTTTATTAAATTATTGTCAGTACACTTTAATGTGCCTGCTCTAATTTAAAGATTGTTTTTCTTTCAGTTTTTCTTTTACAGCAAAAAAAAAAGTTAATTTGTTATCTCAGTATGTCAAGATGAATACAGCTGCACATTATGAGAGATAATGTGCATTTGAGAGTTAGTTCTTGTTTAGAGCATGAACAAGGAGTAGAAACATAATGACAAATACTGCATAGTTTGTAATCTTAAAAGAAGTTAGGAACAGTGAAGTTGTTATTCAATAAGCTGCATAGTTTATTGAAAATATAGAAAATCAAATTGCAAATGATTAGTCTTTAAAATGGTTAAATGTTTTGGTGCATTACAGAGTTGTGTAAAGTTGATGCGTGGTCTACTTATGGCCATGATGCAACAAAAGGACAAGGTCGAACAGTTCAAATCCACACAAAATCCCCTAGATGCACTCCATGCCAAATACAGCTCTAGCACAGGGCAGACAGTAGTGCGAGATGATGAATGGGGACATCTCCAAATAGATGCTGTGTCACTTTATCTTCTTATCCTAGCCCAGATGACGGCATCAGGTAATTTTTAAAAATATTTCTCAGTAAGGACAGTAAATGGTCTAAGGGTAACATATTCTTTTCTGAGGTTGATGGATTTTTTTCAGAAGTTCTCTGGGACAGATTTTAAGCATGGATCCCATTTTACAGTTTAATTGTAATTACATCAGTCATAAAAGAATGAGATTGTCCATGTTAATTTTTTACATTAGAGAAAAATCAACCATGGTTCATATAACTACAATTTTGGCTATTGCCATATAAATCAGAGTTTTCTCTCAAGTTGACACCATAGGCACAAGTGAAATGTGAGGTGCTCTTATGGTGCTATATCATCATGGAAAGAGGGTATAACATCAGAAACTTTAAATTATTTAAGGGCAGTGAGTGAAAATAATGCTCCTAGCCAAGCAACTGTGTTTCATGGGTGCATGCTTTCAAAAATGGGAGAGAGTTTAATAATAATAATAATAATAATAATAATAATAATAATTTCTTTTCTTTAGGCTTATACAGCAATAAACAACATCAAACTAAAACTATTATACAATACAGAAACATACATCTTCCTGTAAGTTGCTCGCAGATTGTTCTTCACTATGGCTTATACATAACCAATGTTTCTATCTGTGTGACTACTGTTTGTGGATGTATGATCCTAGTCTAAACTGTGCAAACTAGAAAATAAATTTTTGTACCAGACTAGAGTAGTCTGGAAAAACTCTTTGTAATTTTTCCAGGAATACATGTTTGCATAGGCTTCAATAATAATAATAATAATAATAATAATAATAATAATAATAATAATAATAAAGCATTGCATCAGCCGTTGAGTGCATGACCACAATTAACATTTTTTTGCAACTGCAACAATGGGTGTTGCGCACTAACTTTGTTATGGGTACTAGTGAAGACACGCTTTTTCCAGTGCTGCCAACAATACTCTCATTATTTCTTCAAATCCCAAATATTAAATAGCAACTCTCATAATGATCACTTACAGATGTAAGAATGATTGGCAGCTGATTGTCAACCAAACTTTCTTCACTTTTGTAATGAACAGGAGCAAGAATTACAATGAAACCTTATGTTGTAATAAAAATGTTTTTATTCTCTTCTAGGCCTACAAATAGTTTTCAACTTGGATGAGGTGGCCTTTATTCAGAACCTGGTGTTTTACATTGAATCAGCATATTGTACCCCAGTAAGTAATAACTTGACCTGATAATGCACATGTTTTAGATCTAAGATTCACAGATTCTGTGAAAATTGCCTGTTTTAGATTTATGCATTCTCTTGGAAGAAAAGTGAATTTTTATAAATATTCAAGGAGATGGTCTCGTAAACAGTTTAATAGTTTTGGAGCATGACTTTAAAAGTGAGCTTAAAATAAATTGCAGTGATTAGCATAACACTTGGAGGCTGTTTATTATACTAAGGCTGTTTAGTAAACAAAATCATAATTTTTTGACAACATATCTTTACTTATTCCTGTAGTTTTGATGATCTTTCAGAAAAAGGTCCCTGTTGGATGCAATGCACCTGTTCTATCATTTCTGCTAGTCTTCAAACATATGCTCTAAACTATTTTTCGACAGGTACTTCAGAATTGCCTTGCAACCTTCACCACTGCTTCTAATAATAAAAAATGCCTCCCACAAAGGAAAAAGTCCCATGGGGTTAAATCTGGACTATAGGGAGGATGAGGAGCAAATTTCACATTGATTTTTGTGGGATATTCAGCAATAATGTTTGCAATGTGTGGCCATGCATAGAAATGTAGTCTTTTGCAAGTGTGTGATATGGCCTTGCAGAGACTGCAAAACATCTCTTTAGTATTGCCCAGTTAAGTTAAGTGTGCAGGTAAGACATGCTGGTAAACCATTCCTTGAATATAAAAAATTAACCATAACTTTCCCAGCAGAAGCATCCAATTTTGCTTTTTTTGGTGCTGGTGACCACACAAAACTTGTTGCTCTCAGGGTTGAAACGATATGTATATATTTCATTAACAGTGATTATCTTTGAAAGAGACTCTGTATCTTTCTGTAACATCATCTTCAACAGCATGCAAACCTGCACACAAATATCCTTTTGTTTGTAATCTTAAAAGAAGTTAACAGTGAAGTTATTACATATACAAATGAGCCAGTATTAGGTGACACTAAAACTTCACTAACTGATTAATTCTTCAGAACATGTTTCAAGAGCATTCGCTCTCATCTTCAGCTGGGGACTGACTAACTCTAGCAGGTGACGTAGTGGCATCTGGTGGTTCCATTAGATAACGGAACAGGACCACCAATGGACTTCCTTCCGTTATCTAATGGACCACCAGATGCCACTACGTCACCTGCTGGAGTTAGTCAATCCCCAGCTGAAGATGAGAGCGAATGCTCTTGAAACATGTTCTGAAGAATTAATCAGTTAGTGAAGTTTTAGTGTCACCTAATACTAACTCATTTGTATATCCTTTTGTTTGGTAATCAGCAGTCTTGGAACCCACCATGCACAACATGTCTCATGTGCAACTTTTCATTTACCATTCAGAATTTGCAGGATTTTTTTAAAAAGTTGTTAATATTTTCAATGATTCTCTCTCACAATCATAGCAGCAGCATTAATGTTCTCTTTTGTTAAGCACAAACTGGGGTGCTGGGTTCATCTTCCTTTGAAATTTATTCCTGCCCTCTTTAAATGTTTGAAACCATCATCAAGCTGTGCTGTAAGGTAGAATAAACTCTCCATAGGCCTCCTATAGCATTGCTTAGTTCTCAGCTGAAGATTTGTTGAGATGAAAGCAGAATTTCAGAGCAGCATGTTGTTTATCGCTTGTTACCTTAATTTTGCTGTAAGCAGAAATTTTAGTGCAAGAAATTATGCCTGTAAAAATGCATGATAATCTTAATGAACAGCCCCTGTAAGAGAGATAAGTAGCCTATACTGCAAAAAAGCACTTTATGTACATTTTGTAATCCTAAATTCATGTTGATGTTTGTCACACCACATTTGAGCATGAATTAGGGAATGCTGATACTGTGTTTATTCCAGACTGCAAAGAAGCATTGATGATGGTTTTAGAGATAGGAGTGGTGAATTTTTGTGCATAGTGAACCAATAAACAGAAGCATGTTTCCTGAGTTGAGTGTGGAACATGCTAATAATAAATATACTGAGTAGCATCTCTTTTGTTTCCTTTCATGAGAGTGGCAGCTAAGAAAATAAATAAATTATATAAAATATTTAGTCTATAATTCTTTAATGCTTTCCATTTGTATTTTAGTATAGCATCAACAAGATGCTTCCATGGTCATATGTCATATAATTAACTCTGGAATCTTTAGCTTTCTCCAGTTGTAGTACATACATATACAAGGATGAATCAGATGTAAACTGGTATTTTTTTTTACAATTTTTTGAAACCAAATGAATAAAAATGGGATATATCTTATGCATACAAGTTCATTTTTAACAGCGGATAGTAAGCCTCTTAATTCCATTATCAAAGAAAGAATGGTTGGGTTTCGAGCCAGTTGTACACAAATGCTTCCACATCTTTATTCAATATCCTAGAGCTTCTTTGAACAGTCCAAATATATGGTAATCACAAGGCGATAATCTATACCATAGAGAGGTGTTATAATTCTGTCCAGTAGATTTCCTAGAGTTTTTCTCATTTCAAGTTGTATGCAAACGGGCATTATCTTGGAGGACTTCTTGAATTGGTTGTTGAGTCTTTATTGCCAATAAACAAATTTTGCCTCAGCCAGAAGATGGCAGTAATAAGGTGCATTGACTATTCAACATTCATGAAGAAAGTCAATGTCTTGGAAGTCCCAGGAAATTGTCAATAGAACCATCCCAGCTGACAGGAGAGTTTGTACTTAGACAGAAGCAGATTCCTCTCTTTTCTCCCACTCCATGCTCCTTGCTTTGATTCAGGAGTATAGTGATATATCCATGTGAAAGATTAATTTCATACATAAATTAACTGTTATATAGTTGATGATTAAACCAGAAGCCTGCGTCATAAGTACACTTAGCATTATGAGTCGCCTCTAAAGAAATTAATCTCTTACAGAGAAACGTTACAGAGATCTCTGTGGTGTATAGAATTGGATGAGAGAGATTCGTGGTTCCATGCTTTGAGGAGGACACTATATCAGCCTAGAAGGCTGAAGACCCATGGCTCAAATCCCAGCTGTAATCCAAATTTTTCAAGTCTTGAGTCTTCATTTTCAATGCAGAAACATTCTCCTTGATCCTGTTATACAGGCAAAAGCCTCTTACACGTTCCTACATGATTATTGTTTAAAGGGTACAAAACTGCTAAGGTCATTAGCGCCTAATCACATGTGCATTGTGATATTTGGTATTCAAGGAGCCCTCCTTGCCAAGCCTTTTCCATAATCACAGTACTCCTTCCTTATTAATTCATCTTATACTCATATATCTTGCAAATGTTTCCTCTGCTAATTTAAATCTTCATTTTCTGCAAAATACATCATTGCATCTACATATTCCATTATTCCCCACCAGGGTGACTGTACATCACTTTCTTACATTCATCCACTATTTTCAGGGTTACCAAATGTTACAGAGTATAATTATAGGGAAAAACAAGGGCATTTATTTGGACAAACTTTTCAAGCAAGGCCTGCAAATGAAAATCTGAAATTGAAACCTACCTAGGGGTTACAATTTTAAAGTTGTTGGGTGCAAACCAACAACAATCTTAAACTGTAGCCTCTAGGTTAGGTTTAAGCCTTACAAGAATCCCTGCAATAATATCTCTTAAATTAGATTAGGTGTTCGCAAGTTTATTATAAAAGAATTTCCTTAAATCTATACTTGAAGAGGTATCTGAAACAGCCAGTCTTTTCACATTATTTCAATTTTGTTGTAATCTTGTATAGTTCTTGCTGTTGGCAATGACAGTTATGTCACCACCATCCTCACCCCCTGAAATGCTATTTTTCTTCCTGCTGCGAAAATCTGCTATAAATTACTTTTTGGGGATTGGGTAGGTGGGTTAGTAGCTTCCGACCATCTCACATTTTCTCCTAATGACTTCTGAGCTATTTTATCTGTTTTGCAACCTTCTGTTCACATTTTAATACTGTTGGGCCATCACAGATGTTTCATCCAAATATGAACTTATGCATAATTTACAGTTTTATACTGTATGCCTACAGTACAGTGTGTTCAGTAGAATTACTACCAAAGAGAAATGTAAATATTTCCTCACTTGGTTATGTTAGAAATAAGATTTTCTTCATATTATGTTGTGTAGAAACTCTCCAAATTTTGTATCAGTGAAAATTATGATGCTAGTACACCTGTGTGTAGTTACATAGAGTTAAAATGGCGAAATTCACAGTTCAGCAGAAAGTGAAATGTTATTATTGGTTAGCAGAATTGAAATTCCCAATTGCAGTGCAAAGAAAAAGGAATATGGTGCAAATGCTCCAGAGCGTCATATCATTGTGAGATGACATAATCAGCTGTTAGAAACAGGTTCTACATTAAGAAAGAATGGAAGCAGCAAAAATAACAGTGTTGCAGCTAAAGTTGAAAATGTTAGGCAAGCATTTCAACAGTCTGCAAAAATGAATTTAACAGGCCAGTTCAGATCTGGGTATTCTAAAGTTCACTGTTTTGAGATATTGTCCATAAAATATTGTGACTTTGAGCAAATAAAATCTAAATTGTGCAGAAGCTGTAGCCAAACGATAAACTCAAATGGACTGAGTTTACCAATTCACTGTTATCTCACATAGATGATGACAATGTATTCCTCAATCATGTTGCATTCTAAGATGAAACTACCTTTCTTATGTCTTGTAAAGTATACCGGCACGTTCACATTTCTTATTGGCAAATATTTCCCTCCCTTCCACTTCCCTTTTTTGACACAGAACCTGTTTCTAACAGCTGACTGTACTATTTCACAAAACTCATATCTGTTGTCACACCATGCGCAGGTGCATAAGCGTCATAATTTTCATTGTTAGAAAACTTGGAGATTTCCTATAAAAGATAAGATGAAAATTATATTTCTAACTTAACTGAGTGAGGAGATATTCACATTTCTTATTGGTAGTGATTCAACCAGATATGCTCTATAAAGAGACAACTTTTAATTTATTCATTAAAAAATCCTATAGGACTTCATGGTATGAACTTAGGAAATACTTTATGAACTTTACTGGTTAATGAGAGTGAACCTATTTAAAAAATCTTACAATAATTGCATGAATAGCCACCAATGTTAAATTTGAATTATAATTGAGTGTAATGTTTGATGATTTACAGGATTATGGCATTTGGGAAAGGGGTGACAAAACAAACCATGGGCTGCCAGAATTAAATGCAAGTTCCATTGGAATGGCTAAAGCAGCACTGGAGGCAATGAATGAACTAGATCTCTTTGGGGCTAGAGGAGGACCATCATCCATTATACATGTGCTGGCAGACGAGGCACAAAAATGTCAAGCTGTGCTGCAGGTGAATTGTACAATTTAAAACTTACTTTTCTTTTAGGAAAAAACTTCTGCCATCCTGAATGCAGCAAGCCAGTAACAACAAATGCAGATGTTTGCATTACCTAGTTACTTACATATTAGACACTTTTTTTTTTAGGAAGGGACAGCTTATGTAGGCACATTTGATGTTCATGCTCCTAAAATTTGATATAAGTGGGCTATAGTTTTCAGTGAATCCATTAGATGATGCTTTATTACTGCAACTAAATGTGTTTAGCAATCAACTGTAGATGTTGAAGTTACGGATTTGTTAACTTAAGCTTTAACCATAATGAAAATGCACCTTTTCTTTTCATAATATATATTTATATTTATTTATTGAAATGCTAAGACAAAATAAATACAAGAGGTCTTCATCTTATTTGGCCCTGGCCATTCTTATATTTGTATTATAGTAAATTTCTTTATCTAATTTTAAGTTAAACATAATAATTCTTATTAATTGATATCATTGTATGATATCAATTAATATGATTAGCTTCACTGTGCAAGTTCCAATTTACATTTAAATAATAATTCTTATTTCAATTCCTGAAACAATACAAAATAAAATAATAACATAATTAGAGTACCCCTGAACAGCCATGATCTTTGCTAAACTCTGCCTTCAGTTCATCAATATAGTCTCCTACTGAAATTCCAGAAGACGGAGGTTCAGCCACCACTTCATATAGTTCTTTCACATCAGGAGGTTCTCTTTTCATTATTTTCCTGGTTATTGCTCTCTTTTAACCTCCTTATTCTATTTCATTCTTCTTGAACTCATCAATCACTAATTAATATATAAACTTTGCATATTCTACTCTACTTCAATTCAAAAAGGCATTTGCTGATTAATTTTATAATCTATAAATATGAGTACCAACAATTTAAAACAAATTTAACAAATCACCAAATGCTCATTTGTTAATTATCCACATCCACTTATTTTTAATTCTATATAAAAAAATCCCCTAAATTCCTCATTTGAAATAGATAGCCGAAAATACTATCTCAGAATAGAACAGATCTAAATGAGATCTAAATGGTTACGTATATATCATACTGCCTAATTATCTAATAAATATAATTTAATTATTTTAATTCAATTGCTTATTTCTCTTTACTGACTATCTGTATTTCATCTTTACCTTCCATAAAATCTCCCCTAATTTAGATAGCTGAGTTTGATCTTCAAAAATCTTTCTTACTATAACTTCTTTATTCCTCAATAACCATTTCCTGCTTATAAAACTTAACTTCCACTCATTCGTTCCTTTGCATGTATCTCATAATAATATGTATCTCATCTTCCTGCACCCTGCATATATATAACTTAAAATGCACAAAGGCCTGCCACATTTAAAGTAAGGAACACAAAAAGACAATATAGACCACAACAGTGCTCCACATTGTCTTACAGTGCCTCAAACAGTGTTTTATAGTGTCTTTATGCATTCCTTACTTTAAATGTGGCACGTCTTTGTGCATTTTAAGTTGTGTCAGGTCTCCCAAAGAGAGCTTTTTACATTCCTTTTAAAAGTATATATATAATTTTCATATTGTCGGTCCTGGTGATGTAGTGGTAACCATACTTGCCTTCTAAACCCAAGATCGCAGGTTCAACCCTGGCCAGGATCAATGGATTTTTTTTGGGTGTAAAAATCCTAAGTATGGCTTCCTTTAGAAGGGAAATAAAGCTGTGGGTCCCATGTCGTACATTTACAGCATGAAAAAGAACCTCAAGCCTGAAAGAAGAGGCCTCTGAGCAAAATTTGTTGGCCATTTCACGCTCTGATTTAATGGGACGCTGATGACCTGTGATGTTAAAGAGTGTCCATAAATAAATCAAATAATAAAAATAATTTCATATTTAATATTGAAATAAAAGGTAATTATGTACAACACCATATTAATTAAGGTAGGTGAATCTTATCATAATCCAATTTTCAGCTTTAATATTTTATTGTCGGCCTCTGAATAATGGTCAGGCATTTTTAACCATATTAATTGATATCATTGTATGATTCGGTTGCTTGATATCAATTAATATGATTAGCTACACTGTGCAAGTTCCAATTAACATTTAAGCATTTTTAAGTTTTGTTATTATTTCTTTTTCTCCTAAATTCAGACTTTATGTTTAATTGAGAAGTGTAACAACTTTTTGAATTATAACATTAAAATATTACGTTAAGAAGCTGGCAAGTGTAGCTTAGTTTTATAATTACCATAAATGAAAATCTTTGAAAAGCTTATATTGCTTGATAATACTAATCTGCAATGAAATTATCACCACCACTGCCGCCACCATCATAAATAATTAAATAGTTCCATATATCACAATACATTGAAAAATAGCAAAACACTATAGTTTAAATTGATATCATCATCTGCATCCTGCTCCTTCTTTTGATCTTCAGGTTCTACAAAATCCCAGAAGAGAGTACAATGTTCACATGGGCTGTAACCTATGCTAGCTTACTTAAGAACAAAAACTCTATAAAGACCCACATTCACCTCTCCCAGACAGTGACATAGCAAGTTACTACTCTTCTTTTACAAGACACAGTGAGCCTTTAGTTGTATTATTGGTAATCATGTATCTAGTGCAAATTTTTTTTCAAATAAGAAAACATTTCAAATTATCAGTAAAATTTGTAACATATAATATAAGTTGGAAATGGCACTATGAAAGGAATCACATAATTATTAATATGTTGTAGTGACTTTTATCTAATACCCTTCGACTTTACTAAGTTACCATTTCACTAGAACATGTTTCACGGACCTCTGTTCATGCTCTTGTTCAAAGATTAAGACATTCCTTCCAACAGTTTATAAGTAGCTCATGATGTGAACAAGGTCTGGGAAACATGTTCTAGTGAAATAATAAGTTAGTTAAGCTGCAAGAGTGTTTAGTTTGGCTCACCACCACATATTAATAATTTTCAATAAAAATTAACACTTACAAGCAAACACACTAATTTTAGATAGGCTTAGCCCTAATGGATGCTTTGTCCCTGAGTGTAGTGCGTTTTGTTTTTGTCTACACTATCTTCGTAAGGTTCTAATGACCTTGTAATTATGCACTAATATTACTATTATTAAATCCTGAAAGAAAAATATATATAAATATAAAATATACTTTATTACTTATTGAACACTTCTCATAGTTATAAAGTTAAATATCATTATTCCACTTAGCATTACAACTCCTCATCTCTTACTAACATTTTCAGTCCATGTTGCCAAGAGAGTCGAGTTCCAAAGAGCTTGACAGTGGACTGCTGGCTGTTATTAGTTTCCCTGCCTTTGCAGTGGATGATCCCCAACTTATTCATGTGACAAGATCGGCAATTGTAACAAAGTTACAGGGTCGCTATGGCTGCAAAAGATTTCTTAGAGATGGCTATAAGACTCCAAAGGAGGTAAGTGCTCTTTCTGCTTGTCATTAGAGTTTATAAGTTATAAAAGGAATTTTAATTCAAAATTTAGATTATATTGTATCACACACTGCTTTGTAAAATACCTTAAAAACTCAAAATTTCTGGTACTTTTAAAAATTTTGAGCACATTTTTAAGGGGCATTTCTAAAAACTCATAGCTATGTTTGGTGTATAATTTGATTCTCAAGTGGTAAATTTATGAAATTTTAGATAATTATCACTTCCAGATTCTCAAAATTCAAAACTCTTATTAGAATGTATTAAATATGTTCACACTAACTTCACATATACCATTAGGACATGTTTCGGGGACAGTCGCTCCCATCAGCTGTTGACCGACCACTTGATTTTGTGACTGGATTCCAAGGGCTTCTGTGGCGGTCTCTGATGGTTCAAGTAGAAACTTTCCGAGTTCATTCATGGGTGGAACATAAAGTTCATTAAGTTTTTCCTATTTTTCAGGATGAACATTTTTTTCCAAGTAGATAGCTGTATTGGATTGTGAAGTTCTTTCATCAGCTTAGCATCTGGTTTAATTTCATGATTTTGAGTCCAAAAGGGAGCTGCCATTGTTGATTTATCAATTTGTTTAAAACGAATGTACCTAAAGTGTTCCTTTCTCAAAATTTCTGAATTTCTCTTCTTTTTTCCATTGTATTCATGGTTACAATCTGTACATTTGATTTTGTAATCAGAAATCAGGATTTCTGTTCTGTGATATGATGTCTTGGAGTCTAATAAAGTTTTTATATTATGTTTGTTCTTTGGGGCTAACTTTATATCATGTTCTTTGAATATCCTATTGAATTTGTGAGTTTGTTGTGATAAGTTGAATGGTATGTGAAACTTTTGAATTGTATTTTTCAATGTGAAAATCTCTTTTATAGATTTTTGTCTTTTAAATATATTGATAATTTTTATTACTGTGTCTTTGTTGAAACCATTGGTCATTGCTGTAGTAATTATCTGTTGATATTCTGTTTTGTACTCTGTTTCCACAAGTGGGATGTTAATTATTCTCTGTTATTTTTATGTAATTTTCTGTGTGAGTCTCTTTTCTATGGATTCCAAAGTTCAGTCTGTCTTAATTTCTTATAATTTTTAAATTTAGAAATGGGAACCACCTACTTTTTCCTTTTCCATGATAAACTGTTTGGATTTATGTTGTAAATTGAGGGGTTTCAGAGCATCTTTTGAATGTTTTTTCAGCATTATTGCAAGTATTCATCCACATACTTATACCATGTCTTGAAAATTAATGGGAATGCTTTTGTGATGTGGTTCAAGGTTTAAGGTTTTATTTACCGATTATGTACAATATGCACATTTGGCTTCATCAATATATAACTATAAATTTATTATATACATATTTAACTCTATAACTTAGTTTCCAAGAATTCCTCCATTATATAAAAATGTTACAGTAGGTTTTTAATGCATTTTTAAATTTTGTTCTTTAAGTGCTTTTTAAAAGGAGCTCATGAATAAATCTGCTAGAAATGGACACAGGGGTTTCCGATTGCTAGGCCAGAAACTTGTTGGTAAAATTTTTGGTTAAAACTGAAGAAATTTTGCTCAATGCATATGTTAGTAAGTTTATATCTTTCATTTGTAAATTTAAGGGGGTTAACCATTTTTATAACATGATGACATGTGTAAGATTTAGTACTGGGGAATAAGGCTTTTACATCGAAAGACACCATTATGTCTCCTGTCTTTTAGACCCAAAATCAGGAAATTAAACCAGAGGCTAAGCTGCTGAAAGCACTTCACAATCCAAAAGAACTATCTACTTGGGTAACAATTTTCAACCTAGTAAAAGAAAAAACTTAATGAATTTTGATGTTCCACACATGGATTAATTCGGCAAATTCAACTCAAACCATCAGAGATTGCCACAGAACAACCTTGGGATCCAGCCACCAAATCGAGTAGTCAGTCAACAGCTGATGATGGGATTGATTTCCCCCAAAATATATTCTAATATTGTATAAGTAAATGGAGTTGGTATGAACATATTCTAATAGGATATATTGCCACTCCCTTGTCTATAGCTTCCTAAGTACAATTTAATTCAGAACTTCCTATTTCTAACATAGTGCTTTTACTCATAATAGAACCCTTTTTTGATATAATTTTGTAGCAAAAATGGCTGTATACTTCATAAATAGATTATTAAGATATGGGTGAATCACATATAAATTGGAATTTTGATTTTATTGCTTGTAGTAGTAGTAGTAAGACGTGTTTTTAAGATGTTACTTATGAGGGTTTCAGATTGTCCCCTTCAAAATACTCTTCAGTCAATGCATTTGTTCTCTCTCTTTTGCCATTCCTGGAAGACATGCAGGAAACTGTTTTTTGACATCTTCTTCAGAACCTCCTTGAAAGCTTTCACTGTCGAACCAGCATCCCTTTAGTTCCCTTTTGGCAATTGATTTGAGAAAATAGTTGCACATGGCTAGGGGTACTGTGGAGATCCCTTTTCTTTTCAAACTCAGTAACTGCAGTAGTGACACGAGACCTGGCATTATCATGATGGAGCCTCTACTGTCCAACAAGGTTCCTCCTCTTTTTTGGGGATGTGATCCTTCATCAATTGGTGCAGAACATTCTTGTACTCTTGGGTGAATTTAGTGTTTCTTTCAACTATGTGAGCATACACCACGGTAACGGAAGAAAGTGATGATCATGCATGCTGTATGCATGCCTTTTTTGGGGCTGGTTATCATGTTGCTCAGCATGGTCTTAGGATCATAACAATACCCCACATTTCATCTGCAGTGATGATATCTGCTACCAAGCATCATCTTCATTTTCTCATAGCAGCATGCATCAACCGAGCCAGCTTCTGCAAAGGAGTAAGCAGTAATCCATTGCAAAAACACATGACAGGTACAAATGCTCAGTTAAGAGTTTGTGAGTGCTCCCAACTGATATTTCAAAGATGTATGCAAGTTATCTAACAGCAAGACGTGGATCAGTACAAATAATGACCACCTCAGTGTTGATTGTTGTCTCTGTTGAGGTTGTGACAGGTGCTGCTTTTTCTCCCTGCAGTTCAACACGTCATTCATCTTGGAATGTCTTCACCACTGGAAACAAGCTCAATGAGACATTACAGAGTCCCCATAAACACTTTTCAATTCTTCATGTGTTTCCAAAGCATTTTTCTCCAATCAAACATGAAACTTTATTGTGAAATGCTGCTCACATAAATCAGTCATTGTAAATATTTAGAGGCAACTAGCATGCATACCTAGTTTCAACAGCTGCCACAGCTCAACTAAAAGAGCTATTATTACAAAACTTGCTGGGGACATAGACTTAAGCACATACAACTGACACTATCATTCTTGGCCGATGGCCTTCACTGAACTTTACTGTCAGTTTGTGAGAGCAAGTTTAGGTTTAAAGTGTAATGTCACATTTATTTTGAGTGTAAAGTGGAGAGAGCAACATTGTTTGCTCATTGCCCGCACCACTGAGAACTACTTAATCCAGCAACTGGACTCTGGAGTTTTCATCACTGTTGCTAGTTAATATAAGTTTTGTCTTTATAGATTATAGGATGACCACCGTCCTTATACTTCTTAATTGCATGTAATGCTTTTCATTTTTGGTACTGACTTTATTATATATGGTTCATCTTATAATGGCTTCGTCAAACTTGGCTGGGTTTGTAATTTCTTTCTACAAGAATAGGCATTTCCAGGAGTTACAAACAGCCTTCACAATGGGAACCTTGATTAGCATTCTCTGCAAACTTCTTTCGCAGACTCTAGTTGATTACACCATTTTCCACTAACAAATTTTCATGCCATTTCAGGGAAATTGATTGTAGTTTTCTTACACCTCCTACATTGTCAAATGCTTTTTTCACCCAAAGATTTAAGAATTTGTGCAAAATAAGGAAACTAAATTTCAATTAGTTTAATATAAAACTTCTATATTTAGATAATTTTGTTTGGAAAAATGCTTTAATGCAGCAGGCATTAATATACTTTCTATGTTCTAGGACCCCAACAGATTATACTATGAACCATGGGAATTGCGAATGTTCGAAAACATTGAATGTGATTGGCCACTTTTCTACTGCTATCTCATCCTTGACTTTTGCTTTCAAGGAAACAAGACTGCAGTCCAGGAATACACAGAAGCTTTAGAAGAGGTATTTGTATTTATTTTTACCAAAAATTAATCAACTATAATAGAACCTAATTAACTGTTCTAATGAAAGGATGGGGAGAAGCAGTTAATCGAAAAAGACTTAAAATGCATACAATATTTTTTGTTCCCAATTTTTTGTCCTTTAAAAAAAAATATGCCATTTCTTTCTATTTTATGAAGTAAAACAATGTTGGGATGAAGTATCATCTTTTAACTCCAAAAACTGCATAAGAGTCTCTGTGATTAAAGAGCCATTTCTAATGGAACACATGATTCCGACACTATCTCTTCTCTGTCACTGTTGTCAGTATCGCTCACAGTTGTAGCTTCACACAGAATGCCAAAGGCAAGATTTGAAATTATGTAACTGGTCAATGGATGCAGAATGTGATATGGTTTCATGAAATATATGTGTTTATTTAATTAGGAGGTTCAGTTATTGGAAAATATTCACTCCATTTGTGCTGAAATCACAGTAGGGAGAGCTTGTGTCTGCACTTTTGGTAATCGTGCTCCTAAAATCCAGCTCTGAGTTGGCTGTAGTTCTCAATGAAGTCATTACAGACTATCACTGCAGCTAAATTGTTTTTAGCAATCATCTGTAAATGTGGAAGTTATAAAAATAAAGCAAATGAAAATATTTTACCTAATAGGGCTAAATTTCCTATGTCATTAATAAAAGAAATAAAATTGAACCAAGGACTGATCCTTGTGAAACACCATGTTTTACTGGCAAGATAGGACTGAAATCATTGTTTATACCAACATATTGTGCTCCCTCAAGATAACTTTCGAACATGTCAATGTTCTGTACAATTCAATAGTAAGTCTAGCATAATAGTATTAAATCAATTCACTAACTAATTAAGAACATATCAAAGCAATTTCTCTTATTCCTGAAAATTATAACTTAATTAGAAGTAGCTCATGATTTACAGTATCAAAAGGTTTGGTTAAATCAATAAACAGGCCCGGCTGTCACTTGTTTACTGTCTAAAGATTTCTGTATTAAGTTCACTACATCAAGAGCTACAGATTCTGTGCTGTGTTTAGGTAGAAAACCATATTGAAATTTAAAGAAAAAGTTGTTTTTCATGAAGATATTAACATATCTTTCTTTTATAACGAATTCAAGAATTTTTGTTAAAGGTGTTATTTCGTATAATAAATGCCTCATAATAAAAGCATTACAAAATGAAAGATGTAAAAAACAATTCAAAAAGTACCTAATATAACAGTGTCTATATAGACTAAATGAAATGTAAAATGTGCCTAATACATGAACAGTAAAATTGTATACCCATCAATTTTAGAATTAATGAAACATGAAACATATTTATGCACACCTAAAGTATATGTATTTATCTACATGGCTTAACCTCAAGTCTTGATAGCAATATTGTAATAAGTAGGCATATTTTTGTAGATTTTTTTTTTGGGGGGGGGGGATATTTCTTGGTAATAATATTGTATTTGCTGTATTTAAGCAAATCTAATTTTGTCCAAATGTAGTATTCAAAATTTTGATATCATTAGATTCAAGTGCAAATCTATTCCTTAGTTCACTGGTAACTTCATTTAAGTTTATCCTTTATTATATCATAATGCAGTGCTTCAATTCTTGACTTTGTTACATTTATTGTTGGCCTATAATTGCAAATAGCATTTGAATAGTAGTTAGTCACAAAATGGGGAAATAGAGAAGAACATCTTATGATGCTGCTTTCAAGAGTAAAGTAATTTTTTATGCTGAAAAGAATGAGAACAGAAAGGCAGAAAGAGAGTTCAATGTAGCTGAAAGCAACTTTCACTTGTGGCAGCAACAGAAATTGGCGTTATTTGCAACTAAAGCTGGTAGGAAGACATCCTGAGATTTAAGAAAAAGTTTAGAAATTCCTACCTGAAAGAAGGAAGAACAGGCAACCTGTAACTAGTGACACCATAAGAAATAACTTTTTCTTCTTTGACCTATGTCAACTGTCCTGACAACAGCACTAGTGATGGATTTTATCCTATGTGCTCCAAGACTAACAGTAGTCCACTTATAAGTTCTGTGTTCTGATCGTTTTATGAAGCAGATGTGCTTATCTCTAAGATCTGTAAAACATTATGCCAAAATCTGTTTTATGATTTCAAGTTTC
Source organism: Metallyticus violacea (assembly GCA_030762175.1). NCBI lineage: Eukaryota > Metazoa > Arthropoda > Insecta > Mantodea > Metallyticidae > Metallyticus > Metallyticus violacea. The sequence continues at coordinate 6,967,351 of CM060844.1, forward strand.
AAATTTGGGATGTACATTATATGCAACAGTGCATTAGATTTGCATAAACACTGTAGTATGTGTAACTGTATTACTATTAATTTTGAGTGTTGATTTCACATATAAATAACTTGTACAGGAAATAATCCTGCATTGAAGATGACTTAGATTTATATACAGTATATAAAATGTATATATTTTATTAATTTGTAAAAATTTAACATGATACTTGAAAAATTGTAGGTTTTTGACAAAGTCAGAAACTTGTGTACACAGGCCTATGCACAGCTATCATCATCATCATCGTTGGTTTTTTTTTTTTTTTATATATATATATATATAAAATACATCATTTGCAGAATAAAACAGCTTCAGTAAAAATTGTTCAAATTGTAATAAAATATACATTGGGAAAACAAAATGAAATATAAATGTCAAACTGAAATAACATGTCAGGAATATTAGCTGTAAACAAATAGATAAATTAATTGTGGCCAACCATTTTTGAAAAATGAATAATAAAATAAAAAAGAGATCAAAATTATTAAAATCAGCATATCTATTAATGAAATTTAGCAAATGAGAAAATACCTGCTTAAAGAAAAATGAAGAAAGATAAACACCATTTGTTATTTTTTTTATCCTGGATAAAACCTGGTATATGCATTCTGTATGAGGAGACTTTTTATGGTGTTGCTAATTGAGACTGGTCTATCAGGAAATTTTCACCAAAATGTTCCTTTTATTTTGCTACAAGACTTTTTTTAATGTATCATAAAAATGAATACATACCTGTACACTATATTTCACTACTGATATTACTATGCACAGCTGTATTCAAATCAGCTGAACTACTGACACAATCTATCATGCATGCAAAGCTACGTGAGAGACCAGGCAATGGCTAGTGAGCTGCTGACACTGTTTTTAACTGCAGTTGTATAAATATCAGGCTACAGCATATGATAGACCAGGGGAGACTATCAAAACATGCATTTGGGGAATAAAAATTGTACTGTATAAATATTTAATTACACATAAGAAAATAAAAATGGATACAGAGCCTTTGGAAAACAAGAAGATTCTAATTAAAATGTAAATTGGAACTTGCACAGTGAAACCAATCATACAATAATATCAAGAAGATCCTGTTTGAACCTCCACTAAATTACTGGGAACCGTGCATCTTTGGCTTTTACCTCATCTTATTCCTTATCAGTTCTCTCAGCTCTGAAAGATATTGACCACAGTTAATCAGAATGTGTGTTTTGTTTCTTATAACAAATAAGTTGTTATTTACTTAAATGTAAAATTGGAACTTAAGTTGGAGTTGAACCTTAGCATGGCTGAAGATGGGAACAAATGTTCTCGAAACCGGTTCCATACATTTATAAAAAGTAAGTGAAGCTTTAAGAGTGTGTAGTTCAACTAATCATACAATGATATCCATTAATAAGTTGTTATTGTTGATGTGTTTTAGTTAACTGAAATTGAAATGTTGCAGATTATGATGAGAACAGAAGATGGTATGAGGTTGGTACCTGAGCTTTATGCTGTACCAACAGACAAAGTTGCAGGAGAGTACAAGGAACCAGGCAGTCAAGAAAGAGTTGCTTTGGGAAGATGCCCTTTCCTTTGGGCACAGTCTCTTTATATACTGGGCAAACTTCTGCAAGAGGTAATGAGACATGTTGTCCTGGTTGTAAGAACTTACATTTATAGTCTTTAAGTATGAACATTGGTGATCATTCCATGTCAAACCAAACAAATTTAGACATCACCATCTCCACCACACCATCTTCATTTGGAAAATATTTTTACTAGGTATAAATATCAGTCAAGTAACAGCAAAGACAAAATATTAATTCAATAATACAATAGATTCTCAGATAAACTGATATAGATGACTGAGATCATTAAGGCATGGACTCGTGAGCTGGGTTATGATTCCCGCCAGGACATCCTCCCTGACTGAGGTTTTCTGCAGGTTGTCTTCAGTCCTCATAAATGGCAAATACTGGGAAGGTACCCAAAACTTAGCCTTATCAATCTGCCCTCATACAAAGTTATATTTACAATATGTCAGAGTAGATAAAGTCAAAATACAGGTATATAATACACAAGAGAATCGGTTGTATAAAAAGTTCACTTGAGTTTAGGACATAAAATTAACCATCAGTTATACTTAACATGGAAATTTTGGTTTATAAACATTAATATGAGATTATTTCCCCTTAACCTCAAATTAAATCTAACTTGCCAAATTTCACAAGTTTAAGCACTAACTAAAGTTTAGTAATTGTTAAATAAAACATTTCCCAGAATACAGAAGCATAACAACTTCATTAACAAATAAAATGGTGAGTCACATTTATTTTAATTTTATGTAGATAAAGTTTTTTTGAAGTTTCACTTTTATTTTCTGCATAATAACAGAGTTGCTGCTAAGTGTAGGTTATGTTAGACTAATCTTACATTTCATGATAGAAATAATGTGTTCCTAGAACTAAATGACAAACAATTCAAAATGTGATTTCACTTAGCAAAAATCGTTGAAGAACTGGAAAAGATGTTATGTCCCCGATTACGATAAAAAAACTAAGCAAAATCATGCTTTGAATTCAATGTGCATGATACTACTGACTTTAAGGTTCCGCATGACAAGTTTTTTTTTTTTTTTTTTTTTTATTTTTTTTATTTTTTTTTTTTTTTTAATAGTGTTTAACGCCTGTTTTTACTACTGATGCACCACAGGCAGCCATATGATAGGGAGCTTACAATAGTTATTGGATATATATTAAAGTGGAGAAAGAAATGGCTAATAGAATCCATAAACTTAATAGAGCAACTTAAAATGTAAATTGGAACTTGCACAATGAAGCTAATCATATTAACTGATATCATTGTATGATTCAGTTGATAGAGCAATTTCAGCTCTTGAGACCTCAATTAATTAAAATGCCAATCAAAGAGGGTGAAGTAAGGAAAATGATGCTAGGCTTCTGTAAAATTTGTAACTTTCCTGGAGTTTTAGGTGCTATGGAATGAATACACGTACTCTTTATATCGCCTGGAGGTAATTGTGCAGAAGTGTTCAGAATTTTTTTTTATTATTATTATTCTCCCAAATAGTTTCTCATTTAAACTAATACAATGTGAGAAACTTTTTTACACACTTCGCCTACTATCTTTAAGTTAGGACAATGTTTCAGGAACCAGCGTTCCCATTCTCAGCTGTTGAAATAGTAAGTGAAGTGTAAAAAAGTTCCCCACATTAGTTAAAATGTAATATCTTCACTGTAAACAACTTCAAAATCATATAAATACAATGTTTCTTATGTTTGCTAAAATATGCCGCTCACATTTGCTTTGATTTTTCCTTAACCAAGTTAGAAGACATATTAAAAAAACATAACATATGTCTTGGGGGCAGGTAAACTGAATTATTGATTTTCTCAGGTTGAACAATTGAACATAACTTGCTTTAAACATGACCCATCTGAGATTATTTTTATGCAACAGAAATTATGACTAATCTCTAGTCACTTTTTAACTTACAGTTAAAAGTAATCTCCAGCAGGCAACTTTTATACAACTGGGCCTAGGAGTTATAGCTACCTTTCTAATCCATTTTATGAAGTGCAGATGAATCTGTACAAAATACAAGTACTATAATATAAACAAACAATCATATATAAGTTAGAATAATATGTAGAAGAACAATAATGGTATCATTATCTAATTATAATTCATCTATTCTGTACAGACTTTATCAATGAGATAGTTTTTCAATAAGTTTTAAAAGTATTACCTTGTGCAGAGTTAATGAAACTGGAAAGTTTATTGTATATGATAATAACTATATTGTATGGATCTTTATTGCTGATGTTTTAGTCCTATACTTCCTATGAGAACTATTTATAATTCTCATGTGATCTTTTATTTATTGATGTGTATTCCCCTTTAGATTTTATTAGTAAAATAACTCAGTAGACATATAACAATATGACTGTTAGTATCAGTTGTTTTCTAAATATTTCTTTGACAGATTGGTGATTAGTTGAATTATAATTGCATCCTAGACTTCTTTTTTTCTGTAATATATGTACTCTATTCAAATTTGAATTACTTGTCCTTTGCCAGATTTCTATATCATATATAATATGTGAGTGTTCCAACCCATAATAAACCATTTTTAGTGAATCTCTTTCTAACTGATATGATAATTTTCTTAACATATAAATATTAACACAATTTGTTACAAAGCATATTTATATGATAGTTATAAGCTAAATGTAGATTTCTAGGAATTCGGTGCAGCTAGTTACGTCAGTTTTCGAACTATAAGCGTGTATTATTAACTCACATTTATCACTATCACAAATTCAAATAGGACAAATTTTGTTTTTAAAATTAAATTAAAATGTAAATTGAAACTTACACAATAAAACCAATCATATAATTGATATTAATGTATGATTTAGTTAAACTAAACAGTCTTAATGCTTTACTTACTTGTCATAATACATATAAATGGTTTCTATATATCAGTTGAATTTTAGCCAAGCTGATGATGAAAACAAAATGTTCTGGAAACTGGTTCTATATATTATGACAAGTAAGTGAAGCATTAAGAGCGTGTAGTTCTACTAAACCATACAATAATATCAAATTTTGTTTTGTCAACATGGAGCCATAATTGAAGAGTACAAATGTCAGGTATTCTAAGTGCCATTTTTAAATTTAATTGTTTTGTTTCAAAGTAAGTTCTATGTGCCCAGATGCTTATTCCTAGTCATGTTCTAAGTGCCTATACACTAATGAAGTAGTTAAAATACTTGTTAACAGATAGCACAGTTATATATGCCATGCTATGCTGCCAACTAGTGTTTTAAGTGCCATCCCATAATAATATTAATATTTAGGGTAAAATATTTATAGTACATAAATATATTACAGTGGCCGTAGCTTTTTGAGCTGCAATAGAGTTTTCATTATTATACACAAAAGAAGAAAGGTAAGTAAGATCTTCATTCTGCAAAATTTATGTAGGTTTGTAGATTAAGATAAAGCTAAATCCTTTTCTTGTAGTTCAAATGAAGTCAAGTGATTTCTTTGATTAAGAATGTTACAGATTTACTGCTAATATTAAATAAGTGCAACATTTCATAATGTTTCAATGCTTAAAGTATCTCAAGCTTATCCATCTCAAATAGTTATTAAAAGAACTTACTATTAGAAGAGTGGAGGGCTTTAGAAGTTTTAAAGAGTGAAAATCAGTGGTTAATACACAGCAACCTGTGCTGCTTCTGAAAGATCAATCCCAAATATCAGTGGAAAAAAAATAAAGGCCTCTTGTCCATGTTGCCATTCCTTCCTGAAGAGCACACAGAGTTTTATGCGACATCAATTTCAACCCCTGTGTAAGAATGAAAAACTAAACTCTTTCTTGTTAAAAAAAGAGTGTGTAGTTTAACTAAATCATACAATAACATCCATTATATGATTGGCTTGAGTGTACAAGTTTCAATTAACATTTTAATTAAACTCTTTCGTAGTTATGAGGAGAATATATGAAAATTGATATTCTTGTACATGCTTCATAATACATTTATGTACTTTTCCCTTTAATAACATTAAAATATGTTTCTCCTAATCATTAATGTTATTTTTATAATTATTTCCTTCTAAAACCTGAAGTAAAAACTAACAAAAGTTGGAATGGCACTTGTAACCGACTCTTCCATCATATGGCACATAGAACTTCTTATTGTTATTAAGTTTTTTTCTCCCTGACCATTGTATTTTGGCAATGATTTGTTATGCAAAATAATTTTGTTGTAGAAAAATCTTCATAATTATTTTGGGTGTATTAAGTTAAATGCTAACAGAGATGGGTAGTTTTTGGTTATCCTATAAATTTAGAAAATGGCTATTAGAATGTTTGACATTTCCACTCTTCAATTGTAAAGTTTGTAGGTAATTTGATAATTGTGGAAAGATATTATTGCCTTTTCTTCCAATTGTTTAAGTCTTTTGTCAGTGCAAATTAGTGAAGTATCATTAGTGTATGATATAACACTATAAATGTGATATCATGATCACTGATTATGCTAATGATACTTCACTAATTTGTACTGATAAAGAATGTTTGCATATTGTATGCTTCTATAGTTGGGAGTCTGCTGATGATGGAGCAAATATTCCCAAAACATGTCCAATTAAAAACCAAATAAGTGAAGTAAAGGTTTCACCAAACCAACTCTATATCAACATATTTTACTCCTACACTGTATAACTTCAAGAGTATCTGACTAATTTGGTACCAGTCAGATAGTAACAATAATGCTAACACGTCAGAGTATTTAAGGCACTACAGGAGAACTGTAAATAAGCTCTCATGAATCACATCATAGAATGTGGAAAACATCAGCAAAAACTATTTTGCTAAGATACAGCAAAACCTGGATGTATTACAATTAAACATTGGATAACTTTATTATATTTAAAACACTTTATTTTAAAGGGTTTCCTGGCAGTTGGTGAATTGGATCCATTGAATCGTCGTCTTTGCTCGGAAAAGAAACCAGATGTAGTGGTACAAGTTGTTATTCTTGCTGAAGACAATGACATTAGGGAAAAGCTTCGTCAGCATGACATAATAGTACAGACCATTGATGAAGTGGCCCCAATTGAAGTTCAACCTGCTCGTGTACTGAGCCATCTTTATACTTACCTTGGTGGGTTTGTGTTTTTTGTTTATTAACTATAATTGCATTTCATTCTCTCTAAATAAATATTTACTTGGCACATACAAGGGCGGTTTGATAAGTAATTTAGTGTGATGGTAAAGAGAACAAGTTCCCTCTTGCAATGTACTTTATTTTTAGAAATAGTCCCCTCAAAGTTCATTTATTTGCTGTGGTGTTTATCCAGATTAGTTATATTTTTACATAACAGAAGTTTCTGTTGCCCTTATTACTATGTGAAGTTACTTATCAAACCACGCTCTTAATATGTATTTATTATTATCTCGGGAGGAACAGTACTGTTTATATTTTAACATTAATCATGACTATAATTCCCTACATTATTGATCAGTTAACTTTTTCCTCAACCAATGTTTGATCACAGGTATTTTTCCATATTCTGTGAAATTCTAAAGTTATTCCTGTGTGAAAAAAAGCATGTTCCCAACATTGTTGACAACTATAGACCAATAGCAATTCTTCCTATCTTTGCAAAAAATTTTGGACATTATTATGAATAGACAGTTGGTCACTTATTTTGTGTGTCCCAATTTAATTTTAGATCTAAGTTATCTACTTTAAACGCTATTGAATGTATGATAGAGCCAGTTGTTAAGGGGTTTGAAAATTGTAATAGTGCTACAGCTATGTTTTGTGACTGGTCCAAGGCTTTTGATTGCGCAGACAACCATTTGTTTCAAACTTTGTCATTATGGTACCACAGGCAAGGAATAAAAATTAATAAAATCTTATCTTACAGATTGCAGACATGTTATTGATGTAAATATTGGTGTCCCTCAGGGCTCTGTTTTGGGTTCTTTTTTATTTTTAGTGATGTTTAATGATTTACCTTTCAATTTGAACTGCAATTACGTTTTTATTTGCTGATGAAACTCTCTTACATCTACAATGAGCAATTGGTATAACTTTGGATATTTATATTTGGATATTCTTCTTTGGCTGCTGATTCTAAATGGTTTGATGTTAATGGCTTTAAGATGAATAATGATAAGAATCAGTTATTCTACACTTATTTATTCAACTTGTTTACACTAAACTCCACTTACATAAAACTAAGACATGCTTCGGGAGCAGTCACTTTTATGTAATTATGTCTTGGTTTTGTGTAAGGAAAGGGAGTTTATTGTAAACAAGTTGAATACATAAGTGTAGGATATATTACCACTCCATTGTCTACAGCTTCATAAGTACAATTTATTTAAGAATTATTTAATTCAGTTTTGTGACATGTGCATTTAGAATTCAATCCCACAAAGTACTCAAGCTGTCCCTATTGTATCTATTGTGCTAGGAGCCTCAGCATGGCAAGCTGAAGATCCATGATTCAACTTCTAACCATAAGTTTTAAATAATTGAGTCAAATTTGTAACACTTACATCACTATAAACAATGTATACAGTTTTTTTCACACTAACTCCATTCACTTACATAAATTTGGAACATATGTTTCGGGAGCGATCCCTCCCATCTTCAGCCTGTTGACAAACTGTCGTTAAACGTGGCGGCAACTTATTAGGTTGCAGAGTAAAGGACTACATGCCAACAGAACAAAAGTCAGGTATTTATGAAATAGAATGTGCAGAGTGTGACAAAAAATACATTGGAAAAACGAAGAGGAATTTGGGAATCCGGAAAAAAGAACACTTCAGAAATATTCGCTTAAAACAAATTGATAAATCAGCAATAGCAGCGCACTTTTGGAATAAAAATCATGAAATTAAATCAGAGATAAAACTACTTAAACAACTTCATAATGCAATAGAACTTTCCACTTGGGAAAACATTTTCATTACGAAAAATAAGGATAATTTGATGAATTTCGATATCCCTCCATTGGATGAACTCAGCAAATTCCTAATAATACCAACAGATGCCGCCACAAGAACATCAAGAGACCCAACCGCCACGTTTAACGACAGTTTGTCAACAGGCTGAAGATGGGAGGGATCGCTCCCGAAACATATGTTCCAAATTTATGTAAGTGAATGGAGTTAGTGTGAAAAAAACTGTATACATTGTTTATATATATACCACTCCATTGTCAGCAGCTTCGTAAGTACACTTATTTGACTTACATCACTATTAGTTTAAAAGAGGAAAACTAAGTTTCTGGAGCTAATTGCTCCCATCTTCAGTTCCAGTTCGACTGCCGGCCTTGTTCTTCGTAGTGGTTTGGTTTGTCTCTGGTAGTGGTTGGATGAACTTCTGTATTAAGACGTCACTTGGTGGGATTTTAAAGTTGAAAACACTCCATTTGTTCTTCCAGATATGTTTTCCCAGACGGCGAGTTGTGTTTTCCCTGTGATGTTTTTAAGCAGTTTGGGATTCCTGTTTATATTATGTTTTTCATTCCAAAAATGCCAAGCTACTGCTGTGTCTTTGTTTTATGTTCCTGATGTGTTCTTTTGCTCATGTTTTTGTGTTTCTTTTAGTCTTTCCTATGTAACTTTTTTCAGAATCGATACATTCCATCTGATATATTCCTGATTTGTTCTCTTGAGAAATATCCTCTTTTAGTTTAGAATTTTGTATATTTTTTATTGAGTAACTGTTTTTTGGAGCTAAAATAATGTTTTGATTTTTGAAAATCTTTTGGAATTTGTAGAAGGTTGATGGATAGAAAACCTACTCACACTAATAGCTACATCAAATATAACAGTTATAACCCAGTTCCTCATAAACATGCAGTCTTGCTCACAGGTTGGTAAATGTCCCCATGAACAGAGAAGAATATGATTTAGAACTGAGCAATGTAATAAATATAGCTATAGAAAATGGTTTCAAACAAGAAGTGGTATATAAGAAAATAAACAGAGCTAGGAACAAAAAAAGAATCAGAGACATCAGTAATCTTATTCCTAGCAAGGAAGAAAATAGAATGTACCAAAAATTCACATACCATCCATCAACCTTCTACAAATTCCAAAAGATTTTCAAAAAACAAAACATTATTTTAGCTCCAAAAAACAGTTACTCAATAAAAAATATACTAAATTCTAAACTAAAAGAGCATATTCCTCAAGAGAACAAATCAGGAATATATCAGATGAAATGTATCGATTCTGAAAAAAGTTACATAGGAAAGACTAAAAGAAACATAAAAACTTGAGCAAGAAAACACATCAGGAACATAAAACAAAGACAGGAAGAAAAATCAGCAGTAGCTTGGCATTTATGGAATGAAAAACATAATATAAACAGGAATCCCAAACTACTTAAAAGCATTACAGGTAAAACAGAGCTCACCTTCTGGGAAAACATTTATATCTGGAAGAACAAATGTAGAGTTTTCAACTTTGAAATCCCACCAAGTGACTGACGTTTTAATACAGAAGTTCATCCAACTGCCACCAGAGACAAACCAAACCACCACGAAGAACAAGGCCAGCAGTCGAACTGGAACTGAAGATGGAAGTGATTAGCTCCAGAAACTTAGTTTTCCTCTTTTAAAACTATTAGTGATGTAAGTGTTACAAATTCGACTCAATTATTCAAAACTTATATTAAACATCACTGTTACAAACGTCCACCATATTTAACTAACTCCTAACCATAACTTGGAATTTTTCCCATCTTACCCTGATTTCAAGATCAGGCTCTAGTAATTACTGCAATTTTGGGGTTCATTTTATTAATTTAAGAGAATGTTGATTACTTAACCTCTCAACAGGTCGCAATAAAAAATTGGGACTCTCTGGACGCAAGTCTCGTGATGTAGGAATACTTAGCACGAGTAAGCTGTACTCTTTGCAAGATCGAATATTTGCGTTCACTCCTCAGGTAAGTGATACAAGTGGCTAACCAGAAGCCACTGTTATTCATATTGTTGAGTAGTTGAAGCTAGTCAAATTATTTTTATTCCTCTTCATGCAGAACCAGGAGACTGCAAAGGTATGTTATATCAAACTCTGGTTTTTCTAGCATACACTGCTTTAAAGATTTCTTAAAGTACTTTGCAGTGGTTGAAAATCTCTTGTAGAGGCTTGTGATGCACATTTTTGTGTCCCAGAGCTGCAGGTGATGGATGTTACAATTGTAAAGCCTTCTTATTTGCTGTTGTTATTTTCGTTAGTAATTTTTTTCAAATAAAATATTTAATTTTCTTAGGCTGTGCTTTATAAACTTGGTTTTACCCCACTGAAGTTATTTTTTGGTGTTTATAAAAAATCAAATTTAATTTTAAGAACTATATTTTATTCAGAATTTAAGTAAATTTACTAAACAATGGTCATGTTTTCTGCATATCTCCCACCAAATTTTCTTGTAGTAATGTTTTGATTATGGAGTTCAATAAAAATATTAAAGAGTAGGGATGACAACATGAAACCCTGACTTACACCTCTCTGACTAGAGAAACTCCCGGATACTGTGTTCCTGTCATATGTAACTCAGAATTCCACATTTCCGTATATTACTTGTAGTGCCTGAATCATTTTTGTTGACATCACCTTCATCTGTAATTTGTGTCATAGCGCTTTATGATGAATGAAATCAAATGGTTCCTTGAGATCAAGCAAAACACAGTGCAAGTTCCCCCCCTCCCTTTTCCCCCCAACCTTTCATAATAAATACACTGTTGATAGTACTGTCCCTCCGTGATTTCCGACTGAAATTTTAAAATGTTGCAAAATTCCATTCCAAAGAAATTTAATATTTATTATATTGTATGCTGCTTTTGTTTAGGGAAAACTAAACACTGCTTTGAAGTAAATTGACTGTAATAATAATTGCATTCTAAAGAAGGTTAATGTGAAACATCTATCTGTAGCATAATCTAAGTATCTCAAATACTATAGATTTGAATAGTTTGGGATTTTCACAGTGAAATATAGTACTATGTAACAAATTATTTATGAGTAAACCACTCAAATTTCACTGGTTTTGTTGCACTTACTTGGAAATGCTTCAAAGGCAAATCTGCTATATAGCCATTTTTCTGAGCTATATCCATGATCCACAATAGATCTGGTCAAGAAAAAGATAGAAAAATTCAAAAAACAAAAACAAATAAAAGAAATCACCATACTGAAAGGTTACAAAGGAGAGAAAATATATAAGAAATTTACATTCCATCCATGGGCACACCAAAAATGTCAAAAGATTTTTAAAGATGCCAAAATTATTTTGGCTCCAGTGAATAAATGCAGCTTGAAAAACCTCCTAAAAACTAACACAAAGGACAACAAAATCCTGCCAGGAAAACAATCGGGCATTTACATAATCAGTTACAAAAACTGCAATAATAAATATGTAGGTAAAACAAAAAGGAACATTACCATACGGTTTAAGGAAAACATGAGAAATGCAAAATATAAACATATGGAAAAATAGCAGTAGCATACCATTTCTGGCAGAACAAACCACCAGTTCCAAAATGAACCAAAGCTCTCAAAAGCTCTTCAGAAACCTATAGAATTATTGGTGTGGGAAAATATATTCTTGAACGAAAACAAAGAAAATTTATTAATTGATATCATTGTATGATTAGCTTCACTGTGCAAGTTCCAATTTACATTTTAATTTAAAGAAAATTTAGTTAATTTTGATCTTCCAAACAACAATAACCTCATCAAAATGTTTATGAAATCCAATGAGTGACATCTTAATACCTCTTAATACCACATCGGAAAGCTGACAGTGGAACCATGCTGACAATGAAGGAAATTTGCCTTTGAAACATCCAAGTAAGTGAACAAAACTAGTGAAATTTGAGTGATTTACTCATTAGTAATTTGTTATATGATCTAAAATACTATTTTTACTTACTGAAAAGTATGCCACTTGCATTAAAGTACTTATATTAAGGAATATTTTGCTACAAAAATCATGTTCACAACATATTAATTATATGTTTTTTACTTTGTGCTAAGAAGGTATCAATGTGATCACATAATTGAACTTTAAAGTACTCATGAACAACCTTGACTGTCTTAACAGGAACATGCGCAAATTAACTGTAGTAAAGTATCAAAAACACCAGCAATTAAGAATTTGGAATAGGTATTATTAAATTTGATTGTGAATAGAATGATGTCTGGATTCCAGAGATATACAATTATACTACTTGTCTTAAAAGTACTTTGCCCAGCAAAACTATCAAACTGCAGATTCTTTTTGATACTATAGGAGAACTCCAACCATTTGACAAGCTGTTTTTCCAGCAATGGAAAATTCTTTATTGCTCCTAACAGAAATAATACAATTCCTTATTCTGCTATGCAATCAGAAATGGATTTTTTCAATGGGAAGTTACTACTTAATGTCATGGCACAACTTCTTCCATGATTGTTCTGGGGATGGAACTTTGTATTGAGAGTGGAAGAGACTACTTTGGAAAGATGTAGACAGAATTGGTGATTTATGTTTTTCTATTTATTAGAATCCCAAAAATGAAATAGCTGCTTTTTTTCAGTATTTTGCATGTGTTAATAATTTATCTTAAAAGCTGTAAATGGCTTTCTTATAATGTCATATTATTTCTGTGATTGAAGTTTCAGTATAGCCATTTTCATAATCACATTGATACTCACTTTGTGAGCTAATTAATTAATTTTAATTTTGTAGTATGACATTTCTTAAATTGAGGAAATTTAAGGATGCCTTTGAAGTAAGTAAAGTTGGTGCAAGTTGTAATAGTTTCAGTTTTAACCCACTTTTTTCGCTATTTTTGTATGCTTTAGTAATGTGTCTGAAAAACTGTTAATTTTTGCATATCACTTTCTTATATCACATTATTTCTGTCATTGAAGTTTCAGTATATAATCACATTGATATATACTTTGTGAGCTAATTAATTCTGTAGTGTGATCTTCGTTGAATTAAGGACATTTAAGAATGGCTTTAAAGTAAGAAAATTTGATATAATTTGTAATAGTTTAAATTTTTTTTTAGTATTTTTTGTATGTTTTAGTAATGTATCTTAAAAGCTGTTACTGTTTTTTAAACATATTTAGAATATGTATACAAACCCATAATATGTTGCTTTTAGTTGACGGATTTGACACGTTTCTACATTGCTTCCGATTACGAGCTGATGATTGACATTTTCAAGAGTGAGCTCAACTTCCTGAAATCCTCATGGCAGAACATGTTAGGAAGGCCGCTGGTGGTCATGTCTGTGAAGAGTATTCATCTAGGTACTTGGCGTGATGGTGTGTGCTGCCCTGTTTTGTGATGTCTGTGAATGTCCTGGGGAACTAAAAAGACAGGAGCTTGTGATCACTTACAGCCACTGCATTAGACGTCCAGTGCACCAACTCACAGGAGGCTTAAAGGCTTAGATTATAAATGTTAGAAAAGGCTCACAAAAAGCTTCTAGTTTCCTGATATGCAAGTTTTCCTCTTCTGTTAGGCTTCTTTGAGTTTATTTCAAACAAACGTATTAAAATAATTATAGGAATATGCAACATTTAGGTGCTTACTAAAGACTTGCAGAGTTTTCTTATATCATGGCAAGTATGTAATTTTTTCTAAACATATGGCAACATTGGGAATCTACGAGGATGAATCAGATAAAAACTTGTCGGTGGTGGTCTACATGCCTTGTAGACCCAAGATTGCAGGTTCAATACCGGCTAGGATTCATGGATGCTTTCAGGCATAAAAGGCCTAAGTATGCTTCCTTTCCATGTCATAGATTTACAGCATGTAAAAGAATCTCAAGCATGAAAGAAGAACCCTCTGAGCAAAATTTTTGAATCGTTTCATGCCCTGAATCAAATTGGATACTGATGGCTTGAGATGTTAAAAAGCATCCTCGAATAAACTGACATAAAATAAGATATATAAAATGTTTTTTATTTTTATAATTTATTGAAACCAAATTAAATTAAAATGGAATATTTCTCATTTGTCTACACATTTTCTGGATGTACAAACACATCTTTCCCATTATCCAAGAACGTGTGAGGTTGCTTCCCAGTCAATTGTGCGTAAATGCTTCCACATGCTTCTTTTAACAGCCCCAGCATATGGTAATCGCCTTGCCTTAAGTTTGAACTACAGGGATTATTTTTCAATGCTGTCCATTGGATTTTCTGAGTTTTCCCTTGTCAAAACAGCTGTATACAGAGAGACATTGTCTTGGAGGGGAAGAACTTTTTGATTCGATTGTTGACATCTTTTTCACCAATAAGCATGTTTTACGTCAATCAGAAGCTGACTATAATAATTTGCATTTACTGGTTGATGTTGATGAAGAAAATAATTGAACAAAATGCCTTGGGAATCTGAGAAAACTGTCACAAAAACCTTCCCAGCTGACAGACAAGGGTTTGCTTTGATTCAGGAGTATAGTGGTGTACCTAAGTTTTGTTGCAGGTTACAATTCAATGGAAAAACATTTTTACCTTGATCCTGGCACTAAGCCAAAAAGTTTCTGACACTTGCATATGTGCAGCCCTTTGATCTGAAATGAGAATTCTAGAATTCCAACTTGCCAAGACTTTTCAGTAATCCAAATCATCTGAAATTATTCTTAATTAAATTATTTCAATTCTTAAATAATTATTCTTAGTTCTGACACAAAATTTATTTTGAATTTAATCTGAAATTGTTTTTAACTCTGATACATCTCCACATGCACAGCCTTTTGATCTGAAATTATGGATTAAGCACTTCCATTACTTATCCCAACCTCAGAAGGGATTTCAGAAATTTTGATCCTGTGCGCTTAATCTTTGCAAAATGTTGGCCTTTTTTTATGCCTTCCTGCACCAGAACTTTATATAATGATGTGTTGTGCAATTTAAGAATTCACTTATTGCCCAAACATCTACAAACAAACCGGTTGACCCCTACTCCCAAAACCACACCAAAGCATCTTAAAGACATGTCTTGCTCAATATTAAAAAAAATTCTTAACAGTTTTTTTTTTCTATAAAAAGTTAATGCTGTTTCAGGTTTTTTCTTGATAATTTATGTCATAATATTATTCTTAGATTTCTTGGAAGTTTTCCTAGACAAGTTGAACAAAAATTTTACAATCTCTTTATAATTTTATTTGCTTTCGAAGAACGAATGCAACATATATCTTCTGTGTTTGTTAACATGCATCACCCCATTATACATGGTAGTGTATACAGTTTTGTTAGAAGCTTTAATACTATAATAAGGGTTACAACCTAGTCTTGCCATATACATTGTTACAAACCTTTTGAAAGGATCTGTACAGGCAGTGGCAGCTCATATATGTCATAGTCTCAGTTCAATCTCTGATTAATAATTAGATTTTTAATGGGGTTCCTTATAATTCATTTTAGCACTTCTGAAAGCTTATTCAGTTACCCTCATAAGATCAAGAATTTCTCTTTGCAGAAAATCATACCAAAAGTACCTCTCTTTCCTTCATTTTGATAATATTTATTCCAAAACAACTTGTTTGTTATCATAGTGAAACCTCCACCTGTTTGTGCTATTGGAGTATCTGTTTTAAAGCATGCAGAACTATTAAGATTTTATTCCATTAAAAGGCAACTTCATAGACTTTAATAACATTTAATCCAAATATTTTACAGATAATTTTTTTAAGCATTGAAAAGAAATATTGAGTATAGTACAAATGTTTGCAATTATGAAACATGTTGATATGGTTATTAAAATTTTATTTAGGAAGCTATAGACAATGGAATGGTATATATTCTGTTAGAATTTATTAAATATGTTCATACTAAATCCACTTATACAACATTAGGACATGTTTCAAAGGTAATCACCATTATCAGCTGTTTACTGACTGTTCGGTGTAGTGGTTGGTTCCCAAGGTGCTTCTGTGGCAGTCTTTGATGGTATGAATAGAACTTGTTGAGTTCATCTGTAGGTTCAACATCAAAATTCATTAAGTTATTTCTGTTTTTCAGGTTGAAAAAGATAGCTTTATTGGGTTATAAAATTCTTTCAGCAGCTTAACCGGTAGTTTAATTTCATGATTTTGGGTCTAAAAGTTAGCTGCCACTGCTGATTTATCAACATGTGTAAAACGAGTATTCTTAAAGTGTTCCTTTCTCCAAATTTACAAATTTCTCTTAGTGTTTCCAAAATATTTTTTATTGCAATTTGCACATTTAATTTTGTAAATTCCAGATTTGTGTTCTATTGGTATGGTGTATTTTACTATGGAACCTAGTAAATTTTTTATATTATATCCTTTTGATGTAAAAGCCTAATTCCCCAGCAATCCAATACAAAATCTTAGCAAATGTTAAGGAAATGGTTAACCTCCTTAAATTTACAAATGAAATAAATAGAAGATACATTAAAACTTACTAACATGCATTCAGCATAATTTCTTCAGTTTTTAACAAGAAATTTTACCAATAAGTTTCTGGTCTAACTATGAGAAACCCCATCTCCATTTCTAGCAGATTTATTCACAAGCTCCAGCTCCTTTAAAATACATATCACCAAAGTCCTCTCATTAATTTTGAAGACATGGTATAGGTATATGGATGACATAGTTGCAATAATACCAAAAAACATTCATTAGACACTCTGAAACTCCATAATTTACAACATAAATCTATACAGTTTGCCATGGAAGAGGAGAAAATGGGAAGACAAAAACCTATAAGAGAAGTTTTCACGCTGAAGAACATCAAGGAAACATACAAATTGAAATGTTTCACATATTATGCAACCTAGCACAACAAATTCAATAGGATATTCAAAGAATATGCCATAAAGTTAACCCCAAAGAACAAATATATTATCAAAAATTTACTAGGTTCCATAGTAAAAGACATAATATCAATAGAACAGAAATCAGGAATTTATGAAATTAAATGTGCAGATTGTAATAAAAAATACATCAGAACACCTAGAAAAATTTGAGAAAATTTATTACTTAAATGTAAAATTGGAACTTAAACACAGTGAAGCCAATCATATTAATGGATATCATTGTATGATTAGTTGAACTACACACTCTTAAAGCTTCACTTACTTTTTATAAATGTATGGAACCGGTTTCGAGAACATTTGTTCCCATCTTCAGCCATGCTGAGTTGAACCTTAGCATGGCTGAGCCATGCTGAGTTGAACCTTAGCATGGCTGAAGATGGGAACAAATGTTCTCGAAACCGGTTCCATACATTTATAAAAAGTAAGTGAAGCTTTAAGAGTGTGTAGTTCAACTAATCATACAATGATATCCATTAATTGAGAAAATTTGTTTTAAACAAATTGATAAATCAGCATTGAGAGCTCACTTTGGAACTCAAAAATCAAAAAATTAAACCAGAGGCTAAGCTGCTGAAAGAACTTCACAACTCAATATAGCTATCTATCTACTTAGGAAAAAATTTTCATTCTGAAGAATAGAAAAATCTTAATGGATTTATATGTTCCACCCATAGATGAACTCAGCAAGTTCCTGTTTGAACAGTCAGAACCACTAAAGAACCACCTTGAGTTTCAGCTGCCACATCAAGTAATTGATCAATAGCTGATGATGTGAGCAACTGCACTCGAAACATGTAGTAATGTTGTTTAAGTGGAGTAAGGGTGAAATATATTTAATAAATTCTAATGTAGTTTTAAATTTTGGCCTAAATTTGGTTATTGAAGTCTTGAAGTTTAATTGTTATGGATAAAAAATACTAGTGCTTTGATATCTCCCGCATGAGCTTATACTTAATGCATGAAGGGCTTATATATTGTTACTTCTCGAGACAGAGTGTGGACTCGGATGAATATTACACAACAAATGATGTTGACCTGCTAGCCAACAATTTCAAGAACGACCTTGCGTTCCTTACGATGAATTGGCGCCATATGCTTGGAAGGCCGACAGTGACTATGATAGCACATGAGGGCCTGCTAGGTAACTTTTTATTTGATGTTTAAATGCATAATTTTAAGATTATATATTTGTGTTATCTTGAAGCACATAACCAAGTCATTGGGTAAAATACTCATAGTGTAAAGTATTTGTTGGTTTGGTGCATAGTGTTTCATCTGCAAAAGTTTTAATGCAGGTATTTGAAATTTTAGTAGTCAGTATAAATTTTAACATAATAGGCATGTTGTTTCCTCTGTACGAGTGCATAAAATCTGAAACCTATAGTGTTTTTCAAATGGGAAAGGGATTGACCTTCTCCAGCCTAAAGCCCACCAACGACTTGTAGTTGCAGCATTGTGTCCCTGCTATTACCATGTATCAATCCAGAGAAGAGAATCAAAGTACCTGGGTCAAAATATTTTTATATCACATAAATTACCTAACAAGATAAGTAGAAAACACGTGGACATGTCCAAACAACATCTTTTTAGCTTCAGTAGACCCAATTTTACTACTTTTCTTATTTCACATGTACAATAGCTGACTATCCAATGTTATTGTGAGACTCCAGTGTATACAAGACGATAATGTGTTCGTATTACTGATGGCATGAATGCGCTGAGTCTGTGCAGATGTTAACATAACAGTAGCAATGTCAACAACAGTCAATAATATATTTGTGGGCCCATAACATATCACTTTAACAACCACATATGTGTAATTTGACTCAATCATATAATGATCTTAATTATTAAATATATTTTTCTTTCTGCTTACTCCTTAGCAAGTTCATTTGCTAGTAGCCACTCTGACAAGTGAAGTGGAAGTGAATGGTGCCTGATGCATTAATCATGTAGTGCAGTAAATCAAGTACAGGACTCTAGTTCTAAAAGAAAATTACTAAGAAGTCAAGAGCGAAAGATGATTTTTAATGCATACAATTATTTTTTAAATGTTCATTAGAAGAAGAGAGGCAAAATCTTGATTTTAAAAAGTGTCAAAAGTCTTAACAGCAGATGCCTGTGGAGTAAATAAAAATAATGTGTCACGTATCTGTGTTGAGATCAAAAGATTTGACTCTGGTAGAGCTTCTCTGTTTGACATAGACGTTGAACAAAGGACTGTTTGGAACTTTTACGATGAAGGTGAATTTCCAGCAATAAACCAATATTTCATACAAAGGCTCTAATTTGTCTACCCAAAGAATGTTGCACAGTTTAAGTTTCAAATACAGAAAGACAAATGATAAGACATAAATTCTTACTGGAGAGGAGTAATATTATGGCAGTATGGTTAAAATTCCTGAGCATAATGATTCAAATTCAAATTTCTGGCAACACAAAACCAATCTTTTATTTAGATGAAATGTGGTTTAATCAAAATCACACTCCAAAATCCATCAGGCAAGACTCCTCTAATAATAAGGGATACCATTGGGGAAAGGCAGCAGACTTATAATTTGTTGTGTAGGATTGGCAAAAACAGGTTTTGTACCAGAGAGCAAATGAATATTTTGTTCTAAATCAATTTCTATCATGAAGAAATATCCTCAACATTTTAAGAATGGTTTTTGAATGATTTCCTATATTATTTAGAAGGGGGAAGTATAGTAATGATGGATAATTTCCCTTATCATTCTGTAGTTATTATAAACAAAATCCCAAATACATAAACTATAAAAGGTGATATCATTAAATGGTTGCAAAAAAGGGATTCAGTTTTCAGCAAAAAAAAACAAAAATTGAACTTTTGCAATATATTTTACAGTTCAAAAATCAGTCTAAAATGTACAAGCTTGATCAACTGGCTAATGAAAGGAGGTATGAGCATATTCGATTGCCCCTTTATTCTTGTCATTACAATCCAATTGAGAACATGTGGTCTCAAATTAAGTTGGGGATTGCAAATAAAATTAGGACCTTTAATATGAAAGGCCTGGAAAGTTTCATTGATGAAGAAATAGACAGCATGACACAGGAAGACTGGGAATCTTACATTCATCTCACTGAAAAATTACAAGAGGAAGACTTTAAGAAAGAAATAGAACGTGACAGAATGTTAGAACCAATAATAATAAACTAAATGATTCTGATGACGACGGTGATGAACTGATGGAGACAATGATAATGGTGGTAATAGGGACATTGAATTGATAAGTCTCTACCTAAACTCATGTATTCACATTTCTTACACTTTACTCCATTCACTTACATAAGAGTAAGACGGGTTTCAGAAGAATCTCTCCCATCTTCAGTTGCTCACTGAACCTCTGTTACTCGAAACTATGGCTGGACAAACGAATGTTTCTGTGGTGGCCTCTGTTGGTTCAAGTAGGAAGTCACTGAGCTCATCTATGGGAGGAAACTCGAAGTTCATTAGGTTTTTTCTATTTTTTTTAATATGAAAATTTTTTCCCAAGTGGATAACTCCAATGGGTTGTGAAGATGTTTCAGCAGTTTAATTTCCAGTTTTATTTCATGGTTTTTAGTCCAAAAGTGAGCTGCTACTGCTGATTTATCCAGTCTCTACCTCTTCCACTGCATTAAATATCAGGTAAATGATATGATTTATGCTGAAAGTATGTATATTTTTAGAAAACTGTAACTTATATCAGCATGATGCTGCTTGCATAAGTGCGACATAGGGCAATAGAAGTGATACAAGTGATGGCAATAATTTTGCATAAGCATTTACATTCCAATAGCTCCAACCAAAGCACTTTCCCATTTGAAAAACACTATAAAAACTTATTTAATCTCAGAAAGGGGAGTGTGAAACTTTCATATTGCTATGCTACACAAGTAGAAATTTTAAACTTATCTAAAATAACAGGAGAGTGAATATAAACATTATTAGCAAATGAAATTAATGGTTGGAAAGTAATAAGTCACCAACCACTCAAAAACGTGCATAGACCTTTATAACTGAAATTTAACCAAAAAGGAGAAAGTCGGTCCCGATGCTCTAGTGGTAACCATACTTGCATTATAGACCCAAGGTCACAGGGTCAAAACTGGCCAGGATTTTTTTGGGCATACAAATTCTAAGTATGGCTTTCTTGGGAAGAGTAAAGCTATGGGTCCCATGTCATGGATTAATGGCACAAGCCTGCAAAAAGAGACCTCTGAGCAAATTTTATTGCCTGTTTCATGCTCTTAATTGAATGAGACACTGATGACATGAGATGTTAAAGAGCAACCTTAAATAAAGTAAACAAAGAAAGAGAAAATCACAGCATTGTGCTGTGATGTCATGTTTGTGCCAAAAGCAAGAAATGCACTAGATAGCAGTGCACAGCAGGAGGGATAAGAAGTAAAGCAAATTTCATAACCCATGTAAGGTTATTAAGGCTTTCTGTGATATTTCTGTTTGCATACACATTTATTTCAGCACAGGAGTTGACTAATATTCATATGTTAATAAATTATTGCACCTGTAATGCATTCCCTGTTACTTCTATTCGGATGTAAACAATATAAATGTATCATTCCACAATGCATGGCTCTGATTGGTTATGCATTGAAATTGATTGCACTGCACTTAAAACAACATGTGAGTAAATTACTAACAATTAAAAAGTATTCATAGTGACTGATATCTCTCAAGGTTATTGCAATATTGACTAATGTGGTTTTTCAATCAAACCTAGTCCTTATTAAAGTTTAAACTTAATATCTTTAGGGACTACTGTGCATAACATTGTGGATGTAAGTCATCTTGCAGCTGATGAGAAAAGAACTGCACCATATGATTATGTTCTGATAGATGGTAACAGGGAACAGATAGTAGTACTGAGTGATTGAATTTATTTGGGTTCTACTAGCCAGTTATTTGAAATGAATGATATCAATATTGCAGAGAAAGTTTGTATGAGTACAATCAACTGTTAATTGATCTAGTTCTGAGAATTTCCTGCATGCTGGAGATGCACCTTGGAGGGCAGGGAATCTGTACACAAGATTGTGAGTGTCAACATTGAGGTCTGCCAGCAATGTTGAGGTTGTATAAGCTGAGAGGCACATAACCTTTGATAAACTTGGATGTCAGAAAGGCCTCAGCCATAGCTGCATAACGTGCACACCATTATTCATGAAACTTTGAATATGAGAAAGATGTGTGCACATTGGATTCCACAGGACTTGAGACTGGTAACAAGGACAAAAGAGTTGAAGTCTGTCGTCGGCTACTGGAAATGTATAATTAAGATCCAGATTTTTTGTAGAAGCTGGTGACTGGTGATAAGTCTGGTGTCACTATCACACACCATAGCAGAAAGGCCAATGGAAACATCTGGGGAGTCTCCAGCCCAAGAGACTTTGTACTGCTTTATCTGGGCAAGCAGATGATCACCGTCTTTTGGGACACATTATCCTTACAAACTGAGTCATGGTAAATAAATCTGAATAAATTTGATCACACAGTATAGTAACTTAGACTACAGTGAACCAATATAAATTAATTTCATTCATTACTCCAGCAGTTTTCTTAAAAAATGATACTTATAAATTTTGCAACTGAAGAACAAAAAGATACATAAAAAGCAGTCTTCTAAAGGAATTAAATTACTAGCACTGAAGATAGCTAAATTGCATTTTTCTGTCATGGTCTCAGAGTATTTGTTTGTTTGTTTTCAGTAGAATAAAAATGTATAACAACATTTCAGACAAAAGATATAGTGAATGCAACATGGTATTACAGTGAGCTTTTTGTAGTGAGATAACCAAACCAGACCATGTCTTGAAAATTACCCATATTCATTATATGAACTCTTTCCATAAATTCTTTGCACATTGACATAAAACTTTACTAAGCCTCCTTGCTAGCAGCATCTTGCAGTACTGCAGCTTGAATAGCAAGTTTGCATGAGCTTAGCTAATAACATGTGTTACTGTGTTTCACCTTCATTTTTCATATATGAGAGATTAATAAAGAATGATCATCATTTTTTTAACAACCTTTTATTCATCTGTATAATCTTGATGATATTTCTCAAAGTAGTCCCCATTGGATGCAATGCATTTCTGCTAGACTTCAAAGACATGTTGGAAACCATTATTTGACAGTTCCTCCAGAATCACCTCTGCAGCCAACATCACTGCCTCCCCTCAAGCCTGAAAGAGAGGCCTCTGAGCAAAATTTGTCGGCCATTTCACGCCCTGAATTGAATTGGATGCTAATCACCTGAGATGTTAAAGAGCATCCATAAATATATCAATCAAAAAAAAAATCACTGCCTCTGATGATGGAAAATGTCTCCCAGAAGATGTTTCTTCAATTTGAGGGAAAGGAAAAACTTGCATTGGGCTAAATTTGGGCTGTATGGAGGGTTATGGATATACTTCACTTTGATTTTTATGAGATATTCATCAGCAACTTTTGTGATGTGCAGTCCTGC
This sequence comes from Metallyticus violacea, assembly GCA_030762175.1. NCBI lineage: Eukaryota > Metazoa > Arthropoda > Insecta > Mantodea > Metallyticidae > Metallyticus > Metallyticus violacea. The sequence goes on from CM060844.1 coordinate 6,991,271, forward strand.
ATTATTGTGGTTTGTTTATTTAAGGATGCTCTTGAACATCACAGGTCTTCAGCGCATTATCGTGGTGCAGCACCCAGCTTGTTGCATAGGATGTGGCCTTGTAAATTTTGCAAATAGGCAGTGAAAGAAATTGCGCATTTTCCTGTAACGTCATCTTGAACTGCATGCGAATGTTCTTTTGTTTAGGAATCAGACGTCTTGGAGCCTACTGTGCACAAACATGTCTCATGTGTAACTTTTCAGTTACCAATGTGTGAGTGGCACCTAGTGACATTTTCAGAATTTCCAAACAATGCTATTTGGCAATCCACTTTCACAATGACAGCATCAGTATTAATGTTTTCTTCCATTAGAGAATCACTTGACTTTGAAATTGATTGATGATTTTAAATCACCTTTGAGCTGTGTTATAAGGAAGAGCAAACTCTCCAAAGGCCTCAGCTGAAGATTTGTTATGATGAAGCAGAATTTCAGAGTATCATGTTGTTCATCTCATTTCACCTCCATTTTGCTGTAGGCAGAACTGAACTTGTCTGAACTTGCACACCTCTTATAGGCTGGATCTGGAAGTATAATGTGTCATTACGCATTAGCTAACAAAATATTGTAAAGTAAATTTTAGCACAATACTTTAAAAGTTCTGTAAAAATTATGATCATTTCTTTATTAAACAACCCTCATATTTTGCTTAGTTGAAGAATTTTAGTAAGAAAACTAATAATGTAATACTTGGTTTCAGTTACTATATTCATTAAAATTTTTATTTAAATATTAAGAATTAGTGTTTTTTGAATAAATGAGTGAATTAATACATTTTAAATAAATATTGTTAAACAAGCAGCAAATAATTATTTTTAAAGATATTTGCACTGTGAAATTTGCAGAAAATTCATAGCACTGGTTGCATTGTTCTTAGTAGTTAAACATTCATATTTTATACAGAATATATGTACTACACTAATGCTCTTTGTTTATGTGTCAAATTTTTTTCTTGTTATAGACCAAGGGAAAATTCCTCTAGCAATGATTACAACTATGAAGAAATTGAAAAGTGGCTATATAAATGGAACAAGGTACAAATTCACTCTGTATAGTCCATGTAAAAATTTCATTTTTTATTATGCACCTCCACATGAAAATACTATTTGGTAAGTTCGTGGTTAAGAAAAGATGGCGTAACGTTTTTTGGGGGAAAAAAAATTATTTCTCCACATTATCTGCTTTCAAATTATACCTCGATTCCAATGATTTTCTAATTTGTTTATCCTAATTGCAAGATTTTCTAAAGTAGTCTTAGGATAGTAGAAAATATATAAACTTACACCTCATGGATAGAAATTGTCTGCAGCATAACCTCTCGCTTGGAATACATTATAAATGCATTGAAAAGTGGCAAAAAACACATTGTGTTGAATATGCTCCATAAATTCAGTTAAAAGTCCAGCAATAAGCGTTTAGGATATAGTAACCCTGGCAACTGACTTCACTAAAATCATGTATGTTGCAGAGACAATTGAAAAAATTCACCACATGGTAGATAAACTGGTGCTGCAAATTATCCAGAAGCACACGAAGGAATATATAATGGATTCTAGATTAGGATAGTGAGTCAATTTTATACTTGTGTGCTCCATTTATCATTGAAGTACTCAGAACTTGTTTCATGAGTCTTCATCCACATCATCAGCTGCAGGCTGACTGCCAGATTTCATGAACTAGCTTTTGCTGAGGACATAGCCCTTGTGGCCAACTCAGCCAGGAACCTCCAAGTTTCCAGCTGCCAAGAGTGAAACTTTTAGTATGTCTCTTACACTCTTTCATTACATTATCCATCAATTTGATAAAGAGTTAAGGCGACAAAATGTCACCCTGCCTCACAACTGCTGTGGTTTTAAGCTCTTTGGAAATTCTACCTGGTGTCTACACTTAATTTCAGCAGGTTTTGTAGAAGCTTCTAATGGCTTCTATCAGGCTTGTCTCAATGTTCCATTTTCTAAGAACTTTCCACAGTTCTCCCCAGAAGTTGAGTCAAAAGTATTCTCAAGGTCCATGTAGCATAAGTGTGCTTCTTCTCCGTACTATATACGTTTGTCACTAATTTACCCTAGTATAAAAATCAAACCTTGAGTACTGCATCCTCGTCGCAGTGCACATTGTGCTTCTATCCGAGTTCTCAGTCAACCCTCGAGAATCCTTGAATAGACCTTCCCAGAAATACCTCGGTCATTGCAGCACTTCCCATTATCCCCTTATAGATAGGGACAAGGACCGGCGGCTCCCAATCTTTTGAGATGATCTTCTGTCCACACCAGCCAAATAACTTTGAGCAGTAGTCGTTCTCCTTCTGAGCCATATATTTAATAATTTCTGGCATTATATTATCGTTGCGAGCTGCTTTCCCCAGTTTTAGTTTATTCTCATATTTCCTTATGTAAATTCTTTTCCATATTCCCAGCTCCATTCGTCTATCCACAAATTTCACATGCTTTCCACTTCTGCATTATGTTTGTTCTCCCAAAAATAATATGCTACCACTGATTTTCTTGCTTTTTTATATTTGATGTTTCTCCAGTGTTCCTTGAGTCTGGTCCATATACTTCTTAACACTGGAGGAACATCAAATACAAATAGGCAGGAAAATCAGCAGTAGCATATCACTTTTGGGAGAACAAACGTAACATAGAAATGGAAATTCGTGTTACTGAAATTCATAATTAGACCAGTGGAGCTGGGAATATGGGAAAGAATTTATTAAAAAGTATGAGGATAAGGTTATGAGCTTCAAGAACCCAACAGAGGACAAATTGATTCAAAAGTTCATTAAGTGCCCATCAGAGCTACGTCTAAATTGTCCAACCATAAGGAAATATGTCAGCTGACAAGCAAACAATGATGAAGGCAAAGGCTTGTAAATCATATTCTGAGGAGTTCGATGGTAAGTGGAGCAGAAAAGTACAAAATCGGCTTGCTATTCCAATCTAGAATGCATGATTGCCTCATGGTAGTTCCAATAGGAAATTGTTTTTTAAATTTACATTGAGAGTTGTTTACATTGCATTCTAAACTAAGTATGAACAGCTTATAGTTCATATTGTTTTAATAAAATTAAATAAAATAAAAATGAAATACTCTGAAAGAAATTGTGGTATAGTTAGGTCCATTATTACAAATGAAATATGTCTTGGCAGAAATTTAAGTAGAGAAATATTTGAACTATACTTTCTATTTAATTGCAGAGTAACTTTGGGGAACTTGAGTGAGTTTCTAAGTACCTCTTGCATCACGAATCTCAGTTTCCTGGGAAGTCAAGAAGATGGAACCCCAGATCGTAAGTGACTCGTTATTTTTAACACTCTTATGTTCTCTGTACACTGGAAGAGTAAATATCTTGTAAAAAATTATGAATATGCAAACTGAGTCTTCTGGACTGTAAGGTCATGGTCCAATGGAATTCTTCTCCTTCATCTTCCCAGACATTTTGTCTATGACTGCAGCAGACATCATCAAGTGCCTGTTATGTTCCACTCCACCAAGGACACAAGGAAACAACCTCAGCTGGTGTCTACAGAACACCATGCTCGTATGATGTGGTATACATTGGTAACACTTAGCGCAGCATTAATGCCTGCCTTTCAGAACATAAGAGACACTGTAGCTTAATTCATATTGATAAATCAGCCATCGCTGAGCATGCCCTCCTAGTTGGGGAGCATGTAATTGATTTTCAAGATATGGACCTACTAGCCTCAACATCTCGCTTATATCAGGAACCAATTGAAATTTACAAAAATAGTAACAATTTTAACAGTAAAGAAGAAGCTCAGAAAATTCACTCAGCATGGTATCTGGCTTTACAAAATGCCAAGGTAAAGAAATTACATGAACTAATCAATAACTATCACCCATGAGCTTCAGCTTAGGTCCAACTCCCTTAACCAAACACAGACCAATCAGAGCTCAGTTCCACAGCCAACCCTATTTATACTGCCATAATTTCCATTAATGAGTCAGTCACTGCCTCATCTTCAAAAAGATTACGCAGAGCACACCATCGATCATGTCCACTGCAATCATGGACAAAACGTCTGAAAAAATGAAGAAGAAGAATCCCATTGAACCACGGTCTTATAGCCTGGAAGACTCATTCTGATTAGCAGACACTGGTTGTAATGAATATTGTAGAGCAGACTTACGTACTGCTAATTTGTTCCATTAAGAGATATTAAAGTGATTCTCATAGTGTTAAGCTTAATTTTGTACTGATATGAGAAACCTTAATTATACTAAGGGCCCATCTCACCAATTTCTTACAAAGCATCTAACCAAACTAAATACACAGTCAATTAGTTAATTAGGATTTAAATCATCATGGCCTTTTTGAATTATAAAAAATCTGCAATTTAAAAGACTGCAAAGAATACTCTGTATACTATTTGTAAAATACCGGAGATCGTTAATCATTCATTTTTCATGACAATTACATACCAGAAATGGAGGGAAAAAGAGAATTTAATGTGTAAAGGAAGAAGACGAGCTATAGCAGTGCTTGCTCAATAGGCAATTTGTTGGGCCATTGCCCCTGAAATCACTGGTGCTATACATGTACTTCCTGTAGCATTAACTTGTAGTGTACATTCCTTGTATAAATGGCTTGATTCCTTAAATGAATAGAATATGTTACTTTCAATTACATTTTATTTTATACTAAGTGTTTGACAGTTCAGTTAACCAACTTTTGAAATATAGAAAGACATAATCTTCTTAGTATAACAACATAAGCTACAACATAAAGATTCTTGTTTTATGTAATATTTGCAACAAAATAATAAGAGGATTTTTAGCATTATTTAAATATATAAAAAAGTCACCTGTCTATTGAGAATTCTAGGTCATTATTACAGAACTTAAAATATCTCATGCCGAAAATTTACTCGGCAAGAACCACATTTGGAAATCTCTTTCCTCCATACCATTAAATAAATCTTGTCCTTCATAAATTATCCTTGTCCATCTTAGAATAATATGGTCTTCAAATAGCACCTTCAACATTTGCCTTGTCATGATGAAAAGTTCATTGAAAATTAACTTGTTAAATGGCCAAATATATACTAATTAACTTAATTGGAGTTTAATAACCGATTAGCATACAATTGTTGATGGTGAGATGCAATACCTTAATTAAAAGGAATTCAATGGGAATTAGAAGTTAATTGAGCTCAGTAAGATCGGCCCTAAAGAACAAATGGAAATGTTTGGAAATGTTTTTCAATTTTACTGATTTTGGTGTGTTCTACCACAGCAAGTTTTTTGTAATTAAAAAAAAAATCTCTCTCATAATACTTGTTCATTCTTTCCAACTGTTCATTTGTTAGCTGTACAGGGAAGAAAGATCAGTACATACTGGCTAGTTTTAACTGGAGTAAAGCACATGCAACAGCCAAGACACAATCACAAAGAATTTTTGGATATTGGCAGAGTGCTGTATTTTCTAATTGAGCTCAACTTCAACATTGCTTTGAGCAAACAAGTTTAATTTGGCATTCTCTTGTTAATGCCACAGCAATATATATGCATTGGAAACACTGTAAAATAACCCTCAGGATTTGGCCTAGGAAAGATAAATCGCCCTTTGAACAGGAGCCAGAAAAGTTTTACATTGTACTGTGATTTGTTTTAAAATTACAACATGAAAATTTCAAGCAAATTCCCTTCTTTAGGAGAGCATTAGAAAGTTGCAAATGTTTGATATTTTACACTTGCCTTGATTGTAGATCATTTTGCTGCAGAGCATTGCCCAAGGTGGAGATATATCTATGTTGCACCCCATGCAGAATAATTTCAAAAGATTGGAAGAACATTGAAATGAACATCACAGTTGGGTCAAGAATAGAAGTAGCTTCATTGTTTCGCTTGATCACACAACACAACATCCTTGCTAAACATCTTCACTGGCTATGTAATCTGCTGTCTCCATACTGTAAATGGGAAGCAAGAAGATTAATAAATAAATTATTCTTAATCTTATTTTGATTTAAAGTAAAACACTAAAAATCATGTCGTCACATTAAAACTCTCTTTAAGTTTCACAAACACACTTTCACTAGTTAATACACCACTCAGTAAAGAAGAATACAGGAAAGAATATGCACAAATTATTCTTAAATCAATGTACTTGCATGTGAGAAATAAAATAAATATATTAAGCACGTGAAACACTGTAATTAAAATTTCCACACACATTACCAGTAAGATATAAAGAAATGGTTGGTTAGTTGCTAGTGGCCATTGGTAATGCTGATATTTATCAATTTTTCCTTAGCTTTCCAATAAAGAGCTTCCAAATTATTTTTCACTTAATTAAAATGTTAATTAGAGCTTGCACAGTGAAGCTAATCATATAATTGATATCATTGTATGCATTAGTTGAACTACACACTCTTAATGCTTCACTTATTTGTCATAATGTATGGAACCGGTTTCAAGAACATTTCATTCTCATCATCAGCTAGACTAAAATTCAACGGTCTAGATTGTATTATATACAATTTAGTTTTAAGTTTTTTATTGTGGATATTATCTCATTTCTATAGAGAAGATTTAGCTTTATGTAGCTTTTGTTAATAACATACATGGATCCTTTCCATTCCACGCCTGCTAGTCTTCTTAATATGTCATTCTTCTTATTCACTTTCTTAGTTATATTGTCGATCTGTTCAGAGAAGGAAAGTTTTTTGACTAGTGTTATTCCAACATACTTAGTTTATTCTTTCTCTTGTAGTAATTCATTATTGATTTTGAGCTGCAAATCATCTGTAATATGTTAAAGACTGAAAAGCTGGAAAACTGTCTTTTTAGTAGTTTTTTATATCGGGGATTTTCACAATGAAATATATTATAATATGACAAATTATTGTTACGAAATCACTCAAATTTCACTAATTTTGTTCCACTTACTTGGACATGTTTCAAAGGCGATTGCAAGCTGAAGGTGAAGGCAATCACCTTTGAAACATGTCCAAGTAAGTGGAAAAAATTAGTGAAATTTGAGTGATTTGGTAACAATAATTTGTCTTGTCTTTTTAGTGTTTATTTCCATATTGTTGGTGGATGTTCATGTTTCTATGCTTTTGATAATTTTCTGCCTTTCATTTTCTAGTTTTTGTAGTGTTGTCTATTCTGTTTATTTTTTTGACTAATCCATAAGGTGATATCATCTGCAAACAGTCCCTTATTTGATATTATTATATGATTTAATTGAACTACAAACTCTTAATGCTTCACTTACTTGTCATAATATATAGAACCAGTTTCAATAACACTTCATTCTCATCATCAGCTAAGCAAAAATTCAACTGTCTGATTACAAGTTTATCACATCGCCATCAAAGCAGAATACACATTCCCACAGCTTAACGAATTATCCGACAGTTGAATTTTGCTTAGCTGATAATGAGAATGAAATGTTCTTGAAACGGGTTCTATATATTATGACAAGTAAATGAAGCATTAAGAGTGTGTAGTTCAACTAAATCATACAATAATATCAGTTATATGATCGGCTTCACTGTGTAAGTTCAAATTAACATTTAATTAATCCCACATTTATACAAATAAGTTGGTATAGGTGACACTGAACTTCACTAACTGATTAATTCATAAGAACATGTTTCAAGAGTGTTGATGACTTCCATCAGCAGCTGGGGACCACTAACGCTGGCAGGTGATGAAGTGACCTCTGATGGTTTCAGTAAGTAACAGAACGGAAGTTCATTGGTGGGATGTCAAAATTCATAACACGATGTTAATTTTTTTAAAATATAAATCTTCTCCCACATTACCGATTCCTTGGGATTGTTGGTAGCTTACAACGGTTTGGCTTCTTTGGCAATGTTATGATTATAAGTCCAAAAATGGTTTGCAACTGCTGATTTATCCACCTGTTTGTATCTTACATTCCTACAGTGTTCTTTGGTCCTTGTCTCCAAATTTCTTATTGTTTTGCCTACATATGTCTGGTCACAATCCAAACAATCTATGTTATTCACTCCTGCCTTTTTGCTGGGTAGAATAACATCTTTATGGTGTTGTTCAGAAGATTTCCAATGCTAAATTTATTTTGTACTGCCAACACAATATCATATTTTTTAAAAATCTTCATGAATACCCTATTTGCCTATGAATTATATGTGAATTTTTTATAAACCAAGTCCTCCTTTATCGTGGATAGAGCCGTGATGTTTTTAATATCTTTTTGTCTTTGGAAATGTCTGATCTTCGTATCAATTAATGAACTGCTGAATCCATTGTTGAGGGTAGTCTTGATTATGTAATGATAGTCCGCTGTATATTCTTCTTTGTTGAGTGGGATGTTTAGCAATCTATGAGCAAGACTTTTTATAATGATATGTAGATGCGGTTTGGGGTTAAAACTGTTATTTTTTATATGACTATATGTATATGTGGGTTTCCTACATATGCCAAACGAAATTGTGTTGTTTCTCCTGAATATTTTTAGGTCCAGGAGGAGTCTTCCTCCTCCAATTTCATAGTGAACTTAATACTTTAATCTTGCAGATTAAGTAATTTTAAGGCATCCTCTGTTTGCTTTTTTGGTACTATAGTCAGCATGTCATCCACATAACGAAACCATGCTTTAAAAGTGAGTGGAAATGGCCTTGTAATGTGTGTTTCTACCGTACTCATGAATAAATTTGCTAGAAATGGAAGTTACCCTGAGCTAAGCCAGAGATTTGTTAGTAACTTTTCCCATTGAATGTGAAAAAGTTTTGGTTTATACTCAATTTTGTGAGATTGGTATAATCCTCAATTTCCTCTACTGTTATGTTCGTACTTTATAGCCAGTTCTGGAGATTCAGGAGCAGTTTTTCAGTGGGGATACTAGTGAACAAAGATGCAAAATCAAAAGAGATCGGGGGGTTGTTTGGCAAAATCATCACATTGTTAATTTTGTCCACCAATTCATATGAATTAGTGATAATTCTACTTCCAAATTGCTCCAAAGCTCCAAAATTCTTTACCAACCACTTAGCCAAATTATAGGTTGGTGAAGTGATGTTATTGATTATTGGGTGCATGTTTTTGCCTGGTCTTCTAATACAAACTTATTTGTATACATAACAAACTGGACTGTTCCTAACTTCTTTCAAGTTTACAATCCCATATTTGCCAGATACAAACAAAATTAAAACAATGCAAATAATCTCTTGTGAGTCAAACTATTTAAAAATACTCTTTCTAATTTAACTTACTGGAGATTTACTCAGGACATATTTCATGAACCTTTGTCCATATCCTCAGCTATTAAGTGACTGCTGGATCATTCATTGAAGTTGAGTTAGAAGGAGAATTAACTTTGGTGGCCTTACAATAAACTTGAATAATGAGCCTCTGCTTTCCAGATGTTAAAATTCATTCATTAAGTGTTGCTTGTGTTTTATGTAAATCCTTTCCCATATTAAGAACCACCACGAAGAACAAGGCCAGCAGTCGATCTGGAACTGAAGATGGGAAGATTAGCTGCAGAATCTTAGTTTCCCTTTTTTAAAATATTAGTGATGTAAGTGTTACAAATTGGACTCAATCATTTTAAATTCTTAGTATTAAGCATCACTGTCCACCATAATTAACCTTTCCCATGTGTTTAATTCTTTTGGTTATTGAATTGTTTTAATAATTTGGTGCTTTTTTCTATCTCATAGATTTCATTTCAAAAATGCAATGCCATTACTGATTTTTGTATTGGTTTTAATGGACATTTCTCCAGTGTTCTTTCAACCTTACACCTATATTTCTCTTTTACTTTTCCTAAGTAGATTTATTTTCATGGACCCAGTGACTGTTCTGGTAAATTTTGGAATTTTTGTGCTTGGGCCAAGAATATATGTTGTTTAATTTTAACAAATGTTTCACACTGAATCAGTTTTTGGGGTACTAAGGTGATGCAATGTGAAAATTTTCAGAAATTTATCATTGGATACTGAATTTTTTAAAAAATTGTCACTGGTATATCTTACAGAGTTGTGATTTGTTTTAATTCTTTTTTCTTTTTGGAATTTTTACATTTTTTTTTGTTGATCATCTCTTTGCTAAACCCATTTGACCTACCAGCTTCTATTAGTGTGAGTATTCATACTGACATTCCTTTTGTTCATTAGTCTGTAAGTTATGTTGTTCAATGCTGCTTCAAAACTGTGGGCCTTAATATAATTGTCTGTGTGGGTGTTTTTTGTGTAGATGCCAAATTTAAGTTTATTATTACAAATTTAAAAATGGCAATATATTTTTTGTTTCAGTTTCAAAGGTAAATTTAATTGTAGGCCCTTGTAGGTTTAAAAGTTTTTAAACATGTTTATTTTTAAGTCAAATACTTCATCTGTATGTCTGTACTAAATTTTCCTCCATAATTTTAAAGTTTGAAGAAAAATATTCCTCAGCACTCAATGTAAGAAACAAAAAAAAACAATTTTTCAGTTCATCCCTCTGAAACTGTTACAACTGTATTATAAAAAATACTTGCAACCATTTAATAATCATATATAAAAATTACCCAGAATTTAGGTTAATAGATTATTAAAAATGAAAGGCAAAAGATTATAATATACAAGGATGAAAAGGATGGGGAAGAGAAAAAAGGAAAGGGAAGGTCAAATCAGAAATAACATCAAATATCAACACAATCATTTCCTGTTACCTGTTTTCTTAAAAGAGAATTGAACATTTTAAGACAATTTTTTATATTTATGTATTAAAACAACCAAAAATGCAGCAGAATTTTCAACTTAGGAAAAGATTTTTATTGTAAAAAACAATAACTCTGTCATGAATTTCAAGATTCTGCCATTGGATTGTTTAAGCAAATTCATTCTGCTGTCAATAGAGCAGAATAGTCAAATTCCAGCTTATTATGAGAGCAAGTGCTCTTGAATCTTTTTTTTTAATAGTGTTTAACACCTGTTTTACTACTGAGGCACCACAGGGGTTGGACACTGATGATTCATGAGATGAAATGATATATTGGGAAAGGATTCTTTAAGGAAAGAGACATTTCAGGACTATGTGTAGGGTACTTCTCTGGAATTTGCCATTTATGAGGACTGAGGAAAACCTGGAAAAATCTCAAGTCAGGGAGGATAGTCCAGCTTATGGCTGGATTTGAACCCCAAACCTCCTGCTCACGAGTCTACTCCTTAATAACCTCAGCCACCATTGGTGGTATTTTGGATTTTAAATACGTAAATAAGGGATATAATAATATTACTAAGCCGACTGCTGTGAACAAATGATATATTTCTTCACTGTTAAAAACTTCTGTTTAATTTTTCATTATTATAACACAAATTTGCATTTAAATAAAGATAAATGTCTTTTAATATGTACAGTTTGTCTGGGAAGTCAGTATACCTCTATACACTGTACATTAATTTAATGAATGATGAAATTAATAATGAACTTATGGCTAGTTGTCCAAGGGATCGGTATGTGCTCCATCATGTTAAGCGTATAATACTAAGCATCTCCAAGATATTTGTAACATTTTTTTTCCAAAACTGCATGTGCAATCGATGGAAGGCATCCCATACTGCGTGTTCAAGTTCAGCATTGGTTCCATTACAATGCACAGAAATCTTCATCTTCATAATACCCCGCACTGAGATTCAGGTGTCATAGGTCAGGGTTACGTGGAGGCCAAAGGAGTGATGCTGGAGATGTTGCAAACCCATATCCAATCCAGGGAATTTATAATTTAACAAATCACGAACAGTAAGAACGAAGTATGCTGGAGCTCCATCTTGCTGTATTCACATTAGTCCTCTGTCTTGCAGTTGGGGATGAGCCAAGTTGCCAGTAATCCTGAATATGATTATTCACAGGTTCATACAGTCCAAAGAGATGCGCATGTAAGTTTGTAAGTGAAGGGAGGATTTTTTCTTTTACCTAGAAACATTTCTCTTTCATGTGCTACAGTATATGGCACACTCATCTGTGAACATAACCTTGGACCTTGCTAGATATGTCGGTTTGGAATGTGGCTAGAAGAGACTGACATGCATCAAGATGCTTGTTCATGCTTGCATCAGACAGCTCATTGATGAAGGCCAGACAATGCAGCCTCACCTATAAGTCCTTCTTCATGTAGTCGAAAAGAGTCGATTGTGGAATGTCAAGCTCAGCAGCCCATTTGCAAATGTATTTTATGGGGAAGTGCTCAACTTCAGCACATGTTCCCAGGCACAATTTCTTTCTTCCACTTCTCAATCAGTCTTTCACACTTTCTGTCATAAACGCCTTTCTTTCCCAGGAAATCATTGTTTTTTTTTTTGTCCATGGAGGCTTATTAAACTATTTCTTAAATTGTTCTGTATTATACTAATAGTCTCTCCTGTGTGAATACATTTGTGTATCCATGCACTCAACTGTTAATCTCACTTGAACAGAAAACAAACATATATGCCATTTCAACTCACAGATTGATGACACTAACGTCACAGTTCACCAACAATATTACTAATAATTACAATGTAATAATAATAATAATAATAATAATAATAATAATAATAATAATAATAATAATAATATTTGGTATGCTATTAAGAAACTAGTAAAGTACAGGGGTTTATGGACTTTCCAGACACACTGTAGAACAGTATTTGATGTTTTACAGGTTTGAACCCACAAGTACAGAAGTATCTGGAGGAGCATATGCTCAAGTCATTGAGCACAAGGTCACAGCTACTGAACCGCCAATCCATACGGAAGGGCTCCAATTTGAGAAGACGCATGTCGGTTAAGGGTGCCATAAAGAAAACCAGGACAATATCTGTGGAACGTAAGTTTAAAAGTATTACTGGACATTTACACAGAGTAACAATTGAGGATTTAATAATCTTTTAAGTTTGAGTGCAAGAATGAATATCTTATTGCATATTATAAAACCACTTATGTTGTCAGGTATATAAATGACTGTTTGAACTTGTGTCATGTTCTAAATAAATAAAATAAAAAGTTAGTAATGAATCTGCTACCTTATGTGTCCTTGTTGATTTAGTTTATTTATGAGTGCTCTTAAAGTTCTCAGTTCATCAGCATCCCATTCAATTCAGGGCATGAAACAGCTGATAGATTTTGCTAGATTTTTCTTTCAGGCTTGAGGTTCTTTTACATGCCATAAATATACAACATGATATCCACAGCTTTACTTCCTTTCCGAAGACCTTGTGTATCAAAAGAATAATTGAGTATAGAAAGGTTATTTGAAAGTTTGATATAAAAGTACAGGATCTTCAAGAATGAATAATGGAGTTTCATGAGATGACCATGAAGCACATATTATGTGCAATGGATTGAAAATGCTTTTCATTAATTTACGAACTCACATAGAGTTTAGCATTATTAAGTTTCAATATGTGCACCATTAATAACATGACAGATATAAATCTAAATTAAATTTCATTCCACACATGTATATTGCTCTGGGAAACACTAGGAAATGCCTTTCTTATTAACATTCTGAACAATACACAAGCACTGGGAAATATTTTGAAACATCTCTTTTATTAATATTCTAAGAAGCAAAAAAAAGGGAAATGATGAAATCCCTTTACTCTGTTTCTAAAGAAGTATAAATCAATGCATCATCTTACATTTACATTGTGTGCTGTAAATGCTTACAGAATTATAAAGGCTAGTAAGGAGAGAAATTGCTACAATTTCAGAAGAATTAATGAGTATTACTGCAATTTTTCTTAAAAGGGTGAGAGAAGCATGGCAAACAAGAACATTTCCAACATATTCTATAACGAAGGTAATTATTATAGTTATAATTTGAACAAGAAATCTATACACTTGAAATTAAGGGGTTATGACTATCTGACTCAGCCAGCAAACAGCATACTTCCCAGTGCCAAGCAAAGCTCCATTAAGCCAGCCACACATCCAAACGAGGGCTCTGTGTTATCTATCACAGTATTTAAATGACGAGAATGTTAATTTTGGTTCAGTGCTATAAGTGTTTCTTTTATTCTACTCTTGAGAGAGCCACTTAGCCCATGTGCTATGGCACACTATTATACCTCTCAGCAACTTACCAAATTAAAGGATACTATTTCAACTCTCAGTACCACTTGCTGTTGACATGTGCTCTTTTAATTGAGATTATGGCTGCCTTAATGAACAGTAGTACTGCTCCACAGTATTAACTTTGAATAATGGATGGTTTTAGCTGTCTGAGGCTGCTCGTGGACATGGCATATCAGAACAAACTGCAAGGTGCTCGGCTCAGCAATATAGGGAAGACTGACAGGTAGAAAAGTGACGTAGCACAGGTAGTAAAAGACTTTCTACTTGGGAGGATGATAAACATCTTCAGGCTGAGGTAAAAAGAAGGCGATTTTCATTTTCCCGCTTTTTATAAGGAATCGCTGTACAGAATCTGTTAGCAATATGTAAGGTAATTCTGTATGATGAATATGTCAAGACTATCTTGCATATGCTGTCGACATTAGGAGCATTGACTAGCAAAAAAAGTAATCTTCGCAGATGAAGTTGTAGTATTATCATATAATGAGCCAGTGCGCATGTACAGGTCACCAATATAATCAATATGTTCATAGTGGTCACATAAGAGTGTCATGTTGGGCTGGATTTCCTTTGAAGGTCCTTTGAATGAATACATGTGAAGTTAAACTTTTGGAATTTATTTTAGTTTCATCTGCCAGAGAAAGGTATCCTAATGGAACAATCCTGTTCCTGCAGGATAACCATAGCATTCACAAGTCAAGGATAATTCAGCGTTGATTTGATAGGCAAGAGGATAACTCACTGATACCTCATCTCCCAAGATCGCCTAATCTAAACCCCATTGAGAACCTTTTGGCAGAAATAAAGGAACTCTTCGAAATTCCCATCTCCCAGGATATCTAGAGCTGTAGTGCAGGGTTGAAGGCATGAGGAATCCCATTGCAGAAAGGCCAAAATTTTTTCGCTGGCTGGTGGACTCCATTCCAAGAAGAATTAACAAAGTTTTGTAGCATGAAATAAACAGCTGCTGACTATATTCCATTTAATAAACGAAAATACAATACTTATTTAGATTTCTGGTCAACTATAGTTTTCATGATGAAACAAATGTTTCATAGAAGGTTGATTTATGTCAATACTACTCGCAATCATATTATATAATGCACTGTAATAACATTGCTTGTAGGAGCATGCCAGCAACTTAGGTTATGTTTTGAAATACGAAGTTATTTTTGTTTCGGACAAGTGGCAATCCATTATTTGGCTGGTGTTTTCATGTGGTGGATCTTTGTGCTCTCATCTGAATCAACATTATATTGGAATCACTGATTTGTCAACCAAAATACACAGGCAGCTGATAAACATAACACTTCTGTTTTCTGTTTGTTTTATTTTTCAATTTACTTATTTCAGCATGTAACAAAAAAATTATAAATATAACTGCAAAGACTTACAAATGACAGAAAATAAAATTACATCAAATCAGTCTATTTGAATTACTGAATTTAATTTACTTCACATAATACATGCTTCA
Source organism: Metallyticus violacea (assembly GCA_030762175.1). Classification (NCBI taxonomy): domain Eukaryota; kingdom Metazoa; phylum Arthropoda; class Insecta; order Mantodea; family Metallyticidae; genus Metallyticus; species Metallyticus violacea. Next base: position 7,006,842 of record CM060844.1, read on the forward strand.
CAGTAACCTCATGAAACCTCACCGTTCATACTCAGAGACCTGTAAGTTAAATACATTTCCATGGAAAAGATAAATTTTGTTTATCAACTTAGTCATTATTAAGAGTTATATACTTGGTCTGAAAGGAGCCAAGAGCAAATGTTATTTTGTAGTTGTATTTTATAGAATTTCCATGGCATCATTCTGAGAAACAACACAGTATATAAATTTAAAATTTATTAACTTAACTGCTGATAGCTCTTAAAAGTAACAAATAAGAACTTTAAAAAAAAGTAAGTTATAAGAAGATAAAGAAGAAGAAGATAACATCTGCAATATCCAATTAAAACCTGTGTTCCATGAAAAAATAGCAAACCTTATGATCATTGTTTTGGTTTATTATCTTCTTTACAGCAGAGTGTTTGGGCTTGCAAGGGGAGGAACGGATAGCATCAAGACGGTCATCCATGGCCATCCCAACAATACTCTTTACTTTGGATGAGGGTGGTGGTAGGTCACAGACTAGAAATGTGAAACTGTTTTGCCCTGAGGTTTCCACCAAAATGTTTATTTAATTCTTTAGTTTTTGCGTAACTAATAATTAACTGTACATGGTATCTAGAAAAGTCTGAAACCATTGCTTAGTCTTCAAGATGTGTAACCTAGAATTTCTTAACATAAGATCCCCTTAGAAATGAATGTTATATATAAAAGTCATTTGAAAAGTTATCAGAATGAAGCATAAAAAGACTACATAGCTTTATGAAATTATTCTTGTTTTTCAACATATGAAGGTAGATCCATAAGATTGAGCCTAACTATTTTCTAGGTATGATATAGACAAAAACCATTTCACTTCTCAATATAGTTACCCTTTATTGCAATACACTTCTCACATTTCTGATTAACATTTCAATCCCCCTCCCAAAAAAGTCTTGTCTGCAAAATGGGCCTAAACAGCATCCATCACTTCTTCGTCGCACTTAAATTTCTTTCCTCAAAGGTCCTTCTTGAGTTTTGAGAAGAGGAAACAGTTACTGGGAGCTAGATCTGAGCTGCATGGTGGATGGTTAATCTCCTTGAAGCCACATTTCTTCACAACTTCCTTTGCAACAAGAGCTGTGTGCACAGGTGCATTGTCATGAAAAAGGTGCACACCACCACTCAGCTTTCCTGGTCTTTTCTCTTTGATGGAAGCAAATAGTCTGTGCAGTAGGCCCGCATAGTACTCCCCATTTTCTGTGGTCTTCCTCTCCTAGAAGTCAATGAAGAGTATTCCTTCACAGTCCCAAAAGATTGTGGCCATGATCTTCTTGCTTGACTGAATGATGTTGGCCTTTAGAGGTGGTGCTTCACCAGGTTTAAGCCACTCCATTGGTTCTCTTTTGGCCAAGGGATCATAAGAGAACACCATAATTTCATCTCCTGTAACAATGTTTTGCAGAACCTCTCTGTCATTGTAATGGCAGAGCTCCAAAAATGCCTGACTACAGATGACTTGTTGCTGCTTTTGGACTGAGGAAAGAAATCTAGGCACCCATCTTGCACTAACTTTATTCATGTTTAAATGTTCATGGATAATTCGAATGATGGTGTTTTAGAAAGGCCCAACCTTACTGCTATTTCTGTGACTTCCATAATTTCTCCTTCCGCAAAGGTGATCAATGTTTTCAGGAGTGAGCACCTCCGAGAGCCAACCTGCATGCTCTTCATCTTTAATGCTTTCTGGACCCATTCGAGAAAGTTTGACCTATTCTTTTACAGTAGAATATGAGGGGGATGCTTCCCCATATACCCCATCTAATCGCTGTTTAATTTCTTTTGAAGTAAGTTCTTCTTTTGTGAAGAACTTATAACAGCTTGATGCTCCATTTTGAACATGTCACAATCTTCTACACATAGTGTTCCTTGTGCAACTATAACTGAACAACTGAACACAGTGGAGTGGAAGTTACAGCTGCAACTATTTACTTAACAGATAAGGTATGACACCAGATAAGGTTTTTGAGAAGACTATTATCCTTACCAGCGAGTAACTTATGGACCTACCCTTGTAGTCTCCCTTGACACTAATGCACTTTGCCCAGCAATGCTCCATAGACTTTATCTCATCAGGAAAGCAGGTGCCTCCAGGTCTGCAAAATATGCCTTAACTGTTAATATAAGCTCTTCATCAGGTGAAAATGCCTTTCCACCAAGGAATTTTCTCAGCTTAGGGAACAGATCAAAGTTTGGTGAACCAATTCAGGGGAATAAGGCAGATGTAACAAAAATCATACTCCAATTCATTGATTTTTGCCATTGCAACAACACAGGGCAGCATTGTCTTGAATTAAGATGACTTTCTTCTTTGAAAAGCTGGCCTTTTCTTGCATATTTTTATCATCAGTAGGTCCAAAAGGTTAGCATAATACACTCCAGTGGGAAGATAATCAATTAGCAACAAACCCTTGGCATGCCATAAAACCAGCTCCATGTTCTTCCCATCTATTTTACATGCTTGGCCTTCTTTGACAATGGAGAACTCTGATGCTTCCATTGTGTTAGACTACTGTTTTGTTTCAGGTGTGTAGTAGTGGACCCGTGTTTCATCATTGGTCAGAAATCAAAGCATAAGATCGGCAGGAACTCCCAGAAAATGGTCCCAATTTTGCTGAGAGATTTGCATTCTGATTTGCTTTTGATCTTGAGTCAGTAGTTGCAGCAATCATCTTCCTGATAATTTTTCTAAGTACAATTGTTCCTTCAAAATGTGAAATATGCTTTCCCCTGAAATCCCAGAGCTCCAGCAATTTTGTCACCTTAATTAACAATCCTCCAAAATCATGTCATGATAATTTCTGATGTGACAGATTTTGGTCATTTGTTGTGTAAGTTATCTTTCAAGCTTTCACTGCTGTGTTTTAACTCTGTGGTCCACTTGGAAATGTGTCCTTTAGAGTATTTGTCAATTCTGTTGCATGTTCTGCATTGCAACAAACAATTCTTGATCAATCCATATATTATTGCACAAATGTTTCTATGGAAAATGGCAGGTTTTGATAACAAAACTACTGTGGAACTGGTTGCAATCTGTGGGTCATTCCGAGAACTTTTCAAATGACCTTCATAAGTGCAGTTAAAAATGACAATGTGTAATAAAAACTAAAGGTAAGATGATTTCTGATTAGTACAATTTTGTGTAAATGTAGAAGGAAGTAAATTGAGTTGACTGGTCAGCATAAATCTTCATTAGTTCTCTGCGAGTGAGCTATATTGGATACACCTGCCCATCTAAGCAATAGCAGGTAACAATATATATCTGGAAATTTTGAGAAGCACAAGGTGTGGTCTTAACATGTTAGGAAGGTGATGGAATAAAATGAGGTATAATTTAGTTTCTCTAAAAAAGTAGTCCGAATGTTTTATTGTGGTTGCAGGGGAGATCAGCCAAGTATACTCATCAAACTCCCAAGTTTTGTGTCATTCTTACTCCCTGGGTTGTACGATGTATGGTCCAGCTCCTGGAAGCCACAAATGTTCACAGCACAGTTGTGAACCGGCACATTGACATGCTTCAGACTAATTCTTGAACTCAGCACTTCATACCTCTTTTCCTTGACTGCATAATTGATGCAGCAGCTCAGCATGAGCTTTGTGGACTGCATGACCATGATCTTTCTAGGGTGTTCTCATTCTGCCACTTCAAGTGTGTGAAGTCAACAGGAAGATCATGGAGCTGATTTTCTGGTATGCCAAGAATTTACTGCTAATTGATTATCTTTCCACTGGAACCTTCTTTGACGGTGAAGGTTCTCTTGTTACCACAGCAAAAGTTCCACAAACTTCCTACAAAGTTCCATATGCACTTGAATTTGAACTGCTGAAAGAATTCAAGGCACCTATCTTGCATTGATCTTATGCATATGCAAATGATGATGAATGCAAAGTACAGTCATTTTAGAAAGCCCAAATTTTGCAGCTATTTCTTTTGTCCAGGTGCCTGTCATTCAAAACTTTCTCTATGACAAGGGATGTTTTCTTGTACCAACACATCCACTAGTCTACCCTCATGTAGGTTAACTTCAAGGATTTCTCTGCCCAAACTAAATACTTTGCGATCAGTTTAGTTTTCTCCTGCAATGTTTTGCCTGTGGGCGAGCAGTCAAAACAGGTCTCAGTGGTCAGCGAGAGGGTAAAATAATAAAACAAACCAACCATACAATAATACACAAACCAATTTAAGAGACTCATTACTTAACCAAATTATCAAATGAGGTGTTAAAACTGCCTGCCTTCATTCTCTACATATTTTTGGCATCTCTTTAGAAAATTATTCATCACTCTCTATAGTGCATTTTGAGAAATCTGAACAATTTCCTGATGAATATTATCTTTGATTTCTTGTATAATCTGTGGGTTTGTCTTGTAAAAAGAATCTTTTAATTTATCCCAGAAATAATAATTGCAGGCTGTTAAATTTAATGGCCTTTTGCACAGACTCATATGAAATTCCCACTGTTGTGCTAGACAACAAAGAGATACTGCTTTTTTGACTTCTTAAACTGGACACTCCCAGTTTCCTGAAATGATTATACAGATTATGAACTGTTTTATGATCTGGAATGTCTACACCCAGGAATTTTGCTTGAAACAATCTTCAAACTTCACAAGCATACTGAGTTAACACATATGAATTGTGCATAAAGACGTGCTGTGTCATTAGAAACAAACAAGGCATAATACACTTTATGTATACATAAAATTTAGAAATAAACAACACAACCCACCTGGAAACAGCTGAGCTATAACTGCAACAATCAACAAGGTCAACAAGTAAGAAGCCTTGCTAACCCTCTACAGCTTGATAAACTAGTAGGATTTGCTCAGGAAAAATTCCACTCAATGGGGGAAACATCACTGATCTGACTGACACTACTTCACAGTGGAATATTAAGGGGAAACTTCCCCATACACACTATCAAGGCATTGTTTAATATCACTGGGTGAACAACCTTCTAAGTTAAAAGTGGAATCATTAGATTGTATTAAATTATAAACATCAAGTTGTATTATGCAAAACATTTGACTTATTGATCACACATCATACAATTATATTAGAACTGCAAAATGGTTCATGCAAGATGATGCTGCAGTGCATTTTTCTATTGCAATACATCACTGTCTTGATGACTCATTTCATCAATAGATTGGAAGAGGTGGACCAGTAAAGTGGGCACCACAATCATATGACAAGCTTGATTGACTGTTATTAGAGTGTGTAGTAAAATACACCTTGGCATTTCATCCACAAGGATCCTTCCTGCACCCCTTCAAACACTTACTTTGTAGTTTCAGGTTTTGTATCCTTGTATAGCTGTTTGTTGTCTTTCCAGGGTTTCACACTCAAGTAAGATATATTTTGCAATCTCTTCAGATTGTTCACATAGATGGCATGTGGGGTTTCCATAATGGAGTCCCATTACCTGTATGTGTTTCTGGAATGAGCTATTTCCAATAATCATTCAAATAGATTTCCTGGTTTGTCTCTTATCCCTGTTTAGTAGGTCTTTAGCAGGTTCTTGTCCCATGAAGTCAATCTTAGTTCTTCTTTTGCCGCTTCATTATCTTCTGTGCCCTGGAATCCAGGCAGCCAATAAAGTTCTAATTGATTGTTTGTGGAAAGATTAATGAGAGTATAAGATATTCCTATACAAGTCTAGAGTTGACCTGATGAGATTTAAGCTTGACTGTCTGTGAAGGTGAGAATATGTTAAATAGTTTCTCTTCTCTTCTCACAGAAGTTAAGGCAAACTAGAAGTGCAATTACTTCTGCCTGAACCTGTTGAGGATTTATGAATGTGCAGGTGTGAAAATTAAGAATTTTAATACTCTTACCACAGCACCACCTTTATTACTTCAATGTCAGCTTGTGCAGAAGAATCCAATTAGATATTTGCAACAGTTAGAAAAAATATCTACTTCATCAGTATAGATAACAGTGTAAATGATAGTAATGATACAAAGAGAATTTTCACAGGTTCCAGACTTTTAGGATAGCCTGTAGTGTATATGTTTCCTGAGAGAAGTGGAATTTTGTGTAAATTGTCCTGTCGAAGATTTTTGGTTCTTGAGCATCCACATATAATAATACAAACTTCCGTAATTTTATTTTAGAAGTCAGTTATTGTCTATGTTTTTGTGAAAGTTGTGAAATAACACAACTAGTTTATGTTCTGTTATGTAAGAAAGATAATAGAAACAGAAGGTGCAGTACAAAAACAGGTAATTTCAAGATGAAAAAATTTCATCGACTGAATTTTATTTATTTTTACTGCTTAAAAAAGGTTTTCAATAATTCTGAAATGTTTTTCAACAATTTTAGCACTTCTGATCTGCTTTGTATGTCATTTCTCATTCCTAAACTGGGCCTTTTATGCATTTTTAAAAAGTTCATAGCTTGTAAATGATCTTGTATAAATTCATGATGCTAATTAAACCATCTGGCTTCTCAACAGAGCAGATGAAATGTCACTGTGAGTATAGCCCATCACTCATCATTAGTGAGATGGCACTGCAATCATTGTCCATAGTCAGATCAGAAAGTGTTAATGGATCGTGGCACTAATACATGTGTGAATTTGTGGAACATACTGTGTCCCCTTTGTGACGGTCATTAGATAAACTTTGGGACATTACTGTTGCAGATTTTTTATGGTGTTTTACTGCTGATGCACTGTAAAGAATCATCCTTAAGGGGGTCAGTGATTTTAGATCCCTGAAGAATCAGGAAAAGAATTGATTACAGTGCCAAAAAATGAATACTTTTCATCCCAGAAGATGGAACAATGTATACAGTGCTGAACTGAGCGGAGGGGTTCAGGCAATAACGCTTGGGACTTTAATTTTGGAGATCCCAGGTTCAAATTACTTGAGGCTGATCAACTGGACCTTGGTTTTTTTTCTTAGTTTCTCTGAGTCCCTTAGGCAAATGCTGAGATTATTCTTTACTTTCCATGAATTTTCCACACTGCCATTTCATTGTTAGTTCTGTTATAGGGACAAAAGTGCCAGAAAAGGTGGAACTGTACTGTGTGTAGTATGACAATGACTTACACTGTGCACTGGTATCTGGTGTGTAAGTGACCCTTCTGAGGAGCTCAAACTCTTGGTTCTGCTGGTATCAAAATGTTGTATCTGGAAACAGTTAGGGACCTGTATGTCCATGCCTCACTGCCCCTGAATCCTGACTGCCTAGTGTCTTGCTCATTTCATTCATTCCTCCAGGTGAGGGATAAGCACAAATAGCCAATCCTGAATACAGCGTAAAAATTTCTGCTATATTCCTAACAATTCACACTAATACAGTGCAAAGGAAAATTTGTGATGAACAAAACTTATCTAGTGACCATCATATTTAACATTTTATCTGTCTTATTTGTTGGGTTTTTTCCCCCCCTCCCAGAATAGTTGTTGAGTTATCCTCTGTTTTTCATATGTGTTGAAGCAGCCTAACAGAAAACTATCTAAATATGAACTACATGAAAAAAACAGCTTAAATCATTGAAAGAATTATGATTGAATAACAAAGTATTATATTTATTTGCCATCATATTTACCTATTTATATGTATAAACATTTATCATTTCAATTACTTGTAATCTTTTGCAAAAATCAGTATAAACTTGAATAGACAATTATGGTTGAAATGAACAAAGACAATCCTTATAATTCTTTAATGTTGAAAAGTGAAAATAGTAATAAATTTGCAAACTTGCAATATGCCATTATTATTTGTAGTTCTGTCTTGCACCTAAAGAGCGATTGAGAGGGACTACAAAAATAAGCACATCCTGAGCCTCTCAAATATTCAGCAGCCCATGGCACTTAATTCTTCACAATTTAAATCCAGATTGGTATGAAAATGCCTTCAAACACTACTGACTCTGTCACAGTACAATTTTGTAGTGCTAAAATGGGTGTCGGGTCATCAAGGAATTGAAGAAACAAAGAAGCAGATACACTAGCCAAGAAGGAAGCAAATAATTCCTTTATTGGAACCAAATCTACTTGTGGCATTAGCAAATATGAGAGCTAATTAGTAAAGATTGAGAATGATTTTTTTTCTTATCACACAATGGAGATATGGTGTTCAAACAATTTTTCATGAGAAGATTCACATGATTTGGTTACATTTTTTAGGCCTTCATGGCCAGCATTGCTATTATTGAAAAGATCATTACCAGGCTATTTTGCCATCATCATTGGTTTAAATTTATTTAAAAATCAGAACTTTTGCCGACACCATGAATCTCTATCAGCAGTGGACTAAGAGTGTCTGGAGGAACAGAAGTATAGAACATTAGAAGTGGAAGGGAGTAGGGATGCTGGGAGAGTTGTTGTGCAAATGTTTTTTTGTTGAATGGTAATGTAGAATCTATTACTATAAGTCTAGCTTAATTGAAAACCTCTGTTTTTGTTTATATTATCTGGATGCCACTCTTTGTCAAAGGCCTCTCTTCTAGTTATATTAAAATATCCTGTCATTGTTGTGTCTACTTTATTTATTTATTTATTTTTCTAGACAATTTTGAATGGCAGATTTTTCTGGCTGATTAATGTGTAAATGTCACTTATATGTTCTACGAGCCGAGTTTTAATGGATCTTCCAGTCTTACCAATGTATACTTTTCCACATTCACATGGTACTTTATCTTTCCTATGGAATTGCAAGAATTTCTTGAGTTTTTCACAGAACACAATTTTTAACCTATTTTTGTTGTCATTGTGAAAACCTTTTTTTAAGTTCTTCTTTCTCAAATCCCTAGCAATACATGGTGTGGCATCCTCTATAAATGCCAAGAATGCTTTAATTGGTCTTTATCTTTTTGTTTAGAAGTGATTTTTCAAGGTTTTAAGGCTTCATTGATTTCTTTTTTGTGGTAGATATTTGATTGCAGGTTTCTCTGGAGATGATTACATTTAACTTTTAGTCCCTCAAGTACATTTTTGGCTTGGTAGATCAGTGTTTTAGTTAGTTTCTTTTTTGAGCTGGGTGATGGTTGGATGTTGCATTAAGATATCTAAGTTATGCACAGGTTGTAGAACGTAGGAACTATGTCAATTATGTGAACTGAATCTTCCAGGCTGTAAGACCGTGGTCCAATGGGATTCTTCCTCATCTTCTCAGATTTTCATCCACGAATATAGTGGACATCATCAGCGGTATGCTCGCCATGATCTTGGAGATGAGGCAGTGACTGATTCATTGCTGTAATGGGTGGCATTATATGTAGTGCGGGCTACCTGTGGAATTGAATTCTAATTGGATCCCTTGGTTAAGGGAGTTGGATCTAAACTGGAGCTCCTGGGTGTCTCCAGCGGGGTGTTGGTTACTGATTGGTTTGTGTGGTTTCTTTATCTTGGTGTTTTATAAGGAGGCAGTTAAAATTTACAAGAAACAACTTTAACAGGAAAAAAGATGCTCTGAAATAGCATTCACCATGGTATTTGGCCTTCGAAAATACCAAGAAACTATGCAAATCAATCAGCAACTAACACCCAGCTGGAAATGTCCAGGAGCTCCAGGTTAAATCCAACCCTCTTAACCAAATGAACCAATGAGAGCTCATTTCCATAGGCACCCCTATTATATATACAGCCACCCATTTCAGCAATGAGTCAGTCACATTTACCCATACAGATTGAGGCATCTTGGTGCTCCAGTCTTGAGCTGTAGCTGAGAAAACTGAATGCTGCAGTCCTGAACAGCAGCAGCTGGAGTGGAGCCCCATTCAAAATGAAAAAGGCATCCACTTTTAAGAATATAAATTTTGCCCCTTCCCCCTCTCTCTCTTGTTTTGGTTAAATGTAACCTAACCTAAAATTTCAACCTATGTGTTTTCCTCCATAACTTGCTGCCTGCAATATGTTGTTCCTTCATTTTATCACTTTTTACCATACGTTTTCTAATTGGAATTTACAATTAATTCAAATACACACACATTAACATTAGCCTAACCTTGGGTAAATCCTAAAAACCAATGGACCCAATAGTTCTTTTTGTATAAACTGATAGCTGATTGTGTGCTACTATGTTAACAGGTAAATCATTGTAATGGTAGCAAATTTCCTTTAACCCCAGCAGAAAAAAAATTTGAAATATGAGGGATCAAACCGACTACCTTCCCATTAAAAGCATGGCACTCTAACCAGCTGAACTAACAAGCTATTGTGCTGGTCTTGTTACTTATCCACGTATATCTGTTGAAGTCACACTACCTTCAGCTCTCTCTGTGCCACTTGGGGCTGAAGCATCAAGACACCTCTGTCTGTACAGATAACTGTCAATAACTATCAAGTAGATCACTGCGAATACACCACTGATGATGTCATGGACGAAACATCTGGGAAGATGAAGCAGAAGAATACCATTGGACCACGGCTTTACAGCCCTGAATACTCAATTCACATAATAATATGCATAGGTTTTCTGTAAACCTTGTGTCCTAAAACCCCAGGTGTCTTGTGTTTAATCAAAACATCTAGGAATGGAAGTGTGCCATTTTTTCTGTTTCTTTAGTAAATTATATGTATATTTTTAATCTAACCAGAAGTGAGGTCTTAGAAATAGACCAACATCCAGGTAATATAAACAAGACAGAGGTTTTCAAACAAAAAGACTTGTAATCCATTACTGTTCAACAAAAAACATCTCAGCATTCCATCCCCCATTCCACTTCTGTATCTCTACCTCTCCAGACACTTTCAGTCCATTTGTGATGGTGATTGTAACATTAACAAAAGCTATGGTTTTTAAATTAATTTAAATTAACAACCACAGCAAAATAGCCAAATAATTATCAATTTCAATAATAATGTGCATTATCATCAATCTCTGGCCTATATCTAGAAATTTACTGAGAGTCCCTCATAAATAACACAGCTCATGAAAGAAGTTAATAATAATTTAATATAAGAAGGATCTCAAATGGACTGTTAATGATATAGAAATAATTTTTCAGCTGAAATTCTGGGCATGCAAGGTGAGGAGAAGCTAGAGAGAAGGCAGTCTTTTATTTTCCCACAGTCACAACAGCTGAGTATAGATGAGCAGCATAGACGTGATGGAAGATCTCCATCTCCAGAAGATGTTATTCCACCGTGGAGGCAAAACCCCAACCCTAGAGCGAGGTATGTTTGGCATGAACATATAAGGGTGTTCAATAAAGGATGATCATTTTTACAGGCATAATTTCTCGCATTAAAATTTATTATAATCATTTTGTTAACTTAATGTAATGTACACATTGTACTAGTTTTATTGTTACCACTTCTGGTTCTCAGCTGTGAGAGGTATGCAAGTTGAAACATGTTCAGTTCCACCTCAGCAAAGTGATGAACAATATGTTGCTCTGAAATTCTGCTTTTGTCTGAACAAATCATTAGCTGAGGCCTGTGGAAAGTTTGTTCTTCTCTATAGCACAACTTCAAGATGCTTTAAAATGTTTAAAGAAAGGAGGCAATCAATTTCAAAGAAAGGTGAACCTGACACTTCAGTTTGTGCTCTAATGGAAGGAAAAATTAACAACACTGCTGTCATTGTGGAGGTATCATCAAGTAGCATTAAGAGCACTTTCACAAATTCTTCACAAGTGCCACCCACACTTGGTAAATTGAAAAGTTGTGTCCTTGTCAGTCCTGGTGGTATAGTGTTGACCATACTTGCCTTGTAGACCCAAGATTGCAGGTTCAATCCTGGCCAGGAGCAATGGATTTTTTAAGGCATAAAATTCCTAAGTATGGCTTCCTTTGGAAGAGAAGTAATGCCATGGATCCTGTATTTTAGATTTACGGCATGTAAAATAACCTCATACGTGAAAGAAGAGGCCTCTGAGCAAATTTATTGGTTATATCGCACTCTGAATTGAGTGAGATGCTGATCACCTGAAATGTTAAATATCGTCCATAAATAAACCAGATCAACAGAGTGGGCTTAAATATATTCAGGTTTCAAGAGCCAGATCAATTTTATTTATCTTAAGGTCTATAATCTTTGTTCCTCAACCATCACAGTACCTGAGAATCTACAAAATTTAATTCTGAAACTTGTCAATTCATAATGGCATACTTTTTTTTCTCTCCCATGGATGCTCTTTCACATCACAGGTCATCAGCATCCCATTCAATTCAAGGCATGAAACGGCCAATATATTTTGCTCTGAGAGTATTTTACATGCTGTAAATCTATGACATGGGATCCCAGCTTTACTTTCCTTCCGAAGGAAGCTATACTTAGCAGCCAAAAATATCCATCGATCCTGACTGGGATTGAATCCATGATCTTGAGTTTAGGAGGCAAGTATGGTTACCACTACACCACCAGGACCAATCACCACTGCACAGTTATGATTATTTATGAAACAACATATGATCTCCCTTCTAATGACAAAAAAAGAAGTTTAATACTTTTTAATGCACATCATGTAGATTAACATCAGAGTCTGCACAGTATGCTGACACAGAGGTGGAAGAGCTGCTTAACATGCTACGTGAGACAGAACATCTAGAAGAGCAGGGTGATATTCTGCAGTATTTGGTGGACACACAAGGTCTGGATTTTGACACAGGTAAGCCTGTTGGTAATAGTCATGCTGTAGTTTATTATAAGAAAAATTATCTCCATCTAATGTGAAAATTCTACAACATACTTTTTAAATTATTACAATTTATGTATATTCTGCACATATGTACTCCTGCTGCTGGCTATTTTTTATGCCTTAAGGGAGTTTTTTTACTTCCATGTAAGACATTTAACTTTCTTCTGCTGAAAGAATTTGTGTGCAAAAGGTATTCAATAAGTAATGCAACTTTTTATATTTCCCCTCAGCCAGTTTATCTTAGAAACTTACAAGGGCTGTTTAATAAAGTATTATCATAATTTTTTTGAAAACATAGCTTTTCCAATCATAATTTTGATGATCTTTCTCAAAGTAGTCCCCATTGAATACAATGCACCTGTCCCAGCTTCTCTGCCAAGACATGCTGTAAATCATTTTTGGCAGGTTCTTCAGAATTGCCTCCGCAGCCTAAAGTACTGCTTCTGATGATGGAAAATACCACCTGCGAAGGTGTTTCTTCAATTTGGAAAAAAGGAAAAGGTGGCTAAGTAGGTTTATGGAAGGTATGAGGGACACACTTCACATTAATTTTTCTGGGCTATTAAGCAACAACATTTGTAATATGTTGCCATGCATTATCATAGTGCAGCATCCAGCTTATTGCATGAAAATGTGGCCTTTTGCAATGTGTGATATCGCCTTGCAAAGTATCAGGACATCTCTGTAGTATTGTCCAGTTACAGTTGTGTGGTAGGTACAACATTCCTTGAATATCAAAAAATGAGATGGTCATAACTTTCCCTACAGAAGTAACCACCCTTTTGGGGGGAGAGATTTCCACACGATTGCTGTTCTCAAAATCAAAATGATATATCCAAGTTTCATCAGTAGTGATTACCTTTGAATCAAACTCTGCATCTTACTGTAACATCATCTTCAACTGTATGTAAACCTGTAAGTGAGCATGTCAGTCCTAGTAGTCTAGTGATAACTTGCAGACCCAAGATCATGGGTTAAATTCCATCCAGGGTATATTTACAGCATGTATAAAATCTTAAGCCTGAAAAAAAGAGGCCTATGAGCAAAATTGAATGGAATGCTGGTGACCTGAGATGTTAAAGAGCATCTGTAAATAAATGAAATAAATAAAAAAATAAGCAAATGCGCATCAGTTTGTTTGGGAGTAAACTGTCTTGGAACCCATATATACAAATACATCTCTTGTGCAACTTTTCAGTTACCAATGTTTCGGTAGTAATCAGTGAAATTTTCAGAACTTCTAAAAGTGTTCATAATGTTGTGACAATTCTCTCTCACATTGACAGCATGTTAATGTTTTTTTTTCATTATATTACAAACTGTAGAACCTGGTCTAATTTCCTTTGAAATTGATTGCATCTCCTCTTTAAACACTTTAAACCATCTTTGAACTGTGATATAGGGAAGAACAAACCCTCCAAAAGCCTCCTGTAACATTGCATAGGCCTCAGCTGAATATTTGTTGAGAGGAAGGCAGAATTTCAGAGCAGCATATTGTTTGTCATATGTCACCTCCATTTTGCTGTGTGCACACATCTTACAGGTAGGAACCAAAAGTACAGCAAAGAACTAAGCTAACAAAATATTGGGAAGTTAAATTTTAGGGCAAGATATTATGCCTGTAAAAAAATTATAACCATTCTTTATTGAACAGCCCTCGTAAATTATTTTATTGTGTTGTAACTTTGAACCTTTGCACACTATCTCATTCATCGGGTTATCCAATTATGTGATCACCAGCATGATGACAAAGGGTTGCATTAAACACAAACAATTGCTCATGTCAGCTCGGCTATACGAATCAGGACTCATGGGTGAACTTGACGAAATTGCTATTTCCTTGAGTCTCACACCACTCAGTAAGTATGGTCAGAACATGAAAGAAACAATACATGCCTAATCTCCTAGATTGAGGTGTGCTAATAATAATAATGATGATAATAGCTCTTATTCTTTTGTTCCACAGCAAGTTTTTTTTAACGTCTATACTGAGTGTGCTTGTTCTTTCTGGATTGGTTATTTAAATAAAAATTCCCAGATGATGAAGTTGCAAATTTTAATGTGACTGTTAAATTAGTTCTATCCACACACTTTAAGACAAATTAAGCAATAATATCAGTTGAGAGATCAATTTAATTTCTTAAAGAAAGTTGGTTGTTGGGTGGATGAGTGGGTCGTGGCCATTGGGAATATTGACATCATTTTTTTCCCTAGCTTCTCAATAAAGAGCTTCCAAATTATATTTCATTTCAAAATTTTTAAAATTTGTAAATCTTTAAAAAAGTTTTCATATGGAACTAACAAGTGAAGCTCATGTGAATTGAATCTGTCGTCTTAACACTCTTCATGCTTCACTAACCTTAAAAATATACGGAACCGGTTTCAAAGATATGTTATCTCCATCTTCGGCCGTGGATGACTGGTGTGAAAAGTTGTTGTGCGTAGTATCAGAAGCAATGTTCCGTTCTGGTGAAATTTTTATGAACTTAAAATTTATATTTTCTTCTTTCAGAATGTCAAAATTCATCAAATGATCCTTATGTTTGTAGATATAAATCTTTTCCCAAATATCCAATTCTACTGGTCCCTGTACAGCTCTCAATAATTCAACATTTTTCTTTATATCATGATTTTCGGTCCAAAAGTGATATGCCACCGCTGATTTTTATATTTGTTTGTATTTTAAATTCCTCATATGTTCTTTAAGACGTATCCCCACATTCCTCTTGGTTTTTCCTATGTAGATCTTATCACATTCAGCACATGAAATCTTGTAAATTCCTGATTTTTTTCTCCTTTGGAGTATTATCTGTAGTATTGTCTTTTAAAACGTTGTTTAGACTAAATCTATTAGTGGGAACCAATTTTATATTAACATCTTTAAATATTTTTTGAAATTTATACATCACTGTTGGGTTATATGTGAATTTTTTAAAAGACATTTTTTCTTTAACCGTTGATAATGTAGTGCAATTTTCAATTCTTTTCTTCTTCTGGAATTTTTTAATCTTATTACGTATTAAGTCTTCATTGAAACCATTTAAAATTGCTATTTCTTTAATTTTATTATATTCCATGTTATATTCTTCTTTACTGATTCGCAAATTGATCATTCTGCATATCAGACTATTAAAAATTGCATGTTTGTGAGCCATAGGATTAAAACCATTTTCTTTGATATAATTATCTGTATGTGTGTCCTTTTTATATATGCCAAATTTAAGGTTTTCTTTACTTTTTATAATTTTTATATCCAAAAAAGGCAGCATATTGTCTGTTTCTATTTCATGTGTGAATTTTATATCTTTATCTTGAATATTCAAAATCTTTAGTGCATCTTCAATTAACTTTTCATTAACTATGGCAAAAATATCATCAACATATCTGTACCAACACTTAAAGAAGTGTGGAAAGGCTGAAGTAATGTGTGTTTCAAAATTACTCATGTAAAGATTTTCCAGAAAAGGAGATAGAGGACTGCCCATGGTCAAGCCTGTTTGTTGTTTATAAAAATGTTTATCAAATGTAAAATGTGACTGATTAATACAAATGTTTGTCAGATGTATGTACTCTTTTCTGTGTGTTTCATTGATTCCTATTTCTTGTAACCATTTTTGTAAAATTTTCTTTTGTAAAATGATTAAAAGCTTTTCTCTAGGTATACTGGGGAACAATGAAATCACATCACACTAGTGTATCTGTAGGTAATAATCTAATATCTTTTATTTCTTCAATTAATTGAATAGAATTATTTATGCTTCTGCTTTTGAACTGTGGTAATTCATTGAATCTGTCTGATAGCTATTTTGCTAGGAAATATGTGGGGGTGTTAATATTGTTTATGATTGGTCTCATGCTCATTATTGGTTTGTGAATTTTTGGTAAGCCATACATACATACTTACTATTTTTGGATTATTTGTGATTAAATAAATTATTAAATAAATTAGAATATTAGAATCCATTATTAGAGGGGACAAAACTATGACCCTCTTTCAAAAAGAGAATAAATGGATTGGCAGAAGATAATGAAGAAAGACTAAGGGCACGCAGCCCTCAAAAAAGATAATGGCAAAAAATTTTGGGACTTGAATCTCTAGCACTGGTTCAGAGTCAAGAGTGGCAGATTTTCCCGATGGGGATAGAGTACATTGCTCTAGGTGAATGGCAAGACAGGGCAAAAAGAGGGTCATTTTGATTGGTGCTAAGTGTTCGGAATATATGAGAGAACAACGTATCACAACAGCTGAAAAAATATTGAAATATATTGCCGTTACTGAACTAAAACCATGTAACAGTATTTATGGCAAGACAGGTACAAGGGTCATTCGAATAGTTCTCAGAATGAAGGACATTATGATGACATAATTTTTTCAAATTATTCTTATTTTTAAACATAGTCTCTCTTGACACTAATGACCGCCACGGGTGGCTGAGGTCGTTAAGGTGCGAACTTGTGAGCAGGAGGTCTGGGGTTTGAATCCCGCCAGGACCATCCTCCCTGACTGAGGTTTTTTCCAGTTTTTCCTCAGTCCTCATAAATGGCAAATGCCGGGAAGGTACCTTAAACTTAGGCCTGGAACATTTCCTTCCTTTAAAAAAACCTTTTCCAATTTATCATTTCATCCCCTGTATCATCAGTGTCCATCGCATGTGGTGCCTCTGTAGCAAAAACAGGTGTTAAACACCATTCATTCATTGACACTAATGTAATTTGTGCAGCGATGATTCAAAGCCTTTATCCCATCACAAAAGTTGATTTCTTCAGGCCTGCAAAATATACCTTAACGACACTTGTGCAAGGGACCTTTATGCAAAATTACTTTCTTCTTCTCACTTATTTTAATTTGTAATAGATTCAAAAGGTTAGCATAATATGTTCCAGTAGTAGATGATCCAGTGTAAAAATAATCAATTAGTGTTTTGTTTCAGGCATGTAGTAGTGCACCCATGTTTCATCATTGGCCACAAATCGACATATAAAGTCAATGGGATCTCTGAAAAAGAGAGATTTTCACTCTGATTCACTTTTGATCCCAAATCATCAGTCATGACATCCATCTTGCCAGTAATTTTTTCAAGCACAATTCTTTTCTCAAAATGTGAAATACATGTTCCCCTGAAATGCCCAGAACTTCAGAAATTTTTGGACGCCTTTAATCGGTGATCCTCCAGAATAATGTCACGCACCTTATTGATAATTTCTAATGTTATGGATTTTGATAGTTTGCAGATGGGTCATCTTCACAGCCACACTTAAACTCCATAGTCTGCTTGGAAACAATTGAAAATGATAGTGCAATGTCCCCTAGAGTGTTTGTGGTATGTTCATGAATTTCTGTCACATTTATACCCTTCTTTATCAAGTACTTAATCGCCGCAAAATGTTGGGTATTCTCCATTTGTTCCTTATACATAAATGCCTGCACTGGAACAATCAGCCACAGCTATTCTCAATACATGTATTATTGCACAAATGTTTCTAAGGAAGAAAGCAAGTTTTGATAACAAAACTGTTTCAGAACTGCTTCTGCAATCTGTGGGTCATTCCAAAAATTTTTCAAATGACTCGTATATTAAACATAAATATGAGTATATGTACTCTAGGCTTGTAGCCTCTATTAATTTGACAAACAGAGAAGAACTATAAGTCTTAACCAAAGCAATTATAATTGCAAAAATCTCTAGTAAAGAAAATATATTCCCCTAATTAAACATGCATTTTCTGACCCACAATAAGAAAACTAAAGTTCTTCAGTACATTCAGCTCACAAGTAGTATTTAGACCAGAAACCAGGAAGTTCCAATCAAGGTGTATCTTCTTCAACTCCCGAGAAGGCAATTCCCAACTAAAAGCATCCAATCACCATCCCAAGGCAAACAGAGAAGGGGGGGGGGGGAAATTATGTTTGAGCAAAGCAAGTACAAGTCGGGAGTAGTGACATAAAACATATAAAAAAATTGTATCATTTAACAAAAATAGAAGCTGTTTTACACCCATTGCATCATTAATCTCAATTAACTTGAATATCCAATGACTTTCAGGTTTTTGTAAAAGTTGTTTCTGTGCTAGATATGCAAGATATTGAATTGAAGGTAAACCATTATCATTCATTGCTTATTTCACATGATGCACTATTACAGCAATCCTTGTTTCATTTGAATGAACCACATACTTTGATGAAATTGAAATACTTAAGTAATTTTAGCCTTATTTAAATATAAGAATGAGTATTTGACATATAAAACTGGCAGATATTTGTTTTAGTTTTATTTTCATGTACTATAACTTTGTCTCATATTATTAGCATACTGTTAGTTAATAACTGTAATTTGCAGGTATAATAGAGGAGAACAAGTCTGTCACAGTAAAGGATTTACTGAAAGTGTTGTATGAGAAAGCTTGCCAACAGAAACTCTGGGGACTTGTAAGGCATACAGCTGGCATGCTGGGAAAACGTGTAGAGGACCTGGCTAAAGCAGTAACAGACCTACTGGTTCGTCAGAAACAGGTAATACTGATTTTACTATGGGTGATATTTTGATTTACAAAAAACCCTTTTTTCTTTCACAAGAATAAAATAACTGAACCTAAATGTATTTTTCATGCCTTATTTGAATTTTCTTTCAAATTTTTTTCATTTGTCTGATTTTTTGTGACAGTGTTTAAAGTTTTATAAAATTAATATTTAAACCAGAGCTCTCATTTGGATGCACGACTGGCTTAATGGGGATTTGCTCAACACCTGGAAAAATGATGTTTGCCAGCAGAGTCAGATATTCATAGCCCCTTAAATTCAAGTGCACAGATTTCTACAACACACCAAACAGAAATTTGTTCCTACAGTGGCATTTTGTGTACAAAATCTGGCTTTTCTGCACTCCCGTATTTATTGTTCTATTTTACATGGTTTTGTGGGGTAAATAAACCATGCTTCTTCCATAAAAAAAAAATATTAAATGCAGGTCAATGGAGCAAATAGCATTATCCAACACCCAATTGCAGAAATTAAAACTATTGATATTATCGTGTGGTTGCAATAATTATCTTACAGGGTTTTCATTTTAAAAGTTTAGTGGCATTCCAAGTCAAAGTTTGCAAAACTCCTGATTCCTGCACAACCTTTCTTGGAGATGTCGTTGAACTTCATTCCAACATTTCTCCAATGTCTTCCAGTTTTTCCCCTGTAAGAACACAGCATTTTACTTTCAGTTTTTTTCCCCTGTAAGAACACAGCATTTTATCAATTTCTTATCAAAAACAGATTCCACTTCCCTAAATCTATTCACCAGATTATAAACTGTTTCTCTGTGAGGCACATGAACAGCAGGGATTCTGTCTATAAATTGCCTTCACATTTCTCTACATGAGTTTTTTGTCACATAGAATCATACATGAACATTCTGTGTGGTAAAGTATACAGACTTTTTGGCATTATAACAGCATCAACACACTATAACACTGAAACATGGTCTCATAATGTTCAACTTCTGTATATATAAAGACTTCACATCAACAGAGAGGTGGAAAGTGAGGGTGAAGGAGGAAACAAAATTGGTTAGAAACAGAGCAGTGAAATCCCTATTAAACTGGCCACATCTCCAAATAAAGGCTCTGTAGCTATAAATTATAAATACATCTCATTCTTAAATATAACATTTAATTTTGTGTCAGAACCAATACAGTGAAGCGACTAATATGTTCTTAATTATCTGAGAGTAAGATAATTAAGAACATCTCTCATTCAGTCTTAAGAGTATATTTGTTATATTTATCTAATAGTTATTAAAAATATTACAGATTTCATTTGGCTCTTTTATCTATTTATCCTTAATTTTAGTTGCAATATTTAATTTTAATTTTACTTTTTTGTGTATTTAATTTACCATGTTGCACCCCCCCCCCCCAAGGTGCTCACTGATTTACATTTCATTATAGATATATATGTTCTCCAAGATTTTTCATCCATGTTTGGATTTTTTTATTCCATTAATGAACATCATTCACATCAAATTTATACTCCCTTAGTTATGCGATTTTCAGATGTAATGCATATTTTACCATTACTTACTTTGATCTTTCCTATTGGCATTATATCTAAGCCATATTTTTCATTTGTTCCTTCTGCTCTGCATATTTCTTCCCATTTTATTTGCTCAAGATAATTTGTTAATTTACCTAATCCTTCAACATTTATTTTCTTTCTTCAAATTATTTTGGCTAATCTGCTCTAGAATATTTACTTTTTATCCTAAACTTAGGTACTCATTTTTTACACTAAACTCCATTTACTTACATAAAATAAGATGCGCTTCAGGAGAATCTCTCCCATCTTCAGTTGCTCACTGAACCACCATTACTGGAAATGATGACTAGAGACCCAGATGTTCCTGTGTTGGCATCTGTTGGCTGAAGTAGGATATAGCTAAGTTCATTCATAGGAGGAAACTTGAAGTTCATTAGGTTTACTTTATTTTTTAATATGAATCCCCCCCTCCTCCCAATTGGATAACTCCATTGGGTTGTGAAGATGTTTCAGCAGTTTAATTTCCAGTTTTATTTCATGGTTTTTGGTCCAAAAGTGAGCTGCTACTGCTGATTTATCCACCTGCTTAAGCCAAATATTCCTAAAGTGTTCTTTCTTCCAAATTTCTAAATTCTTCTTTATTTTGCCTATGTAGCTCTGTTCATAATCTGCACATTTAATTACATAAAATTCCTGATTTCTGTTCTGTTGGTATGGAGTATTTTACTGTGTAACCTAATAAATTCTTGATGTTGTTTTTGTTCTTTGGGGCTAACATTATCCCATGTTCTTTGAAAATTTTCTTGAACTTGTGGTAAATTGGATGGTAGGTGAAACTTTTGAATTTGTATTCTTCTTTTGTGTTTTTCAGTGTGAAAACTTCCCTTATCCCTTTTTGTCTTTTAGATTTATTAATAATTTTTATCACTGTGTCTTTGTTGCAGCCATTGATTATAGCTGTCTTTATTATTTGTTGGTATTCTATTTTGAACTCTGCTTCTATGAGTGGAATATTCATCATCTGTGTGCCAAAGTTTCACCTACCATCCAATTTACCACAACAAGATCAAAATGAACTAAATTTTCTTTAATTAAGATCATTATATGATTAAATCAAACCACACACTCTTTTTGCTCCACTTACTTGTTTGTAATACTGCAGTACTAGTTTCACAACCCCCTGTGTTCGCATCATCAGCAGTCGATTGCTGGATAATTCGTTATTTTGTGGGAATGTGTATTCTGCTCTGGTGGAGGTGTGATGAACTTAAATTTTATGTTTCCATCCCCGGAAGTGTCAAATTTCATTAAACTATCTCTGTATTTGTAAATGTAGATTTTCTCCCATGTTGCTAATTCTGTAGGGCCTTGTACTATTTTAATAATTTTGCTTTATTTTATACAAGAATGTATGCTGTACCATTTTGAATGCTTTATCATAAAACACTGACTTTGTGGATTCAATTATAGAAGCAATGTCAGTCTAAAATACTCGAAACATTCTTGATGACTTCAATGTTAACTTCATAGCATTCTACAGAGATTTTATTTGCATGTGTGGCTGGTTAACAGTGATTTGCATGCATGGTTAATAATCTTGTGAATTGATTAAGGGAAATGGGATCTGGGAAATCAAAAGTAAAATGCAACATTCTTACGGAAGAAAAACTGGATTAATCAGAGAAAAGTTATCACTAAGTCCAGAAATCTCTGAGAAAGCTTGCACAGGAATCGGGAATTTTGCAAATCTTGGCTTGAAATGCTACTAAGCTTTTAAAATTAAAATACAATAAGATAACTATACAATTAAAAATGAATGTAGGAATCCACACAGTGAAACTATCATAATCTTGCTTAAATGTAAATTAGAACTTGCACAATGAAGCTAATCATACAATGATATCTATCATAATCTTGTTGAATTAAAAGTAAAACTTCTAAAATCATGTCAGTATATTAAAACTCTCTTGACGTTTCATATTAAAACTTTTTTTTTTAAAGGAAATGTCAAGAGAGTTTAATATATTGACATGATTTTAAAAGTTTTACTTTTAATTCAGCAAGAAGATAACTGTAGTTCAGGAATTGCAATCATGTCATAATGTGAGTAGAGTTAATTTTGCAATTGTGTGTTGGATATTCTTAAGATTCACTCTATTGATCTGCATTTAATTTTTTTTAGAAACAAAGCATGGTTTTATTTACATGACCATGTAGCAACACAAAACAATAGATACTGGAGTGCAAAAAAACCCAATCTTGTACAGGAAATGCCATTGTATGATCAAAAGTGTCTAGTGTGCTGTAGAAATCTATGCTCTATAATTTAAGGAGTTGTGAATATGCATCTCCATCGGCAAACAATGATTCCTAGTACCGAGCAAATCCCTGTTAAGCTAGCCATGCATCCAAACAAGGGCTCTGCACTTCATTTATCCACTAGTTATTATGGTTTCCTTTTAAGCAAATCCAGAACTAGTTTTGAAGTAATTATGCTTATAAAATAAATTTTAAATTATCTTACAAGAATAATTTGGAAATCTAAAATATTTAAAATAAAATCTTGAATTATGTAAAGATGTGAGTTTTACTCAAATATGTAAAAATATGTACTCCATCCAGAAATATAGAAAAATAGGGAGAGTAAAATATGTTTTAAATCATTTCAAATATCCTTGGAAATTGGAAACTTAATAGGAAGTTAGAAACGGTAAAGTAGATGATTAAACACTTAAAGAAGTCTGTATAGGTGACGCTATACTTCAGTAACTGATTAATCCATCAGAACATGTTTCAAGAGCTCTCATCCTCAGCAGGGGATGGGAGCAACAGCTCTTGAAACATGTTCTGACAAATTGATTATTACTGAAGTATAGCATCACCTAATATCGACTTCTTTATGTGTTTAATCAAATATCGTTATCCATAAAACTGTGACAAAATTTTAATTGTAGGTGACAGTGGGAATGCCACCAACAAATGAACACACCATCACAGCACCATTACCAGAACTAGAGCTGCGTCAGTTGATTCATCAAGCTTATGGTGATGATGAAAGTACATCAATGTTGACACAGGTAATCCTCACATATATTAATTTTAGTTATAAATTGTAAATATATTGGCAGTTCTAGATGCTTAAAATCGTTGCTCTCAATTCTCAATATTAAGTGCATGTAATAATAAATTACTTTGCTCTAGAATTATTTATGGAACCTAATGAAATTGCTGCATAGTAAAGTAAGATTAATAAAGAGCAAACTTTCAAGAGTGAGAGGTCTACTATGTAGATCTTTGCTCAAGATTTTAAATATGAAAAAGCTTCAAGCCATTACAAAATAGCCTTCACTAAAGCATTTTGCATCCACTTAGCACCTGGACACAAAGGAATATCACTCTGTGAGTCACTGTACAAATGACCTCTTTGGAACACTTTCTAACTACTACAAATTATCCAGTTCAATTAATCACAATAGCTCAACTGTAAACACGTGATAGAAATCAGCTGCACACACAATAAGTAAAACTGGCAACAGGGCAGTTCTCACATCATAACTGACTGACTTGATAATGCTACTTTGTGATTGGTTCACAAGTTGCAATGGATAGCATTCCTCATTTGTTAACCTGTAGCATTGCCAATTGAAAAGTTTCAGAGGCCCAGGTACAGAAGTAAATGTTATAAATATGTTATTTTCTATAAAACTACCAAATTTTTATGATTGTTTTTAGGAGTTGCTGGTATACTTAGCGATGTTTATCAGGACTGAGCCTCAACTTTTCCTAGAAATGTTACGTTTAAGAGTTGGTCTTATTATACAGGTAAGAAATATTTTTGTAAAGGAATGTACCAAGAAATGTAACTTAACATTTTTATCACAGATGACATTGTTATTATTGAAATTCATCACTACCAAGCTATTTTGCTGTGGTCTTTGGTTTAAATAACCATATTTGTGCAAATCTAATATGCACTTTTTTGTCCCTTTATAGTATATTCAGAATTGTGGTATGCATTAGATTCACTGCCCTATTAGATTCAAATGCAAATCCATTCTGAAGCTTGCCAATAACTAATACAAATTTATCTTTTATTATGTTGTAACACATTACGTCAATTCTGAATTCGTTACATTTATTGTTGGACAGTTATTGCATAGAGTGTTTGAATAGGAGGTAATCAAGAAATGAAGGGCAAACGGAGAAGAACATCTTATGATGCTACTTTCAAATGTAAAGTAATTCTTTATGCTGAAAAAATGGTAACAGAAAGACAGGAAGAGAGTTCAATGTAGTGAGAGCAACGTTCACTTGTGGTGGCAACAGATATTGGTATTATTTGCAACTGAAGCTAATTGGAAGAAATTCACTGGTCCTTGCAAAGGAAGGCATCCTGACATTTAATAAAAGTTATGAGATTCTTACATGAAAGGAGGAAGAACGGGCAATCTGTGACTAGGGATACCAAAAGAAATAGCTTTTTCTTAAGATCATTATATAATTGAGTCGAACTACAAACTCTTATATCTCTACTTACTTATATATAATACGTAGTATAGATTCAAGAACCATTTATTTGCATCCTCAGCTGAGCCAATGGTTTTTTTCTTCTTTGATCTACATCAACTGTCCTGGCAACAGCATGAATGATGGTTTTGTCTTATGTGCTCCAAGATATAACAATAGTCCATTATAAATTCAGTGTTCTGATCGTTTTATGAAGCAGACATTCTTATCTATAAAGTGCTGTACAACAATGTGCCAAAATCTTGTAATGTGATTTTAAGTTTCAAATTTGGGATGCACATTGCATTCAATGGTGCATTAGATTCTTGTAAATATGGTAATTTAAAAACCAGGGATTTCACCAATGCTGCCATTGGCATCATCAGTTAATTGAAAGTCTGGTTTTTAAATTAATTTAAACTATCAACCACAGCAAAATATCAATTAAAATATGATAAAATAAAAATATGATCAATTTTTATAATATATGTAATATATTTTGCAGATATTCTATACTTCAAATGTTGTTGATCTAATGTGCAGGATTTTTATCCGTCAATTTTCCCCCAGCCAGCCAATATAATTTGTGTATTTTCCCGTCAGGTGCAGCTTTCCTCAGTTCTATGCATTCCAATAGATGTTCTCCATTTAGAATCTTGTCAGTATTGCAGATCTTACATGTGTTATCATTCATAAAACCAAATCTGTGTAGATGTTCCACTAGACAATCATGTCCAATGTACTTCAAATGTAAGATGTGTCATTTTCTGTGCACATTTCCTTTTTGCCTGATGCATTCTTCTCTCATCTTCCTTGTTAACTGAACAATGTCAGGGTGGTTCGCCAGCTAATTAAAGATGGCTCCTCACCTATCAAAAATTCTATCATGCAATGGTATGTAATTGTTCTGACAGGCAGTTCTATTCCGAGAGTCATCACCAGGATGCATGAATTATATTTTTTCAGCCTTATTTTCAAAATTGTTAGGCTCAAAGGCTTCCCCAAATGGTAAGTCTTGTGACCCAGGTACCATACATCTTAAAGTTTTACTGTAATGACGTATATGGCTATATTGGCATAAAAACTACCAAAAATCCTTCATTCTAAAAAGAGTAGCTGGCAGTAAATTGAGGAGCAATGTGGACAATCTTTATAAAATGTACAAAATTATATCGTACCAATACTAAAGTTTAGAGATAAAATTATATCAACCACAAGTAAAAACAGCAAATCAAAGATATATGAGATCTTTGGAAATTATTTACAATAGTAGTTTTTGTTTAAAATGATACACTCTGAGTAACTTATTAACACACTTCATTTGCTTTATAGTGAAGTGTGTTAATAAGTTACCCAGAGTGTATCATTTTAAATATGATGACTTCACTGTAAACAGCTTCAAGAATTATACATATAAGTAATTTTTGTACTTGTTTATTTTGCAACTTTGTGTATAGCTTTGCTATTTGATGTGTACATAATGTTTACAATTATTATTGTTCAATAATTAATGTTGAAATTGTAAACTACTCTTCTCTTGTATTGTAAAGTTACCTTTCTATGACTTTATAGGTATTCTGAGGGATTTCCTTCCAGTTCACTTTCAAGACTAAAACTTTAACTGATATTAACAGAATTGCATTTAAATGAGGCACCCTGGAGCTCAATGACTGTTATTGGTAGAGAAGTTATGGAGTATTAAGCCAAATCCCTGAAATCTAATCTAGCCAATGTTACCAAGGTAACTTGAAAGTTTTGAGAATGGACAACAATGAGTTGTGACAAGCCAGTGCATGTTTTCCTAGCTTTAAATTAAAGATTCAATAGCAACATATGCAAGTCTGAACGCTCTCCACCAATGTGTACTGCAAGCATTTCTGTGTATGTTATATGGGTGTTATTGTGGGTGACACTAGAATAGATCTCAAATGAGAGCATTTCTGTGCTATGATTTAAGTCTGGCATTTGGTGATCTTTGCCATTCCCAATCTACTTTTATAGTGGTTTACATATTTTAGGAAATGAAGACTGTGCAGGATGGCCTGCTACAGCAATCTATGAAAATGTGATGAAAACAGAGAGTATGTTGTGGTATCATCATCGTTGTACATATTATCAGATTCAAGAAGCTCTGAATATTGATTCAGCTACAGTGAAAACTACACTGGAAGAAAAATTTAATATTAGGAATATATATACATATATATCAATATGACCCAGAAACTAAGCCATTCATCAGTCTGGTTCTATCCAGGAGAAAATCTCCAAACAAAAAGGAGGCAAATGAGAAGTGTTGGGAAAAAGATGACCTGTTTTCTTCTCACTAGTGCCCATGTTGTGACAGTTTCACTAAAGGGACAAATAACTGTCACCGTCAGAAGATACTTCATAAAGTGCATTCCCCAAGTCTTCAGTAGCATTCTAAGACTAGTCTGCTTGGAAACTTGTTGCACCATGACAGTGTCTCTACCCGCACTGCACTGGAAACAACACAATTTCTGCAGTAGTCCAATGTTTGTCCCCCTACTGTTCAAATTTGGTCATGTTACTTTTTCTATTCCCAAAATAAAAGAAAAAAATTATGGTCAATGATTTGAATCACTTGAAGTCGCAGTGAAGTCATGAAGAATGTATTTGTGCTCTGTCCATAGAAGCATGGCATTCAACATTTACAAAATGGTTTGTACTGATGAAACATTGTATACAGGAGAATACTTTAAACGTCAGATTGCATTTTGTAAAATTTTATTGCTTTCATTTAAAAATTTCAGAGTAACCCTCATATATGTACAAGCTTAGATATACAAGGCACATCTGATGGTCACTATGCCACAGATGTTATTGGCAGTAATAGCATAAAGATTAATGTGGGGAAACTATATATATCAATAAAAATGTATTGTTGTTAACAATACAAAATTGCAATAGAATCAGATAAAAGGTACATTAAAAATTCAAGGTTTTAAAGTAAATAATTCATCTGCCTTATATATAAGATGATCAACTTACCAATTATAAAGCTTGTTTAAATTCATTATCAATGTTTTCACACTATCATCCAAAATATTATCAAATTTTAGATCCATAACTTGAAAATTATTTAAAACTTAATGCATTATAAGGAATATATATATATATATATATATATATATATATATATATATATATATATATATTTATATATAAATGTATATTTCCTCTGGTATTCTATAGTAAATTTTATTTCTGGTACCATAACTGATTACATTCTTTTTTTATGTAAAGCAAACACTGAAAAATGTACAAATTTATTCCAGTAAGAATCTTCAATTTAACAAAACAAAGGTCTACAATGTGCTTTAAATGACACTTTATATAAAATTTGAATAGCTTTCTTTTGTAGTAACAAAACATCATTTATGCCACTAATGTTACCCCATAAAATCAAACCATAGTAGAGCATAGAATGAAAAAGAGCAAAATATACGCTAGGAATGTAGTTTTCAGGTACAACACATCTTGCATTTTTGAGTAAATACAAAATGCTAGACAATCTATTACATACATGATTTATATATCTATAACGGTACCTAATAAATAATATCATGAGTATCTGACATATCTGAACAAATTACATGATTTAAATTACAGATGAGATTTTGAGTTTTATCCTCATTAATTAGAAAACCATTGTCTCTAAAGTTACTAGTTCGTTCCACTGAATACAACTTAAATAAGAATTAACATTCAGAAATGTAGCATCATTAGCAAACAATGTGGTATAAGAGTTTGTACTGTTTTAAACATATCTGGTGAAATCATATTTCCACTATTGCCATTTTTTTTCCGTAAAAAACTTATTGATTAGTTTCCAAGCAGCTTGACTTATTATTGACCTTCTGGATAAAATTCATATTAGACATATATTGGCCATTTTTATAGCCTCCCTATAATTGCTAAGAGTCTTATACAATCATCCTACTGCAGTATTACCATTTGATAAATATATGTAGTACAATAAATCTTAATTTTATCTTTCATAATCTTAAGGTTATTATTATACCATGAGAATATATCCACATAGTTAGACTTCACAGATATCAAGGGACAATAAGCCTCAATTACATCAATAAATACATTTTTTAAAAACATCTCTAGTCATGTGATTATCGTTACATATAGTACTCCAATCAGTGTTTGCTAGTACATATTTAATTAGTTCAGTACTACACATAGTGAAATTTCTAATGTTTAAAGTCCTGGTATTACATGTAGTATCAGTATCAACATCATTAAACAAGATTATGACAAGATCATCATGATCATATTCTTGTATGTATTGCATGAATAATGAATTTTGGGAGATGGAATTATGTTTATTATATAGAATGTACAGAGGTTCCTTATATAGCTGGCCCTGGATCACACATATGTATGCTCTGGGCACTATCTATTACACTGGGGGTTTTTCCATTCTAAAAGTTCCGCATTATTTATGACGCGTGACAGTAACATACATATGATAACTACTAATCTTGAAAGTGGTGTCCATCTGCTTTAGACATTCCTGGCATCTTCAGATGAAATTTCCATTTACATGCATTCCTCCATTAGAACATTTCTTTTTCTCTTCTTAGGTTTAGTGTATATTGATACTATTGTCCCAAACTTATTAACCAGACATCTAACAGTCTCTCTACCTGGAACTGGAATACCAGGAAATTTCTCCTGAAATTGTCTACACACCAGTATACATGATTCAGTTTTTACATATGTACCATACATAAAAATCTTTGTTCAAGCGTAAATTTTTTGGTAGACATTTCTGTGAATAGTAAAAATAAAATAATGTAATAAACTTTCACTTTTGAGATGCATAATGAACAAAACTGTAACATAAGGCAGTAACTGACACAATATAACACAGCTGATAAACTTAGCCTTCAGCAGGGTCATTAACTGATAGTGCACTACGGAATAATACCATGGTCACTGCAGTGCAAGCAAACTACTCATATACACAATTTATGGCCCAGCTATAAAGGGAACGCAAGGTATATTAAATAGAAATGAACTGAGAGTTGTTTTGGTTTTAATTGCAATGTTGGAAATAAAAGTATTTAATATTCTTGAATTGGCATAGGTGATTGGTTATGATAATTTTGCTATCATTTTCATGCAACAGGTAATGGCCACAGAGCTGTCTCGCACACTGGTGTGTACAGGTGAGGAAGCTTCAGAACATTTGCTGAACTTGTCACCATTTGAGATGAAGAATCTTCTATATCATATCCTTAGTGGCAAAGAGTTTGCCATTAGCAGTGGTAAGTTTGAATTGAAATGCACACATTCCTTTTCTCTGAGTCCTAAATTAGTGAACCTAATAATATGTTGGAAGAAGGAACTTGCTTCAGTTTTAAAAAACAAGTTAAACACAGAGGTAAACAAGCTTCAACTTCCTTTGAGAGGATTAACTTTCACATGTGTAAATGAACATTGAGAGAGTATAATCAATTATAAGGGTGGTTTGAAAAGTTTCTGCCACAGATGGCCGTGCAATTGGTAAGATAATTGTTTTTTACATTGGTACATATGCCTTAAGTATTCATTTGAAATATCATGTAACACTCTTATGCTTCACTTACCTGCTTTTTCTTTAAAATATGCTTTGCTGGCATAAACCTTGCGAATCACAGCCTCTAAAGGCCAAGGTCACTCAGCCAACCAAGAAGATCAAGGCCACAGTCCTTTTGGGACTATGAAGGAATACCCTTCATTGACTTCAAGGAGCGAAACACCACAGTAAAACGGGAGTATTATGCTGGCGTACTGCACAGGCTACATGCTTCCATCAAAGAGAAAAGGTGAGGCAAGCTGAGTGGTGCTGTACGCTTTCTTCACGACAACGCGCCTATGTACACAGCTCTTGTTGCAAAAGATGATGTGAAGAAATGTGGCTTTAAGGAGATCGATCATCCACCCAAAAAGTCCAGATCTAGCTCCCAGTGACTATTTCCTCTTCTCAAAACTCAAGAAGGACCTTCAAGGAATGAAATTTAAGTGTAACGAATAAGTGATGGATGCTCTTCATGCTCAATTTGCAGACAAGACTACTGATGACTATTTTTGGGAGGGGATTGAAATGTTAATTCAAAGATGTGAGAAGCGTATTACAATAAACAGTAACTATATTGAAAAGTGAAATATAGTTTTTGTCTTTATCATACCTAGAAAATGATCAGGTCAGAAGCTTATGGACCTACCCTCATACATATGAAATAGAAACATCTCATTTTATTGAAACATTTACCAGAAATCTACAGAACAAAATCAAGACGTGGTTACTTTGCTTTATCAATACATTTACCATGTAACGTCAATCCCTTCTCATGAAAGAGTGCCTCACTAGTTGATTACCTCATATATGTCTTCTTGATTCTCATCAAGGTGGAAAAACAGCGTTCGTTGGTGACCATTGGTGCTGGTAGCGTTGCCAGAAATACATTAAGGTAGATTTAAACAAGACCACTTGACAGTTGCAAAGGACAGAGCTTCCATTGCGCATGTGGCAACTGCTCCAACCGACTGAGCCGATGATGGAGGGATTTCAACTCTGCCTTCATCGTCGTTAAATGAGTAGTTGGTCTGAAGCATAAAATGCATGCAGCTTCTCAAGTCCTGTGTTCCTTTATATGTAGTAGAAGACAAGGTTTTTATAAAGTACACTGTGTTTCAAGAACCATTCTTGCAATGAAGAATGAAATAATTCAGAAACGGCATGAACACCGCATTTTGTAGTAAGCATCGACATCATCACCCATATTCTGATTGTCGCGATGTGCTTGTGTGGTAGAAATACTTGGCCTTTTTTATTTCAATTCTATTGGATGTCGCCAAGTTCTTGGCTTCTAGGAAAAGCTGGTTGAAAGAGTAATTAGGGTTTTTTTTTTTTTCTCATCGCTTGAGCGCTTTGGAAATTTACCTGGAGCTACTGCACATTTTCCACTCATTTTATTACATTTTAATTTGTCTAATATATATTGCGATTTCGTGCTTTGTTGTAACAGAAGTAACCATACTTTGACTCCTAAACCCAAGATTGCGGGTTCAATCCCGGTCAGGATCAATGGATTTTTTCGGGCGTAAAACTCCTTCCTTCTGAAGGGAAGTAAAGGTGGGTCCCATGTTGCAGATTTGCAGCATGTAAAAGAACCTCAAGCCTGAAAGATGAGGCTCTGAGCAAAATTTATCGGCCGTTTCACGCCTTGTATTGAATGGAATGCCAAAGACCCGAAATGTTAAAGACTGTCCGTAAATAAACCAAATTAACCAAAAAGTTGTAACTTTTTTTGGGACAGGGGTAGAGGCTTAAGCCCCAAATATGCCACTGCAAGTGCCTGAAGATCATAAATAAAAGTCATTCATTCATCATCACCATCATCACATACCCACGGGCAGACTCGTGAACGGTAGTTCTGTAGTTCGATTCCTGCCAGAACTGTCCTCCCTGGTTTTATTTCAGGTTTCCCCTCAATCCTTATAGATGCCAAATGTCGGGGAGGTATGCTAAACTTAGGCTTGGAATTTCACATTTCATCTCATATATCATCAGTGTCCACCACCTGTGATGCCTGAGTTTTAATCACTATTAAAAAATAATATATGATCATAATCAACTGCTGAGATTTGGCATGAGACCTGTTCTGAATATAATCTCATTTGCTGCAAAGAAAACCTCAGTAGGGTTGACTATGACATTAATAAATAACTGTAATTTCACTGTGGGTAGACTTCCTATATATTCCAAAAGCAGTCTGTTATTGTCTTTTATAATCTTCAAATCTATAAAGGGAGTCCATTCTTTTCAATTATCAATGTAAATTGTATTGATATTACCAGTAAATTTAATAATTTTAAGGTATCATTAATCAGGTATTTAGGTATAATGCAAATATATCAGCCCTGGTGGTTTAGTGGTAAGCATACTTGTTTTGAAGACCTAAGATTGTCGGCTCAATCCTGACCAGGGTCAATGAATTTTTTCAGGCATAAAAATCCTAAGTATGGCTTGCTTTGAAAGGAAAGGAAAGCCATGAGTCCCATGTTGTAATTGTACGGCATGTAAAAAAAACCTAAAGCATGAAAGAAGAAGGCTCCAAAAAAAATTTATTGGTCATTTCATGCCCTAAATTGAATGGTACCCTGATGACTTGAGATGTTAAAGAGCATTTGTAAATAAACAAAATCAATAAAGTCCAGTCAGATTACATGTTTTGTAATAAAAATTGGAATTGCATACAAGAAAAATTTAACTGCAGGTGCCATGATATGCACTAAGAGAAAGAATAAATATGAGATCTAACAAAATGGGGATTAAAGGTTTTGGTAATGAGGAAAGCTGAAGTTAAAAAATGAAATAGTTTTAGTGCATTTTACAGTGAGAATATAAATCTCCAATTTAATGGTGGGCAATCCACAGAAGAAGCATTAGAAACAAGATAAAGTTGGAATATATATATTTATAATCCATTGTCCTTCCCCCTCAAATAAAATATATTTCAAGTTACCAAGATATATAATGTAAATGTTCC
Source organism: Metallyticus violacea (assembly GCA_030762175.1). Taxonomy (NCBI): domain Eukaryota; kingdom Metazoa; phylum Arthropoda; class Insecta; order Mantodea; family Metallyticidae; genus Metallyticus; species Metallyticus violacea. The sequence goes on from CM060844.1 coordinate 7,040,561, forward strand.
AGTGTATTAATTCTTATAGTTAAAAACATGTTAAAGCTTTTATACGTTTCCTTAAATAAGAACACAGTAGTCCAAAAGAATGCATACACATAAATTAATATCTCTCCTCTACACACTCTTTATACTTCATTTACATTTGAAGTGTGGAACCGATTTCGAAGACATATCATCTTCATCCTCGGCCAACGTAAGGACAGATGACATATTTAACTTATTTTATAATATGAGGTTCACTGTGTTAATTCCATATATAATTTTTAAAAAAGGACAGCTTTTTAAAAAATTTTAAATTAATATATCTTCATTTATAACTATTTATGAACAAACTAGGATGATGCTTTGAAATTGCTAAACCAACAAGATAGGGAAATTAAATTCACTTATAAAACAGAACAAGACAACATGATTTCTTTCCTTGACTTAAAGATTGTAAGAACAGGCAATAATTTGAAATTTGGAATATACAGAAAGGATATGCAGACTGAAAATTACATAAAGTCCAGAGGCTTCAACCCCACAGCACACAAAATGCAGTTCTCAACAGCTTAGCACTTACATCATTAACATACCCACGAATGAGTTTGAATACAGCAGAGTACTCTTGCATGATACAAACGGCAAAAATCAATGGGTATGGCCAAGAAATTGTAGAGAAGAAAATCAAGAAATTCAAAGAAGAGAAGAGGCTAAAACAGGTTACAACATTGTTAGCAAAAAAAAAAAAACTATTATCGACAAGAAATTTACTTATCATCCCTGGGCCACCAAAAATATTCCAGAAAATATTCCAAGAGTTTCGGATTACTTTGTCCCCAATGAGCAAATTCAGCCTAAATAATCTGCTCAACTCTGGTAATAATGATAGAATACCTGTTGAGAAGAAGCCAGGAATATATAAAATCAACTGTTCGGGATGCAACAAAGTATATATTGACAAGACAAAAGAAGCATGGGAATTAGGCTAAAGGAACAATGGAGAAACATTAGGTACAATCAGATAGATAAATCAATGGTTGCACATCACTTTTGTAGAGATAAACATGATATAGAAATGGATGTCAAATTATTGAAATTCATAGATAGACCTTTGGAGCTGGGAAAATGGGGGGGGATTATAAAACAATATGAAGATAAGGTTATAACTTCAAGATCTCAACAGAAGATAAATTAATCCAAAAATTCATAAAATTTCCTTGAGAGCTACACCAAGTCCATCCAACCAACAACAAATCAGGCAGTTGAATCACAGCTGATGATGCAGACAAAAGCCTGTAAACTAATAATTCATTGGTAAGTGGAGCATAAGAGTATTAAATCAACTCACTAGCTAATTAAGAATAAATTAATTGCTTCATTGTATTAGTTCTGACACAAAATAAATTTTAAATTTAAAACTATTTCTGTTCCAAAATAATGCCAAGTAGAATTTTTCCAGTTAATTAGTTATGCAGTGGTTTTGAAGTATAAAGTGCTAGCAGTGTGAATTTTTAGCTCATTCCATACACATATTTGGGATAGATTTGAGACTTATAGACCCCACACATCTACTGATATTGGCTGTTTAACTCTGTTATAAATTTTCTAATGTCATGATTTTTGTTTCAGTTGGAAGAGGTAACTTCTCTGTAATAAGCTGCAAGTCAAGTCGAGTAAGCAAAGTAAGTTTGTATGTTTTTCTTGTTGATAACAATCAAGATGAAGGAATGAGCTTGGCGCTAAGATTAATGTGCATTTGCACCAACCTCAGTTTTTGGTACATCACAGTAAAGTTATAAGTAGAGCCTGGCTTTTATGTAATTACATATTTAATTCTACATATTAATGAATGAATAAAAGGCAAATGTTGACGAGATACATTTTTAGGAATGTTGTCCATAAATTTTATTTTACATTTTTAACATACTTGGTATAATATTAAATATTTTTACATATTTTAACATTGAAGAATTATTATAAATTATTCGGTTTATTTTGCATTTCTATTGAACTATCCCATACAGTGGCAAGAAGGGAAACATAGTTTAAATGCTAATGTGCTACTCATACATTGTTACATTCAAAGCTAAATTGCACTAGTTTGATGCAGCCAACAATGACTTGTTTCAAATGTTTTTCTTGTTCTCAAAATGCATCAGAATTTGTAGCAGTCAACTGTTAATCAAGGCACCAGTCTGTCATCATTATCATCCAAGCTGAAAACATGGATTTCTATTTACAGTGTGTTCACAACAAATGGAAAAAATCTTCAGCCAAACATGTGATAAACATATTGGAGTACGATGAAATCTCAAATTGAACAACATTTACGAAGCAATATACATATTAGAAACAAACAACAGGTTTCTTCAAAGAAACAGGCCCTACTTATACAGTTGCAGGGGCAACTTACATCACACACACTGTTACAAACAAATGTACATTGCATTGGTTGCAGCAAACATACTTCAGGAACCTGAATTTAAACATTACCTATAGAAAAACTGCAACCGCAATATTCTGGATGAGTCAATCTTCAGGAAGAATTACTTAGATTCTTGTTATGTTGACATCTTAGAAAAAATCAGGATTGATATAGATTGATATAAATGATTCATATATATGGATTTTTGCTAATGAGATGACAGATACTTTAGGCCATTTAATGGCAAAATTATTGTGGGCATCTGAACTCTGAGGCTGCATCTAAACCGTGTTTAATTTCATATAAGCCTTTGGAGGCAATAAACAGTATAACAATTGCAAAATTCATTAATGATGCTCTTAAGGTGCTATGGCCAGCTGGCATTGAAGATGAAGGGTCCTTACATTATATACAGATGCAACAACATACTAGTTGAAAGCAGGGAAATTCCTTAATGTATTTTATCCACGCTTAGTGCATGTTATTTGTATGGCTTATGCATTGCAGCAAATGGCAGAGATGGTTAGAGATAAATTCCAGGAAGTAAATACACTGATATCAGCAACGAAAAATATTTTCTTGAAATGTGCCTATTGTGTCAATGATACAAGCAGGTGATCATAAGGTGGGCAACTTGGATTAAAGCTGTGATTTTCCATAGTAAGTACTTTGAGGCTGTGAAGTCAATGATGGCAAACTTTTCTTCTTATCCTACAGTATCTGTGAGTGAATCCTTGTCAGCATTCAACAGTTATAAAATGCTCAGTTCAGTTGGCTTCCCAACAGTATCAAGAAACTGGAGACTTTAGGTATGCCTCTCCAAGAAGCCATGGGAATAATGGAAAATGCAGTTCAGAAAGTCAGTGTTGTACCAGGTGTAGTTTCCACTAAACTGAATAAGAACCTGGATACTCAACTCTTCTTACTTTGTCTCACATATTTAATGGTAAAATGTAGACTCCCCTGAGAATATTATTGCTAGCACAATCCCAAAATTTTGTGAAAGGAAAATTATCAAAGAAATTTGAGACTAAAATGATTGCACATTAGAACATCAAATGTGCTTTAAAAGTAATACAATATGATATGTAATTATGTACATTACAGTACATAATTACAGATCACCAGATGTAAACCTCAACAAATTTAAAAGTCAAGATGATAAAAAATACAGTATCTTACGTCACTTACTGTTATACAAAAATTCAGTCACTCTGCTGATGAAAAGACAAAAATCTTGATGACGTAACCTTCCACCATTACTTCATAAACGTTATATCCACCGCTGTGCTGCTCTACATACTGCATTGATGTCTCCAGTGCTTTTGCTGCATCTAAATAACTCCAGATAATAAGGCTGCATCTGGTTCATCTGCTACATCTTCATATGGCTGACTTCTAGGGAAACTATTTCCTGATCAATCATAGCTTATCTTCTGTGTCAGCTGGTAACCACTGCTTCACATCTATTTTCTCTGCTTCGTCACAGCCTGGGCTTTGCTTCATGAGATGTCAAACTTCAATTCTGGTCTCCTCTGCTTGGTCATAGTGATAGTCATGGAAACAGTTATGACCAACTCTTATCATTTTTAGGTATGGCGCTCCTCTATTACCTTCTCAGTCACAGTTCTACAAAATTCTATCTTGACTTGGTTTTTCTTCCAATCCCTTATCATTGCTTTTCTAACACCGAATTCAGTTGCTAATTTTGTCCCACTTTTGCCTGTACCTAAGCATTTTAAAACATCAAGTTTATCTCCTAATGAACAGAATGATGTTTTTGCTTGCCTGTCAGCAAAAATTAAAACCACTTCACTGGGTAAAAAAACATAACTAAGCACCATACAGTACAGTAAATTCACTAAAAGCATACATGACTTGTGATTGATCCTATATCTGCAACTCAAATGAACTCAGAACAAGCAACTGATCGAGCATTCAAATCTTAGTTCCAGGAAGGTGAACAAAAAATCCATGAGTAATGTGTCCAAGTGTGAAAGATGTTCATGAGCTTGTTTTCAACAATAGCATTCATTGTTGCCAAAATAACACCCCACATTACAACAATTTAGTACAATTAACTTGTAGACTTCGTATACATGCTATGTGGCCTAATTAAATTGATTATAAATTAACCTTATTAATTTGAATTTTTTCCAATCCAAACAGGCTTCAGTCCCAATTAGTTTGGACTGGGGGGGGCTATACTGTATATAAAAACATGTTGTTGGATAGAAGACTGTGCGTGACAGCAGAACATTTGGAAAAGTATATTATAATTAATTGTGCATATCCTTCCATTGTAACTTAAAAGCTAAATGGGGGACACTCATCTTTCAGTATTTGTGCATTCATTTCAAAGTTCTAAAATTAATTGTAATGTAATATTTGTTGCAGAATTAAACTGATTAATATAATCTTAATTTCCTAGCTGTAACATTCTATTTTCTAGCAAAGAAATTAAATATTTAATTTTACATATAATTGCTTCATTGCATATTTATTAACATATTTAACCAAATAAAATGTAAATTGGAACTTGCACAGTGAAGCCAATCATATAAGTGATATTATTGTATGAGATTTAGTTGAACTACACACTCTTAATGCTTCACTTACTTGTCATAATATATTGAACTGGTTTCGAGAACATTTCATTCTTCTTATCATCCAGGCTAAAATTCAACTGAATTAGAACTGAGTTGAATTTTAGCATGGCTGATGATGAGAACCAAATGTTCTTGAAACCGGTTCAATATTTTATGAAAGTAGGTGAAGCATTAAGAGTGTGTAGTTCAACTAAATCATATAATAATATCAATTATATTTAGCCAATTATAGGTACATACTTATGTACATATTTCTTAAATAAATATTATATCAAATCCATGATCTAGGTATAAGCTTTACCCCAGCAAATTCATATTTCTGGTGCACTCAGCTTGGTTTCAACTTTGCTGATACTTTATCACAATAAAGTTAACCGCTCATTAATGAGCAGTAAAGTGAGAAAAAACATAGTTTTCTTCTAAGAATGGAGCTTAATGACTATACATTTATATTGTATCTTTGATATCTACAAATAATTAGCACAATAAGTGAGTACCGTGTAACAATCAGGATCCATTTAAAGAACCAGGTGACAAATCTTTTCGTAAAAGATTGCAGTCATTTTGTTCTTCAACTGTCATGGAATGGTCTATTAATATGAAGTCCCCCTGCATACGGCCATTAATGGGATGTTGTTTAAATCATATGATTTTTTTTTCTCTATATTATTTATGCCTTTAATTTTTACAAAAGGGGCAAGCAAGATTTATTGCTCACATATTTGCAGTGATGTTGCACAGGACCCCTTTCTGGTCCTGGTTTATGAGATATGCGAGTGCCATTGGATTAATTATGGGAGATTAATTGGAATTTGTCTATGTTGAAATCAGTTCATAATTTTAGAGGTTGCTAGAGCCCTGTGTCTCTAGCTTGGCAATAAAATATTTTTCCTACCATCATTTGATTTTTTTATCCCAAAACATTCATTAAAGAATGTAGCATCAGTTTTTTTTTTTTTTTTTGTAATTTTTTTTAATTTTTGTTTAAATTTTAGAAAAGTCAAATTGGCAACTTCCTTGGAGTAGAGTGTGATGAAGCAGAAACTTTTGAGCCTGATCGACAAGGACAGTGGTTACGCAGACGAAGGCTTGATGGAGCACTTAACAGGGTGCCAAGGGACTTCTATCCTCGAGTTTGGGCAGTTCTAGAGAGGGTAAGAATTTCAAACTGTTTTAGTGGAGAAATAAATGTATTCTGGTTCTCCCAAAAGTCTTTGTGATAAAATCAAGCACATAAAATTCCCACAATAGAGTAACATATATTGCATTGTACATGGGTCCTCAAATAACAAAAGTATCAATTATACAGTCAGCGTGGACCTCAGTTGTAGTCAACTGCATATAAAGATGTTAGATAGACATTCCCATGTCTGGAAATCTATCACTTCTAAGTGAAAAAATAAATACAATATTATCTTGATGTAGAACAGAAGTTGTTTTAAAAGTCTGATAAAAAGTAAATTAAACTTTGGAAAGGGGGAGGTTGGATTTGCAAAGATCAAAAAATGTATCCAATTTTTTTTCTTTTAATTTACAAGAAAACTTAAGTGAAATTTACACAACATATAGCCACATCTTTCATGATTAATTTCTCAGCTTTCAATGCAATCTTTGCCTCTTCAATGGTTTATTTCACCTTTTAACATTGATAAGCACTGGAACAGTCAAAAAGAAATCAAACATGTTTAGAAACTATTATTATAATAGAAGAAATGGAATGGGTTTTTTTTGCACAAATCACCTTCACAGTAAACCCCATGAGCAATGATACACTTCTACCAGCATTCGTATCACTTTTCAGAATAGTCCTGCAATATGGTCACTTCTCGCAGAGCACGTCACATACATTCTTCACTTCTTTGGGCAAAGTGGTGAACCTCTGCCAGATTTCGACTTTTAGAAACAGTAGTAATAACTGTAGCAATACCTGGAGCATCTGGCAGATGAGTAAGAACAGACTTGTTATACTTTGTGAGCAATTCACTCATCTGGAGCAATCGGTGTGTTAGGGCACTTTCAAGATGGCAAAGCCAATTCTTTCCTTGCCAATGAGGCCTTTTTTGTAAAAGATGCCTAAAAATAGCAACATAATTCTCCTTATTACAGGAAGGAATTCAAAATCCACTAAGTTAGTCACAATCAACTACTACTCCTGGACAGCAACAATCTGCTATACGACTGGGAACATATGCTGTACTCCACAATGAAAAGGCAGAGAAGTTGCCTAAATAGCATGGTGAAGTCAGGCAATGTTTGGTTTCTTTTTGACTCTAATAGTATTTCTGTATAATAGAAATCACTGTCCTGTGCATGAAAAAATTAGTCAGTTGTTATCCTGTAGTCAGTACGAATAATGTCATTGACTTAAAGCATAGAATCAGTGCAGTGCCTGGGTGGTTGCTCCAATTTTCATCAGCCAATGGGATTTGACCTTCAACTTCCATATAGATATAAACCCAGTGTCTAACAGTGCTGATAATCACTGTTGCATCCGCATAAATTTTCTGCAGGCTTTCATAAATGTAAATCAGCATTTTACTATCCACATTCACAAATTCTATCACATTTCACTGTCTTATACACTCACACACATCAATGTGAGCCATTTTCTAAATGATTACCATCTATTGACTTATGAAGCTGTTGTTATTGCCAGCTATTTTAGAAGGTTTGGGAAATCATGTCAAATTCAAATTTCTTACATTACCAACAATGTGTGTGCATGCTTGCATGTGTATGTTAATTGTCTAGCAGCTGCAACTTTTATTTTTTTCTTGAGGAATTTTGGCATATAATGATCAATTACTAATAATTTATCAAGTTCATTAACCGGCAAAATTCAACCTAAAGCAAAAATTGAAAAATCTCTCTAACAGCCACAATTTTTGCTTTTTCTCAATAAAACCCTGCATATGTCATTGAAATAAAGTAAGAAAAATACTGTAAAATACATACTCTATTTACACAAATCTAATATACCTCTTTTTTGTCCAAATATAGTATTCAAATTTGTGGTGCACATTAAATTCGATGGCATATTAGATCTGAGTGCAAATTCATTCTTTAGTTCGCCAGTAACTTCATTTGAATTAATAACTTTTTACCACATAAGGCATTGCTGTAATTCTTGACTTTGTTACATTGTTTATTGGCCAATTATTGCATAGACTCCATAGAGCTTTTGAATAGTAGGTAGTCTCAAAATGAAGGACAAACAGAGAAGAACATTTTATTATGCTTCTTTCAAGCATAAAGTAAATATTTATGCTGAAAAAAATAGTAACAGAAAGGCAGGAAGAGAGTTCAATGATGTTGAGAACAACTTTCACTTGTGGAGGCAACAAAAATTGGCATTATTTGCAACTAAAGCTAGTAGGAAGAAATTCACTGCCATTAAAGAAAAAGTTTTGGAATTTGTGCATGAAAAGGAACAAGCAAGCAGTGTCCTTGTGACACCATAAGAAATACTTAACTTTTTCTTCTTAGCCCTACACCGACTGTTCTGACAACAGTACAAGTGATGAATTTTGTCCCAAGTGCTCCAAGATGTAACAATAGTTCACTTATAAATTCTATGTGCTGATTGTTTTATGAAGTTGATGTGCTTAACTCTAAGATGCCATACAACAATATGTCAAAATTATTTTTTATGATTTTAAGTTTCAAATTTAGTGTGCGCATAATATTTGATGGCACATTAGGTTAGCATAAATGTGGTAGTTTCTGAAAATCAGTAAAATCAGACTATTGTGAGTGGGTGTTTACCCCAAATTTAAAAATTGCTCCAATGACATTTGTGTGTGTGCGCGCGCACACTGTTGTTTCCTAAAATCATTAGGATTTGGGGTATACCTGAAAACAGAATTTTTGTAATTCCCAAAGACGTCAATAAAGGTGGTCTGGGGAAAATGTGATATATGGGGGGATTTTTATTGTTAGCATTAGCAATTGGGTGTTCCTGTCAAGCAATAAACATGGCATCATATGAAAGAGTATGAGGGGAATAGTCTGCGTATGTGCATGGATGAATAATAATCACCCTTATAGACAGCGGCCATCCTGCAGCTTTAGTACTGAACGGCAACAGAAAAAGCTGAATTATAGTGAATGTTGGAGCAATACAGAGCAATATACAAATCTTAAGTGGTAATGTATGTACTCTATCAATCTTGGTAGTGTAAAGTGTATAATATAGAGAGAACACAACGGTTTCTGAACACAGAAAAACAAGTAATCATACAACCTAAAATTGACTATGTAACTTTCACCTTTCGTTTCAGTTGTTATAGAGCTAAGTGTAGTTGGAAACATTAAGATAACAATTATACATGTAAAGAAATTAATAATAATATGGAAAAAACATATATTTTTAATTAAAATGCTAATTGGAACTTGCACACTGAAGGCAATAATATCAATATACTTTTAAGCCTGAGAGTTATGATTTTACTACATTCTCTGTTCTGGCTATGTAATAACCTTCACAAATTCACTTGCTGAGGAATTCACTTAGTTTTACAGCTGCTGCTTGACAAAAATTTTCTACTTGCTTTAAGAATTTAATGCCAGATTAAATTGTAACCACACTATTTTTATAGAAGCACTTCAGTACACACTAGCAATATAATCACTTTCATTCATTTCATAAAAACTGAAAACCCATCCAAGCGACAATATCACTGATCATGTGATAAATGCTGAGAACATGTAGAGAAATAGTTGATCACATAATGGCACCATGTTGTGATATTATGCTGCCAACAGTATTTAAGTGGGAACTCAATATTTAGTGAAAAACTCCCTAATTTCAGGTCATGTCATGATTATATTGCAAAAATTAGAGATAAGCTAAAATTGCAATATCATTTTGATGTCAGTGGCCCCAAATTAGTCAAAATTATTTTCATTTCCATAACATTTTATGTGTTGAACAGTAATATTGTAACTGGAAATTGAACAAAAAGTCGTTAGGTTTATTTGCTGATTGTTTTATACAAGGTTTTTAACATGTTCCATAATTGCAGGTGTGACAGAAGGGGGATAATCAGTGAAACTGTTTCTACCATTGCCCTCTGTCCACACATATTTCTTAAATGCCTCTAAATATTAGAGATGGTCCTATTTTATGCAAAAGAAATTAAATTTTTGCTCTTTGTTTATAACACACATTGCTTATTAAGTGTATCATGTCCATTTAACATAAGAAAATAAAATTAAATGAGACAGGGTGCAAAAGTTAAAAAAATACTATTCATAAAATATTGTTTTTTCCAAAATAAAATGCCTTAAAAATATGTGAATTGCTTAATGAAAGCCCCTTATTCATAATATTCAACTACAATTTTATCAATAATTGCATTAAAAAGTAAATATTACACCTCTTAAAATTGTTTAGACTTAATAGAGAATATAATTATTTGTTACATTTGCTTGTTTGAATCTTAGTAAGTAACTGGGCTTGTTTATTTTCAGTGTCATGGCCTTGCAATTGAAGGTAGAGTACTTCCACAGCAGCTCACTCAAGAGGTATGAAATAATAAATATAGTATACATATGCACCCATAACAATCTTCCTTTAGTTATTAAGAGGTCTTGGAGTTTGTACCTATTCAAAAAGAAATTGTTTAAAATACCTTATTGAAATGTACTATAACCTAAATTAACTTATTCATTTCTAGAATACACATGATTCAAATACGTGATTGATTAATTCTGTAATGCACACCAACTACTTAGATATCCTCTCTAAATGGCATATGACTAAAGTAGCTCTTCATCCGGACCAATTTTTTTTAATATTTTAATAGATGACATCAACGAAATATCAACTGATTTCCCAAAGACAAATATGAGATTGTTCAATTAAATATGGTGAACATTTGTAACAGTGATGTTTAATATAAGTTTTGGAATAATTGAGTCGAATTTGTAACACTTACATCACTAATAGTTTAAGAAAGGAAAACTAAGATTCTGGAGCTAATCGCTCCCATTTTCAGTTCCAGATCGACTTCCGGCATTGTTCTTCGTGGTGGTTTGGTTTGTCTCTTGTGGCAGTGGGATGAACTTCCGTATTAAGATGTCACTTGATGGGATTTCAAATTTGAAAACGTTACTTTTGTTCTTCCAGATATAAATGCTTTCCCAGACTGCAAGTTTTGTTTTTCCTGTAATGTTTTTGTTTACAGATGATATCATCCTATGAGTTGCCAAAAAAATAAGCATAATAAACACCATTACAAAAAATGCAGAAAATTGTCAATAACATAGAATTGTGGGCATCCACCAAAGATATGGAAATAAACACTAAAAAGACAGTTTCCACAGCTTTTCACATTCTTCAACCCATTTCAGATGATTTGCAACTTAAAATCAATAATGAAATACTACAAGAGAAAGAACACACTAAATATCTTGGAATAACACTTGACAAAAAACTTTCCATCTCTGAACAGAAGACAGTATTGACTAAGAAAGTGAATGAGAAAAACAACATATTAAGAAGATTAGTAGAGTCAAATGGGGAGGATCCATAGGTGTCCTTAATTACATGTACAAAAGCTACATAAAGCCCAATTACTTTATAGAAGTGAGATAATGCCCACAATAAACAACCAACTTCTAAATTAGATGCAATGCAATCTAGGCCATTAAGAATAACAACAGGGCCTGTAAAAACACATCTATTACTGCAATGCAGAGCATAACTACAACCTGTTAGTTAAAACAGAGCTAGATATTAAAACGACAATATTGGGATAGAAATTAAAAAGTAATCAATACAGAAATAAGTTGTTTCATATTTCTGATAGCACAAATGATTAAAAACACAACAGATTTTCAAAAATTGCATACGGAAAGAAGATTTAGATACAGTTTTAAAAATAAACACTAAACCTGCCATTATATCAGCTAACCCTTTACAATATATTGAATTGAATTTATTGATCAATAATTTCTTTACATCAACAAATTTACAACATTTGCAACAACGTTTTACGTTTTACATTTGCTTTCATCTCATATTTACAATTACATCTGCATTTTCAATGTATCCTTTGTTGAAATTACAATGCACTACTAATATATATACATTAATACATATATTAAACTGCCAATTCTATTTGGCCCTAACCCCTAAGCTGGGCAGTCCACTAAAGTTGATAATTATATGTGTGTACATAGTATTTAATTCTTACATTTATAGTGCTGTTCTTATATTATTATTATTATTATTATTATTATTATTATTATTATTATTATTTCTTTTAACAGTTCACTTCCACTTATTTTTTACTTTCTCTAAATATTGCCCAATAATCTTACAGTTACTACTATGTACTATCTATAAAATATATAGATATCAGCATGAAACTAAATCTGGATACAATGGTCTCCAAGAGGAATGACCTAGCTAAGGTACTTAAATTGACAGCACTTTGTACTAAACAACTATTATCTGACTGATACATGGTGTAGAGTATATACAGATGGATCTCTTAAAAATGGAGAAGCAGGCTTGGGAATATCCTGTGAAGAATTCTCTCGATATACACCTTTGGGACAGTATGCTAACAATTTTGATAGGGAAATAATGGCCATTAGAGCAGTTTAAAAGGTGCTGTATAGACGTAACGTAAATAAAATAAGTGCTATCTTTAGTGACTCCAGAACATCATTACAAAGCATAATGAATTACACCAATATACCCAGTAATTAAGTTAAGAAAACTATATGATACAATCCAGATCAGAAATACAGAAGTAGTTTTACAGTGGATCTCAAACCATGTGGGATTAAAGGGGAATGAAATTGCTGATACTTTAAAAAAACACCATAAAATTAAAACCATCTTTTGAACTAGAACTTCTTTCTAAATTGAAACTCTTAAAAGATTAATAATTGAACAAGAACCATAAAATATCCAACAAAAACTTAAAGGAAAATCATATGAAGATCTAAGAACTTTCAAACATATTTTATTGAAACCAAGAAAAATTAGTGGAGCCCAATTTCACTTAATTGTTGGGCATGATTGCCTGTCAGAACATCTCTTCAGGATGAAATTAATGAAGTACAGCCATTGCCCACTGTGTAGAACATCTACTGAAGTGCAGCCAACTTGATAGCAACAAACAAATGGAAAAATTCTTTGTTGGGAAACTAGAGAAAAAATTATAAATATCCCACTGCCCACTACCAACCAACCAACCAATCAGTTTTTAAGATTTAAGTTTATTTTTTTATACTGGTTAATCTTTTAGCCCCCTAATATCTTTGCAAAGGACAGCTGTATAAATAAATAACTATACTATATTTGTCGCAGAATTAATGCATTAACTCTGTAGTATTGTATTTTACAGAAACTCTGAGAGAAGAATGTAAAATAAATCATTTTCTGTGTACCATAGTCCTCAAGTTACTAATGGCTAAAATTAACCAATAAGAAACAAGCATTCCATGTTACCTTAATATCAGCTATACCTTCAGGCTTCATCATAGGTGGTATGATGCAACACAAAACTCTCAGCTCTGCAAGGTATTTGAACTATTAAAAATTAGTGGACCTTGGAAATGCTTTATCTCTCTCTGAACACGATACCACATCGTGGCATGCTGCTTATTTTAAGATCATGGCATAAGCAAGGTATGCTCTGTTTATGAAGGTTATATGTCAGTGTTAAATAGCCGCCTTGGGTGGCTGAGGTTGTTAAGGTGCAGACTTGTGAGCGAGAGGTCTGGGTTCGAATACCACCAGGACTGTCCTCCATGATTGAGGTTTTTCCAGATTTTCCTCAGTCCTCATAAATGGCAAATGCCAGGGAGGTACCCTAAACTTAGGCCTGAAACGCTTCCTTCCTTAAAATAAATCCTTTTCCAATATATCATTTCATCTCATGTATTGTCGGTATCCATAGCCTATGGTGCAATTGTAGCAAAAACAGGCACTAAACACCGTTCATTCATTCAGTGTTAAATGGAGGAAGGTAGTTTAAGTAATTAAAGTAAAGAATTATTCAAATTATACTTGGATGCTATAGGCATTGGAGTGATTATACAGAATATGCTCTTACTGCTTGCAGGGATTTTGTATCTCAGTCAAAGCCAGCTCCCTCCCCACTCATGGCTGCCTGCCTGTCCTTAAAATTTGAGCAGTCACCAGTCTATGTCCATTTGCAAACACTTTACAGCAATGTATTTTTTAAGTAATTTAGAGGCCAATTTCAGAATATTGCATTTGAAGCCAGCAGTTAAATTTTTGCATAATACCTTGTCAGTCTCACAGTGTATATATATATTCTGATGCAGATGACTCCCGGAGAACTGAAGTTTGCATTAGCAGTGGAGACAGTGCTGAACTCTATTCCACAGCCTGAGTATCGTCAGCTGATGGTTGAGGCCTTGATGGTACTTACTCTTGTGACAGAGTATAATGTTGCCAGCTCCCTTGGTGGCATCATAACTGTTGAAAATCTTGTGCACAGAGCAAACCAAATCTTCCTAGAGGATCAGGTAAGAATAAGAAAATGACTATCAACTCACACATCAGAATCATTAGTTTTTCAAAGCAAAGAAAGTAAAAATGTCAAAATTTTGATTATATACTTCCAAAATAATTCTGACAAACTAAACACTGAAAATATTTCAGGAAATCATCACTTTAATGTGGTACAAAACAATAATTTAGGGGCTATGTGGAAGAAGGGTCTCAAGGAAATATAGCAAATTATTTGCAATAAAAGATTTAATACAATATGAACTTATACTCTTGAAGCTAGTAACAGTGAAGTAGTAAAATAATGTGATATATAGAGTTGGTTTGGTGGCAGTAAGTTTATTACAGTCATGTGTTGCTTGCGTACATTTATCATAAAACATGCTGTCAGGTGGCAGATAATCATTTTAATATTCATTATTACAGATAATATACTAGATAAATAGGTAGATAATGGGGTTTATTGGAGTTTTGTTGACCTTCCACATGTCAACCTAAAAGGCTTATTGTGAAACCCGATAGGAAGAAATGCTTTTACTGCTTCCCAAAACCTGTTCCTTGAATAAGTTGCAGTATTTTGGTTCCAATGTCAGCATTTGTTTATAGATCTTTCCTGATTATAGAAAGAGAAGTCTCTTTCTTATCAGAAATGGGCAATTAAACAGGATATGCTAAGCAGTCTCCTCATACCATTTGCACATTCTGCAAATAGGTTCATCTTTATAGAGTCCTACTTTACATAGAGTTTTCTGAAATGTCAGTATTAACGTGACTGCTATCCTTATTCCTCTTTTGTCCAATTTTAGGGGAGATGAGGAAAGAGTGTTCTTGGGCCTGGAAACAATTTTATAGCAAGTTTTTGCCCAGGATAGGTGTGCCTGAACAAGTAGGTTAACCCCGAATCCATGTTTTTACCACAGTCTCAGTGTGAGTACTGATTCCAACCATGGGTTCAGGGCCACCAGAGAATATCAGTACCCTTTTTTGCCAACTTATCTGCTTTTTCATTTCTATGAACATCCCGATGCCCTGGCATCCACTGCATTTCAAGTCTGTTGCAAGAAGCAGGGTAGTCAGGGCATTTTGACATCCCCATACAAGTTTAGAATTTACCTGTTTGGAAAGAAGTGCTTTGAAAGCATTTTGGTTATCTGTGAGGATGAGAATTTATATACTATGGTAACCTTTCTTAAGCCATCTTAAGAGCAAAGTTTTGGAAAAGCAAACCACTTGTGCCTGAAAAATAATATGCAAATAAAAGTAATTTAATTAGTTGCTAAGTATTATTAAATATATTGCACTTTCAATATTCCGACTCACAGAGATTAATATTGCACTTTGTCAGATTTAAAGTACTTTATGATATAATATACCATTATTTATGCATATCTAATGTGCCGTCAAATATAATTCACACTCCAAATTTGAAACTTAACATCATAAAAAGAATTTGGCATATTTGTACAGTGTCTTAAAGATAAGCACCTGCTTCATAAAATAAGAACATAGAATTTATAAGTGGACTATGGTTACCTCTTGGAGCACATAGGACAAAATCCACTCATGCTGTTGCCAACACAGTTGGCATAGATCAAAGATGAAAAAGTTAGGTATTTCTTATGGTGTCACTAGCCATAGGTTGCTCTTTCATGTGCAAAATCCAAAACTTTTTCTTCATTGTCAGGGTGTCTTTCTTTGCGAGGACCAGTGAATTTCTTTCTGCTAGTTTTAGTTGCAAGTAATGCCAATTTCTGTTGCCGCCACAAGCGAGAGTTGTTCTCAGCTACGTTGAACTCTCTTCCTGTCTTTCTGTTACCATTTTTTTCAGATAAAGAATTACTTTAAGCTTAGAAGTAGCACCATAGAATGATGTTCTCTATTTGGCCTCCATTTTGTGACTACCTAGTATTCAAAAGCTCTATGCATTAATAGGCTAACAATAAATGTAACAAAGTTGAGAGCAATGCATTATGATGTAATAAAGATAAACAATAAATTCAAATGAAGTTACCAGCAAACTACAGAACAGATTTGTGTAAATATTATAATATCAGTGCACAGAAAGTGAATATTAATGCTCAGTAAATAGCAAATAGTCTTGAATGAATACATATAATTTTTCTATAATCATAGCAACACAGTCATTTGTTGACAGCTTGTTTTTACTTAATTGCCAGCTTTATGAAACAGCAATTTGCCTTGTGACAATTTTATATGTGACATGTTTGTAAGTAGTTGTCACAATTGTCAACTTTTATGAAACAGGGCCCTGACTGAAATTGGCCATGTATGCCTGAAAGAACATTGAACTCTCCTTGTATTCATATTAATTTCTACAAGGGTGTATACTGTTACATTAATGCTCAATATGAGGTTATAAAATGTTTCGTTGCTTTCCAGATGAGGGTGAATGGTGATGCAACACTTTGTTGTGCAAAGCCAAAGGAACAGCGGGAAATGACTGCAAGTGGAGGGCTCCTCTGTGGTGGAGCAGCTTACGTTTGTCAACACTTCTATGACAGTGCTCCTAGTGGCAGTTTTGGCACCATGACATACATCATGCGAGCAGTTGCATCACTTCTGGATTGTCTCCCACACGATGGTGAAATGGATTGCTCTATCAGCTGAGAAACATTAGGCTAGCACTAGGTACATACCCAATGCCTTAAAGTCTGTTATATACTTATTTCTGTGAAAGACAGGGGTTTGATGTTGAAACCTTAAATGTAGTAGTACTATTGTAGCACAAAGATTGCAGCTATTTTGGAAAGATTGTGTTTTTTTCTATTGTTAGGCTCTCTAAGTTAAATGGTTTATAGAATTAAGCAGAGTAAAAAAAAGTGTAGAAAAGAGTAAAAGAATTTAATCTTTTCATTTAAAAATAATTTTTGTGAAGTAATCACAGAGTACTATCAGTATTTAATGCAATGTGCCAGTTTTATGAAAGCAAAATGTAAATCAGTGAATTCTACAATTTGTAGTTCTTAATATTAAAACAAGTAAATTTGGTGTAGGTATAATAATTATTTATGATACTAGAGTATATTTTATTCATGACTAGAAAGTTGGTACATAAGGTAAGTCAATAAAATGACTTGATTCAGTTGTACCATATAATATTGTTTCCATTATCTTCTTAAAAAATAATACAGCATCCTTGTCCATATTCAAAACTCAAGTACATTTTCAATGCAGTTACGTTTTTGCATATTTCATTAATGCAATAGCGATCTTGTTACTTTTCTGTAATTGATAATTAACATAAAGAACATGTTTATAAAAACATTAATTTTTTTAAAATATAAGGGTTATTTAAAAATTTCTCAGAATGAAGAACAAATGATAGCATAGCTTTTAGAAATTATTCTTATTTTTCAACAGTCTCCCTTGACACTAATGCATTTTGTCCAGCAATACTCCAAAGCCTTTATCCCATCACGAAAATCAGATTCCTCTCAGCCTGCAAAATATGCCTCAAATGATGATTTAAGCTCTTCATCAAATGAAATTTTCTTTCCACCAAGGAATTTTCTCAATTTAGGGAAGAGATGGAAGTGTGATGGAGCCAAATCAGGATAATAAGGCAGATGTGACAACAAATCTTCCCCCAATTTATTGATTTTCACTTGCAATAACATGTGTATGAGGGTGGTATTGTCTTGATATAAGATGGCTACTTTGATAAACCTGGTCTTTTTTCATGTATTTTTGTCTTTAATAGGTCCAGAAGGTTAGCATTACACTCCAGATCTTCCTGTGGTAAGACAATCAATTAGCAGTATATTATAGTGCATGTTGGTGGGTAACTGTAACTCATTATACTTCATAGTGCTGCTTTAGAGTCATTTAAGATGATAATTCTTTTTATTTATGTTAAGTCTATATACTCAATTTTCCACAGTGTCTCTAATGGCCATTATTTTGCCATCAACATTGTTAGCATATTGTCCCAAAGGTGTATATTGAGATAATTCTGCACAGTATATTCCCCATTTTTAAATGATCCATCTGTGTATACTCTACATCAGTATAAGTTGGATAATAATTGTTTAGTTACTAAGTCCAAAGTCTCTTGTGTTTTTAATTGCTGTATGCTGTCAGGAATGTGAAACCATTTATTCCTGTGTTGATTACTTTTTAATTTTTGTCCCATTATTGCCATTTTAACATCAAGCTCTCTTTTAATTGCAGGTTGTTAGTTATGCTCTGCATTGTAGCAATTGGTGTTGTTTTCATGGCTCCTGTTAGTATTCTTAATCACCTAGATTGTATTGTATCCAATTTAGTTTTAAGTTGGTTGTTTATTATGGATATTATCTCACTTCCATAGAGCAAATTAGGTATTATGTAGCTTGTGTCATTAAGGAGACCTGTGGATTCTCCCCATTTGACTCCTGCTAGTCTTCTTAATGTCTTCTTCTTCTTATTTACTCTTAGTTATATTGTCAAACTGTTCAGAGAAAGAAAGTTTTTTTTTTGTTAACTGTTATTCCAAAATACTTAGTGTGTTCTTTCTATTGTAATAATTCATTTTTTATTTTAAGTTGCAAATCATCTGTAGTGGGTTGAAGACTGAGAGCTGGAAAACTGTCTTTTCAGTGTTATTTCCATATTGTTTGTGGATGCCCATGTTCCAAGTTATTGATACTTTTCTGCATTTCATTTTATAATTTTTTGTAATATTGTTTATTGCTTATTTTTTTCCCATATAGTGATATCATCGGCACACAATCCCATATTTACCTTTGAGAAGTCAGCTGACATTTTGTTGATGCCATCTACGAAAATATTAAAAAGAATTGAACTGGAAACTTTGTGCAGGGCCTACTTTAGTCATATGCCATTTAGAGAGGAGTTTTTCCATTTTACAGCAATGTACTTTGTGATAATAGATCCATGAACCATTATTTTTGAAGTCAACAAAGAGAGTAAGCACTGTTTCTTTTTTAGATTAACTGTGAATTTCAATACACTTGATTAATCTGTCATTCTATTCCTTGAAGAAGTTTACTGTACGAGGGCTGTTTGATAAGTTCATGCAAAAATAAAGAACATATTATTTTTGAAAAAAAATTATTTTATTTTTCAACATAGTATTTTTTTTAATCTATACAATTATTCCAATGATTTTCTAATTTATTCATCCCATTCATAAAATGCAATTTTATCAGTTCTGCAAAATACTATTTTCTTCAGTGGCAACCTTTTCATTTGATGTAAATTTCTTTCCTGCTAGGCTACTTATTGTTGGGGAACAGGAAGTAGTTTACGGGAACAAATTCAGAGAGCAGGAGTATGAGGAAGGATTAAGTGCAATAATTTCAGAGTTGCTGTCACAGAATTGTGGTTTGGCATGTTATGGAACAGAACCTTTTTCTTAACCAAATGAAGACTTCAACTTTTTTACACTTTACTCCATTCACTTACACAAAAGTAAGATGCGTTTCGGGAGAATCTCTCCCATCTTCAGTTGCTTACTGAACCGCCGTTACTCAAAACTATGGCTGGACAGACGGGTGTTCCTGTGGTGACCTCTGTTGGTTAAAATAGGAAGTTGCTGAGAGCTCGTCCATGGGAGGAAACTCGAAATTCATTAGGTTTTCTGTATTTTTTAATATGAAAATTTTTTCCCAAGTGAATAACTCCAATGGGCTGTGAAGATGTTTTAGCAGTTTTATTCCTGGTTTTATTTCATGGTTTTTGGTCCAGAAGTGAGCTGCTATTGCTGATTTACCACCTGTTTAAACCGAATATTTCTAAAATGTTCTTTCCTCCGAATTTCCAAATTTCTTTTTGTTTTGCCTATATAGCTCTGTTCACAATCTGCACATTTTATTTCGTAAATTCCTGATTTTTGTTCTGGTCTTTTGGAGTCTTTTACTGTGCAAGAATTTATTAGGTTGCACAGCTATAGCTCTGTTCACAATCTGCACATTTTATTTCGCAAATTCCTGATTTTTGTTCTGGTGGTATGGAGTCTTTTACTTTGCAAGAATTTATTAGGTTGCACAGTAAAAGACTCCATACCACCAGAACAAAAATCAGGAATTTGTGAAATAAAATGTGCAGATTGTGAACAGAGCTATATAGGCAAAACAAAAAGAAATTTGGAAATTCGGAGGAAAGAACATTTTAGAAATATTCGGTTTAAACAGATGGATAAATCAGCAGTAGCAGCTCACTTTTGGACCAAAAACCATGAAATAAAACCAGGAATAAAACTGCTAAAACATCTTCACAGCCCATTGGAGTTATTCACTTGGGAAAAAATTTTCATATTAAAAAATACAGAAAACCTAATGAAGAGTTTCCTCCCATGGACGAGCTCAGCAACTTCCTACTTCAACCAACAGAGGCCACCACAGGAACATCCATCTGTCCAGCCATAGTTTCGAGTAACGGCGGTTCAGTAAGCAACTGAAGATGGGAGAGATTCTCCCGAAACGCGTCTTACTTTTGTGTAAGTGAATGGAGTAAAGTGTAAAAAAGTGAATACATAAGTTGAAGTTATATTGCCACTCCATTGTCAACAGCTTTGTAAGTACAATATTTATATCAAATGAAGACTGTTTGACTATGCCATTTAATTGCTGCAGTAGCATAGAGTAATATTTACTGATTATGGTTTTGTCTTTTTTCCCAAAAAAACCAATCGAAATTATGCCATAACAGTCCCAAAACGTAGTCAGTTTCCTATTGAGGATATTTCTTTTTACCTGCTCGTACCTTCATTTATAAAAATAAGAAGCAGTTATATGAAATTTTAATTGGTTTCCAAGATATATAATTTTTTATAATATCTATTTTAAATAAATATTTTAATGAAATTGCTGTATTTTGAAACCTAGATGAGTTACAAAAACTTCCCTTTCTATATTTGTAGCTCTTTATCATAGAAACATGCTATAGAAGTTTCATATCATTTTTAATAGTGTGAGAGGAATATGCAGCAGAAAATATAAAATGTCAAATTGAGAAAAATGGCTTTAAAGTTTACAATTGAACTTTTACATTGTTAATATTTAGAACTGTCCTGGTCCACACTTGCCAACCTCCTCATCTTCTCTTGTTTCTTCTCTCCTTTCTTGCAGATTTTTTCATTTGCTCTACCATTCTCTCTGCTTTCTTGATACATATACAGTCCTATTCTTGAAGTTGTACTGTTGTGTTGTAACCAGGGTCTATTGATAGTTCACTCAAAACTCGTAATTCTTCCTATATTCCCAGTGTTAAATGTTAAAACTGCATCAAATGCACCAGGACCAACACTGTTTTTGGTACACAAGTCCACAAACACTATTGAATGATTCGTTGATATTCTGTGTTTTTCCATGTAGACATTTTTAGAAGGTCAGAATTAGATAGATCCCTTTATATTGACCTTATTGCCTCCATCACTGCTAATATAAGTCCATGATGTTTATAATTTGGCTCTTGTCTGTTGAATTTACACCAAAAGTCATGATGTTTGGAGCATTAATCATGTTTGTAGGTTGTCATCAGTTGATAGCTCATGAAAATATGTGACCCAAACTGCACTTCTCAGGCTCTGAAGATCATGCCATCCCATAATAATTTTGCAGTTTGTCAACCATGCTATCAGTCTTCTTGCTGCTCCTAATCCTTTTCCATCTGACAGTTTCTTCTCAACCATGCCTTGTTTTATTTTACATGGACATGAACCCACATGTTTTTTAATGTGGCCTATGCATTCTATTTTTCAATATGTTGTTTTTCTCCATAGGTTTACTTTCTACTACTGTCATGAAATCTTTGCTATTTACATCTCCTAAATGTTTCAATTGCATGACAGAAAGCACAGAAGGAGGCATGGTTACTAAATGGCACCATCTTAGAAAGTAATCAATTTGGAACATTATATATTTGAATTTAGATTTCATCTTTCTGTATAGTAATTATAAGATATTAGAAATGCAAAAATAATAAAAATCTCAATTTTGGTTTCACTATTAATTCAATTTGGAATCTAACACAGTGAAACACTGGAATCACCAAACTGTTGATTATCAAAAAAATTTTAAAATCCAGAAACAAAAAAGAATCAAACCAATACAACTTTGAGTGATTTAGCAAGGGAAAAAATAAAAAAGTTCACTTACCACCCATCAGCCAATAAGAAATTTCAAAAAATTTTCAAAGAGTGCAATATCATCTTAGCACCTCAAAACTGATACAGTGTAAAAAATGTATTGAAATTAAACAAAATAGATTTCACGCCCAAAGAGAAAAAAGTCTGGTATTTACCAAATTAATTGT
Source organism: Metallyticus violacea (assembly GCA_030762175.1). Classification (NCBI taxonomy): domain Eukaryota; kingdom Metazoa; phylum Arthropoda; class Insecta; order Mantodea; family Metallyticidae; genus Metallyticus; species Metallyticus violacea. Next base: position 7,063,344 of record CM060844.1, read on the forward strand.
CAGGATTGTGAAAAAAGCTATGTAGAAATAACAAAGAGAAATATAGACATTAAGTTGAAATATCCTACATTAATGTGTTCAAGTTGTTAACACTAACTCCACTTACTTTTTTAAAACTTTGGACTAGTTTCAGGAGAGGTTCCTCCCATCATCGGCTGCTGTTGACTGAGTGCCATTGTTTGAAACAGGGGATGGATGCCCATTTGCTCCTGTGATGGTATCTTGTGGTTCTAGTAGACACTTGCTCAGTTCATCAGCGGCGAAAATCAAAATTCATTGAGTTCTTCTTATTTTTTAAAATGAAAATTCTCTATAGTTCTATTGGGTTGTGAAGTTGTTTCAGTAATTTAATTTCTGGTTTTATTTCATGATTTTTGTTCCTAAAGTGTTCTTTTCTTCGAATTTCTAAATTTCTTTTAATTTTCCCAATGTAGCTCTGCTCACATTCTGCACATTTAATCTCATATATTCCTGATTTTTGCTCTGTAGGGATGGTATCTTTCATTGTGCAAGGTACTAAATTTTTTATATTATATTTGTTCTTTGGGGCTAACATAATTCCATGTTTTTAACTTAAATGTAAATTCGAACTTGCACAGTGAAGCCAATCATATTAATTAATATCATTGAATCATACAATGATATTAATTAATAATTCCATGTTCTTTGAATATCTTCTTAAATTTGTTGTGGTAAGTTGGGTGGTATGTGAAACTTTTGAATTTATATCTTTCTTCAGTGTTCTTAAGTGTGGAAACTTCCTTAATTGATTTTTGTCTGTTTTAAAAAAGTAAGTGGAGTTAGTGTTAACAACTTGAACACATTAATGTAGGATATATTACCACTCCATTGTCTACAGCTTCGTAAGTACATTTTTTACTTAATTAAGTTGAAATATTGGAGAAACATTCATTATAACAAGTAGAAAAATCAGCTGTGGCCTTTTCTTAATGCATGGTTTGGAATGAAAACCATGAAATAGGAAAAGGCATCAAGTTATTAAAAATTGTTCAACAACCAAAAGAATCAAACATATGGGAATGGATTTACATAAAAAAAGCATGAGCAGAACTTAATGAATTTTGACATTCCAGAAGCAGATAGCTCTTTATTCAAGTTTATCACAAGACCACCAAAGTCAACCCAGATACATACAAACCCAATTTTTACCATCATTCAATGGTCTTTTAACAGCTGAGGATGTGGATGAGCTTTCACAAAACATGTCCTGAGTAAATCTCCAATGAATAAAACCATAAAGATTATTCTAAATATTTCGACTCAAAAGAGATTCTCAATTTTGATATTTGGATCTGATTTCTCCCTGGTTCAAACCCAGCCAGAATTGATGGATTTAAAAGCCATGGGTCTCGTGTCTTACATTTACAGCATGAAAAAAGAACCTCAAGCCTGAAAGAAATAGCCTCTGAGCAAAGTTTGTCAGCCGTTTCACACCCTGAATAAAATGGGACGCCATAAATAAAACAAATTAATAAATCAACGAATTTCTCCTGGTTTACTCCCCTTAAGTGAAGGTGCACATTTGCTGAAAGTATGTTTAGCTTAACCTAAGTTTCTGGTGGCATTGCCCCTTTCAAAAAGTACTGATTTATTAATACACAAAATTTGTCTTTCTCCATTTTGAACACATGTTTACAAATTTAGGCAGGAAAATAGCTCTCAAACATAACCAAGCATTGTAACTGTTAATGACCATGTATGTACATTATCCCTCAACAGTCACTACTTTGCCACGATAATGTTGATAACAATCTAGTGCTACCACCTTTGGAATTTATGCAGACTTATTAAACAGTATGTGCTGAATCAGTCAAAAATGTATAGAAAGAAATAGTTGTTGTGTAAAGTTCCAAGGCAAACTGCTTAAGCTTTTGATAAATTAGTTGCTTTAAAGAGTTATATTTTTTTGTTACCAAAGAAATGAATCTCAGAACAAAATTCACTGAAGAAATTTCTCTTATATATATAATTATAGATCTATTAATTAAATATTACAAATTTTAATATAAGTACTTTTATAGTAGTACATTTGTTCAGTTGTAAGATACAGCAACAGTTAAAAAAGATTTATTCATATACATTGCATAGCATAGTTCAGATTTTTGTATTAAAGCTGAAAATGTAGAAATTTTTGTAGAAAAATGTGTAAAGGAAAGTGTTTTATATGTAGTTAAATGAAATCTAGAATATAGAATAGTGTTTTGTACAAGATTATTTTATACAAAGCACAGTCAGAAAATTACCATAAAAGTGGTTATACATTACAAATTAGACATCAACATCAGCATGCATCAATTAAGGACTTTCCAAAAGCAAGTTCTAATCATTACCACTTGAGGTACCCCACCCAGTATTTCTGAACTTATATATATACTGCATCACTTAAGTATCTATCTCTGGATTTATTGGGTGAATCTTCTCATCTTGCTGATTGGTAACTAGGCAAACCTGTATTTTACAGTCAATGGGAAATGCAGGTGCTCTCAAGTGACCCACTTTATTCACCAGACCATCCTATAAGGGAGTTTATCTTTATTTATTGCGTATATATTGCTCCAGAACTACTACTATTATTGTCTTTCTTTTGTATGTAAGAATATCTACAAAGAGAAAATTTTTAATTCATTGCCTTATGTTTGTCATTTCACATTAATGTAAAGTTATTTGCATTTATTTATTATGTTCTATAAAGCAGATTCTTACAGTAATTTGTCAATCCTGGTGATGCTAACAATACTTGCCTCATAGATCCAAGATCCCGGGTTCAATCCCAGCCAGAGTTGATAGATTTTTTTCCCATGTCATAGATTTACACCATATAAAAGAATCTGAAGCCTGAAAGAAGAGACTTACGAGCAAAATGTATCCGTCATTTCACGCCCTGAATTGAATGCTGATGACCTCAGATGTTAAAGAGCCTCCATAAATAAATCAAATGAACAATTATAGTAATTTGTGGCTTAATTAGAATTTCTATTTGAATAAATATCACAGAATAAGCATTATTTCTGTCTTACATACTCTCCCCCAAAAAGTATACTTTAATTGGCCAGTATTTGAATATCCCAGACCTTCACCCCTAAACCCCAACACATGCACAGTGCAACACTAGTAAGAACACAACAAGGGGAACATAGCAACTAATTCGGCCAAACTCGATAAGATGCAGGGGAGGTGTTTACGGATATGTTGTAAAATGCTGGCATTGTATAACTTACCAATCTTCAGAATAAGAAAACTCTTATATATATTCTCACTAAAAGAACATGTTTTTATTTGCAGCTTTGAGTTTTTCTTTTTAGTTGCGCCAGTATTTAACCATTTTTGGTTGCAAGCTACACTCTTTGCATGCTGACTTCATGCCTCATTTTTCTTCAAAAGATAAAACTTTTAATTTGAAAGCAGTAGTGCAATTACTTTTCATATTTTTTCTGATACCACATCCATTATTAATAGAAAATTATTACTGTATCAAGTTATTGTACTAAACACATCCCACATTTGTTGTTGTTGTTGTTGTTGTTGTTGTTGTTGTTGTTGTTGTTGTAATAACATTATTGATTCATAAAGCACCTGAAAAATTATTGTATGTAAAGCTTAAATCAAAAGAGAAGTCACCATATGTAAAGTTCTGGTTTTTGCATTTTGTGCTGTCACTGTTCAGTGGCACAGAGGAGGAACTACAAAATATGTGCTTTTATGAAGTGGGATATTGTAATGCGACAGTTTTGCAAAGTTTGCCAGAATTACTTTGGAAGTCTCATATGTGATTTTTCTTTGTCCTGAAACATTAGGAATGCAATATCAGAGGGGATCTAATATGGTAACACTTTTTCCACTTATTTTCTGACTGTACCTTGTAAAACCCATGTTTATAGATACTATAGCTGTAAAATAATGGTCTGTTACTCTTACATTATCAAATTGAGCATCTGTAATTCAATACTCAAACCAGAAGTGTGTTTTTAATATTGTTTCTCACACCATTGCATTATCCAGCTAATTGTCAATTGCTGGATAATGTACTGTGTTGCTTTTGGGACGTGTATTCTGCTCTGGTGGACATTTAATGAACTAAAATTTATATTTTTGTCCCCATTTCTATACATACACAGATTAATGAACTTCCAACACTTCCCAGGATGAAAACATAAACGTTAAGTTCATCACACTTCCACCAGAGTAGAATATGCATCCCCAAAGCAACACAGTGCACTATCCAGCAGTCGACACACTTATCTGAGGATGCAGATGATGGTCTGCAAAACTTGTTCTACATTTAAACAAGTAAGTGGAGCCAATAAGAGTGTGCAGTTCGACTCATTCATACACCAATCTTAATTATATGATTAGCTTCATTGTACAGGTTCCAATTAGCATTTCAAATTAAATGCATACTTTTTTAAATTATGTGTTTATATTTTTTGACAGTATCTCTTTACAGTCCTTCAGTATAGTCTCATTGCTTCTCAGTGACTGATTCCCAATTTTTGGGAAGCTATGCTGTTCAATTGAAAGCATAACTTCTGCTCATCTGTTAAATGATATGAGTAATGGTGGCAGAAAGTTCTTCCAAGAAGGAAAAGGATGTCCATGCATGGGTTTTTTTCAACTTTGGGAATAAGTCTAATTCTGGTTGATTCAATTTTGAATTGTAGAGCAGATGAGGTAACACTTCCCATTTATATTAGCACACCTTATTGGTCACAATATTTCCAGCGGTGGGCGAGCCTCATATCCTGCCTGCTCACCGGATCTCAGGCTCTGGATGCCTACTTATGGGACATGTTGAAAGAATCAATTTTCAAGACAGATGACCCCCTACAAATATTCCTGAACTATGCAAGAAAATTTCGTTTTTGGTCGCTTACAGCAACCCTTGTTGCTGTAGAACACTATTCTTGGAGAAAAGAACACTTTAGGAATATTTGGTTTAAGCAGGTTAATATATCAGCGGTAGCAACTCACTTTTGGGCCAAAATCATGAAATTAAACCAGAGATTAATCTGCTGAAACATCTTCACAACCAAATGGAACTATCTTCTTGGGAAAAAAATTTCATCATAAAAATAAAGAAAATTTAATGAATTTTGATTTTCCTCCTGTAGATGAGCTCAGCAAGTTCCTACTACAACCACCAGACACTGCCACAGAAGCATCTGGATATCCAGTCACCCTTTCCTATAACAGTAGTTGGTCAAAACTGAAGATGGGAGTGATTTCTCCCGAAACATGTCTTAATTTTATGTAAGTGGAGTTTAGTGTAACCAAGTTGAATACATAAAATGTTGTTGCTGAATATCTCACAAAAATCAATGTGGAATATGTCCCTCAACATTCCTATAGTCCAAATTTAGCCCCGTTACTTTTTTGTTTTCTCCAAATTAAGAAACACTTTGTGGGAGGCATTTTTTATCATCAGAAGCAGTGATGAAGGCTGGAGAGGTGATTCTGAAGGAACTATCCAGCATGTCTTTGAAGACTGGCAGGAAGGTGCATTGCATAGGGGCTATATTGAGAAAGATCATGAAAATTGTGAGGATCAGCAAAGATGGTTGGTTGCTAGTGGCCATTGGGGATGCTGATATTTATCATTTTTCCCTAGCTTCCCAATTAAGAGCTTCCAAATTATTTTTCATTTGTTTGTTGCTATAAGTTCAGTAAAGGTATGTTATCAAAAAAATTATGATCATTGTTTATTAAATCTGAATCTATCACCATTGCACCTGCCATAAAAATAGGAAAGATGGGGAATTTCTTGCAGTGAATAAATAATTTTATACAGCTGACCCAAAAAGTTCTGTTATTTTTTATATATATATATATATATATATATATAAATCTCCAGCAAAGCAAACAATAAAGTTGCCAAAAGTTGACTGTTTAGCTGGTAGGTTTAAATTTTCTTTGTGTTGGTAGTATTCTAAGAATCAAAGCTGAGTATTATGACCATTCTTTATTGAGCAGCCCTCAACCTTTCAGGGTATATAAACTAACAATCGAGATTTGAAACAAGATTATTTATTTCAAATAATAGTTTTGACAATATCTATAATGAGAAATTGTAGCACTAAATCATGTCGTAAGCTGTCCCAATATTTCATAATTAAGATTCAGTTGATGCTTCTTGTTTCTTGGATCCAAATGGATTAATTCTTGAAATCCAGGATTTCCTGAAAAGAAAAAGAGACACATTTATTTATTAAATGTCAAATAAATTACAAAAGAAGGCCCCCTATACATAAATAAGAATAAAATCCTACCCATTCACCATATTTATCCATAGTTAGATTAGGTGTATTTTATTTAAGGACGCTCTTTAACATCTTTGGTTATTAGTGTTCCATTGTATTCAAGGTATGAAATGGCCAATAAATTTTGCTCAGAGACCTCTTCTTTTAGGCATAAGGTTCTTTTATGTGCCAATGACACAGGACCAATGGCTGTACTACTTTACAGCCATACTAAAGATTTTTCACCCAAAAAATGCTTTCAACTCTGGCAGGGTTTGAACCTGCAACCTTGGGTCTACAAGGTGATCTACCCCAGCACTGACATATTTATCCATTAATTTAACATTTTTCAATACCCACCACATTAAAGATAGAATTTTTTTTTTCTGAAGGAATAAAATAATTGGAATCTTGCTGAACCAAATGTATTAAGCTCAAAGGAGATTATATTGAGAAATAAATTTTTGTTTTTGCAACAAAATTATATTTTTTTTTTACCAGACTTATCAATCTACCTTTGGTGTATGCAATAGAATACTCAGAGTGCAATTTAAAATACATAAAAGAAACTAAGGAAGAAAGAAAGAACATTTTAGAAATATCCAGCTAAAACAAGTGGGAAATTCTGTGGCTGCAACTCATTTTTAGGAATACAACTATGAAATTAAGTAAGAAGTTGAGATAAATTAATGAATTTTGACATTCCAACTCCAGATAAATTCAGTAAATTCCTATTTCACTCAACAATGTTGATAGAGAAGTAATGCAGAACCAGCAAGGTGCAAGCAGTTGGTCAACTAAAGACAGGACACAGGTTACTGAAATATGTCATAATTTAAAAACCCTGTTGAAATTCATATCAATATTCAAAAACCTTTAATTTAGAATAGTATAAGAAGTAATTTTTTCACATATTGGATATCACTATATACAACTGCTTGGTTATTTAGAGAGCTCTAAACCCACACAAATAATAACATACTTGATTTCAGATTATCAATAGCTTGCAGACTAAATGCTGGCAACATTCAGAGGCCTATATACATAGGAGGTAGAAAATCCAACAAACGTTTGAATTAATGGAAAAACACTTTCCTAAAATGATCCTGCCCATATCCAAAAAGTTGCACACATTTTGGAACTGTGGTATGCCATACAAGGGAATATGGAAGGAAACCAATGTGATTTGCTACGACTATGGAACCATGCCCTTGTATACTTACCCTGCTTCCAGATATATCATACACATCACAACTTGTAGAGCTAAGCTTGAATTGTGTTGTATACTTTACATCAAATATTTTGTGGAAGAAGAGTTAACATAATGAAGGTTTTAAACAATGAGTTTTGATGCAACTGCAGAATATCTTGATACGCCCTTATTACTGGGACCCATTTAAATTTGAATGTGTATACATATTCATATCATGGAAGAGATTAATTTAGAATGTTTCTTTGGGAAATAGTTGTGCCCCTTACTTTTCTGAAATCCCATATTCTTCAAGTATAGCTTTTACTCCATCTACACCAGCCTCTTGTAACTTCTCCACTAGTTGGGCTCGATACAGAATCTTAAGAGCAACTGGTTTATTCTGCTCCTGTTCTATTTTCACCTGTTTCTTTATTGCTTCAAACATACTCAGTCCATACCACTCTATTTCTTCTCTTGTGTACTATAAAAATAAGAAGAATACAATTTTTAACATTTAAGAGGTCCACAATACAAGCCACAGGGAAATGATTTACAATAGCGGTTAAATTTAAGACCAACATTGTGTTGGAACTAATACAGTGAATGATGCAAACAATGGCTGTGAAACATGTTCTTTATAATTTAATAATAGTGGAACATAAAAATATTACATTGACCATCAGCCAGTTAAGAACATAACAGTTATGTTTTTACAAATACCGCGCAATCTATAGGCATGTCCACTTGTAGGTGATGGACTGATACTAGAACATTATGCAGATGCTAGATGGTGGTTGTAAGAAAAGTGTGTAGCAAAAGGAAAATGTTTGTGTATTGACAAGTAGAAAATTTATAGAGGTTTAACTGTTATGTTATGTGCTCAAAAAGCTGTTGCACAGAAGACTGGGGTCAATGGTTTGCCAGCAGCAGCAAATCTGCACACAAGAATGCAAGTACTGCTCATTTGTCAACATACAGCCTCCCAGCAACATTAAGGTTGTGTCTGAATTGATTATGGATGATAGGCGCATAACCTTTGATGAACTGGAATGTCAGACAGGCATTGGCCTCGCAACCCTATACATCATTGCATTATTCATGACGATTTGAATATGAAAAAGGTGTGTGCACATAGAGTTCCAAGGGACTTGACACAAGCACAGAAGTTAAAAATAGAATCTAGTACAAAAGATTGTAAAAGCTACATAGGCCACCGATGGGATGCTGGCAAGCTTATCACATGCCTCTCTGCAATACTAACCTCTATCAATGAAGTGATAAGACTGAGGTAGAGAATGCAAAGGTTGCCATGGCAGGCCAAGGCTCACACTGGGCTGAATAGCACCAAATGAAAAGAAGAAGATAAAAGGTAAATGACAGCCTTTATATTTTGTCTGTAGTTCCCCCCCACCCCCATTGAATTCAAGCATCATTTTTGTAGGAAAGATTTCTTTTCTATTTTTAGTTATATTAGTTGTTTGAACTAATTTATTTATGTTAATGTATGTAAGTTTTATTGTTTTTGTTTATTTTTAAAAAGATAAGTTAAAAGAGTTGAAGTCTTTCATCGGCTACTAAAGAGCATCCATAAATAAATTGATTTGCCAGCTACTGTAAATACATAATGAAGGTTCAGATTTTTTGGAGAAGCTGGTGAATGGTGACCAGAAAAGAAAGTGCAATCCAAGCAATGGAAACATCCAGGAAGTCACTGGCCCAAGAAATTTAGTGCTGTAGTGCTGCCATCTGTAGGCAAGCAGATAATCACCATCTTTTGGGACAATCAGGCAATACTGTTTATGGAATGGCTTACTCAAGGAATGACTAGCATGGTATACTGTGAGATCTTTGCATGGCTTACATGCAGGATTCAGCAATGGTGAAAAAGGAAGTGGTCGACAGGACTCCATCATGATGATATGCAGCCCCATGCCAGCAACATGTTGGCATCACTGAGGTTCATTGTTGTGACACACCCATCAGATCTCACTCTGTCTAATTATGCCTTATTCAACAACATGGACTCACTGATGTAAAACATTCGGCCACAAGGAGGAAATTCAGACAGCTGTCCATGAGTAGTGGCATAGTACCCCCAAACATTGGTTTTGTGATGTGACAATGAAATTACCAGGAAAATGATAAAGGTGCATTGATGGGATATATTGAGAGATTCCATGTCCATTGAATCATGTTACATAATAAATAAAGTAAAAAAACGACTATTGTAAATCATTTCAAATGTCCATCATATAATCAAATGACCATGATATTGACTTCATAGGTAGCAGGTAATAATAGAATAAAAATTATAAAAGCCTATGCTGCCGTAAACGACAAATTTACCTGGTCAAGATATTTTTTATACTTGTTGTACACTTCCTCCTTTTTCTCAGGATCATCTGGATATAGGTCTTTGTTGTAAAGAGCCATCAACATCTTGCGTTTAAGTTTTAATGCAAGCATACCTTGCAGATCACATGCTGGTGTCTGCAAAAAAGAGATATATTACAGTACAAAATAAAATTATAATGCTTTAAATGTAAGTTACAGTCATGCAGAAGTTTACTTTACAAAAGTAGTATCTATTGGATAGAATGCACCTGTCCCAACATTCCTGCCAGTCTTCAAAGATGTGCTAGAAATCATTTTTTGATAGGTCATTCAGAATTACCTTCGCAGCCTGCACCACTGCTTCTGATGATGGATAATACCTCCAACGAAGCAATTTCTTCAATTTGGGATAAAGGAAATAGTCACATAGGACTAACTCAGAACTGTATTGAGGAAGAGGGAAACATTTCACATTTATTTTTGTGAGGTATTCAGCAACAACATTTGTAATGTGTGGCCAAGCATTATAATGTTATAGCATTCAGGTTGTTGCATGGAAATGTGGCCTTGCAGAGTTTTCAGAACATCTCTGTAGTATTATCCAGCTACAGTTCTGTGTGCAAGTATGACATGCTGGTAAACCATTCCTTTAATATTGAAAAGGAAGATGATGTTATTTTCAGAGCAGAATCAGTTTTGTGCATGTGTGTTTGTGACCAAATAGAGCTTTTCTGTGCCCTTAGAGTCAAATTAAGTAGCCATATTGCATCACCTTTGAAAGAAACTCTACATCTTCCACTGCATGCAAACATCCTTTTCTTCAGGAATCAGCTGTCTGGAATTCACAAGGGGCATCCAGTGAAATATTCAGAATTTCTCAAAGTGTTCTTAATGTTATTTGGTGATCCTCTCTGACAATAAACAGCAGCAGTATTAATGTTTTCTTCTATTAGAGCACAAATGCTAGTGCTGGGTCCATTTTTCTTAGAAATTGATTACCTCTTTAAACTTATTAAAGCATTTTCAAGCTATGCTATAGGGAAGAACATACTCTCCATGCACATGTTTCAAAGTCTGTTGCCTTTGTCATCTATTAGTGAAATTTGAGTGATTTCCTCATAAAAATTATATTATATTTCACTGTGAAAATTCCCGCTATTTAAAACTACACATATGAATAAGTTTAGAGAGAAAAAATTACACTTAAAAAATGAGAATGAATGCAAGCAAAGAAATACAGAAAACAAATTTGTATAACAGGAATGTGAATTGGAAAGGAGAGCTTATTTAAAATTGTTCTGTGAGCATTCTTATTGGCTGCATGGGTAATGGCAAAAAGACCAGCATAGGACAACTATCACCATCTCTTTCATCTTTGATTTTTGTAGATTAAATTTTTTCTAGATGGTAAAAAAGTGTAGAGGAATAATACTATAGGCTCCCACCATGAGGCCAATGACTTCATATTCTGAAGTTTATATTTTTCCTTTAAAGTGTTAATTTTTTCTTTATTCACTTTCTCAGGCTAGCTCTTAAGTTTTTCAAATCTAATGGCAGAATCTATCATATAACCCATATTGTTTGATGGGATGGGATGGCAATCATATCATTTCTTCCTGAGGTACTATTAGTAACCAGATATTAAATTTATTTAAAGACCTCAAAATTATTAGATCGAAGCTCTTCCATGATCATTGAATGAATGAATTTTTATTTCAGCAAACAACATTACAATTAAATTTACATAAACAAACAAAATAAGAATTTATTAATACAAACTGAGGTTCTCCCATACCTTAGCCACCAGGTTATATGTATGCTAAAGAATCCCTAAAATAAATTACTGTTTCCATAGCTGTGTGTGCCCTCAAGCTCCTTCCTTATACTTATCCTCCACTTATCCCTTATTTTTCCTTAGAATTTTGTTTATTTTTTCTACCCTCATATCTGACATTTTAATTGCCGCTAGCTATTTTTCATCCCTGATAACATCCCTCCACTTTTTACCATTTCACATTCTATTAGACCACTTTCCCACATATAATATATCCTTCTTTAAAATTTTTTCTTAATCCTTTCAGAAATAATACCCCTATATGCATCCATGCAAGACCTATTCTTGTTGATTTGTTTTATTTACAGACGCTCTTTAACATCACAGGTCATCAGGTTGTGAAATGGCTGACAAATTTTGCTCAGAGGCCTCTTCTTTCAGACTTGAGGTTCTTTTTCGTGCCGTAAATGTACGACACAGGACCTACGGCTTTACTTCCCTTCAGAAGGAAGCCATACTTAGGATTTTTATGCCCCGAAAAATCCATTGACCCTGGCTGGTTTGAACCTGCGATCTTGGGTTTAGAAGGCAAGCATGGTTACCACTATACCACCAGGACCGACAAGACCTATTCTTCCAAATTTATCATAATTATCTATATAATTCTTCCATCCCCAATTTCTTTTAACTATTTTATATAAGTCTAAAGATATTTTATCCTTTACACTAGCCCAGATGTCTTGCTTCTCTACATCTTCCTCTGCCTCACTTTTTTCAAAGCCACTCACGTTCCTTTCACCCAGTCGCCACACATCCCCCATTCTAATTTCTTCTAATAGCTTCCCCACCTACCCAAACAAACTCTCTTTTCCTAATACATCTCTTTGGTACTTACGATATTCTTTTAGTACATTGTTATCTCTAATTTTAAACATCTGTACCAATATTTCAAGATTATCTCCACTATTATATCTTTCCTTCCTATTCTTCCTAGTTCTGCCAAACTCACCCCCTTTGGTGAACTTTTTGGTAGCTCCATAACTTCTCTACAAAACATTCTATGTACCACATCAACCTTTGTCCAGCTCCTTGACACTCCCAAATTTCTACTTCATACATCATCTTTGACTCAAGCACAGCCTCATATAGTCTTTCTAGCCATTTCATTGGAAAATGATCATTTAGCAAATCCTGTGAAGGCAAGAATTGTGTTGTGTTTCTCCAAATGCATAGGAACCCAACATGTGTGCTAGTGTTTTTGTCTCTCTGTGGCAACACTGACTCTGTTGGATATCATACAGCACAGCTGTCATTTTCAGAGTTTTCTGCCATTCACTCAAAGTGAGGCCTTATGGTTCAAATTCATGATTTTGCTGGAGTGTATTCTTGATAAAAGTCAGCACCAAGTACTTTTTGAGGAAGTTTAGCCTATTTTATTTATTCATAAAAGCTTTCTTATTCGTCAAGCATCATACAATCCAGTTTGAACTGTCTTTCTATTTGTAATATTAAATCATAAATTTTGTCATTCAATCAACTAGAAATTATTAATGGTTACTTCAATGATGCAATCTGCTGTTCCTACTTTGTGGTAAGTAGAAAGGTCAAGGAAATAAAATATGTACAATCAGGATATCATTGTTAAATCTAGTATTGGATGCAATGAGGAAGTTACCAGATATTACTTAAAAAAAAACATGGCACAGGTGTAAAGAGAAGGAACAAAGTGCAAATGGAAGGAATAGTACAAGGCAGCATTATGGCATTCATCTGCTCAGGAATGGATGCATTTATTTGGTTATTGAGGGTCATTGCTTCCACATTTCTTCCAACTTAGCAGTGTTGACAATGACATCACCAGTGGTGGATTTTGATTAGTAAATATTTTGTTTAGCATGTTAAGAAAAAAATAACCATATATTTACTGACCAAGAAATGAGAAATTTTCATACCTGTAAGATATAATGGTCCAGTCCATAATGTTTATGAATTAAATGCATAGCTCTCATTGTAACAATAGTGGACCAGTATTTATTCAGAATCTCACTATAGATTACATTGCGATGGAGAACAGGGAACCAGAAATGTGGTACCCTGCGCTTAGTGGGGTGACGCTTCTGAAAACCTTTCACAACACCTTCACCTCCCCACAAGCCTTCGTGTGACTGCTTGGGAAACTTAACAGGAATTGGGATATTTTGTACTGGTTTTCTGAAACACATTACAGTTTTTGTTCAAAATGAAATTCAGAAATAAAATATTAAGTTTAAAATTGTTCATTCTGTTTGTTGTTGTTGAAAGTTGCTCATAATCTTTGGTATGGTGCCTCTTAATTTTTAAGCCTTTAAATATTGAGGATTCATTACCAAAGTAGCTGCAATAAAATGTCATATATTTATAAAGAAAATAGGGAGATATGCATAGTTTAGTTTAAAGATACAGATCATCCATTTTTTGTGTGTGGTCTTACACTTGTCCTGTTTCTGCGTCTCTTTTCCATTTCCCCGGCTCAGGAATATAATGAACCGGTTCGGGGGTCCGTTCTTTCCATTCATGCCAGAAGGCCTTATATGCTTCGGGCAACCGTGCAGCAACTCCAACATCAAACGTACCGGGCCTTTTGAAGCGGTAGAGCAAATTTTGGCCCTAAAAAATAGAATATTTTTGGGTTTTAGTAATGCACTTGTTATTTATAACATATTTTCCATTTATTATTTACTCATTTATACCTGCGAAATCCTTGAAGCACTCATGTTACAATGCTATAAACTATAGGTTAAATAGCATCCATAACCTAAAAATAAATCTGGTTACAAAATGTTTCTATAATGTTGGCAGCATTGAAATACAGCTGTTTCCGACTTTGGAATAAATTAAACGCAATATAACAGTATGAACAATTTAAGTGTGTAGTATAAATGATTGTTTTGTCCATTAATATTATTTCTCCGCTGATAATAATTTTATTGGAATTAAAGATTAGCATAAACAATATACCGTAAATTTTTCTTTGTCATTCTGTATATTTGTAAAATTATTTTATTTCCGTATTAGAATTGTATACTTGGTGTGGTAGTTAACTTTCACATACTATTTTAGTAGACAACGACTTCCGCTAACCAAACTTTTTAGTGTATGTATTCATGCATTGTCAAGATAATGAGAAGAAAAAGTTAATTTTCTATATACGGTGTTTAAATAAACAGTAAAGCGAACCATTAGCTGGTATGTGCGAACGAATTGTTTATAGGTCGATAAATAGTGTCATTATCTTGACAGTAAACGAAATGGAATCAAGATTTTGTCAGTTTTTACGGTGATGTGTAATGCTATAACGAGCAAAATTAAAAGGTAAATATTTTTAATAAATAATTAGTCCATATGTTAAGATTTTATTGCAAACTGATAAATCCACTCCTGTACATTTTTTTTTGTGAATAGCTTTGAAAACTCCTAGAAATACCAAGAAAGTTATCACTAATGCTTTTAAATAACATGTTTAGCAGCAAAATATGTGGCAGGCTCCAGGATCCAGCCCCGGGGATGCACCATCCCAAACCCAGGAGGCAAGAGATCTTAAAGATCAATTTGAGCAGCAGCAGACTTTAATTGCTCAACTAAAAGAAATGCTGAGAAAGAATGAACAGCAGTTAGTAAACAAGGAGAAAGAAGTGGAAGTAAGCATTGCTGTTTTTACATAATTATTTGGGATAAAGCTTGAAAATAGATCACTTCATTAATTTGTTGGGATAATTATTCAATAGGTTATATTCTATCAAAAATTACATTTTGTTATCTTTTTTATTAAATTTGTCTTGCTTTTACAGATAAGAGCTATATTAGAGTTTGTAAGTGCATTTTATTTGTTGAATACAAAAATTAAAACTAAACCCTGACGACAGTTGATAAAATTCTATCCATGAGTACAAAAAAATTCCAGTTGATTTTTAAAGATGCAAACATTATTTTGGCCCCAATAAATAAATGTAGTTCAAAAAACTTCCTAAAAACAAACATAAAAGACAAAATTCTGCCAGGAAAACAATAAGGCATTTATGAAATCAGTTGTAAAGTCTGCTGTATGAAAATGTAAGCAAAACGAAAAGAAACATTATGCTACAGTTTAAGGAACACATGAGAAATATAAAATATAAACATGCTGATAAATCAGCGATAGTATACCATTTCTGGCAAAAAAGAAAACACAAATTCCAAAACGAACCAAAACTGTTAAAGGTTCTTCAAAAATCCATAGGATTAACAGTGTGGGAAAATATATTCATAAGCAAAAACAAAGAAAATTTAGTTAATTTTTATTTTCCAAACAACAGTAACCTATAGTTAAATTCGTAAAATCTACAAAGCAATATCTTAATACCATGCTGGGGAGCTGACAGTGGAACCATACTGCTAATGAAGGTAACAGCCTTCAAAACATTTCCAAATAATTGGAACGAAATTGTGTGATTTCCTTATAAAGGGTTCAGTATTACACTGCAGTTCACTGTGAAAATTCCTACTATTTAAAACTACTTTTAACTTATTGTTGCCTTTTTCTCCTTTCCAGGAATATGCTACAAAGCTCTCAAACATCAAATCAAGGACAAAAGCTAAACGTGTTCCAAAAGCAGGAGAAAGTCCAGACACAGAAAAGTCACAGCCAGAAACTCCTGATTTGGATACCCCTAAGAGAGATGTTAAAGAAAGGGAAGAAACAAAGACTACTCCAGGAAGAACAAGACAGGGAAATCTGGTACTGTTGCGTAAGAAACTTGAAGAGCAGAGGTATGCCAAAATCACATTTCAAAGTTTTTTTGTTTTATATTCTTATTTTGAAACTGCTATACATTTCTTAATGATTTAATTAATTAATTTGAAAAAAATATTTTTTTCAGCATACAACATTGCAATTAAATTTACATAAACAAACAAAATATCTAAAAATTTAGCAATATTAAAACTAAAGTTCTCTCATATCTTAACCACCATTTTCACAAGTATGTATGCCCTCAAGCTCCTTCATTATAATTGTCTTCCAGTTATCCCTTACTTTTCCTAAGAATTTCTCAGTCTTTTTTATTTTCTGTATCATATCTGACAAATTTTAATTTGGCACTTATGTATTCAACTTGTTTACATTAAACTCCACTTACTTACATAAAACTAAGGCATGTTTTGGGAGTAATCACTTCCATCTTCAGTTGTTGGCTGACTACTGTTACATGGAATGGTGGTGGCTGGATACCCAGATGCTTCTGTGGCATTGTCTGGTGGTTGTAGTAGGAACTTGCTGAGTTCATCCATAGGAGGAAAATCAAAATTCATTAAATTTTGTTTATTTTTCATCATAAAAACATTTTTATTAATAATTAAATTTACACCAAAACAAACTCATAGGTTTTATTAAATAACTGAAATTTTCACAGTGAAATGCAATATAAATAGCAATTTTTATGAGAAAATCACTCAAATTTCACTTATTTTGTTTCAATTTTCGAAGGCTGTTGCCTTCTTCTTCTTCATCACCATCATCATCATCATCATCATCATCATAGGTATAACAGTTTTTAATAAAATCGCTCAGAATAATTGTAAATCCATGCATTATTTTATTAGAATGTGAAAATATAATTATCAAATATTTGAAACTGTCCATTTGTTTTAGGATGATGTTTGAGCAAAGAGGAAAAGAGAATGAAAGTAAAAAAGGAATAAAAGAAATGGTGGAACAGTTAAAGGCACAATTAGATGAGAGAGATGTAACAATACAGGAACTACAGAAAGGCTTTCAGGCACATCCATCTCCAATGAAGACAGTTGTATCATCACAACCAGTGACACAGCCACCAATAGAAAGTGTATGTAGTCTTGAAATATTTCATGGGAGAGTAAAGTTAGGGGATGGATGGAAATAGGGCTGTTGAATTAAGGATTATCATAATTTGTTGGAATAAAATTTAATTTTACATTGTGTTATTAGCTTAATGTAGTTTTAATACTGTCACATCTGGTGCACAAGTTGAGACATGTTCAGTTCCACCTACAGCAAAATAGAGGTAACAATTTGCTGCTCTGAAATTCTATTTTTGTTATTACAAATTTTCAGCTGAGGCCTAAGCAATGTTACAGTAGGCATATGAAGAGTTTGTTCTTCCTATAGCACAGCTTGAAGATGATATAAAATGTTTAAAGAAAGAAGACAATTTAAAAGAAAGGTAAACTCTGGCCTCCAGTTTGTGCTCTATGAGAACAAAGCATGAATATCACTCCTGTCATTATGAGAGAGAATCACTGCATAACATTAAGAACACTTTCACAAATTCTGAAAATTTTACTGGATGCTCCTACACTTTTTTTTATGGGTGCTTTAACATCTCGGATCATAAGTTTCCCATTCATTTCAGGGCATGAAATGGCAGACAAATTTTGCTCAGAGGCCTATTTTTTCAGGTGTGAAATTCTTTTTCATGCCGTAAATGTATGATACAGGATCCACGGCTTTACTTCTCTTCCGAAGGAAGCCATACTTATGATTTTTACTTACGAAAAAATCCATCGGTCCTGGCCGGAATCGAACCCATTATCTTGGGTTTAGGAGGCAAGTTGGTTACCACTACACCAACAGGACCAACCCTACACATTGGTAACTGAAAAGTTGCATATAAGACACATTTGTGCACAATGAGTTCCAAGACTGCCAATTCCCAAGCATAAGGAAATTCATATGCAGATTTTCATGCAGTTGAAGATGACGTTACAGGATGAATGTAAAATTTCTTTTAAAGATAATCACTGCCAATGAAATTGGCTATATCATTTAATCTGGAGAGCAAACAACAAAGCTTTGTGTGGAATCGCAATCATCACCAACACCAAAAAATTAGTAAAAGTGGTTTTGCTTCTGCTGGGAAAGTTATTGTCATCTCATTTTTTGATATTCAAGGAAAAGTTTACCACATGTCATACCTATACACACAACTGTAACTAGACAATACTCCAGAGATGTCCTGGAAACTCTGCATGGTCCTATCACATGTAAAATACTACATTTCTGTGCAACAAGCTGGATGCTGCATCAAGATAATGCAGGGCTGCACATCACAAATGTTGTTGTTGAATATCAATGTGAATATTGCTGGCCTTACATATAGTCCAGTTTTAGCTCCATGTGACTTATTCCTTTTCCCAAAATTGAAGAAATACTTTATAGGAGGCATTTTCCATCGTCAGAAGCAGTGATGATGGCTGCAGCTACGATTTTAAAAGACCTGCCCAAAATGGTTTCTAGCATGTCTTTGAAGACTGGCAGAAACACTGGGACAGGTTCATTGCATCCAACAGCGACTACTTTAAGAAGTATAATGATGAGCTAAAGGCATGTTATCAAAATAAAACATGATCATTCTCATATAAGTAAAAGAATAGTTGTGAAAAAAAATTTTAAAAATTCCATATTTACTTGCATAAAAGTACAACTTTCCTACATTTCTCTATCAAATTCTTTATAATATTCAATTTAACACCCTCCAGCTGAGATGTAGACAAGAGTTGATTTAGGAAGCATGCTAGTTATAAAATCTCCAGAATATAGCCAGTGAAAGGTAATTTTTTAGTACAGGAAAAGATAATTTAAAACTGTTGTGATTTATTTAATAATAAGCAGCACTTAATATGTGAAAATAAGCTTAATATTGGTTCAAATATACACAACAATGAATTCTGCAACATTACTTAAAAATTATCTCAACTCCCCTTATCAGACTACTACACTTTACAAAATTTCAATTTAAGAAATTTTAAAAGACCTTAAGTATTATCCTTATTTGACAGCAACTTCAAAAATGTTAAGGGCATTGCATTTAAACAAAACAAGGAATTTATAAGCAAAATTAAAACCTTTAAGATACAGTGAATAAAACTTAACAAATATTCATAATACCAAAGGCACTAGGTTGAGCTAACAGAAAAGACATCAGTCCTACCAATTTTGTGGAAAGTCCCAAACGAACAGCAGAAGAACTGATCTATCTAGAAAAATTACATCACATCATTCTCAAAAACTCTCTTGCTTTCTGAATCAATAGGAACAAGACACAGGTAACAAAATCTTCCAGTGTGGACAGGGAAATGAGAGAGGGCATAGGAGTGAGTAATAGTAAGAACTAGACAGCAATAATGGGTTGTGTTGTTGAATCCTTGCTTAATATCCCCCCCCCCCCATCTTGAAATCTCCAGAAGAAATCTCCATCTCAGCCAACCTTGATGGTTGATTTGTTTTATTTACAGAAGCTTTTAACATCTCAAGTCATTAGTGTCCCATTCAATTCAGGGTGTGAAAGAGCTGATTTGCTCAAAGGTCTCTTCTTTCAGGCTTGAGATTCTTTTATGTGTCATAAGTCAACCTTGTTAACTTTACTCCAAATTTTCTTTCCAAAGCCAACAAGCAAATTAAATTGAAGCTGAGACTAACTTTGATTTAACTCTAAACATGATGGATGACAGCCCTTTGCCCCTAATAAATCCTTGTTTAAAAGTATCAAGAAACTTCGAATATGCAATTTAATTAAAACAGTTATTACAGGATTACTGATTGCAGTTATTTTCTTAAATTAAATTTAAAACCAACGCTTTTAATGGCTCTGTGGTCAGCATCATCAGTGAACTGAAAGTGTCTGAAATCGTGATGAATGAGTCAGCATATATATCCAACATGTTGAAATCCCTTCGTAAGTATGCACACCTGCATAGTGAAGCTTGCACAGTGAACTGAATATTACTATGACATCACAAGCAGAACAGATATAAACCCAATGCCTTATCCCTACTAGTAAGAGTAGACTGTGCTGTGCACAGTGGGCAATAAACCACAACAATGTATTGACAAATATTGAACAAAAAGAGATAACAGAAGGTAAAAAAAAGTAATGTGTGGACTAGATATTGTGTATTTTAACTGAAAATGGTCAGAATACAAATTAAAATTGGGGAAGGCATTTTAAAGTATCAAGGTAAAAGTATACCCAACTTAATGCAAACCGACTCCGAATCTCAGACCATAATGCAAATATCATTAGTACACAAAATGCTGGTGATCAAGGCTCAGGTATGTTACTGCTAATAGGCATATGGACTAGTTTATTTGGCTCATTGCAGTTGCATAATTTATTATAGTGGATTATTGGAAGAAAATCAACAACAGTGTGTTACTTAAATGTAAATTGGAACTTACACATTGAAGCCAATCATATTAATGGATATCATTGTATGCATGAAAACATAAACTACAAGTTTATCATACTGCCACCAGAGCAAAATATACATTCCCACAGCTCAACGAATGATCCGACAGTTGAACCTTAGCATGGCTGAAGATGGGAACAAAATGTTCTCGAAACCGGTTCCATACATTTATGAAAAGTAAGTGAAGCTTTAAGAGTGTGTAGTTCAACTGAATCATACAATGATATCCATTAACAGCGTGTTGGTTCTTTTTTGTTTTTATTAAGTTAATATTGATTTTGTGAAATTACACCAGGAACTTGTGCAATAGAAAATGTTTAGTACAACCTGGATTGCTCTTGTTGTATAGTCGGTTATACCTCTTATTATGGCAGTGCACTGCATGCTACCATATTTAAATTTCCTAAAGAACAGTTGTTAAAATAAGTGTATAAAGTGCAAATTTTGTAAGTTATAAAAATGTAGTGTGTATTAAACATTTCAAACCAAAATTTGTGGTTTGGGAGGACATTTTCCATGTGCAAAATGGTTAACCAATTTGTGTTCCTAGAAAAATTCCAAAATTAATTAATGATACTTATTCCACAATTTTCTGTAATCTACCATCATATGTGACAATAAGACTTAGCAATCAAAGGAAAGATCTGGAAGCAAGATGTTAAAACATGTTTCGTCCTTTACCAGTGAGGTTAAGTAAAGACAGGTACACTTTATGTCCTTTTCATTAAAATAGATGATGATAAATACAGCGCTATGTCAGCTAGGTTTAAGATTCAATTAAAACTGGATGTAGGAATCAACACAGTGAAACCATCATAAAATCTGGTTTAGACTAAAAGTAAAACTACTTAAAATCATGCCAACACATTAAAACTCTCTTGATGTTCCACTTTTAAATAAGTTTTTCAAAAGTGGAACATCAAGAAAGGTTTAATATGCTGACATGATTTTAAGTAGTTTTACTTCTAGTCTAAACCAGATTTTTAGATTTAAGGTGTTCAGTAATTTGAAAATTAGTGTATTTTTTAAAGATTTGTTCTTGCCATGGAGAAGTTCAGTTCATTCTTGGAGCACAATGGAAGTAAGGAGTGAAAATGTTAAGATGGAGCAAATTGGATAATTTGGGAGTTGCCTTGTTAATTATATTAATAATGATACCTCATTCATTTAAAGAGTGACTTCATTAAAAAATGTTGTCAAGGAAAGTTTACCACTAGGTCATTATTTGGATGTAGAGAAAGCTGTGAAAATAAATGTTACATTAGAACAATTTAAGTTTTCTCATCCAAATCAAATTACATATTCAGCAGATCTCTTGATATTGGTTGCAACTTCTTCTTACACATATATGAGGTACACTGATTTTGCATTACCTTTTCTCTTCCAGTAGTTTGTTCTACTTGTAGGGAGCATTGCAATTGGATATAACTAACCATTTTATATGTGTATGACTTTACAAAAGTAAAATGTCAAGTCTGTAAATGTGAAGATGCATGTGTGTTTAAATAATCCATTGCGCTGCAGTAAATTTGCTTAAAATAATATTTATGCATATCGTTCATGCTATAATTATTGTTCTTCTTATTATTTGATTAATTATTGGACTGCAGTAAACGGCAATAGGCAGCAGATGATTAACCATTTTTTTGTACATGGATGAATTTATATAAGTAGATAACTTCCAGGCTCTGATTATAAGTCTGTAATCTATTCATTATTTTCAGGTGCTGGAACAGTCACAGTTGCAGCAGCAAGAAATGTATGCACAAATGATCTATAAGGACAACAAGATACTGGAGTTGAACAATAAGATTCTTGAACTGGAAACAAAGGTGCTAGATTTGCAGGAGAATCTTCGAGAGAAAGACGAAGTGATAGATGTGCGTACCAAGGCTATCAGTCTGATGTCTGAAGATTTCTCAAGAAAAGGCAAGAGCACCTTGGATACACTGGATGAGACGAGAGAGGAAATGAGGGTCATGCAACAGAACTTTGTTGAATTGGAAACAAAAATGAAGGCAGAGAAAGAAGAGATGCTTAAGCAAATAGAAGCTAAAGATTGCAGGTGAGTATTATTTGTTTGGCATGTGTGTTTCATTGGGCAAAGTATCTTAGAACAATGTCTTAACGTTCATTGGAAAAGGCATGTTAAACACATAAGAAAGTGATTTAATAATTCCATTGCTTTTCATTTTTTGACTTACCCTGGAAATTTAATGCACTTTCTCCAATATTTCTCCAAAGTTGTGATTCCCTTGTAGAAATGGGTTTCTTTGAGGCTCTCAAAATACCTGTTTTCCTCCTGTAAAACTTCTTCATATGATTTAAATTTGTGTCCACCAAGAAAAGTTTTGAGTTTTGGGATCAAATGAATAGGATAAATGTGGAAGCATTTCAAATCATAATCGATCAATTTATCCTGAGCAATGTGGTTGAATGTACTGGCACATTTGTCATGGTGAAATTACACCTTTTTTTTTTTTTTTTTTTTTTAAGCCATTCCAGAGAATTCATTTTGCATTCCAAAAAAAACTTTTCCAAACAGTTGGCCAATATTTGAATACAATTTTGATTTAGCTTTAAAGTGACTAGGCACCCATCTTGCTAAAAAATTTTTCATGTGTAGTTAATTATGCAAAATAAAATAAACCTGCTCAGTTGAGATGCTCGTAGCCTCTGCTAGCTCGCTCATTTTCTCTTGTCTGTCAGCCAAAACAATATCATGGATATTTATAAACCCTAATGTAATAAACTTGTTTACACTAACTCCATTCACTTGCATAAAAATTGGACACTGGTCAACAGGCTGAAGATGGGAGGGATCACTCCCAAAACATATGTCCAATTTTTATGTAAGCGAATGGAGTTAGTGTAAACAAGTTTATTATATTAGTGTATATATATTCTACTCCATTGTGAACAACTTCATAAGTACATTTAATCATGGATATTATCTATGATTTCTGGCCTCACAGCTCATTTTGGAACTCCAAGGCATAGTGCATCTTTGATGCTTGTTCTGCCACTTGAACTAGTTTACCTAAAGTCAAACAGTTTCATAGAAATGGCCATCACCAGTGTAGGCAAAATCTTCTCATAAATTTGCTTAATTGTTTTCCCTTTCGGAAATAAGAATTAGTCACATACCACAATTCCAATTTATCGGTTTATCATTATAACTAGAAATGCTTTTGTTTATGCAACTGTAAAATAATTAATTAACATCAAAATGACTTGTGACCATATAATATTAACAAATAGAAAGCAAACTAAGTTACTGTAGAACATTTTACAGCCGATGTCAATTATGTAAACTTGAGTCTTCCGGGCTGTAAGGCCATGGTTCAATGCAATTTTTCTCCTTCATCTACCTGGGCATTTCATCCACGACTGCGCTGGACATCATCAGTGGTGTGCTCGACATAATCTTAGATACGAGGCTATGACTGACTTGTTGATAGAAGTAGTAGTGTTATATACATATAGTGGGCCTGCCTGTGGAACAGAGCTCTGATTGGTTGGTTTGGCTAAGGTGTTAGATCTAAGCTGGAGCTCATGGGTGTTCCCAATGGGATGTTGGCTATAATGGTTCGCTTAGTTTCTTTGCCTTATTAAAGCTAGATACACCACCTGTGGTGCCTCGGAAGTAACAATGAGCATTAAACACTATTCAAAAAAAAAAAAGAGCTGAACAGCATGGTGAATACAATTTGAGAACTTCTCCTTTCTGTTAAATTTGGTTCTATGCTTGTAAATTTCAATTGCCTAAGCTAGGATTATAATGAGATGTTGAGGCTGATATGTCAGTATCTTTAAAAACAATTTAATGCTCTACTTCGGCTAGGAGGGTTTGCTAAGCGATGGCTGATTTGTCTGTCCAAACTAGGCAGCCTGTTTCTTATATACTATAAGGCATGTATTAATTCTGCACTGTTGGTACCATGTAGCACAAAGGACACAAGGAAATTGCTTTCCTCAGCCATTGTACAAAATACCATGCTTGTGTGGTGAGGTTTACATTAATTAAATGGTTATTGTAATTTTACACAATTCTTCATATAATTACAAACTGTCAAAAATTAAATTGTATCAATACTTATTTTGGATCTTTGATTTAAACATGTGTTCCTGTAATTTTTTTGAGAGTGTATAATTATAAAATCTGTAACAAATTCTTTCATCCACAGCAGGAATCTGTCATGATCTCTTTCCACAATTAGAACTGTACGTATAAAGGCAAGGGCAGTTAGGAATGACACAGACTTGCCGAAGTTCCTGCTTGCAGAAACGTGTACTTTCTGATATTACCTTCATGTTAACAGTGTTGCCATTGCATCTGGATAGTTCTTCACCAATCATACAATTAGAAGTTTGAATATAGAGGCCACTATTACAAATCATTCCCAGAGAATGTTAACAATCCTCTGTATAATCTTATTTTGATTTAAAGTAAAACACTAAAAATCATGTCGTCACATTAAAATTCTCTTTAAGTTTCACAAACACACTTATAAAAGTAATTTTGGTAAAAGTAACATGATTTTTAGTGTTTTACTTTAAATCAAAATAAGATTAACAAAAGTTTCACTGTGTGGATTCCGACATTCCGTAAATCCTCTGTGTATTTCTTTTAATAGTATAGAATCCAGAGCATTTTCTTTTTTTGTTTTTGTTGTACTCACCTGTGGAATTAATTCTATAGAAACTTTAAATAAACAGTGAAAATAAATGTCTTATGTTATCAGAGTGCTTCAGTTGGAAGAGAGCAACAAGAATTTGGAGTCTGTTCGTTTTGAGCTGAGTACAAGGAATGCAGAATTGCAAGAGAAAGTGGTTCGACTACAGGAGAGGGAAACAACAAATGAGGACAAAGAGCAAGTGCAGGAACTTATTAACCAGCTGGATGAAGCAAACAAGCAACTAATAAAACAGAAGGCTCTGCACAAAAACAAAGTGAAGAACTTAAGCAAACAAATCGACAGCCTCAAGAAGGTAACACCATCTTTGCTGTATTTAATACAGAAAGGAACTTTATATATGAAATAATTAAAAAATCCATTTAAATTATCTTGTAACTTATAAATGGGTTCTGATTTTTATGCACTAAAGGCTTCCAAATATTTACTTTTTATTTGCTAATAATTTGAAAAGATTTTGCCGTAAGGGTCACGCTGAATATTTCAGCAAACTTATAAGTGTAAACCAATTATTCCTGCTTTTGGCTTTATTGCTTCTCTAAATGTGGTTGTCCTTAAATCTTAACCACTTGTTCATCACTGGAACCATTATCAAAACATTGCACACCCTTTCTAAAGACACTTAAAATGAAAGCCCCAATCACAGCTTCAGTGGTGTTAAAAGACAATCCACATATTTTCTTCAATGATAGTTGATAAAAAAAAAGAAGAAGAAGAAGCCATGTGGTGCCAAATTAGGACTATATGGCATATAAGTAATTAATATCATTGAAATTTGCACATAAGAGGGCTGTTCATTAAAGAATGATCATAACTTTTTTTTTTACAACAAACCTTTATTCATCCTCATAATTTTGATGACTTTTAACAAAGTAGTCCCTTGGATGCAACACACTTGTACCTGTAGCATTTCTGCCACTCTTCAAAGACATGCTGGAAACCATTTTTGACATATCCTTCAGAATGCCTCCCACTGCCTTCATCAGTGCTGCTGCTGATGGAAAATGCCTCCCATGAAAGAATTTTTTTCAATTTGGGATGGGAAAATGACATATGGACTAAAACTGGATTATAGAGAGGGTGAGGGACACTCTTCCCATTGATTTTTTTGAGATATTCAGCAATAACTTTTGCAATGTGGACCATACATAATCGTGTTGCAGCATCCAGTTTATTGTGCAGAAACGTGGTCTTTTGCATGTGGTGTGACCTTATAGAGTTTTCAGGACCTCTCTGTAATATTGCCCAGTTACAGTTTTTAATTTAATGGTTATTAGTCCAAAATAGTTCCAAAAGCATTCTCTCTCTCTCTCTCTCTCTCTCTCTCTCTCTCTCTCTCTCTCTCTCTCTCTCTCTCTCTCTCTCTCTCTAAATCTCTGATCACAATCTGCCCATTTGATTTCATAAATTCCTGATTTCTGTTCTGTTGGTATATCTTTTACTGTGCAACCTAATAAATTCTTGATATTATATTTGTTCTTTGAGGCTAACATTATATCTTATTTTTTGAATATTCTCTAAAATTTGTTGTGGTAAGTTGGAAGTTTTGAATTTGTATCTTTCCTTGATGTTCTTCAGGGAAACCTCTGTTATAGACTTTTGTCTTTTAAATTTATTAACCATTTTTATTAGTCTTTTTTTTTTTTTTGTTTTTTTGTTTGTTTTTTTAAATTTATGGACGCTCTTTAACATCTCAGGTCATCAGTGTCCCATTCAACTCAGGGCGTGAAACAGCCAACAAATTTTGCTCAGAGGCCTCTTTTCAGGCTTGAGGTTCTTTTTCGTGCCGTAAATGTACGACACGGGACCCACAGCTTTACATCCCTTCCAAAGGAAGCCATACTTACTATTTTTACGCCCGATAAAATTCATCGGTCCTGGCCTGGTTCGAACCCACGATCTTGGGTGTAGGAGGCAAGTATGGTAACCACTACACCACCAGGACTGACTCTGTCTTTGTTGAAACCATTAGTTATTGCTGTCTTAAATATCTTTTGGTATTCCATTTTGTACTCTGTTTCTGTGAGTGGGATGTTAATTATTAGTGTGTCAAGATATGAATCACTGTATATTTATGTGCATAGGGCTATAACTTTTATTTTTTATGTAATTTTCTGTGTATGTTTCTTTTCTATGAATTCCAAAGTTCAGACTATCTCCATTTCTTATGATTTTTAAATCTAGGAATAGGAGTCAACCATTTCTCTCTTCTTCTATGGTAAATTGTATAGATTTATGTTGTAGATTAAGAAGTTTCAGAGCATCTATTGAATGTTTTTTCCATATTATATGTCGTTCGCATACTTTTATCATGTCTTGAAAATTAAAGGGAAGGCTTTAGTAATCTGTGTTTCAAAATAGTCAAGAATAAATCCATCAGAAACAGAGACAAGGGGTTTCCCATAGTTATACTCAAAACTTGTTGGTAATATGTTCAGTTGAAACTGAAGATATTTTATTGAATGCAAATATTAGTAAGGTTCAGTAAGTCTTCTATTTCTTTTGTTTTTAAATGTAAGAATGTTAACCATTTCTTTAACATTTGCATAAGATTCTCTATTGGTATGCTCAGGAATAAGATTTCTACATCAAATTACACCATTATATCTCCTGTTGTAATTTTGTTATTTTTAAGTTTTTCAACTAAATTAAATGAATTTTTGATGCTCAAGCTTTGTAATCTTTTAAAAGAGTTGAAAATGTCAAAAAACTTTTTTGTTACCTGGTATATTGATAATGTTGATTATTGGTCTCATGTTTTTATCATTTTTATGTATTTTAGGAAGTGCATAAAGTATGGGTAGTAATGGATTGCTCTGTATGATTTTCTGTTTTTCTGCAGTGGATAACATTTTGACTTTATTCGGTATTTTGGTTAGATTTTTAATACAGCTATTGAAAGGATTCTTTTCAATTTACCACAACAAATTTAAGAGGATATTCAAAGAACAAGGTATAATCCATTTAAGAACTTTCGAAAAATAAGAAATTTTTTCAAAATTCTGTTGGAACTCACACAGTGAAGCTTGTTAAATGTAAATTCTATCTAATCTGTCATCTAACACACTCTCATGCTTTACTGCCACGGGTGGCCATGTTAAGGCATGGACTCGTGAGCAGGAGGTCTGGGGTTCGAATCCCGCCAGGATCGTCCTTCCTGACTGGGTTTTTTTCCAGGTTTTCCTTAGTCTTCATAACTGGCAAATACTGGGGAGGTACCCTAAACTTAGCCTGGAACGCTTCCTTCCTTAAAAAAATCCTTTCACAATATACCATTTCGTTTCATGTATCATCAATGTCCATTGCCTGTGGTGCCTCAGTAGTGAAAACAGGTGTTAAACACTACTCAAAAAAAAAAAACTCTTATGCCTCACTTACACCATATTTAAAAGTAAGTGAAGCATAAGAGTATGTTAGATGACAGATTACATAGAATTCACATTTAACAAGGTATAATGTTAGCCCCAAAGAACAAATATAATATCAAAAATTTATTAGGTTCCACAGTAAAAGACACCATACCAACAGAACAGAAATCAGGAATTTATGAAATCGATGTGCAGATTGTGATCAGAGATACATTAGAAAAACAGAGAGACATTTGAAAATTTGGAGTAAAGAACACTTTCGGAATATTCGTTTTAAACAAGTCAATAAATCAGCAGTAACAGCTCAGCAGAAATTAAACCAGAGACTAGGCTGGTAAAAGATCTTCAAAACCCAATAGAGCCATCCACTTGGTAAAAGACTTTTATATTAAAAAATAAGAAAAATTTAATGAACTTTGTTTTTCTACCCATGGACAAACTCAGCAAGTTTCTACTAGAACTATCAGAGACTGCCAAAAAAGTATTTTGGAATCCAGCCATCAATTGGAGTACTTGGTCAACAGCTCATGATGGAAGCAAGAGCTCTGAAAATATATCCTAGTGTTATGTCAGTAAATGGAGTTAGTGTGAACATGTGGAATACATTAGTGTAGAATATATTCAAATGTTATGTAAAAATGTTTATATTCAAGACCTATGTTATGTTAACTATAAATTTTATTTGTGTTTACAGGTATCTGATGCAAATGAAGAAATAGTGAGGCTTCAGAATCGAATTGCAGAACTGGAAGAGGACAAAGGTAACCTACAGTTACATCTGGTAGACTTTGATGACTTGAAAGGTAAAAACAAGAAATTTGAAATTTTTCCTCTCCCATTCTATTGCACCACTTGCATTCAGGTTGTGGTGCCATGTGGCAGTACAAGGAACCATTTGCCTCTTGCAGCTCAGTTAACTCAATTTGTTATTTTTTTTTTTTTTTCTGTTTCTAGAGGGAATAACCATTATAAAATTTCTGTAGCATGCACTTAACATCATCTGCTAATCTTTATGTCTTCATGATGAGCAATTACAGAGTACATTAGTGAAATCCAGATATAAACGTATTTATAAATAGTTTTGAATAGCAGGAATTTTCACAGTGAAATATAATATAATATAACAGATTATTATTGAGCAAATTACTCAAATTTCACTAATTTTGTTCCATTTACTTGAACATGTTTCAAAGGCTGTTGTCTTCACTAAGTTCGTAAAATCCACAGAGCAACATCTTAATACCACTCTGGGAAACTGACAGCAGAACCATGCTGCTGATGAAGGCAACAGCCTTCGAAACATGTCCAGGTAAGTGGAAAAATTTAGTGAAATTTGAAGGATTTCCTGATAAATAATGTGCTGTGTTATACTGTATTTCACTGTGAAAATTCCCCGCCATATAAAACTACTTATTTTTCATTTGTTTGTAGCTTTTAAGTTGACTGTATTTCAGTAGATGTTGTTTGTTTAGGGTAGTGTTCACGTCCTTACACAAAAGGCAGTAGCTGACCTTGATTAATTTCATTCTGAAGAGATGTTCTGATAGGCAATCATGCCCTACAATTAAGCGGAATTGGGCAACTAATATTTCTTGGTGTTAATAAAAGATGTGTGAATGTCTTTAAATCTTTATGGTTTTCCTTTAGGTTTTTGTTGGATATTTTGTTGTTCTTGTTCAATTTATGAGTTTCAATTTAGAAACAAGTTCTATTCCAAAGATGGTTTAATTTTATAGTGGCTCCTTTTCTTGCTAAAGCACCAGCAGTCTCATTCCCCTTTAATCCCACATGGCTTGGAATCCATTGTAAAACTATTTCTGTATTTCTGATCTGGATTGTGTGATATAGTTTTCTTAATCTTGTAAAACTTCTAAAATCATGTTAATATATTAAACTCTTGACGTTTCACATTAAAACTTTTTTTATTAAAAAGTAAGTTGGGAGTAGTTTCATGAGTCTCTTGCTCTCATTGTGAACCAATTGACGACTAATGGATCTCTTCAAGTAGGATGTATACTTGGCTGTGTGCGCTCTAGTGGTCTGTTGATGTTTTCTTATTTCATTTATAGCATATGTTGGTTATGCTATATGCCCTTGATTACCTGGTATTGCTGTCATACTCTTTCCCTCTGTAAAATGTAAGGCCAGTTTAATGCATCTCTTATGAGCATTGCAATTTTAATGGCCATCATTAAATTTGAATAAGTTAACTCTCTCTTCCAGATCTTTTTTTATTTTTGTGTTTTGCATTGGTCTAGCTTCTATTGCTAAGTTTGTATTGACTGAGTGCAAAATAGCTGAAGTCTGCTAAGCAACTGATCATACAAACTTCCTGATAGGTACAACACTCAACCAAAATTTATAAATTTATAATTGAGTAAGTGTACACATTATTACACAAGAATGAGTGTTGCAGGTATTATTATAGTATTTCAGAGTTTGTGGCCACAAGTGTCCAGTGGTAAACTCAGATGAATTTAGCAAACTTTCACATTATTATGTTTGCATGCTTATAATTTGTTTTTCCCCAACAGGGTGGCTCAGCTAATTATCCTAAATGGCTCATCATTTATTTTTTCAAAGTTGTCATTACCTATATAATTTTATTATATAGTACTGTACCTCTATATATCTTATATTTTTCTCCACCAGGGTGAATCTGTGCATCAGCTTCAGATTTTTTCAACATTGTGCATCTGTTTAAGTGATTCCATGTTTGTTTTTCAGAGTTGCCAACCTAATTGTTATATAATTATACAATGTTCCAACATGTTTACATGTATATTTTCCAATTAGTAATCTACTGGGTATTCTGGTTTCTAGAATTTTTCCAGTGTGAGGTTTATTTTACCATACTATATGAGCTGATTACTAATTGCACTTTTTTGACTGTTGCATTGTTAACATGTATGCAGCTGTTGTTTGTTTTCTTATGTCGCTAAATTTCAACACTGTGTGCAACCTTGGTATGTTAACAATACAATGTCTAAGAGCTGGTAGTTTGTGTATTCTATTTATTCCACCTGTATTTTATCTGCTACTTCGGAAATGCATTACTTTTATCTAGGAATAATATCACATGTAATGTTTTATTTCAGGTAACTTTTTACATGGTTTATGAAATTATCTGATTACCACAGAAAATTAAAAAGATATTCAAAGAACATAACATAAAGTTAGCCCCCAAAGAACAAATTATAATATAAACAATTTACTAGGTTCCACAGTAAAAGACACCATACGAACAGAACAGAAATCAAAAATTTAATGTGCAAAATACATCAGTAAAGCAGAAATTTGGAGGAAGGAATATTTTAGAAATATTTATTTAAAACAAATAGATAAATCAGCGGTAGCAGCTCACTTTTGAACACAAAATTAAACCAGAGGCTAATCTTCCGAAAGAACTTCACCGAATACTTGGAAATAAATGTTCATCCTAAAAAATAGAGGAAAATTAATTAATTTTGTTGTTCCACCAACGGATGAACTCAGCTGGTTTCTTTTTGAACCATAAGATGCCTCCACAGAAGCACGGTTGGGATGCAGCTGCCATATTGCATAGCTGTCAACAGCTGATGATGGGTGCGATTGACCATGAAACATGTCCTAATTTTGCATATGTGAGGTGGAGTTTGTGTGTACATATTTAATAAATTCTAATAAGACATGATGTGATGTTCTTGTTTGGTTGGTAGAGGTTTCTTAACAAAATGTGGAATGCACACCCATCATATCTGAAGCATTGTCATACTTTGATGCACTACAAATCCAAACCATGCATTTCTGGACATGGGTTCCCTCTTAAAAAATGGTCAGTTTATTGTCAGTGCTTTTTCAACCATCCAGTATATTTTAATTTTTCTAAACCTATGTAGTTACTTCTAGTTTTAACTATATAGTGCCAGTGAATTGTATTAATGCCAACTTAGGGATGTCCATAATTTTGACTGTGCTGTATTCATTGTTTGCATGTTGTATAAATAACAGTTCAAAATTACAAACCTAAGCTGGTTTGATTGTTTGCTTCTGCCTCCTATGTGATACACAGTTAACTTGCCACAAAAATGGTGTGAAGTCATAACATTTTTATTTTTAACTTACTTATATGCAAG
Source organism: Metallyticus violacea (assembly GCA_030762175.1). Lineage (NCBI taxonomy): Eukaryota > Metazoa > Arthropoda > Insecta > Mantodea > Metallyticidae > Metallyticus > Metallyticus violacea. The sequence continues at coordinate 7,096,318 of CM060844.1, forward strand.
AGGTATATTGGTTCTTGTTTTTAGCCACACATATTTTATTTATTATTATGTAATAAATATTTGTGGGAGAGGGCTATTTTGGGCCTCATTGTCTAACATTGTATATATTAATTTTGGCTTGCTTCTGTCATCTTGGTATATGGAAAACTTTCCTGTACAGTGTTTACATCTGTATTGCCTTAAAGATGTTTCAGAACTATTATGACAATATAAAAGACATCTTGCAGAACTGAAAAGTAACATACCATATTTACACAAATCTAATGTACAGCTTTTGTGCAAATGTGGTATTCAAAAGTGTGGTATGCAATAGATTCAAATGCAAATCCATTCCAAGTTTGCCAGTAACTTCATTCAAATTTATCGTTTATTACATTATAATGCATTGCTGCAATTCTGCACTTTGTTACATTTATTGTTGGCATGTTATTGCATATAGCATTTGAATAGTAGGTAGTCACAAAATGGAGGGTAAATAGAAAAGAACATCTTATGATACTACTTTCAAGCTTAAAGTAATTTTTTATTTTGAAAAAACGGTTATAGAAAGGCAAGAAGATAGTTCAACATTCATTGCCTGTAGTAGTAACAGAAATTGACATTATTGGCGACTAAAGCTAGTAGGAAGTAATTCACTGTTCCTACAAAGGAAGATATCCAGACATTGAAGAAAAAGTTTTGGAATTCGTAAATGAAAGGTGGAAGAACAGGCAACCTTCTAAATAGTGACACCTAAGAAATAACTTCTTCTTTGACCTACACCAGCTTTCCAGGCAACAACACTAGTGATGGATTTTGTCCTACGTGCTCCAAGTTGTAACAATAGTCTGCTTATAAATTCTAGGTTTTGATCAGTTTATGAAGCAGACATGCTTATCTCTAATATGTCGTACAATAATATGCCAAAATCCTTTTTTATGATTTTAAGTTTCAAATTTGGAGTGCACACTACATTCGGTGGCACAATAGATTCGCATATATACAATATAACTTTTATGAATAGTGAAAACTTTAGTTTAAAGAACAGTTACATTTCCTAGTTTGTAGAAATGACTCATGGCTTCATTTATTTGTATTCCCCTTCCTTCCCTCCCTCCCTTACCCTCCCTGCCTTCCCTTCCCTTTACTATCCAATTTTTCTTTCTTTACTTGTAACACTTTTGTTCTTATTGTATTATCTAAGATAGATTTAAGAGTAATTAACTTAAAACTTCTAACAATTAACTTTTATATTCATGCAACATTTTGCTTTCACATTACTACATAGACGGTTCTACCATAAGGCCACATTGTCACATGCCTTGCTAGTTGTAAATGAAAAAGGCATCAGTTGATGATTTCTTCAATTTCTTTTACAAAGTGCTCCCTTTTTTAAAACATCACTGTAGTGCCACTGGAAGTCTGATAAGAACTGACAACATAAGGTTGATCAAAAGTCTTTTTTCAGAATGTTCAAATCCACATCATTTGTGCTCATTGGGCCACATCTAAACTCGCCAACCCATTTAAACAGTATTCTGAGTGAAGATTCACTTTGATGTTACTCCAGATTCTCTTTAGTTCTATGGTCAATGCCCCTTTCAAAAAGTAATATTTTATTAATATACAAAATTAGTGTTCTCCATTTTGAACATCTATTTATAAATTTAAACATAAAAATTACTCTCAAACACAAATTAAGCTTCGTAACTGTTTATAACCGTGTACACCACAAAAAAATTAGTCATCTGTTGAATGTAAAATTCTTCTCAATCCTACTTGTTACAGTGAGCGGTTCACAAGGTATCCAGGAAAGCTGTGTAGTCACTGCAGCAGTTGTATTTTATGGCATGCACTGAAGATGCTGACTAGTTTGTGTGTGTGCATGCGCGCGCACGCTCTGTGGCAGAGTGTTCATTGATACCATTGGTTAAGAGCACAGAATCACCTCCGAGCATGAAGCACATTTTTTTATTTATTTATTTTTTTTAATAAACCCTTGTAACATATTATGACAAATTAGTTTCATAATATTGTTTCTCATACACTGCAAACTTAATATTATATACTAATAATGAATATTAAGTTTCGTACAGTATTTGTTCTATCTAAATGCAATACATTGCACACACATTCCCTGCAATTGCACAAAGAACAAAAGATGTCTAATGGGCACAAATTCAAGAAGCCTGAGATATTGCAGCCTCTCATCCAAACTACTCTAGAAATTTGATATCATCTAAGCCTCATAGATTGAGGGCAGTTATACATGTTGAGGGTTCAAGATAAATGTTTCTGTTCATGTATTTATTTAGTTATGTATAACAAATATGTTAGTTTGAGATTATGTTTTTGTATGTACATAGGTAATGCCATAAAACTCAAATGGCACATTAAAATATAATATGATATTAAGGCAATATGATGTTCAAAATATACACTTATAAAACCAATAATAAAAAATAAAACAAATATGTTGGGTGGGATTTGAACCCTGGAGCTTATGCAGAAGAGCTAATGCCTTCTAAACCACTCATTCTTCATTACTCTACCCAAACATTCTCTTTCCAGATTCTTATGATTATGGCCATTATGTTTACAGCCAAAGCACCCACTGCAGTGTGCACTTGCTGCATGTGCATTGTGATTACAGTTTTTATAAGTGTCTGATCAACAAGTAGAATCTGGTGATGACTCTTCCCATTCCACTCAACAAAATAGAATACACAGCAGAATACAGTACATCATCAATACTGCCCTCAACAGTGGATTCAACAGTTCATTAGTAGCTAAGAAAATCAGATATTCTGAAAGAGTTAACACCATCACTTTCTCCATGATGAAGAAGGAATAAATTTTTAAAAAAAAATCACATACTATCCATGGGCAAACTGCATTTATGAAAATTTTTAAGAAATATATTATTGTTTTAGTTGTACAAGTTAAATTTAACATCTGAAACCTTTTGAAAAGAACCATAAAGGATGTTATCCCATCCAACAAATAGGCAGGAGTGTATCAGATATATTGTTTGGATTATGGTCAGATATATATATATATATAAATTAACAGTAATAATAAAAGTAGAATAGGATAAACACTTAAATAAAGTCGCACTTGAAATTGCTATATTTCCAACTTGTTGAGTTCTTCAATGGCAAGAAAAAGACAAATTGTACTTTTATTATTACCGTTAATTTGTTACATTGTTAATAGTGTTACTTTATGTTTATTTTTCTTTTTATATTTATATATGGAAAGCAATAAATTACAGAAAAAAAAATATATCATGTAGAATGTTGAATGATATGGGGACAAAGAGTAATACTTAGGAAAATTAAGGGAGAAATGGATTAAAATAGTTAAGAAGGATGAGAGAATTAGGGTATGTTGATAAAAGAGTGCTAACAAGAGAAATACAAGATGTGAGGGGTTTCATTATTCAGATAACTTTTGGGTTGTGTCTAATGAGGGCTCGTTTATATGGATGTTAGATTTATTAATAGCATAATGTAGTATGTATAAAGGATTTTAACTATTTTGGTAAATATTAGTTTTGATAGTGTTAAATTTTTTAGGTATTTGGTGTGTTTGTGTAGGTTTAATTGAGTAATTTAGAAATATGGGAATTATTAGTGTAGAAATTGCAATTAATTAGTTAAAGTAATAGTGTGTATATAAATTGTTTATGATATTGTGTTTTTTGGTTGGATCAAAGCCTGGTCCCCTGGATATTCCATGAACCAGGGACTCTGGAGGGCTGAGCTAATCAGTTAGATTGAAGTATTTAGAATTAAAATATTGTAATATTTATAAAGATGTTACTAATTACATATTTGTTTATTAAATTTTTATTGGAGTTAGCGCCTTCTGGAATTGCTGAAGGCACTGATCCTTTTTGTTATATTTTAATTGGGTATTTTTGTGTTCATTTTGTTATAAATAATTTGCATGTTGATGTATGAGAAATAAAAATTCATTCATATATATATATGAATGAAGTTCTTATTCTGTATGCAGAACAATAATATATATGCAGAGCAATAAGAAATTTCAAGATAAGGACAAAAGAACACTTGAGAAGTGAGATATCAGCAGTTGCAGATTATTTTTGGGCTACAGTCGTGACGTCACAAAAGAAACCAAACTGTTGGAAGCTACCAACAATCCCAGGGATGTAGCAATATGAGAAAAGATTTTCATTTTAAAGAATAGACACCATGATATGAATTTTAACAATGGACTTCCTGTTTTGCGTAGATTGGGACCACCAGAGGTCACATCAACACCTACCAGTCAGTCCCCAGCTGAAAATGAGAGCAAAAGCTCTTGAAACATGTTCTGACAAATTAATGAGTTAGCAAAGCGTAGTATCATCTAATGTTGACTTTTTTATGTGTACAATGTAGCTTCAGTGTTTTATTAGAACCAAGGCATAAACAAAACTGAAGTGGCTTCTCATTACTTTCTGCAAATTTTACAAACCTAACCACAAGAGATATGAAATGATTGTTTGTAAAATTAGCTTTTGAGTTGAATGTTTTGTTGGTGAACACAGCACCTTAGCATGATATTGATCTTCAGTTTCAGAGTCGCATTGGAAAAAACGGGTTTCAGAGCTGGAGGAAAGAGTTAAACAACAGGGTCAAGATCTAGACACTCATGTTCATATGATCTCTCTGCTGGAAGGAGAAAAAATTGAACTTCTCCAAGGTCAGTGCTGACTAAACATTTATCTTGTAACATTTTTAGTTGTATGCTATATCACATCCATAAGAGGGTCACTACAAAAATTTTAGCACATATCATTTAAGGGTGTAGAACCATGAACTCCAAGCTGTTAACATCATGTTGTAATGATGTATCTTACTCACTTTCATGTTATTTTAGGTAAATTTAAAACTTGTGCTAATTATTCTACATTAAAGTATTCAAACTGTTCACACTAACTCCAGTTACTTATATAACACTGGACATGTTTCAGCGCACAGATTAACTAACATCCGACTCACCGAAACAAGAGTACTAATTGTAATGCCAACAGATAATTAAAACAGCAATAACTATTTGTTTCAACAAAGACACAGTAATAAAAATTATCAATAAAATTAAAAGATAAAAGTCTGTAAGAGATGTTTCTACACTGAAGAATATCAAGGAAAGATACAAATTCAAAAGCTTCATGCAGCATCCAACTTTCCACAACAAATTTAAGAGGATATTTAAAGAACAAGGTATAATGTTAGCCCTAAAAACAAATATAATATAAAAAATTTATTAGGTTGCACAGTAAAAGACACCATACCAACAGAAGAGAAACCAGGTATTTATGAAATCAAATATGCAGATTGTGATCCAAGATACATCGGAAAAAGTAAGAGAAATTTGGAAATTCAGAGGAAAGAACACTTTTGGAATATTCATTTAAAACAAGTTGATAAATCAGCAGTAGCAGCTCACTTTTGGACCAGTAATCATGAAATTAAACCAGAGACAAGGCTGCTAAAAGAACTTCACAAATCTTGGAACTATCCATTTGGGAAACGACTTTTATCTTAAGAAATAAGAAAAACTTGATGAATTTTAATTTCAGATGAACTCAACAAGTTCTTATAAGAACCATCAGAGACCGCCACAAAAGCATCTTGAGATCCAACTCGTTTGAGTAATCGGTCAACAGCTGATGATTGAAGCAAATAGCTTCAGAAACATGCCCAGTGTTAAATAAGTAAATGGAATTAGTATGCACAATTTGAATACTTTAATGCAGAATATCTTACCACTTCATTGTATACAGATTTGTAAGTACAATTATTCTTTTAATTATACTAATTAGTTTACAGTATAATTTCATATTACATGCTATGTATAATCCATCCCTAAGAGTTCATAAAATTCATTATTTTCAGTAACTTAAAAGACATCACTAGGATGCTTATGACATGTTATATTTTTTCCCAGCTTTCATTTCAGTCATAGTGTTAAATTAAACTTGAATTGAATGTTTCTGGTCACTTTTAAAGATGTTTTGTGCATATTTAAGTAATTTTCTGAATTTTGGTCTCATTGTGCATATTTTGGAATTTTAAAGTCATATTGTGGTTATATTTGCACGCATGATCATATATACAGATGTGTTAAAATATGTTGGATAAATGAAAAATAATATGTACTTATATTTCATGAATTACCTATTCTGAGAAAGAGTTACTTATATTTTGACTTGACTGTCAATGAAATATGATTTTGCAGAAAGCACTTAGATATATACAATATATACAGTGTAGACAAATGTGCAATGACTCCTCTGGTGCAGGCAGCTGTCCCCTTTCAGTAGAAACAAATTTAAAGAGTTACAACAGGCCAATGAACATCAACATGGCTAAAACTAAGTGTGAAAGTATAAAATTAAGAAATAGCACATTTCCTTCTCAATCGATAATTACCTGGTAAGGACACTTGGCTAAATGCAGTTGAGTATTACTGCGAGAACTATGGAGATATAAAGAAAATTGTGTGAACATTTGACAGCACTGATGCATCTACAATCAAAAAAGTTCAGGAATTTTTTCCAGCAGTTGGAAAATTTGAAGTACATAAAATCAAATTATAGAGGTATCACAGAATCAATTTCTCACCTGGAAGCAATTGTTTTAAAGCTGCATGAAAGCTTGAAAGTGTTAAAAAATGTAGAATGTGAAGTAGGGAGAGCAAAGAGCAGTGCAGTGGTTTCCACAAAGAATAAACTTAGGAAAGTACTGGATGGAAATCATGGATTTTCAACAATGAGCAAAATAATGACATTTTAAACAATTGTAAAGCCTTTTTTGGAGAAGAGATGCACAATTATAGTGCAGGGACTTCACTCTTTAAATATGTTTCCATAATATCTTTCAGCCTTAAAAAAAGCTTCTCACAATACAAGAGAAGATCCCTCTTTGAAAATTTGAAGATGCATCTGGCAATATACTGTATTGCTGCCATAAATGGAAAAGAAAAATGGGTATGTAATACTTAGAACTTTGTTTCACTATAGATGGGTATTTGTTTATCCACAGTTAGCTTAATATGGTTATCGTTCTTTACAGAAACAAGAGTTGTGAAAACAGAAGAAAATGTGCTGTCTACCTAAACCATTACAAATGAAACTTGTGTATTAATGCTAAAATAATGTGATTCAAATAATGTAGAAATTGTATATATCTAAATTTGCATGTGTCTGGTCATATTCTGTCCTATTTTTTTTTTTCTTCTTTTCTTCCCCCCCTCCAGTTTTTTTTTGTCACCATTAGCTTTTTGTGTATTTGTTTAGTCATATTTTGTCTTTTTTGGTCATATTTGGCTATTTTTAAGGTCATATTTGCTTGCATATTTCCCACTTTTTAGGTCATGAACATCCAAACCCTAGTCATCACCCTCTCATTTCACATTGAATCGAGTTTGCAGAACTCTACTGTAGTGTATACTATTTTTTGAGCTAAACAGAAAAAACATTAAATTTTTCAAAAATATCACCTGCATCTATCCTAAGTACATCATCCCTAATAATGAGAACAATGAATGCCATCAAAAGCTTGTACATAATTCTGCTTTCAACTTGTTGATTTTTTCCAAAGAATACTTGTCATCAGGAAAACAAGGACATCTGCAAGGGGAGGGGGAGGGGGCACAGAGGAGCAATTGCCCCCCCCCTCAAAATTTTTAAAATTAATAGATTTCTCTTTAATAGCTAGAACACTGATATTTTAAAATAAAGCAGTTAAGGTGAATATAATGATTAACTGATATTTTCTGTGTTATATCAATTTTAAAAATTAGGTTGTTTAATTGATTTTTCAAGCCGGTAAATTTTAATCATCATCTACTTTAAAAAATATGTTGCTCTTTCTCAAAAATATTTTGCAGACACTCTTGTAGGAAAACTACAAGTCTGGCATAAATAGTATATTAAATTTGATTTACATGCATAAAAGTTTGATGGCCAGTAGCCACTGGGGAAATCAGCTTTTAATGTCTCTAAAACATTAAAATAAATATTATTTTCTTTTGTAGGTATTCAGAATGAAAGGGAGAAGATTGCCTCTCTAGAAAATGAGATCACAGAACTGAAGGCATCAGTTTTTGAAGTATCTAACCAGAAAGTATCACTGGAGATGAAGATAGTTGAGTTGGAAGAACAACTGGACTGCTTTGCACAAGAGAAGAAGAATCTTTACGAAGAACTGAACTTAGTGAAAGAGGAACTGGCACAAAAACCTGAGCTGGTAAAGGAAATAGAAGAAAAGACTTCTGTAACACAAGAGGAACAGGACCTTTCTGCAGCAAAGGATAGGGACATGTTGAACTTGCAAGAATCATTAAAACAAGTACAGATAGAATTGCAAGATGCTAGACAGAAACTGAAGGCCCAAGAGGAGACTATTTCAGAATTTCAGGAGAAAGAGATAGTGGTACCTGTAGTTCAGGAACAAAGTACACAAGCTGAAGAACATTTGGAAGATAAACTGGAGGAAATGCATCAGAAGAATTTAGAAAAAGAGGCTTTGTTAGTGTTGATGAGAGACATGGAAGCCAAACTACAAGAAGCCAATACAAAAACTGCAGAACTGACTTCTTTACAAGAACAGCATACATATATGCAAGAATGCAACATAAAGAAAATAAAAGCATTGGAGATCGAGCTGAGTATATCAAAAGTTACAATATCAGAATTAATAGAGCAGCAGAAACATTTAGACTCGCTAAGAGATACAGACTCCCAGGCTATTAAACAGCTGGATGCCAAATTAAAGGAAATGCAAAAGATGTGTGAAGAACAGAGAGAGATTATACATGACTTGAATATGAAATTGGCAGCTCGAGAAGAAGAGGCAGAGATGCAGAAAGAAGTCATAGCACAACTGGAACAGCTAGGGGCCAGTGGTGAAAAAGAAGAAGAAGAAAGATCCAGCAAGATCTCAGAAATTGTTAAAGAGCTAAACGAGATGGCAGGAGATTTAGAAGAATGGAAACATCGTTGTTCTGAGGTAGAAGACCGCTTAGAAATTTTGGGTACAGAGAAAGGTGAATTACAGTCTCGCTTTGAAGAAGTACGTAATGAAAATCAAGATCTGGCTAGAAAGCTGCAAGAACGTGATGAACGAATAGCAGCACTACAGGTGTTAGTGGATGAAACAGGTCGGAAACTGCAAGCCAGAGAAGAAAGTCTAGAAAAAGTGCGCTCCAAATTGGGTGAACTAGAACACCAATATAAAATGAAATATTCCAAGCTGGAAGAGGAGCTACAAGCTAGAGATGAGTTGATACAAAATCTTCAAATTGATCTGAGTGCAGAAGCTGAAAAAAATGCTTCTGAACAAATGCAATTAAAGTATGCCCAGGATCAACTACATGAATACGAAAACATTGCTTCACAGCTTCGTAATCGAATAGATGAAGCTGAAACAGAATATAACAAAGTCTTAGAGGAGATGTCCCAAAGAGATACAGTGCATTTGCAAGAGCTTAATGCGTTACGTTCCGAACTTGCTAAGTTCGAAAGTGGTAGAGGCGAAACCCAACATTTAGAATCTCAGTTGAAGTCAGTTTTAGTGGAACTTCAATCTCGAGATGAAGAACTACATGCCTTGAAACAAGATCTCACAGCAAAGAGCCTGGAATTAGAAAGAAAAGTAACAGAACTTCAAGAAAAAGATACAAAAATGAAAGAGCTCACAGAAAAGAATAAAAAATTGATAGCAAACCTTAAAGTAAAGGCATTGAATCTTAAGGGACAAGAAGAGAAACTTCAAAAATATGAAGAAATCATCCAAGCAAAAGAAGCAAAATTTGATGAGGTTGTTAATGATAGAGAAAAATTTAAAAAATTGTTGCAGCAGTCATCAAATGAGAGTGCAAAAGTAAATTCCTTAACAGATGAGCTCCGAGATCAAACAGAAAGAGTAGCAATGCTTATAGGGGAACTTGCGGAGGAACGCACTAAGACAGAACAATTAGGAGAAGAACTCTCTAGAGCAACAGAGAAAATTGTGAACTTAGAAATGGAGCTGAAGGTGTCCCAGACTAACATTACAGAAGCATCACTCCTTAAAGAAAGTAACAGTGCTTTAGCAAATAAAGTTTCTCAGCTAGAAAGGGAAATTGGCATATTCCAGATGGATCTCAGAAACAGGGACAGTGAAGTTATACTTCTAAAAGAAGAAGTTAGAGTTAAAAATGAAGATCAGCAGCAGCTGCATTCGTTACTAGAACAAAAGGAGCAAACAGTTTCAGAATTGCAGCAGAGGCTGAAAGGAGCCATAAAGTCTGAGATTGAACTAGAAAGTAATTTAAGAGCAAACACTGAACTAACTACGAAAAGTGTGGAAGAAAATGTAAATGAAAATATTCATTTGCTACAACAAGAATTAATGAGCAGAAGTGCATGTATCACAGAGCTGCAAGAGAGAATTGGTAGTATGTCAGAAAACCACAAACAGACCTGTTCTGCCATGGAGGCCAAGCTGCAAGAAAAGGAAGCTGTGTTGGAATCCCTGGAACAGGAGTTGGCAAAGTCACGGCAGCAGGTGCAGCATCTAGAAGATGGGCTAGCAAATGTAGAAGAGCGCAGACGTTCACTAGAAAGTAAGGCTGAAACTCTAGGTCTACGCCTGGAAGAGTCCAACAGGGTGAAGGAAGAAGTAGTGGAGACTGAGAGCATGTTGGAACAAAGGTTGGCAGAACTACTGCGAACAGAAAACCTGCTTAAGAAGAAATTGGAAGCATTGCAGTCTGCTAATGAGGAACTGAACCAAAAAGTAGAAGAGTTAAAAATAGAAAACATAGCACTGAAACGAGAACTGACAAATGTTGAAAGTGCTTTAAGAACTACTCAGAGAGAAGTGGAGCAGTTGTCACCATTAGAGGCATCACTGGCTACAGAAAGAGAGAGGATAGAAGCGCTGGAAGCAGAACTGAAACGTGCTGCATTAGAGGCTGAACACAGGCAAAGAGAAAAAGTTGCAGAGGTAAAGCAATATGCTGAGAGTTTAGAGACTGATCTTCGTAACTTTGGCATGCAGTTGGAACAGGCCGAGTCTGACCGCAGAGGACTGATGGAACGTTGTGAAAAACTTAACGATGAAAAATTAAATCTAGAAGATGAAGTTGAGAACCTAGGTCAAGTAGTTGAAGTGTACAAAGCTAATGTTGCACAACTAGATGGTAAGAATTCTCAACTGGAGAAAACAGTAACAGACAAAGAATTAGCACTAAAAGACTTGACACAGAAGCTAAAACAGGAAGAAATAACCTGCAGAGAACTCAAAGAACAAGTTACTCTGCTGCAAAATGAACTGCAAATAAAATCAACTGCCTTAAGTGAGAAGAATGTTGAAATGGAACAGCTAAAGAAAGAATTAAAGGAGAGAACAAATTGGTCCAATGAAACTCTGGAAAGAATGTCTAATGAGAAAAAAGAATTTGAAGATATGATTCAGAACTTAGAAGAAGAATTTAGGAAAGCGTCTTCAGAAAAGGAAATGATGAGAAAAGATTTTGAAGAAAGGATTAAATATCTAGAAAAACAACTGCAAGATCAAAAAAACATGCTAGAAACAGTATCATTAACAACAGAGAAAAGATCAGTTAGTTTGGAGACTGAGGAAGCAGCTCTGTTGGATGACGGAGGTCCAGAGAATCAAACAATTCAACTTATTGCTGAATTGGAAACTCTCAAAGGGATACTGAAGCAAAGAGATGCTGAAATTAAATCCTACCAAACCAGACTTCTTCAATTGCAGTTTGGCAGTGGAGATCAAACCAGGTTTCAATTGCAGTTTGGTGATGGGGACAGTTCACAAGAAAGGGTATTATATTTAGAGGAGCAAAATAATAACTTAAAAGAAGCAATCAAGGCCAAAGATATATATATTTCAGAATTAGGAACCACTGTCAATGCACTGAATGCCGAACTAGGAAAACTTATGCAGCAGATAGCAGAATATCAAAGCACAATTGCAGAACTGACGAAGGAGTTAGAAGTGGCTTCCTCAATGCCAGTTGTCACAGAATATCAAAGCAGAATTGCAGAACTAACAAAGGAATTAGAAGAAACTCGAAGTAAACCTCCTGTGACTTTGCCAACACCAAGTGTTGCAGAATATCAAAGTAGAATTGCAGAACTGACAAAAGAATTGGAAGAAATTCAAAGTAAAACTTCTGTAACTTTGCCAGCACCAAATGTCGCAGAATATCAAAGCAGAATTGCAGAACTGACAAAGGAATTAGAAGAAATTCGAAGTAAAACTCCTGTGACTTTCCCAACACCAAATGTCGCAGAATATCAAAGTAGAATTGCAGAACTGACAAAGGAATTAGAAAAAACTCAAAGTAAAACCCCTGTGACTTTGCCAACACAAGATGTTACATTATATCAAAGCAGAATTGCAGAACTGACAAAGGAATTAGAAGAAACTCAAAGTAAAATTCCTGTGACTTTGCCAACACCGGATGTTACACTTTTACTATCAGAACTTGAAGAAAAGATGGCTCTTCTTAAAAATGAAAAAGAGGATTTGTATTTGGATTTAATTACAGAAAAGGCAAAACAAGAAGTTAGTCTGATTGTAAAACTTGCTGAGAACTGTATAAATGCAATGAGTGAGTCAAAAGTGAAGGAAGTATCAGCTAGAACCAGCTCAGTCATGTTCCAGGACTCTAAAGAATCTTCTCCAGACAGCATGCAGACTTCAGAACTTGCTCTGGAGCTAGAGGAACAGCTCAAAGCAGTGATTACAGAATTGAATCTTGTGAAAGCTGAAAGGGATGAAGCATTGCTAAGAATTACTGTACTTGAGACAGCTGTGCCCCATCCACTTGAAGCAGTTCCTCGTCTAGAAACAAGTGATACTATTCTGATGTTGGAAAGAGTTCCTTCACAAGATATTGAAATTGTTCCCATTGTTGTTGATCATCCTTCAACCCCAGTGAAAGAGCTAATGGAAGCTTCAGGTTTTACAGAGGTAACACAAGGTGTAGCAGAAGAGAATGTTTTGAAGGTTTCTTCAGAATGGGCAGAGGAGGAAGGTTGGGCATGGGGTTCTGATGAGGCTAAACTTGAAGAAGAGCACATACAAAAACAGCAGCTTGTAGCGCAAATGATGTCAACTCCAAGTGATGATTTAAGAGTGCAGGTTCGGGTTTTAGAGGATCATATCAAGGATTTGGAATTAGAAAAGGAAAAACTTAATGAAGAGCTGCAAGCAGCACAAATTCGTGCTGGGAAAATGCTTAAGAAACTCAAAGACTTAAAACTAAAGAATGAAAGTCTAATGAAGGAAAATCTAGAACTTGCAAAACAACGAGAGGAGAGACATTTCACAGATTTAGATCAAGCTATAGAAGAAGAGCTTAAAATACGTATTGACACCTTGGAGAAAGAAATAAAAGACATCAGAACAGAAAATGATTCTCTCCGGACTGAGAAAGAAACACTAGCAAAACGAGCTGATGTACTGACATCTGCTAATGAACGTTTTGTTGAAATGAAAGAAAGACAAGATATGGAAAACGAAGTGTGGCAACAGAGGAACCGAGAACTTCAAAATCAAATAGAAGCTTTAGAGTGGAGAATAAGTGAATTAATGGAGGAGCGACCCTTAGCAGAGACCACTAGCAGAGATGACAGAAAAACACCTGCAAATGCTTTCTTTTCTTGGGATAAACAGGTTACTGCAGCTTCTGCTAGTAACAATGAACTTCAAGAACATCTAACAGCTCTTGCAGCAGACAATGAGAACCTGCAGTCTCTCTTAGAGGAGCAGAGAAACCTGAGGTTGGCAGCTGAAGCAGGTCTGCAGAATCTGAAACATGCACAGAACAAAACCCAGGTAGAAACATCACAGGCAGCAAACAGACTAGCCGCAGAAAATCAGGCATTGAGAGACAGTTATGAAGTTGCATTAAATGAACTACAACAGCTACACAGTGCATCCGAAACATCCAAGGCATTGCAAGAAGAGACTGCACTGCTGAGACAAGAATGTAACAGACTAAATGTGGAGTTAACTGCACTACAGGAAGGAAACACTTTGTCTACACTGAATACAGAGCTGTTAACCCTGCAAGAAGAAAATGTACTGTTGAAACAAGAATGTAACAGACTGAATTCAGAACTTGTTGCATTACAAGAAACTTATCATACTTTGAGAACAGAACATGGCCAAGTCAGTGAATACTTTGAGGCCCAGATACAAGTCACAGCTCTGGCAGACCTTAAAAGGAAAATTGAGGAGCTGAACACAAAAAATTCGCAGCTTGAATTATTATACCAAAAGGTACTTAAAGAACATGACTTATTGTCTGAACATGTACAAGGCTCTCAAACAATGATACAGCAGCTGCGTGATAGTAATGAAAATTTAGTACTCCAGTGCAATGAGCTTAATGAGAATTTGTCATTGGCAAATATGCAGAAGTTAAACCTAGAGCATGAAGTCCTGACTTTAAGGTCTCAACTTGAAACAGCTACATTTAACAGTCATGGGCCTGACAGAGAAACAATCTGGAGAGATGAAGTAGATAGAGAATTAAGAGTAAAGTCAAAAGAAATTGAATCACTTCGCCAAAATGTTGAAACACTTCATTTGCAGCATGCCCAGGCAGAAGGAGAGTGGATTGCAAAAACTGAGCGTTTGAGGAAGGACCTAGATACAAGTAATGAGGATTTATTGAGGGAAAGGAACTGTCACAGTATCCTAGCCAAGGAGCATCAGGAATTACAGGCAGAAGTCAGCACTCGACTGTTTGAGATAGAGGGCAACTTTGCAGAAGCTCTTAGCATGAAGGAGAAGGACCTTGAGATGCTGAGAATACAACTAGCTGAAAGGGAATCCTCAAAGGTTTGTTTCCAATTTTTTTTTTAATAGTATTTAACTTTACTTTATGCTGATAATTTAATGGCAACACATAATTCAGTGATAGGATTAAGATATGCATTATTAAAAATTGTGAGATATTGTAAAGGATGGGATCTTAAAGTGAATCAGGAGAAGACCATGCATATCAGAATTTATTAGTGTCTATAAGTTATCAGTATAATTTGAATTTATTTCTTCTAATTTCCAATTTACATGCAGATATACATACAAATATTATTCTTTTACATGTTCTCCTACCTCCTTCAAAACAATAATATCAGTACCTAGTATTTTATATCAAATTTCTAATAATACATCTATAAAATATATTTAATTTTAACAATTTCATCCAATTAACTAGTGGACCCTTGTCTTCAGTTCATTAGTGGGTTTCTCGCTGGAATATCCAGAAGACTTGGACTCAACAAAGCAAAATAATTTATATCTACAATCAATTTCTTACGCCTTCTAATCTCTGCAAATGTCCTGTACCTCAACTTGGTTCATCCATATCATAACTACCTGGTTACATATATGATATATGAACCCCCCCCTTACAATTCCCCACTTCCCCCCTCCTGTGTGCCTTGGACTCCATTTCTCCCTTACATTCCCTAAAAATTCCCCGATCTCATTAATTTTCTCTATCATCTCCTGTGTCATTATTTCAATTACTATAATATGATAACATAATTTATCCCATTTATCATTCCAAATACTGTCCCTCCATTTTTTCACCACTTCACATTCTAATAAACAATGAAACATGCATAGTTCTTTCCCACATATTATGCATCCCACCTTACAACTTTTTCTTGCTTCTATAAGGAATACCCTGTATGCATCTATGCCAGGCCTATTCTTCTGAACTGGACACAATTATCTATATACTTCTCTCTTTCCCAATTTTTCTTTATCTTCCTATATAATTCCAAAGAGCTTTTATCCTCCAAACTAGCCCAAATCTCCTATTTCTCAATATCTTCCACCCTCTGTTTCACTTCTTTCCAAAAACCTTTCCTATTATTTTCACCCAATCTCCAACCATCCCCCATTCCAATTTCTCCTTATATTTTCCCCACTTCCCCAAACCAACTCTCTCTTCCCAAAACATCTCTTTGATACATAAGACAAACTTTTAGTCAGGAGAAGCCAAAATAATAATATTTAAAAAGAGAAATAAGCTGAGGTTATGTTCAGGAGGTAGATACATTATGAAGGAATTTTCATGCTTAGGAATGGTTCTGAACTCCTCCGGTCAATTGGAAAAACAAAAGAAATCAGCGTTAACCAAGGGTTTATGATCTTTGAAGCTAATTAAGCAATATATGTTTGTGCCAGAGATGAAGATGAATTAGTTGGAAAGAATTTATAGGGCAGTGGTGGAGTCAAGGTGAGTATATGGGGGTTAGAAAACTCAGTAGGTTTTGTAAGTTTGTGTTGGGAATTTGACAAAATGCTGCAAATGCAGGGGCGCTGTTGGAAATGGGGAGGGTTGGGTGAGAGGATATGTAATGCAGAGAGTTTTGAAGTATTGGTTTAGGAAACAACAGATTCTGAGGTTTCTTTGTTAAATGAATGTTTAAAATTTCAGGAGTCTGGTGTAGGGAATTTCTATTGGATAAACAAAATTGGGGAAGAGTTAATAAGGAATGGAATGGGTAATGTTGGTTAAGAAGAAGTGATTTGGAGGGAGGTTTTTGAGTAAGGTTTGAGGATATAGATGGACAGATACTACATTCTATAATAAGGGGGAAGAGATCACTAGTGTTCTGTCAGGAGATAAAAGGGGGTATTAAAAGAGATACATTAGTAAGTTTAATAAGCAGGAGAGAGAGGGAATGGCATGGCTTAGCTTAGAAATCCGGAGCTTAAGGGATTTTAGAGGTAAATGTGAGCATGGAGTTTGCTCTATATGTGGGATTTTGGAAAATTGTATTGTGATTATATGTGTAGTAGATTAAAAGTTTAAATGTGTATGGATATAAGCTAGTTATAGGCAAGGGTGCTACAAATGAGAACAAATTTATTGCTAATTTTGTGTAATTATTAAATATGTAAGTTTCCATTAGATGTGAAATTTATTGTAAAAACCATGCAATTTGGCATTGGGTTTGGATTGCAGTATGCAGCCAAGCATTATCAACAAGGAAGAGGACACCACAGGTGAGAGACCCAGTACATTTGTGCTGGATTGCAGTTCAATATGGTATGATACACAATTGAACAATATCAATTTGAAGCTACATCTAAGAATAATAATTATATACAGTTAAAATAGATCCTAATATAAGTTCGTCAGTAAAAATTTACAATTATTAATAAGATATATAAGGTGTCCCATAATGAATGCATTTTATTTAATAATAAAACACATTATTTATTTGAAAAGTGCTAATATTATTAAGTCAATATAAAATATAAACAATGCCATTAAACATAAAATAAAACATCAGGCAAATGTCCTTCACAGTTTCGTTGATACACCATCACTCTGTTCGCAAAATTTTCAATGACTTTAGAATAACGTTTTCACTGAACTTCACCTATGACATGTCTAATTTCTGCCTTGGATTGAGAATGGTTTGTGGATTATCCACATAAATACAAAATTTTACACACCCTCACAAAAAATAGTCACATGGTGTCAAATCACGTGCTCTCGGTGGCCAATTTTAATCCCCATTGCAAGAAAAGTACATTTTTGATGCTAAAAATGGTCCATTGACTTCAGCTCTTGTGTTAATTCAATCTTAAAAGGATGCATATGCAGATTTTTTGTTAAAATTCACTTGCAAACTGCTTCTTGTAATGGTATTTTTGAGAAAGGTGGTGAATTGACCTCATTGGGCTCATAGTATGTTCTGCCTGACAAGGGCAACTTCTCTGCCAATCAACAAGAACGTCCAGGTGATTTGATGTTCACTGTTGACATGTTAGCTGCATTTCATCTACCAAAAATTACATGAAATCTTTGAATGGTCTCTATATAACATCCACCGTACTTAAAATGCAATTTCAGAATCTGGACGCATCGATCCATTTTGGCTGATAACAGTAAACAGTACATACAAAGACAATGACAAGCTAATCACAATACAAACAGAAGACAGTCTGTTAAATTTCAGGTTCAGCAACCTAACAAACTGAGAGAAGCTCTCAGTTTAAAAATTGCATTCATCATTGGATACCCTACATTAGGGTTGCAGGATAAAAATTACAAACATAGATTGCAATAAAGCAGACATAAAAATGAATAAGAACAGTACAATATGCATAGTAAGTATAACCTCTAAATTACAATAAATGTTCATCAATGCTAGCAGGCTTTTTATATTAAATAATGTTCTAAAACTGTTTTGAATTTAACATATTTGTTAACAGGATTTGATTTCTTAAGTAAAGAATAGTTTTGTAGATGTATAAACATGGCAGAGTTAGAATCTTTAACTGTCTGAAATTATTCCTGAAGGAATCATTGTATTTAGGATGACTTAGAAATCTAACAGCTCTTTTTATAATATAAAGATTTTATTAAAGTACATTTTGGAAGTACTGCCCCATAATTCTATGATGTAAGTGATGTAAGCCTGAATAAAGGGAAAATGTACCATTCTGACCATATTATCAGGTGCAAATTTTTTTAAATACTTAAATACAAATAAATTTTTACTGATTATCATTCCTAATTTTTCTATACGACTATCATGTAAAGGTTTTGTCTATGATGAATCCTAAGTGTTTTGTAGAATTTACATTTCCTACATAATGTTTAAGAAACTCCCCAGGTGCACCATAATCATATCATACATCTATAATATTCTTACAATTAAGTTTCTCAAAAACTCCAAGACTGTCAGTTCTGACATTTTCTGATTCTTAAAATGATTAGCTTTATTTTAAACATAATATATACTTTGAATTTCGAAGAAAAAAAATTCTTAATTGTGTGTTGGTTATTATTATCCATACTGATACATTCATTTTATTTCAGGTTAATGAAAAGACTGAAGACAACATGCAGCATAAACTTCTTGAAAAAGAACAAGAAGTTGCAAAGCTGCTGGATGTGAGAGACAGACTAAAACTGCAGCTGGTGGAGATGGAAGATAGACTAACTGTGAAGGCAACTGATGCAGAAAACTTGAGGCTACAGCTTGCACAGGTGGAAAAAACATTACAGGAGCAAGTGGGGCAGAGAGACAAAGACATCAGAAACCTGCAGCAGCAACTAGCGGAGCGAAACATGCGAGCTCATGAGTTACAACACATGGTGGATGAAGAGACTCAGCAGCTATCAGAACTTCGAGAACTGCTGGAGGATCGAGAATCAGCTATACACAAACTGAAGGACCAGCTCAGAAATCGGAAGGATAGTTCTGTAACCTCACTGGATAAGAGCAGCGAAGAGCAGAAAGAAGATGAATCCAGCGACATACAGCAGAAGCAGAGTGAGCTGGATCTTGCTCTGTATATGCTGCATCAACGTGATGTCAGAATTGATGAGCTCACTTTAGAGCTAATGCAGGTGAGAATCAACTTCTTTTGTTGTCTTTACCATCCTCTGACCAATGCCTATTTGGGAGCTAGTTACTCTGAACACACACAGTGAGTGTATCCATGGACAATAAGCGGTTCAATTATATAGAGAATGGTGGTGCATTGAGCTTCCAAGAAGGCCACATCTTGTGATCTAAAATGTAAACTTATTCAACATATTGTGAACTTCTGCTGTAAGTTGTGTTCTGGCTAATATTGATATAGGGTAGGTTTGGTGACACTTTATCTACTTGGTTATTTTAATTGAATATGTTTCAAAACATTTGCTCCCATCATCAGCAGAAGACTAACTGGTAGAAGCAGAAGAAAAATTTGTTGAATAATGATAGTGTCTGGTGGATCATGGTGTAGTTTTTATTTTTGATGATTTAAATTTTTTACCATGTTAGTTCCAAAGGGTTACAAGTCTGTTTGATTTTCTTCTGCTTCTTATTTTTTCTCTCTTTCCTCCCCGTTGTGGTTTTCTAGTGGACTGCCACTGCTATTTCTCTATCTGTTTAAAACATATATTTTTTTAAGTGTTCTTTGATGCGGGTTTCTTTCTTTCTTCCCCCCCCCCCGAATATATATCTGATCACAGTCTTTGCAATTGATTTGGTAGATACCTGACTTCTTGTAAGAAGATATTTGATCTTTACAGGAAGATAAAAATAAATACTTAATACTGTGGAACCTCAAAGCGTCCACAGTATTAAAATTTTATTTATTACAATCAAAGATCCTATACGTACCATATGAACTAATTAATTGATATTCATCAGTTTATAATATATTCAAGAAACTGGGTGGATCACATCTGAGAATTGCCTGAGCTACCTTGTACTTTTCTTAGCATTTCAATAAATGAACAAATGATCCACCCAAACACATTGTAACCAACAAAAACTAAAGTGTACATGAGATGGAAAAACCTTTTTATTTCTTTTTATTATTAAAAAAGTACAAAAATACTGTTTATTAGAAAAGTTAATAGTCATATACAACTTTTTCAATACTAATTATTGTGTATACATAGTAACTGCATTTTAAAACCTTGTATAGAAAAAAAAATGTGGGAAGAATGTTGCAACTGACAAAGTTATTATATTATTTTGTTACCTACCATATTGTTCAGCCAATTATTTTAAAAATGTACTTGCAATTATAGATAAGGAATCAATGTTACTTTATATTTAATAAAATATTACATTCCAAGCATAATATTTCACTACAAACACAAAAAATGTTAGGAACACAAACAGAAAACTATGCTATCAAAACTAGGATAGCATAATATAACAAATTATTATTGAGGAAATCACTCAAATTTTTGATTTGTTTTCTTCATTTGAGTGATTTTCTCAATAATAATTTGTTATATTATACAATATTTCACTGTGAAAATTCCTGCTATTCAAAACTACTTATGAGATAGCATATTTTAGTTTACAGACTGGTCAAATCTTCATAGAATTTTCTACATATATTCAACAGGTTCTTCTTTGCATCTGTAATATGCATTTGTAAAGCAGCAGATGTTGACTGGATGTGATCAGTTCCTCTTACTCTTTCTTGCAATGCTGTAACTAATCCAGGCAGTTGGAGAATATTATGACCTATTTTCTCAAAGATAGTTGTAGGATCATCATGATTGATTTGGAACCAGACATATTCTGTTGACTTGAATAAACCCTTATCAGCACTGGTTGATTTCTGTTAAATGTTCAGTACCTCTATAAGTTGATGCACCAGAAGTCTGGCTTGATTATTGTAGTTCAACTTGAAAATTCATCAAATGCTCTCTTCTCATCATCTGTATAGTTGCCACATTGCAAAGAACAGCCACATACTCTCTCCGGAAACAACATAAAAAATTCTTAATATGAACTTATCTATCAATAATGTTATTAATCAGCTAATTAATTACTAAATATAAAAAGCACGCTTCGGTGAATAAAATCTGTAACAAATCCAAATTGTTAGTTTTAATCACAAAAGTAAATTGTTATAATACAGAAAATTGCAAAGAAGTAAGTTAGTTATAATAATATTCTACTTACTGCATTTGGAGGCATTTTCCAGATACAGGCCAATTTCTTTTGGAGATACATGAACACCCACTGTCCCAAAGTTGTTTACGACTATTATCTTTCCATAAGCACATTTCTGTCTTTCTCCTTTTACCTTTACTGGGTATTTTTATCAGTCAGCAAGAGGAATAGATCTAGCTGATCCACCATTTTGCTTGCAGTTACTACATTAATGTAAACGACATTTTCAAAATTAAAACAGTGATATCAAAACATGAGACTGAAATTGAAAATTTATCTAACACATTCATTAGTTCAAGTACAAAGTTGTTCCACATTTTTCTTACATTGATGAAAACTATTGGTTACAATGTTCTAGTGAGCCATTCAAATATTAATACATAGTATTAGAAAACTTCCAGTGTAGACACTACTGGAAGCCATTAAGATGCCTGTATTTGCAGCTTCTAGAAGAACGTGACACTCTTCAGCTTCGTCTTTCCAATGCCCTTCGCTTAAATGAGGAACTCCGAGCCAGGACTCGAATATCAGCATCAGCATCTCCAGTGAAAGTGCCTACTTCCTCACCATCATCATCAACCAATAGAAATGACCAAATTATTGCAACACTGGCAAATGAACCTGGAGTGGTCCAAGCTGTCATATCAGATAGGCAGGAGAACCTTGAAGCTTTAGCTAACAAGTAAGTTATAGTGCATACAAAGGTTTTTAAATACAAGGTTAATTTGAAACATATCTCACATCTTTCTTAATGCTATTGCAGTTTGTTTAACAATATTCCAAAGCCGCAAGTTCTGTTTCTCATACTATGGAAATTTTAATAAAGAAAATGCAACAAATGAAAATAAATTTATGTTATGTATTTGTTATGCACTAAATATTTTACAGAACATGTGTATTACTCAAAATATCCAAATTTTTTTATTTATACAAGGGATACTCTAAAAATTATGAGAATGGACAACAAGGAGTTGTGACAAGTCGGTGCAGGTGTAACTAGCTTTAGGTTGAAGTTAAGGTAGCAATAGGCATAAGATTGAGCATATATTTGTACATTTTGACAAAAATAATTAATCATCTCTTGAATGCAAAAAAAATTTAAGGAATTTTTTTTAATATTTTTTAACACCTGTTTTTACTACTGAGGCACCACAGGTGGTGAACACTGATGATACATAAAATGATAAATTGGGAAAGGATTTATTTTTAAGGAAGGAAACGTTCCAGGCCTAAGTTTAGGGTACCTCCCCGGCATTTTCCAGTTATGAGGACTGAGGAAAACCTGCAAAAAACCTCAGTCAGGGAGGACAGTCCTGGCAGGATTCGAACCCCCAAACCTCCTGTTCACGAGTCCATGCCTTAACAACCCCAGCCACCTGTGGCAGTTTTTAAGTACTATTTGTAACAATATGGATTCACAATGTATCCAGCAAAGCTGTGTAGCTACTGTAGCAGTTTTATTATATGGCATGCACCAAAGAAGCTGACCAGTGTGTATGTGTTCCGTTAGCTCTGTCACAGAATGTGCAGTGTTGCTGTGGTTAAGAGTGCAGGTTTGCCTCCTGGCATGAAGCATTTTTTAAAATAAACTTTTTAACTTGATTATAACAAATTAGTTTCATAATATTGTTTCCCATACGCAGCAAGCTTTAACACTAACATATTAGATATGTCATAATGAATATTATATTTTCTTCGGTTTGTGTTCTGTCTAAATGCAATATGCTGCACAGGCATGAAGGACAAAAGATGGCATATTGGCACATATTCAAGAAGCCTGGGATGTTGTAGCCTCTCATTCACACTACTGTAGAAATCTGATATCATCTATGTCCAGAAGATTGAGGGCAATTATAGGTGCTGAGTGTTCATACACCCGATATTAATTTGTGTTTATTTCTATGTTTTCAATTTAGAAGATAAATGTTTCTGTTCATGTATTTATTTAGTTATTTGTGAAGATTATGTTAGTTTGTAATTACTTTTTTTGTGTGCTTAGGTAATGTCATAAAACTCAAATGACACATTAAAATATAATATGATATTAAAGCAATATGATGTTCTGCATATACACTTATAAATCAATAATAAAAAATAAAATAAAAATGTTGTGTGAGATTTCAACCCAGCAGTTATGCAGAAGAGCAGAGCCAAACCATTGGCCACCACAACTCTACCCTAATGTTCCCTTTCCATATATTTATGATTTGGACCTTATGTTTACAGGCAAAGAGTCCACTCTAGTGAGCTTGTGAGTACAGCATTTACAAGCGTCCCAAAGTTCTCTGATCGACACATAGAATCTGGGGATGACTCTCTTTTTTTTTCAAAAGGGTGCACCAAACACTAGGATGAATCTCAAAGAGCATTTTCACACTGTGATTTACTATCATTTTAGAGGCAAGAAGAGAGAATACCTTGAAAGATTACTTTGTGTATCTTTGCTTTTTGCAATCCACTATTTATTGATGGTTTGCAGATTTTGGGACAGGAAGGAACTACCTCAAAGATGAAGATCACACAGGAAGGTCCTCTACACAATAACAGATGAAAATGCGATGAAAGCAGAGCATGTGTTGCAGGAAGATTATCAGCATGCATACTATCACATTCAAGAAGTCCTGAATATTGGATCAACAGCAGTGAAAACAATCCTGAAAGAAAAACTTCATGTCAGCAAGCTCTGCAATAGTTATATCCCTCATCACCACATAAATGAGTAGAAAAATACATATTTAGCATCATAACAGGTGACGGAAACAGGATATACCAGTATGATCCAGAAACTAAGCGACATTCATCGGTCTGGGTTTTCCCAGGAGAGGATTCCCAAACAAAAACAAGACAAGCAAGAAGTGTTTACAAGAATATAATCTGTTCATTCTTCTCAGCTCTTGACCACATTGTGACAGTCCCACATGAGGGACAAAAAACTATCAGTTTTAAATGGTGCACCAGAGATTGCCTGACCCGAGTCTTCAGAGTACTGAGAATGAAGCATCCTAATACCAATCTGCATGGAATCCTGTTGCACCATGATAACACCTCTGCCTACTTTGTACTGGAAACAACTCAGTTTCTGTAGGAGTCAAATGTTCGCCCCCATCCTTTCTACAATTCAGGTCTGGTTCCATCAATTTTATTCTATTCCCCAAAATAAAAGAAAAAATGTGCAGTTAATGATTTGAATTAGCTGAATCTACAGTGAAAGCAAATGAAGAATGTATAGATATTGTGTAAAATGTAATGGAGAATACTTTGAAAAGATGCAAAGTTAAGATCACATTTTGTAAAATTTTGTTGCCTTCATTATCAAAACTTTCAGTCACTGGCAATATTGTGTGCCATTGTGGAAGTAGATTCCTTCAAACCTGCAAAATATGTTACAATGAATGCTTTAAGTTCTTCTGCCAAAAATCTCTTACCATTAAGGAATAATTTTTGTAGTTTTGGGAAGAGATGAAAATCTGCTGGAGCCAAATCAGATGAATTAGGCAGAAAGAGCAGCAAACCACATCTCATTTTATTCATTTTTGGTATTGTAACAGTACATTTGCAGGGACAATCATTGTCTAGATAAAAACATTATTCATGGTTCCGTTATCTAATGGAACCATCAGATGCCACTACGTCACCTGCTAGAGTTAGTTAGTCCCCAGCTGAAGATGAGAGCGAATGCTCTTGAAACATGTTCTGAAGAATTAATCAGTTAGTGAAGTTTTAGTGTCACCTAATACTGACTCAGTTGTATATGTAACAACTTCACTGTTCCTAACTTCTTTTAAGATTACAATTATTCATGGTGCTTACATGTTAATTGATCAGTTACTTAGTCGTAAAGTACTGCCTTATAGATAGTACCACATTAATCAACGTAAGAGATAGGGAGTAGTTAGTTATTTGCTTGTGCTTCTTACCTGTAGGATATCACAGCTTCGTAGTGTAGGCTACCAACGTGATGTGACATTGAAGGATGAGCGAGAGCAGAGGCATACAGGCCAGATGCATCTGCTGCAGCAGAGAGGTAGTGGAGTAGTTGTTGATGCCACCTACACTCTTTGTAAGTTCCCAGCTCCATACTTTGCTTGCTTTTTGGATCATTTTTTTAAAACAGACTTCAATTTTTCATAGTTTTATTTCAGAGTTATGTGTGGCATCCTGTGATAACTTAAATAGAAATTGAACACTTTGGAGTAAACATTTATAATGTATATTTTAATTACAGATAAGTCAATACCAAATTTCTTGATACTTGAATACTTTTATATCTTTATAATATATGTAAGTAATTTAAATTGCAGGAATTTTTACATCAAATATTAGTATAATATTGCAATTTTTATGAGTTAAATCACTCCAATTTCACTAATTTGTTCCACATACTTGGACATGTTTTGAAAGCTGTTGCCTTCATCATCAGCTTCTCAGTGTGATATTAATGTAGATTTTACGAATTTAATGATGAGGTTACTGTTGTTTGGAAGATCAAAACTAAATAAATTTTCCTTGTTTTTGTTTATGAGTATATTTCCCCACACTATTACTTCTGTCATTTTTGAAGAGATTTTAAGAGGGTTTGATTTCCCCTTTCCTTTCTTCCCACAATGATTTCTCCGTGTGCTTATAATTTACATTTCTCATTTGTTCTTTAAACCATAGGGTAATGCTTCTTTTCATTTTGCCTATATATTTCACATTGCAGTCTTTGCAACTGATTTTGTAAATGCCTAATTATTTTCATGGCAGAATTTTGTTTTTTTTTTAATTTTTAAGAAATTTTTTAAAGAACATTTGTTTACTGGAGCCAAATTAATGTTTGCTTCTTTAAAAAT
Organism: Metallyticus violacea; assembly: GCA_030762175.1. Lineage (NCBI taxonomy): Eukaryota > Metazoa > Arthropoda > Insecta > Mantodea > Metallyticidae > Metallyticus > Metallyticus violacea. Next base: position 7,122,616 of record CM060844.1, read on the forward strand.
CTTCTGGAATTTTTGATGTGCCCATGGATGGAATGTAAATTTCTTGTATACATGACCTCCTTTGTAGTTTATTAGTGTGATTTTTTTATTAATTTTTATATTTAAATTTGCAGAAAAGCATCAACTAATTTTATTTCTAAGAAACTCATTTGATTTGATCAATGCAAATTGTACCATTATGTAGATGATATTTTTGCAATAGTAATGAAAAATGGAAAGAGGATGGAATAAAACTACTCATCCTACAAGAAAGACAGCACCGTCAAATTCATAATGAAAATAGAAAGCACCAAGGTTCTTCCCTTCCTGGATATAAAAATTATAAAAAATGGCAATACACTGGAATTTTGCATATTCAGAAAAAATACACATACAGATAAGTACAGCAAAAACTACAGCCAGAATGCAAACCTGGGTACAAAAGATCATAGATATAGCACAGAAAAATGGCTATAAAATAGATCTGGTCAATAAAAAAATAGAAATTTTTTTTTTAAAAAAAAAAAGCAAATAAAAGACATTACCACACTAAAAGGCTATGAAGGAGATCATATATGCAAGAAATACACATTCCATCCATGGCTTACCAAAAATTACACAAGACTTTTAAAGAAGCAAACATTATTTTGGCGCCAGTAAACAAATGCTGTTTTAAAAAAAACCTACTAAAAACCGGCACAAAAGATAAAATCCTGCTAGGAAAACAATCAGGCATTAACAAAATCAGTTGTAAAGATTGCAATATGAAAGGCAAAACAAAAAGAAGCATTTACCCCTATGGTTTAAGGAATCATGAGAAATGTAAAATGTAAACACACAGAGAAATCAGCAATAACACACCATTTCTGAAGAAGAAGAAAAAAAAAATAAATCCAAAATGAAACAAAACTCTTAAAAGCTCTTCAAAAATCCATAGAATTAACAGTGTGGTAAAGTATATGTATAAACAAAAATAAGGAAAATTTAGTTAATTTTGATCTTCCAAACAATGATAAACTCATCACTAAATTCTTAAAATCTACAGAGCAACATCTTAATACCACACTGAGAAGCTGACAGTGAACCATGCTGATGATGAAGACAACAGCCTTCAAAATATGTCCAAGTAAGTGGAGCAAAATTAGTGAAATTTGAGTGATTTCCTTTTAAAAAACTGCAATAAAAACTTCTTATTTTATTATTTTCAAGATATTACCACATATTTAGACCATAAGATGAACTTTATTGATTAAAAATGTTTCCAAAAACCTCCCTGTATTTTAGGGTTTAAAGCATTCTTTTATATACAACAAAAGAGCTTTCAAAATACACTTATTTGTTTCTTTTTATCTTATTCTAAATGTCATCAGTACCAAGTGCTCTTTGCCTTCCCTGGGACAGAACTGCTTTTGTGTACAAATTGTTGGTGGTTAGTTGGTAGTAGCCAAGGGAGAGTTTATCATTGACAATGGAGTGGTAATATATCCTAAACTTAGGTATTCATTTTTTACACTGAATTCCATTTACTTACATAAAATAAGACACATTTCTGGAGAATCTCTCCCATCTTTCGTTGAGCCATCATTTCGAGTAACAGCGGTTTAGTGAGCAATTGAAGATGGGAGAGATTCTCTCGAAATGTATCTTATTTTATGTAAGTAAATGGAGTTCAGTATAAAAAATGAATACCTAAGTTTAGGATATAAATTTTCTTTGTTTTTGCTTATGCTATATTCTACCTCTGTTTTTGTATGTGTTACTGAAGAGCTTTTAAGAGTTTTAGCCCCCCCCCCCCTTTTTGAGAAGGGGCAGTATGATATTGCTTATTTCTCCATATGTTTATGTTTTTCATGTTTCCTTAGAATGCCTGATTGTTTCCCTGTAAGAATTTTGTTTTTTGTGTTGGTATTTGGAAGTGTTTTTAAACTATTTGTGTACTGGAGCAGAAAATAATATTCACATCATTAAATATCTTCTATAATTTTGGGATGTTCATGGGTGGAATGTGAGTTTCTTGTATAAGGATTGCCCAAACAAAACTAAACTTTTGTCATAGCATTGTAACTTAACTATGCAGAGTTTGGTGTTTGTACTGGTATGTAAGAAAGCAGACTGGCATGTTCTAATACCTCAGTGTGTAGTTTACACAGAAGATATTAAACTGAATGCATTCAAAGCATGGATTTTCCAAATGAGCCTATGAGCAGTAACTCAAATTTTGAAGGCAGAAATTGTGAGTGGAGCCAAAATTTATCATTGTATGAACAATGTATATCTATCTGGGAATTTTGTTACAAACATATGTGCACTGAGGACATATCTAATCGTTATCAAGCTCACTTAACTATCACCAAAGAATCAATTGGACAACCTTATAAGGAAGAATTTTCAAATCTTCCCCCGGGAGGTTACAGAGACATTGTCATTCAGCAAAGGAATTGTTCACACCATTATCCATCAATGGTTGGGATAACACAAGGTTGCGCACAGTGAGTCCCCAAGCATCTTTTTGAGGAACTGGTTCCACAGTCAACCACAGATATTTTTCACTCGGAGTATCCATAACATTGTGACATCCTAGGAACATTTGCTTGAACAGACAAGGAGACTATATGTAGCAGATATGCTACCCATGTATCATTCTTACTTCCTATATGTTCATATATTCTAACCAATAAATCAGTACAGGGAAAAAAAAAAAAAGTCTGACTTTCATTTGTGCAAACCATATATATTTGTAGCATTTTAGTGTGGTGATGTGTCTTCTTCTTCTTCTTCTCCTCCTCCTCCTCCTCCTCCTTCTTCTTCTTCTTCTTCTTCTTCTTCTTCTTCTTCTTCTCCTCCTCCTCCTCCTCCTCCTCCTCCTCCTCCTCAGATCTATTGTGTAACTATATCTGTGATTTTTGGGCACTCAGATTTATATTCCATCTTGCTTATTGGTAAGTTTGTTAATCTGAATGTGAGGCTATTGATTATTGCAAGTTTATGTTGTTTTGGGGTTTGGCTGTATCTTTTCTAAATGTGCCATATTCCAATATATTGCCATTAATGGTATTGTCTTGTAGGTTGAGGAATTTTATTTCATCCTCTTCATTTTTTATTCACTCTGCAATAATGTCATCAGCATAAAAAAAAGCATAAACTAATTTTGTTTCTAGGAAACTCATTTACATATCTATCAAGAATAGTGAGAGTGGATTTCCCTTTGCTAAACCATTCTTTTGTACATAGAGAGCCTCTGAATGTGAAATAGGTTTGATTAATACAAAATTTTTTTAAGTTTTAGGTATTGTTCTGTTACTTCTCTAGGTAGGTTTATTGAGGTTAGCTATTTCTTTACAATAATCAGCAATTTTTCTTGGGAGATGCTAGAAAACTGAGAAACCACATTGAAAGTAACTAGCAAAGCCTTGTTTTCTGTTTCACATGTCTGATTCTTTCTCTTATATCTGATGAGTTTTTATGCATTGACTTTTGAATTTTCCATATAAAGTATAACCTTTTTTTTTAAAAGGTAATAGCTAGGTTATATGTGGGTAAATATATTGTGTTTACTATAGGTTTCATTTTGTTACCAGTTTTATGTATTTTTGATGGGTAATAAATTCTGGATGGGTAGGGTGGTCTGGTATAATCTTCTTTTTTTCTTCCTCTTTAGAATGGTTACTTTTTTTTTTGTTAATTGTTTATTGAGCCAATATATTTTTGGGTAGGATTGGTTTTCATTTTTTCATAATCTTGGCTAGTTAATAAATTATATGTGCTGTTTTCATAATCTATCTCATTCATTATGACTATTTTATTTCCTTTGCCAGGCCTAGCATAAATAACACCTTAAATCTAAGTACCTTTTCATATGGTCTTTTTTATGTGCTGCTTTTTTCATCAGTCACTCTAAAATGCATCCAAGTACATGGAACAAAATTTGTGAAAATTCCTGTTATTTAAAACTACAAATTGTTAATTGTTTAAAGTAATACATTCTTAAAATTCAAAACTCATTCATTGATGAAATTAAAAACATAACTTTATATAATGGAGATACACTTGTTTCCTTTGATGTCAATAATTTATTTCCTAGTGTGTTCCTAGAGATAAGTTACTTAAACTTTGAAAGAAATAACTACTATCCACAAAATTTTCATAAAAGAGCAGAGATGGGAAATTGAGGGTGTGCAGAACTATGTAATTAAAGAGTTTGATTATCAAAAAGTGAGGTTGACCAATATTGAATTGAATTTATTGATGACTACAATATTTTAACTAATACTCGTACATCAATTTTACAATGATAAATTTTTTACAAAAGTTTAAATCAAAACTAAGCATATATATGAGACCAGGGTTTTTGGCTAAATCCTGTAGGTTCTAGAACCTCTCTATATACTTTATTACAAATGATTAGTGACTTCCTTTAGATTTCCAAAAGAGATAATCCTTCCAGTGGTGTAACTGAAGGTCCTGCAGACTCCACAATGCAGGGGGATGGGTGGACCAAGGTCCTAGGGGGCCCACTGCTTGCAAAAAACAAAAATTTTCAAAATAAAAACCGGGAAAAAAGGAATGTAAATAAAATGTCATAATGGGGGGGAAAGACGTGCAAAGCAGTAAAAGAAAGCATTTGCAACTTTCAGTGAACACGCCAATCAGCAAACCAAGCATTGAAAATTAACATGAGCTCGTCGCAGCTGCCAACAATGCATATTTAGGTTACATTCATGAATGGTGAATGAAGTGATTTATTTTTCTATTGCTTCAGCATAATAGAGTCAGATGCAGTGTCACTTAGCTTAGATATTGGATCATGTAGTGCAGTGGTAGAAGTGAAACATAGTGTTTGATTCTGGTCTCATGTTGCTTACAATATTAGGCTAAAAGTATCCTAGTTATAGCAATTCAATTTTTGTGTTTTTTTAATAACTTTTTCTTCTCCTCCTCCTCCTCGAGATGAAGTTGCTTAAAACTAGTTATGAACATTTGAATGGAGCACAAAAAACAGAGAAAAAAAAGAAAAGAAAAAGAGATATATAAAGATGAGCTTTGTTAGGAGGTCCAACATTTCTCCATTATGTCACTTATTCTTCCCATATCATACCTATTAGAGTTGTACAATCTTCAGTATCATTTGGCAAGTACTAATCTTAGGTTTGTTGTAGTGTATTTTTGTCACCACCTATTAAATTGTTTATGCACTCTGTCCAAGCATGTGCAGTGCATTGTGGGAATATGTATACTGTAGTCACATCATCATAAACCTTTGCTACATAAAATTATGTTACACTTTCAAAAGAGAAAAATGTGTTATTTCCTACTTTAGCTTACCATTTTTTTCTGCAAATTCATTATCATCATTTTGGTATTGCTTATATGGCAGTTATATTGTATGTTAATTGATATTAAAAACTATTTTTGCATTTGGTTCTGTCATAATGGAAGCAGTTTCCTTTTATCAAAAATCTTTAGTGCCAATGTACAAACTATGTTACTGTAACTGATGTGAAATTGCATTTATTAATATCTTTATTTTCATCAGCAGCTCGTGATGTACAAAGTCCGTCCACTGTGTTGCTGAATTGGTTGTGGGGCCGCAGGTGAGTTGCAAATTAAATTTGTATAATTAATAAATTTTCCATATCTCAGATGTTGGTATTGCTTGTTAAATTAAAAGAAAAAACTCCCTGATTGTTATTAGCAGCAGACATGCCTTTCATGCACTCTTATTGAATGTTTCTACAAGAAGCCTGGAATAATATGTGCTAAAAATATACTGAAAATTTTCAGTGAACAAAAAGGGATCAAAATCAATACAGCAAAAATGATGGGAGGTGAAAGGAATTATGGCAGAAAATAAAATTAGTTATTCACAATTCATTGAAAAAGTTGTGGAATTGAAACTGTAGAAAAGGAGCCAGTGGCACTATCTATCTGCACCAGTAGGACTGCTTAGTTTCATCGTGCCTTGACTTCTTGATAGGTCAATAGCCTATGTACATTTATTATTTTGAGTTCAGTGATCATTTGAAGCAAATGTGATTTTGTTACTTGTCATGTTTCTTTAAAATGGAGTAAAACTTGCAATTAAGTTTTGCTTTCAAGTGATAAAACTGCAACTGATCGCAAGTTTAACTACAGGAGAATGAGTGCAGATATTATTATTGTGTTGTCATCATCATCATCATCATTATTCAGAGTTTGTGACTGCAAGTATCCAGTGGTAAACTTTGATGAATGTAGAAAATTTCCACATTATTATGTTTATGTGCTTTCCTTCATTTTTCCCCATCAGAGCAGCTCTGCAAACTATCTTCAGTGGCTGTGTTTATTTTCCAGAGTTACCAACACCTATATAATTTTACAAATAGTACTGTTCAGCTGATTGTCTTATATTTTTCACCACCAAGATGAATCTGTGCCTCAGCTTCAGATGTTTCTCAACTTAGTGCTTCTGTTTGAACATTTATTTTTCAGGTTGCCAACCCAATTGTTATATAATTATACGATATATTTTTCCTGAATAGGAGGCTGTCAGGCCATAGCAAGCAGCAGCAAATCTCAAAGTCCTCCAGTTTCTACGAATTATGAAATAAATTGAACTTTTGAAGCTGTAGACAATGGAGTGGTAATGTATCCTACATTAGTATATTAAACATGTTTACACTAACTCCACTTACTTACCTAACACTGTGACACATTTCAGAAGCAGTTGCTCTCATCATCAGCTGTGGACCGACTTAGGGTTGGATCCTAAGGTTCTACTATGGCAATCTCTGATGGTTCTGGTAGAAACTTGCTGAGCTCATCCATGGGTGGAACATTAAAATTCACCAAGTTTTTTCTATTTTTTAGGATGATAATATTTTTCTAATTAGATAGATACATTGGGTTTCGTAGTTCTTTCAGTAGCTTATGGTTTAATTTCATGATTATTGGTCCAAAAGTGAGCTGCTACTGCTGATTTACTAACCTGCTTAAAATGAATATTCCTAAAGCCACAATCTGCACATTTGATTTCATAAATTCCTGATTTCTGTTTTGTTTGTATGCTGTCTTACTGTGCAGCCTAATAAAGGTTTAATTTTTTTATTTTATATTTGGGGCTAACATTATGCCAAGTTTTTTGAATATCTTTTTGAATTTGTTGTGGTAAGTTTAATGGTATGTGAAAAACGTGAATTTGTATATTTCCTTGATGTTCCACATATATATGCATTGTTTTACAGCTTGGAGACAGAATAATTCATTTCCCACTCACAGAAACTGAGTATAAAATGGAATACTAACAGATAGTTAATACAGCATTAATCAGTGGTTTCAATAAAGACACAGTAATAAAAATTCTCAATAATTTTAAAGACAAAAATTTATAAGAGGGGTATTTCCACACTGAAGAACATCAAAGAAAGATACAAATTCAAAAGTTTCACATATCATCCACCATACCACAACTAAAATTGTTAATTGTAACTAAAAATGTTAATTGTTAATACTTATCACACAATGATCTTAATATACTACAGCAAATTTAAGAGTATATTCAAAGAGCATGACATAATGTTAGCCCCAAAGAAGAAATATCATATAAAAAATTTATTAGGTTTCACAGTAAAAGGCACCATACTAACAGAATAGAAATCAAGAATTTATGAAATCAAATGTGCAGATGATTAGAGATACATCAGAAAAACAAATAGAAATATGGAAATTTGGGGGAGAGAGAGAGAGAGAAAATGCTTTAAGAATATTCTTTTAAGTAGGTTGATAAATCAGCAGTAGCAACTCACTTTTGGACCAATAATCATGAAATTAAACCAGAGGCTAAGATGCTGAAAGAATTACAAAACCCAATGGAGCTATTCACTTGGAAAAAGATTTTCAGTGTAAAAATTAGGAAAAAATGAATTTTGATGTTTCACCTACAAATGAACTCGGCAAGTTTCTAATAGAACCATCAGGGACCACCATAGAAGCACTTCGGGATCCAACCACAATCAAGTAGTCTGTCAGCAGCTGATGATGGAAGCAAGTGCTTCCGAAACATGTTCTAATATTATGTAAAAGTATGTGGAGTTAGTGTGAACATGTTTCATACATTAGTGTAGGATATATTCTAGAAATTACTTCGAGGTTACGTTTAGGTTAGTGTATTTGTATATAAGTTGATTATTAATTGCATTTTTTTATTGTTGCATTGTTAGCATTGATGCATCTTTCATATGTTTTCTGATATCAGTATATTATTTCAAAATGGCTATGTGTAATTTCGGTATGTTAATAATGCAATGCCTGAGAGTGGGTAGTTTGTTGTATACCATTTACCCATTATTCCACCGTATTTTATTTGTTAATTTAGAAATGTATTACTGTCTTATTAATTGTTGAATATAAATTCATACATTCTGTTCTATTTATGTAAATCAGTTTGTTTCATTTATGTGATTAATTTTTCAAGTAACCATGTCTTCTCATCATTATTAATAACTTGTTTCTTTTTTTCAGTACACCAAAGGTAATGCATATATAACGATGTGTGTGTGCTAGCTTGCTGACCCTGAAGAACCTACCTGTCTCAGCATTCTACTTAGAAAAATTGCTCATGAAGGAAAAGTTGTTGCCTTTTTGTAAAAGTGGGTGGAAATTAATTTAATCTGTAAATAGTGGCTATCTGCAAAAGTCACCTTTTAAAAAGCAAGACAGATAAACAAAGCTAAGATAATGTTGAAGGAAAACTGTGGATGAATTTTTTTTGGTGCCCTCTTTAGAAAACATTATTTGTAAATTTACTGTAAAGTTAAAATAGCCCATTTCACAATCTTTAGTTTTTCTTACATCTTTAACAGTATTCCTCAAAACAGTGCTTCCTCAAAACCATATTGAAGGTATTTATAAAGCTTTTTTGTTATGTACTTTAAAAATATTTAAAATAAGTTTAACTTAAATTACTACATTAATTTTATAATTATGTTGACACAGCCTAGATTATGATAAATAATTCTAACTTCGTGATTTCATACATGGTGCATTGTTTTCCATTGTTACATGAGCACAATGCCAGTGACAGAATTGAGAAGTTACCTCATCTACAATGCAGAACATCTGATTTGCAATTGAAACTCTTAATCAAGAATTATATAAAAGTATATTTAAAGCTGCTTTTTAATTTGCTTGAGTTCTCTATACAGCTTGTCATAGGTACAATTTTTTCACAAGCTGTGTGTGATGAAATTATTTCTATTTTAAGAATCTAATTCTTTTATATTCCATGTTCTATAAGAATGTTTTTATAAAAATAGTCCGGTATAGCAAACATTTTCATTAGTCAGTGATAATGTAAGAGTTTCAAAAATAACTTTCCATAATCATTCCAAATCAGACAAACATGACCAAGTGAGAGAATAACTTGTTTTTGTATATGCAATATAATATCAACCTCATTTCATTGGCAATTTTTATTCAGTTTGAAAATAATTTCTATGCATTTACATATGATGTACTAGGAATGCCAACTTCATATTTTTAAATCTAGAACTCTTAATTTTGCAACCATAATCACTGAAAAAAAGGAAGTGCAAGATATTGAGCTCTATGTTGTTAGATGTTCCCATACACTGGTAAATCTCAGACAGAGCCTATTCACTGTATCGTAATAAGCAGAGCCCAAAAGTTACGCAAAATGCCTTTTCTATCTGGGTGGGTATATTTAAGAGTCAGATAGAAATGAATATGTTTCCATACTAGTTAAATGTGGTGGACTTTTATAACAGTGATGTTTAATACTAAGAATTTAAGATTATTGAATCGAATTTGTAACACTTGCATCACTAATATTTTAAAAAAGGAAAACTAAGTTTCTGGAGCTAATCACTCCCATCATCAGTTCCGGATCGACTGCCGGCCTTGTTTTTCGTGGTGGTTAGGTTTGTCTCTGGTGGTGGTTGGATGAACTTTTGTATTAAGATCTCACTTACAAATTCGACTCATTCATTTTAAATTGTTATGTTTCCATACATTTGGAGTCAGTAGGGCAAGTTTTTATTTTGCCTTTTTTTTTTTTTGGCTTCTGTTGCCTATTTTAAGGTTTAAAACCTTTTATTATGAATTTTTTCTGTAATTATTTATACGTTTTAAAAAGCACATAAAGAATTTCAATATATCAAAGAGAAAAAAACTATAAATTTTAAATGGCATGTTCACCTCACAAAAATTGCTATTAAGAATCTTGTTTATACATTTATTTTTTTCCAAGCAGTCAAAAACTTTCTCCTGAAATCATTCACTTATGCTCTTTAAATAGCACAACCTTCATTGGTAAAAGGAATGGATTTTTAGCTTGGGCATACAAATACCAGGAAATAGATCAGGAAAGTACTGTAGTTTTGAATAGTCCTAGTGGATGATCTTGTATTAATCTGCATGACACAATTTTAGGAAATTTTTGGTGGGAATAACTTCTCAGCTGCATAAGTGTAACAAACAATTGCAAGCATGAAAGATGAGAACAGTACAGCTGTACATGCAATAAACTGTCTCTACAATGTGTTCACTATGGAAGTATACTAACCTGATTTCCCTATAAACATATAAACAGAAAATGAACTTGACTAGAAACTGCACATCTTTTGCTCATTCACCAGGACTATTCAAAACTACTTTATTTTTGTCTTGATCAACGTTTCCATGATGTCCTGAAAGGTGAATGTTCTGTTGTAATTGGTTTGAGTCCTTTCAAAATATTTTGTTTTAAATAACAGGAATTTTCACAGTGAAATATAGTGAAATATATATTATATAATATAACAAATTATCATTGAGGGAATCACTCAAACTTCACTAATTTTGTACCACTTACTTGGACATGTTTTAAAGGCGCTGTTTCCTTCATCATAATGCTGAAGATAAGTGATTCCCTCAAGTAATTTGTTATATTGTGCTCCAATCACTTTGGTAGAAGTTGAATGTTCTTTTTCCATGATGAAAAATGTTCTCTCTTACAAGCGATTGACTATGATATCTTTACCTTGAAAAAACATCTTGTTGCTTGAAGTAAAGTAAAGCTTAAGTACTTTAATTATGTGATAAAGAAATTAAGTATCTTAAATACCTATTTTCATTATTAATGAATGATATTACTCTCTCTTTTCACACCGCCACTGGTGGCCGAGGCCGTTAAAGCGCGGACTTGTGAGTGGGAGATCTGGGGTTCAAATCCTGCCAGGACCGTCCTCCCTGACTGAGGTTTTTCCCAGATTTTCCTCAGTCCTCATAAATGGCAAATGCTGGGGAGGTACCCTAAACTTAGGCCTGGAACGATTCCTTCCTTAAAAATAAATCCTTTCCCAATATATCATTTCATCTCATGTATCATCGAGTGTCCATCGCCTGTGGTGCCTCTATAGCAAAAATGGGCATTGAACACTATTCATTCATTCTCTTTTCTTTTAATAAATGTCTTTTTCAATTATATTACTGCCTATTTTCAGTATTTTAAGTGTCTTTTTGCCTGCCTGTTTTAACCAAAATAAATGCGTGAACTTCTGGGCTCTGGTCATCACTATCACATTGGTACTGGATTTTTTTTTTTTTTTTTTTTTTTTTTAAGTTAGAGAAATTTGATAGATAAACCATTTGCATTATTGTCATGAAAACAACCAGTTTTGTTCCCATTGTAATAAAGCAGTAATTTTAGAGCAATTTCATGTGTGACTACCTGACATGTTGTTGATCTAATGTGCAGGATTTTGATCCATCAATTTTTCCCTGGCCAGCCAATATAATTGGTGTATTTTCCCGTCAGGTGCAGCTTTCCTCAGTTCTGTGCATTCCAATAGATGTTCTCCAATTAGAATCTTGTCAGTATTGCAGATCTTATATGACTAATTGACATTAACAATACATTTTACAAGAAACCTGTGTGATGTGTTTGAACTATGAATTTTGACTCCACTGTACAATAGAAAAAAATGCAGGTGATTAAGATCATGAAAGACTTGGCTTACTAGCAGAAATTATATCATTCAATATCAAACATTTTGTTATTACTGACGAAAATTTTTATCAATTCCATTTACTGAATTTCTCTGAAAGTTTACTCCAAAAATAATTTTCATATAATGCCTGTGGAGAAAAAGATTTAAGTCTCAATAAATGTAATAAAAATCAGCTAAACTTAGCTAATAATGAAGTTAGGATCCATAAAATACTTCATGGCTGACTGAGCTAATTGTGAATTTACTTGTAGTTTGCATTTGCCAGTTTTATTTATATATATATATATTCTTTTTTTTTACCCCCTTCACCACAGGCAGTGGACAATAATGATACATGAAATGAAAAATAAATTCGGAAAGGATTTTTTAAGAAAGAAAAAGTTCCCTAAGTTTAGGTACCTCCCCAGCGTATACCATTTATGAAAACTGAGGAAACCTGGAAAAAACCTCAGGCAGGAAGGACGGTCCTGGTGGGAATTGGACCCCAGACCTCCCACTCACGATTTCACGCTTTAAAGACCTCGGCCACCCATGGCGGTTCAGGCATCTAGAACCAGGCCTGTTATCATACGTCAAAATTTCATCCACTACGTCAATTTCTTCAATAAAACCTTTGGTTTCAGATGCTTAATCAATACCATCAGCAGAATACATAACATTCATTACATCTTCCTAAATCCTTTGAATTCTCAAGATTATAGTTTTGTTTTTACATTTTTCATGCACTGAGAATTCTTCATGATATATCTGATTACTTACTGTTACAAAATCACTGATCAATATCCATAAAATCTGATTTGATGTAATACAATTATGAAATGTTGCATTAAGACAAAAAACTGATAAACATTGAACAGTTATCATACTCTCTGGATAAGGAACAAAAATATTGAACTCACTTTATCAATGTGAGTACAACAGTGCCCAGTTTGATAAAGAGGGTTAATTTTAATTAAATTTACACTTATTTTTACTTTTGATTGTATCGTGATATTTAGAAAATATTTTTGACAGTGTAACTGTAGATGAATTGCACAGAAGTTAAATGAATACAATAATTAAAAAAATGCAGCTTATATACAGTTGTGCCCACCTTGGTACAATTATAAGTTTGAATTGAAATGAAAGTTTTCTTAAAAAGTTACTACATGCCAAATATGGCCATTAAGTTCCACATTGAAATTATTGTAGTAAAAAATACAAATTCATTGCACCTTTCCTTTTTCATTCTGTGTATTATGTTCCAGAGTAAGCGGTGTATGGATACATTGCATTCTGTACAGTTGGCAAACCTAATATATGTAACATAATTCCAAACCAGCGAGGGTGTTCTGAGTAAAACATGTAGTAAATGCTGAGATTGCTATTCAGGAAAAAAACTAAATTTGCCTTAAAATAGGAGTCATCTCTCTGTAAATAATTATTTTAAAAGTGAAGTTAGTTCATGTATTAAGATGTAAATAACGCACACTGTTTTGTGCAGCATCATTTGTAAAAATAAATGAGAATATGTAAAAGTGTTTGTGTTATTCAATTTCTTTTAATCAGGAACAAGATGAATCATTGAAACTTCAATTCGTGCACCCCGTTTCCTTCCATGAAAGTGAATCAGTTTTAAATATCTGTAATATAATAGGAGAGTAAGTGCAGATGATATTACAAAAGTAATAAAACAGTGTTTAGAGTTAATTTGAGATTAGATCAAGTTTAGTGTCCATGTATATATGAATTGATTAGGAATTCCATTTTTGCTTACCTTTGTTTTATTTGGTTTATGCCTATGAAAAGGAGGCAAGTCTATTTTCTATGTAAGTTTCACTTCCGGAATGCACATAATGAAGTTTCATTGTTGAATCTTAACAATTCATAATACCATGGGTTTCCACAGTCTTGTCCATCTGCTTGGTTTTTGGGTATTGCTGCATCAACAGAGCTAAAGTTTGGAACAAACCTTAATAACCTTGCCCCAACCCACCGAGTTTCAAATGTATATGGTTATATGCATGACAATAGTGAAACTCTGATATACCTCATTCCACATGTGTACCACAACTATGCAACATTGATAAGCGGCTGGACAATTATAATCTTAGTTACGGAGAAAAAGGTTATCAAGGCTTCCTGTACTTTTGATTTCCTCATCTATGCAGTGCAGGACCTGGAAACTTAATGAGGAATAACTAGTAACTGTTTAAAAAGACTGAGCTCACATGGTCAGGTTATGTTTTCTCAGCGGCATCATATTTATTTCACTATTATTGTTATTAATAGGTTTCTTTAAGGATCTTGTATACACTTTTGATCATTAGCATTCCATTCAATTCATGGCGTGAAAGTCTGATAAATTTTGCTCAAATGCTTCTTTCAGGCTTAAGGTTCTTTTATGTGCCGTAAATACACGACAAAGGACCAAAGGCTTTACTTCACTTCCAAAGGAAGCCATATTTTGGATTTTTAACCTTAAAAATCCATTACGTTGGTCGCTTTTGAACCCACGACGGCGCAACCTTCGATTTACAAGGAAAGTGTGCTTACCGCTAGACCACCAGGACCGATCCTATTTTGTTAGAAATTGTTTAATTCTTTGTAACGGAAACTACGTTGTAAAATAAGTATCATTACCTATTTAATTAGAACGTTAAACGATCAAATATCGTTTCTAATTGTAAGAGTCAATATTGACAATTTATTTTTTCCAAACTGGCAACTCTGTCACTTGAAGTAAATTTGTTAAAAGCACGTGTAGTGAGTGTAGTGGTGTGATATTTTGTGTTAATAGTCAAGAATGAAGTTAGGAGAATAAATTAATACAATTAGCGCTTCGAGGAATCAGGTATGTCGTCTCAATATTGTAATTAATTATCTGTAAAATGATTGCACAAAGCAACCCAGGAAAAAACGTTGTTTTCACCTTAAAAGCAACTTAACATATATTATTCGTCTTTTACTGATCTAAATGAGATTAATAATAGTGTTGTGCTAAGTAATATATTAAGTCGAATGGTAGATGAAGTATCGACTAAGTTACAATTGAGTCACACCAAGAGACCTGTTTTTTAACCTTACTTCATGATTTGCATTCAAGGCATAATAGAAATCTGTATTTAATATGAAGTTAAAATTAAGTAAAGTTTGGTGTTACATGCATTACGTCTACTTCCAATTAGTATCCGTACTTACACTGCATTGGAAATAAATAGAAAAATACCGAATTTTTATTTGGCAAACTGTCCTCAAACAAGCAAGATCAAGGAATCCGAAACATTGAACAACCAGAATAATCGGATAGATCAAAATATGTATTGCTTATTTTAGCAATGTTTGATACCGTACGATCAGTTTTGTTTTACCCCGAAGTGTTTTGCCTAAGGGCAAGCGCGGCCGCTCGTTAGTTGGACAAACGAGTCTCGGTATTTAGTGGGGGTAAACGATAAAACAAACCAGCCATACACGGCATGGCAAACGAATGAGGGCTTGCTCATAGGAAAAACCCCGCTACGCGGAGGTAGACATCACTGATCGCACTATTGCCCAAAGGAAGTGTGTAAGAGGGCAAAATAAGAGATGATTTATTTGCATCACTAAAGAGGTAGATATCTATTTAGCTAAAACTGAATATTTGAATAGTAGACATGACTAGCTCAGTTAAGGTTTTAATAATAAGTAGAAAGGGCACGAATGTGCAGAGAGAAGTAATTTTCCCTGGTTCGTTTTCTTAATATGTAAATATGTAAATATTTTCTTACTGTAAGCCGTTAAAGATTTTGCCCTTTCTTTACACCATTGAATGTGATAAAAAAACCAATTATCTACTTTGTCAATATTGACTCATAGAGACCAGTTTGATCGTTTTACGTTCTAAATAAATAAGTAATTATTATTTTTAGGGATTGTATAACTCCTGCACTTTACAAAGAATAAAAACCATTTAAACAATTTCTAACGAAATAAAGTCGGTCCTGGTGGTAAACATATTTGCCTCCTAAATCAACGGTTGCGGGTTCAAGAGCGGCCAGCGGTAATGGATTTTAAGGCGTAAATATCCCATAAATAATTTCCTTCGAAAGGAAAGTAAAGCCTTTGGTCCCGTGCTGTAGATTTACGGCAGGTAAAAAACCTCAAGCCTGAAAGAAGAGGCCCTTGAGAAAAATTTATCAGCATTTTACGCTCTGAATTTAATGGAAGCTAATAACCAAAAATGTTACACAGCGCCCTTAAATAAATGTAATAATAATAATAATAATAATAATAATAATAATAATAATAATAATAATAATAATAATAATAATAATAATTCACTCTTGGATTTCATGGAACACTTAAATTGTGCATAAGTTGTGATGGAAACCATGAACGCCTTCTGCAGTCAATATAGAAACAGCAATGAATGTTATGAATCTTTCAACCTGTTAACTCCCATTGAAGTATCGTAATTTTTTTTTAAAAAAAAAACTTCTTAATTTTATGCCGTCTTGCTTACTTAGCTCCTATAGCTTTCGGTTGATGAGGTTCAAATCGTTTCACTTCCAACTTAACAGTTAAACTTAGACGCGAAAATGGAGTCTTCAATAAAATGTCCACTTTATTAATTGCTACAAAATAGATTTTGTAACTTAACAGTTAACACTGTGAAAGTCAACTTTCCACAGACAAACAGTGAGGAAGCCACCCAATTTCAAACAAGGTGCGAAAAGAAACCCTAGTCAGTTATGCGTGGTGTCGGTAACGCCTAGCATCTAGTTCCTAAGAAAAGAGAGAATACCGAGCGCTCGCCATGGGCCGTCTTCCTGCTGGCCCAAGAGAACAAGAAATGAGCAGGAGAACGGCTGTTGGAGGAAGACAAATATAAGTCCTTGTATTGCTGGCCCGTGAAGTTTAAAACATAAAAATTTAATGAGCTTCCCTCGCTAACGAAGGACCCGCATGCTGCTGTAGCAGAAAGGGAATGCGCTTATTGCTTAAGATACAGTTAAGAACTAATAGGTTATTACATCGCTGTTTTCATGCAATTTTTGTTTTAAAAGTTGACCAAGAAAAGAGAAAATGGTAAATAATTATGACATTTTATTGGGGAAGGGCGGGGGGAGCGGGCCCATCTGGCCCTTATTGACCGACCGCCTGTGTCTCAACTCATAGTTAGCTTTAGTCCAGTGCTGACATAAGATGGCATGTGATGCATAAAAATCTTGCTGCACATCTTTTCTCCCTTGTAACATTATATCTCAGGTCATGTAGAAAGTTTTCTTTTGCCATTACATATCCAAGTCTGGAATGAGTGCTCGAGACGCATAGTGCTTTCTTTGGGAAAACCATGTTCACTTTTCAGTGCTTTCCATTTTGCGTTGTCAAGAATTCTCATATTAACTTCAATCTATGTGTAATCTTTAAACGAAACCATTTCATGGCTGTTTCCAATGATAGTCTCGGGAGGTTCTTTTTGTTATCCATGGCCAGTGTGTCCGTATGATTGCAGTGGTATACCCAGATACTTGCAAGTTGTTTTTAATTACAATCGTTTCCCAGCACAATATATTTACTTGTCATGCAGTCCTAGAGTTCCACCATTTCTGAATACCGTGGCTATGGTTTTGGACTTGTTGATAAATGGATCTTTTTGGTTTGCCCACGTTATGAGATTGTCCAGTGCCTCTTCTAGATCTTCCCGGATTTCAGATGTAGTAGCTCTGGTATCGGCTTAGCGCTAAATTTTTACCTGTTCGTTGCTCCTTTTTGTTTGCTTTAACCACGTCCCATTTCGTTATATTAAACAAGAAGGAGCTTAAAGGACTCTCTTCTGAAATTGTGCTATTGTTTAATGATGACATAATTTACTGTTGTGATGTTTTGTATTCGCTGTTGTATGAGCTATTCGCTGTTTTTGTCCTTTAGTTTGGTTTTTTTTTTTTTTTTTTTTTTCCAATAGTGTTTAACGCCCGTTTTTACTACTGAGGCACCACAGGCGGTGGACACTGATGATACATTAATGACCTCGGCCACCCGTGGCGGTAGTTTGGTTCTGATAATGTTTCTGTCCAACAAATCAAAAGCGTTGCTGAAGTCGAAAAACACTGTAAATAATTTCTTTCCATTGTTCCTTCTCTTTTAAAATAATCTCTTTGGCACAATTTTCCCAATTTTGCTTATTATGAGATATAATTGGCACAAACAAAAACGAATGTATAAATATAAAAGTTCAAATGGACTAATAAAATAAATTACCTAGGTAAGAGCAATCGGGAGGCCCGATTCTTTCAACGACTGAAATTGGGTCATGTGCAACCGTCGTCTTGAGGTGGATTATTACGCTTGAATGTCGATAAATGTATAACAAAGTAATTAAATTATCATTATATCTGAGAAAAAAATACAAGACCCGTTTAGCAGAAATGACAATAATCCGCTTTATACGTACATTAAAAATACGCATTTATCACTTAAGAGTGAACATAACCTAATTCACGGTATGGTGAAGTGTGGCAAACAACTGTTCCTCCATCTTGCTGTTATATGACGCCATTTGTAACTTTTACTAACAATTTACAAGTGTTGAACGTTTTTTCGTGGAAGAGAAAGTAACAAAAGTATACTTTACAAGGACTTATATGAGTACACTTATAATGTATTAGATCATACTTTTGTGGAATAGGACCCTGGTGATGTTGCATCCTGCTTGCTATTATTTCTTTTTACATGTAGATCTTTGACGACTTCTTTCCTCATGTTGAAACAGTCCGTAACATAGTAAAAGTTTTTGTTATAAAACTGTTCGGTGTAAGCCATTGTGCGTTTTCTCAAAATTAATATTGTTTAAACATTGAGAAAAACGAGGTCAAATATTGTAGTTTTGTGAACATCCTGTAGCAATCACTACAACGTAAGCCATGATGGAACATACGCGTCTTAAGTGAAATGATCTCGTGTTCTGGATTCAGTAACATTTTAAAGTTTACAAATGGAGGCAAGAGAATATGAATTATTTACCAGAGAATTAGCTTCAGAGGTGGCAACAATTGAGCTGATTGGCAAACAACAATTAATTGATGAAAGTGTAATTGAGGAGGAGTTCCAGAGATTAGGGCAGATAATTAAAGGAGCAGGGAGTAGTGTGAAAATCAGGGTTAATGAAAATTGTGACAAAAGGCATTGGTTTGATGAAGATTGCTGAGTGGTAAAGAAAAGAGTGAGCAAGTTTTGAGAGGTGGAGGCAATCAGGGGCTAATGATGAAAAAGAAAAGTTCGCAGTTTAATAAATGAACCGTGTTTAACACCCGTTTTTGCTATAGAGGCACCATGAGCGATGATAAATGAAATGATATATTGGGAAAGAATTTATTTTTAAGGAAGGAAACGTTCCAGACCTAAGTTTAGGGTACCTCCCCGGCATTTGCCATTTTGACTGAAGAAAACCTGAAAAAAATCCTCAGTCAGGGAGGACGGTCACTGGGCGGCATGCGAACCCCAGACCTCCCGCTCATGAGTCCGCGCTTTATCGACCTGGGCCACCCGTGGCGGTAAGTTCGTAGTTGGAGGTGGAGTTATAGAAGCCTCTTAGAAGTGAAGGAGAAAGAATGGGGAATGAGAATGAGAGCAATTCTGTTTGAGGCTTTAAAGATATATGTTAACCAAAAAGATTTGGTTAGCAATTAATATGCATAGAAATGTGGTAAAACCGAACAACATTGAACCAGATGAATGATGTAATTATTTTAAAGGGCTATTAGGACGGAATGGTATTATTGGACAACAAATATTCCGGGAAAGAGTGATACATTGAAGATTTTGATATGAAAATCAGTGTAGTATAAATCTAGGAGCAAATTAGAAAATTAAAAAGGAATAAGGCGAGTGGTATTGAGGAAATGCAGGGGAATTTTGGAATTTATAGTGCTAGAATGATCCTGTGTAGGGATACAATCGGGTGCAGGCATATATAACCTATCTTCAAGGACAAACATCAGAATAAAGTTTTTCAGGCAGAAGTATTTGCTATTGAACTGTGCTTTTAGAGGGCTTGAGAAGGGTTACCACAGCAAGCGAATGCTCATCGACTCAGACAGTCAAAGTGCCTTAAAAGCACTTTCCTCCGACCAGGTAAAATCTAAACTGGAACGGGGATGCCTAAATGCTCCCTCTACCCTGGCATCTCGTAACAGGCTTGAAACGCGGTGGGTGCCGGGGCATCGAGGCGTCTATGGAAATGAAAAAGCTGATACACTCCCCCCCCCCCCCCCCCCGTGGACTCGCGGTTGGAATCAGTGCACGTACTGCCAAGACGTGGTTAAAACATGGATTGGGCATAAACATCAACTAAGGTGACAAACCTATGCTGAACAAACGAAAGCTAGAAAATTGGTTCTGGATCCAAGCAATACCCTTTGCTCATTTCTGCTAAAATTGGACAGAAGAGAAATAAGGAATTGCGTTAATTACTAAACACGGTGATTTCAGGAAACATCTTCATAAAGTGGGACTCTACGAAGCTGAACCCGCTTGTAGAATGTGTAAACAGAATAAGGGGAGTGCCTCGCATATCTTGTTGAGTGTCCATTCTTGGTAAGAAAGAGACTTACTCTTTCCATAACCAAGGAAGGCGTGGGAACATACACTGGCATTGGAGTCAAAATACTGTGAGTTAAGTCTTAACTTAAATTATGAAACATCATCCAACGAAATCCTTCACGTGAAGCTTCCATTGTTTTTTCTCCAAAAATTGCTTTGTTTAAAGGCCCACTGTAAGCAAACTACGCGGTCAATTTCTAAGCCGCAACTATTTTCACAATAACAAATATCAATTGTTTCGAAAATAGTGATGACGTATCTCAATAGCACCACCTAGTGGTCACTTGTAAAAAAGTTATATAACTGTTGCTAAATAAATATGTTATTGATTTGAGTTGGATTTTGCAGTAGATCACTACTGAGGAACCGGGGACTAGGGTATTTGTAACATGCTGAAAAGATGTAAATTTTAATTGTAATCTTTGTGTTTGTGGGAATAAATAATAATAAGTATTTTGATGTTTTATAACGATCTCTACAAACTGTTAGCAATCTACGTCACAGGCTAAACAAGTTTTAAATATGCAAATGAAAACGTCCTCGCAACTAAGTTAATGGCTTGTCGTAAGTTTTCCATTTTATGCATTTTATGTTTTGTGATGAAAATGCTTATAGAGTGTGGCTGAGAATAAAATTCAAGAATGCTCCTCTAATATTGCTAGGAAATAAAAACATTTGTCTTATTAACATCGCTGCAGTGATGTACAAACGGGCAGCCTGGAAAAGCCTCGCGGTCTGTGAAACATATGTACCCCATTTACATTCCTTTACCTTTTCTCAACAATTGTTCATTTCCATGGCTGTAGCCTCTCCCCTCCTCATGTAGGCCCCAGAGGCGACTTTAAAATCCCGAAAAAGAATCCATCATGAAGCTAGTTAGCAATTCAAGGTCGCTGGCTCACAAAGCTTTCAACTCTGCCGGCAAGCACTTGACCACTTAAAAAAGATAGCCCTAGTCATCAAAAAGGGAGGAGAGGAGAAAGAACTTGGTCCAATGCCAAATCTACCTTGAGGGCAAGGATGCTAGGAAACAAGGGGCGAAGCGTTGGGTGGTTATCATTCGGAAAGTAACGGAACCGAAATAAAAAAGAAAATATCAACAGGGAATAAATTTGGCAGTATTTGCCTTGTTCCGGCGGAGGTATTTCAAAGCGAAAAACGTTGCAAGAGCAGTTGTATTACTTTCCTAGAAAAGCCATGCTGTGCTGTTCACAACCTCCAAATATGCTACGATGGTTTCATCACACGCAAGTTGCGGAAGCAGTTCTAGCACTCGTGAGCAACGGGAGATGTTTCAACACCTCTTGCTCTGATAAAATTGTTTTTGGAGTATTGCTAATGTTTGTTAGTGGTGATTAATCTTCAAAGCGTGTCTGAGGTTCCTGATTCGAATTCCTGTCTGGTTACTTCCCGGAGTTTTTCCTTGCTCTGAAATGGTGATCCCCAGGTAACTTAAAAGTGTTTTGAATTCCACGGTATCAAACGAAAGGCCATTCAGGGAAACAATCTGTTAATACGAAAATTATGGAATGTGTGCGTGCGGGAGACGTTTGTGCTAGCCTATAGTTAAATGTCTCTAAATCCATCATGTCTAAGGTTCCACACTTTAGTGCAATACGTCCAAACCTGACGACTCCCCGAAATGATTGCTAAAGCCCGGCCCAGTATATATGTTCGAGCATGTTAATGTCTGCAGCATCACCTGTGGATAACACATTGAGTGTCTGTTGGGTAGGCACTAAAATTCTTCTATTTCTCTATCTAATGAGTTTCGTGAAAATACGTCCATCAAGAGGGACACTATACGTGTTTATACATGAGATTTGCAACAGTTGCTGGAGGGGAAGTTTCCATGACAACGTTCCCTCCACTCTTCTCTAGCCAGTGAAGTGCTACCACCCTCTTTCCTTTTCACCTATAAGCTGAAATTCATGTTGAGTACATTGTAGCATGCGTTTTCGGATTCCTTTCTGCTTCTCTTTTTTATATTCCCCTTTCTGCCATGTTAGCTATTGCGGCTGTATTCATGAATTACTTTTTTGAAAATTTTCTTCAAACCTCCATCTATCCTACTTACTACACACCAAAAATGACTATGAAAAAATTATATATATATATATATATATATATATATATATATATATATATTAGCGGTCACAATTTTTGTTTTTTCTCAACGAGACTCGGCATATAAACATCAATTAACAAACGATAAAATAAATTAATAAAAAATGTCTGAAAATCAGAACTATTCGGAAATGTAAAAATATATTGGGTAGTAGGAAAAAGTGGGTAATATTTGTGTTCTCAGTATATGGAAATTACCACAAAACAAGTTTCATGTTACTGAGCCATATGCTTAAAAAACTATTTAGATGGTGCAGGCCTTACCGTATAACATTAAGGGCACGTCAAGAATCAGCTCCTTTGTTTACAAATATTTTGTGACTAAGTACAGTTTGCTTGGCTATGCCTGTGAAAAAGCTTTCATTGTAAATTAATGTCTTGTTTTTCACTGCCTCACAATATAATATTTATTACATTCTTCCACATTATCAAAGAGTGGGGTGTTAGCAAATATTAGATATCTTATCTTACATATTTGCAAGTTAGGTAAAAATGTAACACACAATACATTCTGCTTTTTGTGGCCTGTTCCTAACCAACACTTTCCTAGCATTTCCCACAGCTTGCAATATAGTAGGGAGAAATCCCAACCAATAAGATTTTCTTCTAGAAATATGACAACCAATGGATATTTTCTTTAATGGATTTCCTCCCCCCAACAGTAAGTGAACACACCACAATCCAAACAATGCATATGCAACAATGGAGAATATAATAATGTGCTACAAAAAGTGCCACGTGTAAGGTTATATATACTGCAGTAGTTTTAAAAATTGTTGAACATATTGCCCCAAGCATCCCAGATTGGCAACAAAGGAAATGAGATCAACCTGCAATACATTCTGTGAAGAAAAAAAAAGGGGGGGGGGAATTTAGGATCTGGCAAGATGAACCCTATTGTTGTGGTTGAAACATTGTTTGACTCAATTGGGTAAATGCAGACATAGTTTAGCTAAGGAATGGTCTCACAGTTTGTGAAATGCTTTGCTATTGAACGATTATTTCAAGCAGGAGAGAGAAAACTGTGAACATTCAGATGGTGGAGAGAGTAGTAGTTGCGCTGAATATTTTTGGTTGCACCTTGATGATAATAGGAAAAGAAAAAAAAAATGCATGTGTTTGAACTTAGATTAATTTTACTTCACAAAAATTAAATAAAGTCAGTTGCTAGTTCTTTGCTTCCAATTTGCTGTAACTGAAAAATAGTTTAAGCTATATCAAGTCTGAATGCAGATTTTGAAAGCTCATTGATTTTCTACATATTTCATATGCCGCATATCTAGACCAATGTTGTGTAATTTAAGGAAAGCACATAAATGAATACACACTGTGAATTTTTAATCTAAAATCTTGGGAAAATGTTAAAAGATAAAAAGATCAAATTAAAATACTGTACAATATTAAATTATTTGTATTAAAATTTGCTTTATGATCTTAGCTCTTATTGTTATAAAGTTAAGTGTTAAAATATACATCAGTTCTTTATTCACTGCATAGTTAACAATTCCATTGTATGTGGTAAATAAGCCCTCCCACGGCACTTCTCTGAATGAACTATTATAACTCTAATATAATAATGGAGTGTTTCTATGCATATCCTTTATTTTAATGAACCTTAGAGGTATTACAGAAAAAGACACATTTTTCATTCTAAATCATTCTTTATTCTCTTCTTTATATAATTACAAATATTTATTTTAAATTGCAAAACATATCTTCCATCACTGTTCAGTAATATATATATATATATATATATACGTAAAAAGAGCTTTATACATAACATTTATACAGAAAGACTTTGATGTGGCAGATTCACAGAATATGAGGTATTTGTGGAATTGTTCTGAAAGAAAAAAGTCTTTATCAACAGTGGAAGCTCCTCTGTGTACATTTAATAGAAAAAGTCTGTTCTTGTGTAGTAATTGCCAGCAGGAAATTTAATATGTTCTTATGATAGTTTCATTAAAAACAATTTGAATACAAGTAACATATGTTAAAACTATGAATGATAATTCTGATTAATGACAACATATTAGAATATAATCTACCATTCCAATAACAGTGAATTAGGTACATTGAAAGGCTAATCTAGACTAAATATTCATCCTTAAAACACTTGTACAATGTGTTTTCATATCTTTCTCATTAAAGTACAATTATACAAAAACGAATAATATTTATTAGAAGTCCACTTTGGCAAAACATACTAAAATTGTGCTTTCTTGAGTTTTAAATCAATTATTAAACTCTTCAAAAAAATTAATACACGAGGTGAAGATAATATTTACAATATATAAGTTACAGTATAATCATAAAAATGCTATACATTATGTTTTCTCAACAGCTACATTTGGTGGACTTCCATTTAACGCACCTTACATACTATTATTACCGTAACTATTTGAACTGCAGAAAAATTAACTCATGAAAAATGATTGTGAATATGATAAGTTGCAAACTCTTACAAATCAAATAAAACAAAACAAAAAAAAACAGCCAAACATTAAGTACTGCTGAACTATAGTTGCATTACTGTTGTTACAAATAATAAAAATTGAGACTGCATACTTCCATATTCACACTCAAAAACAGTCTTCTAAATGAACAAAACTTATTTCATGCTCTGTAAGTTAAGTTTTAACATATGTGAATACAAACAAACAAAAAACTTTTTTTTAATAATGTTTATTGAACCTTCTGTGAGTGATAATAGCTGTACAACATTGTTAGTATTGCGTCTAGTTTAGTACGAGCTTGCCCTAATTTTTGCATTGTTTCACTGGTTATTTTAAGAACCCCAGTGCATCTCACCTTAAATTTAAAATATTTTGCTCCCCTTTCTGTTTTCATGAGTTTTATAAGCTTTGGTTAATTTCTACAATGTTGCCTGCATTTACATGAAACCAGTCACAGAAAGCAATGAAAATGGTTCAATTAGATGGCATCATACATCCC
Organism: Metallyticus violacea; assembly: GCA_030762175.1. Taxonomy (NCBI): domain Eukaryota; kingdom Metazoa; phylum Arthropoda; class Insecta; order Mantodea; family Metallyticidae; genus Metallyticus; species Metallyticus violacea. The sequence continues at coordinate 7,148,220 of CM060844.1, forward strand.
TAGGAACCCAAAAAACAAACAAACAAACAAATGGAGTAATATATTCTTCTCTTACAAATAATAGTAACTGTAAATCATATTTTTTATTCTTAAAAATGACTCATATTGACTAAAGCTTTTTTATTTTATTATTTTTTTTTTTCTTTCTCTATTAATCTATTATTACTTGCATCTTGAAGCGTATATATTTGCCTTCCCCTTGCAAAGCTAGGCTCTCACAATATGTCTGATTTGTAGATGAATTTTGTAAAACACTGTTAGCAACATGTTTTTTTCTGTATTTTTGCATTCTCATGTTTTGCAACCTCTGGTTTGTTTCACATTTATTATCAAGGAATGGCCAGCGATAACAAATTAACAACAATGGTTCTGCTTTGAAATTCAAGCAAAATTTCTGATCTTGACAAAATTCCACAATGGTTAATAAAGGTGTTAATAAACCATTTTTGTATTTAGGTAATGAGATACTTTTAACCCATTGCTTTGGTCACTGCTACACTACATATCTTACTGTTATATCCTTTGCAACACACTTCTGATAATTTCCATGTCTTTAAACAGCTCTAATGAGAATATTTGGGGCCAGTTTTGTCTGTTAAACTGCTTTAATTAAGAAATATTATGTTTCATCAAACATTTAACTTTAACAATATGTTAAGATAACTTCACCTTTCCATTGTGTAAAAGTTTTGGATTTCAAAGCAATTGCATCAAAAAGGAACCTTTTTCCTTTATTTAACAGAATCCCTGGAAATTATGAATAATCACTGTACTATTTTCTTAGTGTTCTGGAGGCAGTTGATTACATGCCTGCAAAACGTCAATATCCTACAAGCAACAAAACCAAAATTTGTTATTCACTTGGGTTGCTTATCCAACACGTTCAAGTGATCGGTATTCCCAACCTCCAATCAAGAACAGCTACTAGGTGGCCTGGATTATCAATAAGAGAATGATATTGGGAAGGGACAGAATTAATAAATTTTAATATTTTGGTATTAGGCTTTAACAAGAATTGAGGATGGAGGGAACAAAATAGAAAGGTTCTAGCAAAAAGTGGGCTAGCTTTGAAAGCTATTACTGCCTGTAGGTGTAAAGTACCAGAAATGCATATAAAGTGGTTAGAGAAATATATATGGTAGTAGTAGAGGCTAAAATGATGTTTGGGGTAGTGATGAGAGATGACTAAATGTAGACTTGATTCACAGGAATTTCTACAAACAAATTATGCATTACCAAAAAGCTCACCAAACATTTGCATAAGCTGAATTAGACAAAGTAGGGAGTAAAGGAAAAATAATGAAAAAAAACTCTGAAATATTGGTTTAGGATTAAGAATTCAGAAGAGAATTATAGTTTGAAACACTGTTTAGTGATGCAAGAGAAAGTGAGGGGAAGAAATACTTGGGTTAGTAAAATCAATGAGATTATGGAAAAAATTGACTTGGATATGGGTATGGCATGACAGAGGAAGTAAAGAAAGAGGTTTTTGGAGAGAATTGATGATATGGAAAGACAGGAGATATCAGGTAGTTTTAGCATAAAAAGTCATTGAGGATTTATAGGGGGTTAAAGGAAATATGGGGTAGAGAGAATTATGTGGATGAAGGTGACAGATGGACGAGTCAGGGAATCGCATGGGTCCAGACAAGGGTAGTGAATCTGAAAGGAATAAGAGGAAGTTTAAATATAGAGGAATGTCCGATGTGTGGAATGCACAATAGTTGCTGGCATGCAATTGTGGAATGTAGTGAAACTAAAGAAATGAGAGCAAAACTTAGGATTGAGAACTTACCAATACAGATAGGGGTGAATATGAAAACAAGGCAGAAAATCTTGGAGTTTGGGAATTATTTAGGTAACCTTAAAAGAAAATGGGAGAAGAAAATAAGTACAAAATGAGGAACCAAATCAGGCAGAAACACAATTTAAGTTGGGTTTTCATTGAGTTAATTTTACAGATGTAAGTTGCCTGATATTTGAGTAACTGCAAGATTGAAGCTATTTGGGCCACTTGGTTGCACAGCAAATCAAGAAGATTTACTAGAGTGACTGTGGTTTATTTTCTTCTATGACTGAGTGATTGTAAGAGTATTGTGGAAGCTTATTGAATTATTAAGTGGAAATAAATTCAATTGAGAGTTCAGTTTGAAATGGGTGTCATCAATGAATGTGCCCTGTTAGATATAGAGAATACTTTAAGGAAATTCCTTTTAATGCATTATCTACATTCTGAAACAAGAGTTCAGAAAATAGATAATGCAGTGCATGTTCGCTACTGATGGAACTTAAACCATCATGCGTGAAAATAGTTTTTACATGTAAGCCCTGTAGAAAAAATAACAGAAACATGAAAAAGATACTTTACTGTTATATAAGTCTGGGACTATGAACCAAACTCCAAACATTAACATTAATTGTGGAAACAACTGTTATTGCAATAGAAATGAGAATGACTACCTGCATTAATTTTATACTTCCAAACTCGACAATTATCTACTTTTCAAATTTAAAAAAAAATTATGCTTCTACAACTCTTAACATTGTATTCATGTGCCATGTTAATCAATGATATGCAGACAAAAGTATGTTGGAGGGCATTCAGAAGGCTCGAAGTGCTGTTTGCAGTTCTCAAGAACCTTAAAATTATGTTAACTAACATTGCACACTAAAAAGCTTGGTTGAAGAAAGAAGTCTTACGTGTTAAAATTTATATTTTTTATATCTGTTAATGAAGCTGGCCCGTGGAGTTCTGACAAGTATGCCATTTAAGATTTTCATTTGAAATTCAGTTCATAAAATGAGGGTAAGACAAAAAGTTTTCCAATTATATTATTCTGTAACAATGTAACAAAACTTGTTACAATTTATATATTCCATAGGTTGTAGTCTCATCAATAGATGGTGCACAAGTTGATGAAACAAAACCTTGCAATTACTGTAAATTGACAAAAGTTTCAAAAAATGGTACACACACCAATACATAGGAGCCTGTCAACATTCACACAAATATATAGAAAGACAGGATATGATGTCTTTCAACAAATGCAGAAATGGTTCCTAGAATTTGGAAAGAGTTAAACAACTGCAAAAGACAAAGAATGGAGTTGACCCATCAACATCTGATACATTTGAAAATGACATTGATGAAATAGTACAGAAAAAAAATGTGAGATGCAGAATATATTGAAGATACATTTTAATCTTTATCCAGTGGAGAAATTATGAAACATGTATCATCTTTTTACACTATGGCTATTGATTTTAATGATTAGTCAAAAAAATTACAGGGTGGTACTAAAATAAAACCTGTTCACTATCTTACCTTGCTGTTCAAAAAATTAGGGAAACTTATTTTTGAGTTACCCTTGTATATCGTAAGTGTGGAGAGATATGCAAAAGTTGATTTATTGCATTGACTGCATGATTACTTTACTCCAAATATCCCACACTTAATATATATGCAAACCAGCCAACGCTCCTGTATCTTTTGTAACATGGAAAAAATCATGTTAATAAAGGCTATTTTTCAGTGACTTTAACAGCTGAAGACTATCTTTGATGAAATATAATTTCATATAACCTACGTTAACACAGTGAAGAATGGCCACACTTAAACATAGTTCTGCTACCATATGTAAATACTCTAGGCACAATGCCAATAAATTTTATAGAACTCATTTCTTTCAAATTTTATCAAGCCCATTATTTCTGCATTAACGATGTTTTATTTTAAGATTGCTGCCCAAAAATTTTATGTGTTTGGTCATTGCCTCACATCATTCTATTAAGAATAATTTCCCTTCTTTAGACCGGTAACAAAAGAACTTTGTTGCCATTTTAGTTATATTATTTACGTTTTAATGGTGGCCTGAAAAATACATTAGTAGTGTTGTCTGTATGCCAACAATGTATTAATATGTTTAGAAGCTATTACGACACAATGAAATCTTAAAAAAAACTAGCCTGTAGTTGAGCTAATGAATGCAGGTTCCCGAAACTTGTCCTAATTTAGAAACCTTTCAGATGAAGTTTGTGTCAACATGAAAATTGAGAAAGAAGTAATTGAATTACATACCACCACCATGGGATAGTAGTAGCGGCGGATCAGGATTCTATTCCCATTTAGGTCATTTCCCTGGCAGGTTTTTTAGGGTTTCTCCTTAGGTCTTAAAGCGAATGACTCGATTTACTATCATCCTCCTTCTCCAAAAGCTATCCTTGGGACACCATTGCCACATCTTCTAGGCATCCTAACCTTAAAAGTTGGCTAAGCTCTCACCCACAAATCAAATGGATAGCACTGGCATTAGAAAAAAATTTAATTATTGAATGCAGATAACTTTAGTAACTTTTAAAGAATGTTTGAAGGTATGTAAGTAAAATGAAACATTTTGAAAAAAGTATTTGAAACATAAGCATAGTTTTTGCAAAAAGAATGTCATTAGGGGGTTTATTTTATTTTCAAAGTGACAGCCATAGTGGCAGCAGTTCTTCCGATGACAACGAAGTTAGCATTGGTTTAGCAACAAATATGTTTGAAGTACGAAAATGTATAATGGGGCTTGGTTACTGAAAGTGTTAATTTATGTATTTCTATACTCAAAACTCAGAATTTAGTCACTTATATATGCTGAATGAAAAGAGAATGTTCATTATGTAGAAACCAAAGTATATGATGGAAGAACTGATGCAAGCAAGAATTTTTTTGTAGGTGCTTTTTTATATTCTTCATTAATTTTAAAAGCAAGTTTTCCTACATCCACTAAAAGGTTTCAAAAACTGCTATTTTCAGTTTATATGATGGGAATTGCTTTGAGGAATATTGCATGCCTTAAGTTCTAGGATTGACTGCCTCTGTGGTCAGCAAGTCTACCTGCTAATTAGGAGATTTAAATCTCTTTAAGATTAATTGCTTGGTAAGTTTCTTCCATAGTTTTGATTACCCTGTACAGGAAAATGCCTGGTAATTTTAGGCATTTTATACTTTGGGCTGATTTTGCCATACTTCATCAAACATTCATTCATCACTTCTTTAGACCTTCATTGTTATGTAATAAAAATATAGTCCTTATACTGCAAAATTATGAATTATTGCAGAATACATTTATATCAGTCACTAAATAGAAGTTTCATTCTACAATGTGTTAACGACAAGCTATAATAGTGGAGGGAGAAATAACTTTCAAACAGGTCTCCCGCTTATGTTTCTAAATGTTGGCAGGACTGCACAGTGTAACTCCGAACTTAAATTTGATACTTTCATCTAGTAAATACAATTTAAAAAAAAAAAATCTAAATTAATGTACAGTGCTGCACATGAGGAATGAGGTATATGGAGCCCTTTAAGCAATGCCAACCATGTTCACTGCTAAACCAAAATAATGTCTGGACTATATTTTCTGCAGGCATTTGAGTTTCCCTGCATAATTAAAAACAGGCTTTTTTTTCTAACTTTTCGGTATATTAACCCATTCGAGTCACAGAGTATCTTTAAATTGCATTAGATGAGTTCACATTGCTCTACACGTATAGTATTGTTGTTTGACCAGAAATATTGCATTGAACAAAGTAGAAACTGATGTTGTCTGTAATCTCCATATCTCTTCAGTTTCAAGTCATGAGTGATGATATTTAGCACAGGAATTTTATTATAGTGACTGAAAGATATGGGACAATTATGCGTGAAATGAAGGGACAATAAAGAAGTTCATTTTGTTACTCCCCAAACATAAAACAGCTGACTTAAGGTACAGGAAAGTTCCAAAGGAAAAATACAAACACCCTGGGAAGAGATAAGAAAGCCTTAACACAAAAGGGACATGTGAAGTAGATTTACAAGAAACAAGTCAGAGCTCCATTTACTATTATATATCAGACTGGCAAGGAGTACAGAAAAAGGTTAATTTATCCTTTAGATATCTGCACATTTAGTGTCTACATTGTTAATTACAATTCACAAGAGGAAAAATAAGTCCTATTTTGATATTAGAGTATCGTAGTTCATTGTCATTACATAATGGTCACACCCTTATATATAAACAACCCAATCAGGACTTTCAAATTGCATGTGCAGGAAACATTAATGACTGCTGACGAAAATTAATTGGCTGGGGGTGAAGATGTTAGTATCAAACTAATAACAATAACTGCCTTCGGTTCAGTACAGTTGTTGGTTATGTGTAGTTGTTTATGACTGTTTAATTTGGCAACTACTGTGCGCTATGGCTAAATACAGAAACTACACAGCAAGGTATATATGACTGTAATACCCAGCAAACTATCATTCCTGGGAAGCTGAACTTCAATTTTGCAATCATTTGATTTTTCCTTACTAAGTCTTTTAAAAGTATTCATGCTGTTTTTACAACTGAATGATTTGTGGTGATCACAAAATGACTCCTGAAGGGAAAGTTGAGCATCATTCATTGATTTACATTTCTTTATAGGTGCTTCAGAGTTGGAATGTTATGTCTTAGAGGAATACGAGTGAAGGGGGAGGTGTGCATCAGACATAGGCGGTTGAATAGCAAATTTGTTATGTCACAATGTGCATCAAGTTTTCCCAAACATATGTCTGTTATAATAATTTAACTTCTAAGGCATTTGAACTTTTTTCTAGCAGATGGTTCATCTTTCTGCAAACTAATCCAATAGAATCATATGCACCTATGATTCAACTATATCGTAAGTGCTTTTGGCAATTAAAATTGTGACCAATCTTATTTTATATTAAGATATCATTCACATTATGGTTTTAACATCCTGCATTATTACACACACACTCCCCTTCCTCCTCTTCTGTGACAAATCACTCAACTTGGCCATCTTGATCACAGATGGACTTGCTTTTACCTCCCTGTTATAATCACCTGATCACTGAAAGTTGATATAACCAGTTGTTACAATTTTAATTTATTCTTCGCTTAATAGTTGCACTGTGCAAAAAAAAAAAAAAAAAAAAAAGGGGGGGGGCATAAAAATGTGACGATTATGCAATGAAATACAATCGCATGAGTGTGCAGAAATCCCCAAGTATTCTGTTCAAAGACAACCTTCTGCATCTGCAAGACAAAAGTTGGGCTCATTTTCTAAAACACATCTCTCTTACTGATATATATATTTAAAAAAAAAGTTACTGAAAGATATGTGATAGGCCATAGCATGGGAGAAAAGTGAAATGTTGCTTTCCGTTTGTTGGACTATTTTAAGAATACCATCAAACTTAGAGGTAGGTACATAAATGGCAAGTCGATAGTGTTCTTGTTTGTATGCAAAATTTGAGTCAAAAAACTTTCTACTCTCCAGGGCTTTTTAACTGACATGGGAAGGGCATTAAAAATGACATGAATGGGTTAGTCTGCAATGCCTGACCTGTGGATTCAAATGCCTGCAATAAGATTTTTTTCCTCCCTCCTTTCTCTGCATTCTCCCCTAAAATCAGTTTTATTTCATGCATTTAAATCCTCTGTTACTGTAATCATATCTGTGAAATTGAGACATTTCCTATAAGTATGTTTTTCAACCATTCTATTTTCACAGCTTAAGAACAGAACACCTTTATCAACTACTCACTTCATATTTAACAACTTGCAGAAAAAGGCTCGGTTTCTCATTGTCATATATAGTTATAGGCTTCATAACACTGACAAACAATTCTTGAAACCCTGCTTTTGCTTAAACAGATGTCATCACTGTCATTTGCTTCACTAGTAATTTTAAAAATAGTGGCTAATAAGTTCAAAAGTCATTGTACTCTGGGGGTTAGCGTGGTACGTTACAATGCACACGGCATACTCAGAAATGGACATCTCTCACATCTGTTGGTGTTCCTGCTTTCCCGTGCTCCAAGAGTTTGTCCGCTGCTGCACCATGGTCCAAGCTGGGGCAAGAGTTAAGAGCAGAGCTGCCGTTAGCAGCGTTTGCACCGTTTCCCGACGTGCTAGTAGATGCTCGTGTGTTTAGGGATTCTGCAACCATTACTTCGATTTGGTGCAGACAACTTTGCAGGTAGTCCTGAAATCAAACAGATAAAATAAAAATAACTCTGGTGAAAACTGAAAATTACAAAAATTTGATTATCCAAACAAAAGAAACACAGGTCAATCATTTGTTGTGACATATCCCTCATTCCAACACTCCTTGCTTTTGTTCCACTCTCACCCCTATTCACAGTCCTCGCTTCTCTCGGATATCTTGCACTTATGAGGGTGTTTCAATAAAAAATTATCATAATTTTTTATGGACATAAGTTATCATGCTAAAATTGAATTTTACCTGAATGCTTGTGAGAGAAAATATGCTGCTCTAAAATTTTGCTTTCGCCTCAATAAATCTTCAGCTGAGGCCTATAATTTATGAAGGCTTATGGAGAATTTGTTCTTTCCTATAGCTCACACAGCTTGAAGATTGTTTAAAGAGAAATGGCAATCAATTTCAAAGGAAGGTGGACCAAGCACTTCAGTTTGCTCTCTTACAGAAGAAAACATTAGTCGCTGTTGCCATTGTGAGAGAGGATTGTTGAATAACATTAAGAATATCAAGAAATTCTGAAAATTTCACCAAGTATCACCCACATGTTGGTAACTGAAAAGTTGCACGTAAAGATGTATGAATTGCAAGAGTGTTGATTTCAGAACAAAAAGATGTAGCGCTTCTTTCAAAGGTAATTTACTTGATTACATCATTCTGATCCTGAGAGCAAATGCAAAGCTCTATGTGGAAATCTACATTGCCAACTCCAGCAAAAAGCAAAAGTGGTTGCTTCTGCTGGGAAAATTATGGTTATCTAATTTTTCGATATTCAAGGAATGGTTTACCGTATGTCATACCTGCACACATAATTTGTAACTAGGCAATTTTACAGAGATGTCCAGAAAAATCTGCAACAAGCTGGTTGCTGCACCATGATAATGTTGTTGCTGAATCCTTCACAAAAATCAATAAAGGGTCTCCTTCACCCTTCCTTTAGTCCACATTTAGCTCCATGTGTATTTTTCCTCAAATTAAATACACCTTCACGAGAGGCATTTTCCATCTTTTTTTTTAACACAATCTACCAAACTGCTGTTTAATCATAAACTTCAGCAGAATCAGTTTTAAGATATGTTAGTGCATGACACATTAAGAATAAATCTGTTACAGCTGATCTCTGTGTGCACCATGCATGGGGCATATAATGATATTTAAAGGCAAACTTGTGAAGGATAAAAAGAAAAAAAGAACTTGTTGCTCCCTTACAGTGTAAATTATTTGATGTAATGGAGCTCTGGATGTTTAAACGCATCTTTCACTTTTTTTTGTCCCTCCACTTCCTTCCACATGTTAGACAAGATGTGACACCTGTTACACATGCCAACATTTTTTTCCCTTCCTTCCTCTGCCCTCCCATCTTCCAGTCTCTACATTATATTCAGCTTATCCCTTCAAAGCTCTAATCCCATTCAAAAATCATATTACTATTCATTCAAGCACAGAACGTGATTCTAATTTTGATCTGATCATCAGCTGCTGTAATCTTGGCAATATGTTTGTTGGATAAACACTGCATTATAATCTCTACTTTTTCATTCACATTTGAAAGTTAAATCCAGTTCTGGCCAAAACCTAGGTGAAATGTTTGTGATATTTCACATTGTGACAAGAAAGAAAACATAATTGTGGAATATGAACATAAAAACTCTCACCAGAATAATAAATTGAATTCCTAGTTTGGCTTCCCAGAAGTGAAACGACAATGAACTCAGAACTTTACATTCTAATACTCCAAACTTTCAAAAGTAGATAATTTGAAATGAAAAGAGAAAGATTTTCCTGTAACATGAAAATAGCATGCCTATATCAACAATTGGGAGAGCCTTACAACACTACATTCCAGTTATGGTATCCTATGATTTCTATTTGGCAAAAAAGTAATTATTTCACAGATTTTTATCTTGAGCAATGCTTACACTGACATTAGTTTCTATCGAATCTTTCATTGTTGCCTGTTTTATAGCAGCTGGTAGATTAAGAGTCATGAGCAATAACTTCTGGATAAGCAGATGTAATATCCACATAACTAGAGTTACCACATTTTGACAATAATGAGAGCAATTTTCTTAATTTTTTGTCAAGAATTAGGGAAACTGTTGTTAATATGCCCAAATCTTATAAATGATTGGGTTCAATATTCCTTTCACAAATCCAGCTGATTGGCTAGTATTGCACATATTTGGGAAGTTATAAAAATAAATCCAAGCTATTATGAGATAATATCATTGTAATTTAAAGTGATTAATCAAATAAAGAGCTAGATCTAGATTTAGCTATACATACAAGATGTAGGGTTTATACCTCATTACTTTTTAAAGAGACAATAGATGCTGTTCCACTTTTGAATATTTAAAATGTTTTGTAACCCACTTCTTCATAAATAGGCATTTGCCATAGAATGATTAAAATGAATCACCTTGCAAAAGTATGAACATATTCTAATTATTTTGATATCTATATCAAAGTGGTTATATGATTGTTCTGTTGTTAAGAAATAAGACCTTTAAGTCTACTTTTAATAGCATGAGAATATGATAAAATACAGATATTCTTTGCATTAGTTTGCACCATGTTTATAAAATTTCAGTCCATATGTAAATGCAGTGGAACTTCTCTAACCTGGACAGGCGTGGTTCAGTAAAAAAATTTCAAATTTAAAGAGGCATCCATGATAGGGAAAGTAAGTTTTTATAGTATGTACATACATTTGCACATAATGATGATGATGGTTGTATTTTCTGGGAAATATAACAATTTTATATTTTGTATAGAATTTTATATTTTATATTTTGTAAAGAATTGAGGAACAAAGAATAAATGTTAAAGAAAACCCTACCCTTTCCATACCACTGTGCTTAATGATCCATTGCAAGGAAAAAGATGAAGGTCAATCAAGCTGAAACAAGTAGCAGAAAGCCAGTAAGGGAAAAGCCCATCCTTTTGATGTTACAGTACCATTACTGTGTACTTGGTGATGACCCATGTAAAGCTTTAGAGATAATTGCCAATCAAATTTAAATAAGCTAGCAGAAATACTAAACAGAAAAAAAAATTGTCCTAGTTATGACTATAGGGGTGTCCAGGATTCAAGGGTATCCAACACTGATGATAAGACATGTTAAAGTACAGATTCTAGTTCCAAGATTAGGTATCTAATCCATATATGTAACCATTTTTATAACATACAAATGTTAGCCCTGTTTATGGCCTTTGGAGTTATACTAAAAATGCAGTTATACATACCATTTCAATTGCAGTGATCCTATGCAGCCAGTTGAGAAGTTGATTAATTGAACATCCAGATCTAGCAGTCCAGTCTAAGCCTGTGAGTGCAGCAGCTATGCTTGCTGCAGCAATCATGCTGGGTGTGTACATTGAGAAGGAGTAATCTGTGGAAATCACAGTTTAGTTAGTTCTGGTATTAACACAATTTTATTGTTAAAAATCATCATACATTGCAATAATAAAACATACTCTGACAAGCGGCGTTCGGAAATTATTTACCCATTCGTTGACTGAGGGCTGTTACCACAATGCGGACGCTAGATGGCGGTTGTAGGTAGCGTTTAACGAAAGAACAGGGTTCGTGCCAAGTTGTGAAAGAGAGGACAAGGTGGGAGGCTACTATCATGGACAAGGGCGGCTTGCATAGTTTTTTTTTGTGTTTGTGTGTGTGTGGAAGGAAGGAAGGGGGTCAAAACTGCAAAAATTAATAGATGTTTTAATAGTGGTGTGTGGCCATGAAATTATTGTACAGAACATCGCTTACAATTGGGTCAATGGATTAGCTATCGGCAGAAAATCTGCACACAAGATGTCCGTCAATATCCCGGTCCCCAAAATCATTGAGGTTAAGTCTGAATTGATTATGGCTGACAGGTGCATAACTTTTGATGAACTGAAATGTCAGACAGGCCTCGGCCGCACGACTTGAGTACAAAAAAGGTGATCGCACACTGAGATCCACGGGCTGTACACCAGGCAAAGCAGGACAAAAGTGCTGAAGTCTGCATAGTTAAGATCCGGATTTTTTAGGAGGAACTGGTGTCGTGTCACTGCCACACACCAGAGAACAACGTTCGATCCTTGCAATAGAAACATCCGCACAAGAAATTTATTGTTGCTCCATCTGTGGTACAGGGACATTTGAGGCAAATGTTAATGGAAGCAAACCCTTGTTGAGATTCAGCAACGATGAAAGGGAAAGTGGTCGACAGAAGTGTGAGAATACGCGACGTCACTACAGCAGCACTTTCATTGTTGTGCCGCTCCCACCATATTCACCGGATCTCGTTCCGTACGATACAGTACAAACTCACTGGGAGGCAGCTGTTCACGTGATTTCACGAGATCATAATGAAGTTACCAGGAAGATGGCAACGGTGCATTGCACCGTGTTGCATAATAATTAAAGTACAAATTACTAGTATTGTAAAACATTACCGGACCCACCAGTAGACTCTGCCATCTGCCGGTTAACTTCCAGCGTTAGAGATTTGTGTGAATTTAATTTTTTGTAATGAAACGCTGTCCATCTGAACAGAGAATATTTGTGTACGCAATTCCTAGGTAAATATTCTGGGTTTCTGGTTCCACATTAAGATGCTGGAAGAAAACTTGCTCTTGAATTTAGGGAAACAGAACCGATAAAAAGTAGAATTTATGACCGACTATGACGTGATGACATTGGAGAAACATTACATCGTTCTCAAGAGAACATGTGTAGCACAGGAAACAGGTCTGGACTGGTTAAGGTGTTATAATCAAATAGAAAATAGGTTATTGCTGATATGTGAAAATGTTAAGTTGAGGTGATTGTTAACAATTACCATTCGCCTTCGGTAATAGTTGGAAATGCACCATCGTACAGAAGATTGATTGATTTATATGGACGCTCTTTAACGTCTCAGGTCATCAGCGTCCCATTCAACTCAGGGCGTGAAACGGCCGACATATTTTGCTCAGAGGCCTCTCTTTCAGGCTTGAGGTTCTTTTTCGTGCCGCAAATGTACGACACGGGACCCACGGCTTTACTTCCCTTCCGAAGGAAGCCATACTTAGGATTTTTACGCCAGAAAAAATCCATCCATCCTGGCCGGGATCGATAATTTCATAATTTATGAAAAGTAAGTGAAGCTTTAAGAGTGTGTAGTTCAACTGAATCATACACTGATATCAGTAACAATACTTGCCTTCTAAACCCAAGATCGTGGGTTCAAACCCGGCCAGGATCGATGGATTTTTTCGGGCGTAAAAATTCTAAGTATGGCTTCCTTCGGAAGGGAAGTAAAGCTGTGGGTCCCTTGTCGTACATTTGCGGCACGATAAAGAACCTCAAGCCTGAAAAAAGAGGCCTCTGAGCAAAATTTGTCGGCCGTTTCACGCTCTGAATTCAATGGGACGCTGATGACCTGAGATGTTAAAGAGCGTCCATAAATAAATCAATCAAAAAAAATATTTATGAGGCAATTGACTTCCACCGTTGTGGAATGCGGAAAGTGTCCCCTCCTGCGAAGTAGAAACCTTCATTGTTCGACCGTCACACATTTTACACAGTTACTATCTTTCCTTCCCTTCGCATAAGTCAAGTCAACAAGTGCTATGATAGTGAGGTCGAAAATATCGATAAACGGCGGGCATAAAAGTTTTTATTTCAGTGATAGTGAAATTTTAATGCGTAAATTGTGTAATCAGCAAGAAGGGCGTTCAGACAAGCGGGGACATGTCAGTGCAAGACAGTGTCAACAATAAATCAGAAGAGAAACAGCAGCAAATGATGCACAGTGTTTTTGTTCAAGACATGGTGAAGATATTTTGGAGACTAACAAAGTGGGAGCCAATCTTTCGGGAGTACCTTACTTTAAGATTGTGTATCACGTATTTACATTTTTCTGATTCTTTAAAACGAAGAGAACCATAAATAAAATGAGAAGTAAAAGTGTAATTAAATTTAGGGGTGGAAAATAACATAAAACCACAAATGCTCAATAACAAATCTATTTATTAATGAGAATTTTTATTTCACATTAATATTATTTCAAGGCATACTTGTTTAACAGAATTAATTCACATTATGGTTTTCTCCAAAATGCTATAAACTACTAAATTATAAATGTATAAACGCTGCTAAATGTGCAAATCAAAATGCTAAAAATCACCACCCCTATTTATTACCCCTTTTGTATTTTTTCGTAATCACGTTTGTTTTCATTACAAGCAAAAATTGTGAAAAGGGTATCAAAAGAGATTAATTTATAAGAGAACGAAGCAAGGTACGAAATTTTTTTTTTACGGAGAACTTTTGCATTATCGATAAAGACTGGAGTTCGATTCTCGCCAGGACAGTCCTCCCTGAGGTTTATCCAGATTTTTTTCAGTCCTCATAAATGGCAAATGTCAGGGAGGTACCCTAAACTTAAGCCTGGAACGTTTCCTTCCTTAAAGAATTCTTTCCCAATATATCATTTCATCTCATGTAACGTCAGTGTTCACGGCCTGTGGTGCTTCAATGGTAAAAGCAGGCATTAAAATTTAAAATTAAATTAATAACACTCATTAATATGACGACAAAATGAACGCCAAATGTGGTAAGAACTTTGATGAATATGACAGGAAAATTAAAGAATTGATGGCGCCAACGCATAAGTATTAAACTGAAGATTCAAAACTGGAAATTCAATTCTTTTCAAGTAGTCTCTCAGATATTAAGTGCGCGGAGATAACGCCAACAGCAATTCTTTGAAGTAGATTTATTGCACTTTTCTTCGTTAAATAAGTTATCGATAGGATACGTTTGATGTTCTCCATCTAATGTTTCACAAAACACTTATCGAGCTGATAAAGTTATCTTTACGTTTCAGGGACATTGAGAAGCCTAGCGAAGTTACAAGGTACAGAAACTAATACTTTTTTTTAAAGTTTGATATTTAAAATCTTGCAAAAAAAATGTGGGATTCTTTAGGCAATTTTAAATTTCGTTTTTAACTTGGTATATCGTCTTAGATGTTAAAAAAAAAACTCCAGGCCTCACACCCCAGTTGCTAGGCAACTATACCCCAGTGGGGGCCTCTGACAGACCGGACGCGGAAAATCATAAGTCTTATCTGCGTACCCTGCGCGCAACACGGACGTACATCTAACAAGAGTCGCCCGTAACAAGGTTCACATGACAGCCCTAAATATGATTTATCATTAAACAAGATTAAGACGAATAATACATGTTTGCTCAGTTCGTTTGTGTGAAATGAATGATATACAAAAAGATATTAGAGCACAGTATACCATAGGGACTGCTTCCGTCGACACCTTTGACGTTGTTGCTCCTAAATTTCGCTCTGAGTTGGGTTTAATTCCCATTGAATCCATTTTTTATGTCGCCGATATCGCCGCATATATGTATTTAACAAACCAGTTATAGATTAATTAATTAAAACTTTAACTGTAATAAAAATACACATTTTCAAAATATCTATGAAATTTCATTGTTTGTTTCTGAAATAAATCATAATTATGTATAAATGCCACATTAAAAGGTTAGTTATTTTCTCTCTCTTCCCGCTTTGCTTGAAACGGGTGTTAAACACAATTGGAAGGACAGGGAAAGAGAGAACATAAATACCGCCACAGTAGGCCGAGGTAATTAAGGCGCCAAATCTTGAGCGGGAGGTTTGGGGGTCAATTCCCGCCAGCACCTGCCTACGTGACTGAGATTTTTTCCAGGTTTTCCTCAGTCCTCTTAAATGACAAATGACGGGGAGGTACCCTAAACTTAGTCCTCGAACGCTTCCTTCCTTGAAAAAAAAATCCTTTCCCAGTTTATCATTTCATCTCATGCATCATGTGTGTAACTTAGTAGCAAAATCGGGCATTAAACACCATTAAAAAAAGTTTACATCGCCTATCATGCCTCGATAGGCAACATTAAAAAATGTGCAAAAATATTGCCTAGAGAACAGCCTACATAATAATGATAATAATGATGATGATGATGATAATAATAATAATAATAATCTGTTTTAGTATGCATTATTATTATTATTATTATTATTATTATTATTATTATTCTGTGGAACACTTTTCCAGTGCTTATAAGATTTTCCAACAGATAAAAAAAAGTACAAACTTGGAAATTCTGTGGTCATTTGTTCAGAATTATTCCGAGGAATTTGATTCGACATTTAAGTTATTATTGCCGTAACCTGTGCAACTAAAAAATCTAGCGCAGGCTTTTAATTCACAGGAGCGGGTAGTGCTAACATAATGGCCAATCTGGGCCCTGATTCACGAATAAACTGGTTATTAGCTGTAATTCCATCAGTTTTAGTAAAACCTGTTTCACGAACATTTATTTTACAATGGCAGAATTACAAAATGTTCTCATTAGTCACTTGTCAAAATTATGTGTAGCAACTGTATCCGAGAGTTCAGAAGATTGTTTACTCCGTGGACTGTTTGTTGATGCGATTTTGTTTAAGCGGCATGTGTTTTAAATCGTATATTCAAGCCAAGAAATAGCTTTGTGTGTTAGCATATTGAAAAGAATGCGTTCAAAACAAAGTAACAGTGCTGCATTTAATTAATGAACATATAGAAGTATTATTTGACAATTCTCCGACAAAATTATGAAGAAAGCAAGCAAATTCGAAATGTGGAAAATAATAACGCAAAATGTGAAAGCGTTGGGTTTATTACACTACGTGAGGGACACATTTTGGCCAAACATCAAAAAAGCTACAATGTAAGCGCTTTAATTTTACATTCATATTCTTATTTACAAATAATGGTGTAAATAGCTTAGTTTCTATGGCATTTTTTTCAAGTGAAAATAGATAATTCAAGAAGTACGATATTGGGTGGCGGATTTGATACCATATTTTGCATAAATAACCCTTAATGAACTTCATAATTAAAATGCGTCGAGCTTAATTAATCGAATCAATACCTAACCTAAAATATGTACACTAGTACGATATGTAAATTAACCATTGGAGATTCACGGGTAGAATTCTACTAGTTGGCAACACACATTACAGGGCCCAAATATTTCGTGATACAGAACATTGATAAAACAAAACGGCACGCTATCAGTCTGCCACACTAGTAATTAGTGCTTTACTATAAACATACATTTGTAAAATAAACTATTAATACTAGAATGGATACTGTTTCACTAGAGAACGAATTTGAAACAGGGCACTGGTGACAAACTTTTAACGTAAATAGTGAATATTTGGAAATTCTTACGTCCAGGAATTATTATTGAGCACATGTGCCTGATAATTCATTAAAAGTAATAATGTTTTTGGTTTGTATTCACTTGTGCCAGTCTTTACGCAAAGTCACAGGTGACATCGCACTCAGAATTTGATTCCGCGCAATGTGCAAGCTGTCCCCCCACCTTATACTACGATTATAGCAGCTCTGGTGCCATGATCGTTGTTAACGTAGGCACTGTTCACCCCTAGATATGAAGTATAAATCAGGTCACGTGAAGTTTATCAGCAGATTTGCCAACAGAAAAACAAACGCACAGATTGACGCTTTTCTTTCGTAAGTGACATAAAAACAGAAAGTGCAAATGGGCGACAGCTGAGTTGTTCTTTGGCACACTGGTCAAGTCGTCCTCGAAGCTGCCAAATCGCTGTCGCCATTCCTCCCACTCGTGTCTACGCTTGACCTTGGAAGTACCGCCATGGAGGTCAATGAAATGTCTTCGGAAGATACTCTGCCCTTGACCGACAACTTGTACCCACTGCGAGCTTTCTCTGTCACAGTCACTGATAAAAGCTTCCTTTCCGGTCATCAGACAATTTCCGTTCAGCGCTGATGACAGAATTCTACTTGCTGCAGGAACAGGTGATGCTTTTAAATTAACAAGTGGTGAACGAGAAACATTTTGTAAGGGCACTTGTTTCCTTGTTGTCCGCAGATTGTTCTTATGTCGGCGTTGTCCTTGGAATTCACGCATCTCCGTCTCTTTCTCAACGGTGTACAAGACACGTTCTTCTCATCTCTCTTTGTGCTTGCTTCTTCTCTTGTTTTGATTCCGTTTCTTTGTCGGCGCAGTCGTTTTATGTAAATGGTGGCCGATTGTGCTGTCATCAAAAGGCGTCCTCTGACG
This sequence comes from Metallyticus violacea, assembly GCA_030762175.1. Taxonomy (NCBI): domain Eukaryota; kingdom Metazoa; phylum Arthropoda; class Insecta; order Mantodea; family Metallyticidae; genus Metallyticus; species Metallyticus violacea. The sequence continues at coordinate 7,166,374 of CM060844.1, forward strand.
GCGGAATTTAATAAAACAGCGTGGGCTGTCATTAATGCCCCCGGATGGTGATCAAATCCAGCGGTTACCGTTTCCAGTAACTGAAAACATAAATGTAACAGATCGTCACTAAGTTTACTTTCATTATGTACTGGGCTGATCAATAATTATTTTTTACACGTATAATTTTTCGCGTTATGTACATTTTGTTAGCTTAATGCGTTGCGTGTAGGTAGTACTAGCTTTATTGTTGCCACTTCCGGTTCTCGCCTGTGACAGGTGTGCAAGTTGGGCTATATTCGGATTCCTTTCAAATCTTCAGCTGAGACCTATGCAATATTACCAGAGGCCTGAGCTGGAAGGTAGTTTAAAGAGGGGACGTAATCCATTCCAAAGTGAGGTGGACCAGACGCTCCAAACAAGAGCTGTTCTGTTAAGGATGATCTCCCCCCCCCCCAACATATCTTTACTCGTTCAAAGTAGTCCTTGTTGGGCGCAATGTACCTGTCCCAGCGTTTCTGCCAGTCTTCAAAGACGTGCGGGAAAAAAAAGTTTAACAGGTGGTTCAGAATCGTCTCCGCAGCCTTTACCATGCTTCTGATGATGGAAAAATTCTTCCAACGATTGTTTCTTCAATTTGGGGAAAAGAAAAAAGTCGCAGGGGCTAAATCTGGGCTATACGGAGGGTGAGGGAAACCCTTCTCATTGATTTTTGTGAGATTTTCGACATTTGCGATGTGCGCCGTGCATTATCGTGGTGCAGCATCCAGCTGGTTGCATGGAAATGTGGCCTTGCGGAGTTATAAGAACATTTTTGTAGTATTGCCCAGTTACAGTTGTGTGCAGGTATGACAGGCAAGCTGACAAACCATTTCATGAATATCAAAAAATAAAATGAACATAATTTTCTTGTTCTTTCGAAATAATGTAACTGAACTTCATCAGCAGTGATTATCTTTGAAGGAAACTCCGCATCATCCTGTAACATCATCTTCAACTCCATGCAAACCTCTATGCGAACGTAAATCAGCAGTCTTGAAGCCCACTGCACAAAACATCTCATATTCAACGTTTCAGTTACTAGTGTGGGTGGCACCGAGCGAAATTTTTAGAATTTCTGAAAGTGTTCTTAATGTTATTCGACGATCCTCTCACTATGACAACAGCGGTGTTGGCGTGTTGTGAAATTTGAACACTAGTTGGAGTACCTGACCCACCTTCCTTTGAAATTGTTTGCCTCTCCTTTTACCCATCTTTGAGCTTTGCTATAGGGAAGAACAAATTCAATAGGCCTCAGCTGAAGATTTGAGACGTAAACAGATTTTCAGAGCATTTACCTTGACGGAATTGAACGTGTCTAAACTTCACCTCTTACAGGTGGAAGCTAGAAGTGACAACAATCAAAGTTCTATCACGTGTACATTACATATAGTAAAGTTGAGAAATTATGCCTTTTAAAAAATTATGATTATTCTATATTGAACAGCCCTCGAGGGAAAGAGGAGCCGCTCCTATCAAATGGGAACGTGTTCTTGAGTTTTCTGGGTATCGCAAAGCATTTTGTTCATCGAATTTCTTCATGAAATCGAACAGGCATTACAGTCAGTTTCTGGTTGAGGCAAAACACGCTTATCGGCACAAAAAGACGCAGAGAAGTACTCCAATAGGTCTGACCGCATACGACTACTTTCACACAAATGGGGGGTTTGAATCCACTGGACAGCATTGATGAAATACCCTCCATATAGTGCAGAATTATCGTCTTACGGTTGCATGTGGGCGGTTTGGTAAGAAGTATGGTGTGCAACTGGCTGGAAACCAAACCCCACTCTTGGTTCGATAATGGGATTAAGAGATTTCTTACCCATTGGAAAAACGAAATAAATATAATTTGATTTCAATTAAGCTACTTAAATCTGATTTATATTTATTCAATTGTGAGCATGAAATTATTGTTAAAAGCTGCTAGCTGGATGCAAGATGTAATAGAAGTAGCATTCAGGTTTTGCATGACAGGAAGTGACAGGTAACGCGTCAGCTGTTTGTGGCTTATCATGAAACACTTGCTTACACAGTGCTATCTACACTCCGGCGCCAAACATCTGCAACTCTTTCATTACGCTGCATTGGCAGATCAGTTCCTAACGGCGCCAGTTGAAGCAACCTTTGCGATAGTAAAACTGACTACGTAATGGCTTTCCACACAGTGACTTACATTATCTGAGTATTGACGATGTGTCCTATATTTCTTCTTCTTCTTCTTCTTCTTCTTCTTCTTCTTCTTCTTCTTCTTCTTCTTCTTCTTCTTCTTCTTCGGTATCCGAGTTCCATGTCCTTAATAATTTGGTAAAACCTTTTCCCTTGCTCTTCACTAATTGCATTTTCGAGATTAGTGCGTCAAATAAGAACACAGGAAATGCACCTATCAGGTAACTTTTCATGCAGTGGTGAAACATTTACTTCTGGGTAAATGCATTTAAAACGTAAGAGAGCATATGTGTTAGTCAAGTCGAAACTAGGATTCGTGCACAATTGCCGGGTATCCAAACGGGTTAACTTCGGAAATATTTGTAGTCTTGGTCTGGTTTAGCGAATTATTGAACAAAGTTGAAAATGTGCTTTCACATTAGCAGAGCAGTATTGTTGTTGCAACGATATCTGCCTAAGCAATAGTCTATAATTATTAAAAATTCGTCACACGAGAGCTTAAGTGTGCAAAAATAATAAAGACAAAACATTATTGGGCAAACAAAAATAGTATAACATAATCTTCTTTCAAATCTATACATCTATACCAGCGATTTTATAATTTAATTTATCCATAAAAGTCATTTCTTCAGTTCTGAAACTCGCGTTTGTTTCAATGACAATGTATTTGATGATAATTTCTTTCCTGCTGGCCATTTCTTCATGTGCAAGACAGCAAATACAGAAAGTATTGAGGGGATGAAGACAAATTTTAACTCGAAGTGAATAATTTTGAGGTGGCAATCACAGACTTGTTCGCTGGCACGATATCGTAATGAAACTTTTTCTTCGCCAAATAAGAACTATTCTTATTGCTCCCGTGCATAGCGTAAGGTTCACTGTGTATACCAATATCCTTTTCCAAAAAGGAAATTAAACTTGCGCCGTGACAAGCCCAAAACATTCATCACTACCTTTCTTATTGAAGAGTTTGCTTTTGCGTTCTTCGGATCGCGCTGTTTTGGCTGCTCCTTCCTTTCCGGGATACATTATCATGCCTGAAATTCATTTAAACAGCTCCGAAATCTAAGTAATAACTCTTTTCTTTACTCATCAATGGTTAGCAAATGCGACACCCACGTCGCCGATAACTTTTTCATTTGCAAATGATTGTGGGAAATACCTTACGTGTGTGGCATTCCATGTTTACTACTTCATCACCTTTCTATGCGATCAGTTTTGTTTTCCCCGGGGGTGTTTTGCCTATGGGAAGTGGGCTTCTCATTAGCCGGCCAGCCGGGACTCGGTGATTAGCGGTAGGGCAAAACACAAACCAATTTAAGAAGCGTATTACTTACTAAATTATCAAATAAAGTGTTGAAACTGTCCGCCTTCATTCTCCACACAATTATCTCTTTAGAAAATTATGTGTCACTAGTAGTTCATTTTGAGAAATCCGGACTATTTCCTGACGAATATTACCTAGGAGTTCTTGTAAGCGGCACATTTTAATTTACCTCAGAAATAATAATCGTAGACTGTTAAATCACAAGATCGAGGGTACCCAAAATCCCTACTCATAACTCTGTCTTGTGGAAACATATTGTGATATTCCTGTTGAAAAAATGCTCAAGTACCTGTCGGTTAATTATCTGAAAAAGGTGGTTAGTATGGTATTAACATAAGTAACAGATCAACTGTATGTTCAATGATTCTTTCATCACTGAGTCAATACATGTGAACCGACATAAAGACATGCCGAGGCTGCTGTAAACACAAGAGGATTAATACACTTTATATATACGCTGTCGAATTAAGAAACGATACTGCGACAGTCAGCAAGGTCAATAAGTAAGCAAGCACGATTGCTATCTCCTCCACGGCGCGCCAAACGATAGCAAAAATCCCGTGCCGCATAGGAAAGCATCACTGATCGCACTCGATCTTCAGAAATGTCCACACCTTCGGTCTCCGATCGCTTAGTAACATGTCGCGCACTTGTTCTCTTATTTCGGAAGTCGTTGCCTCGACGGAGGTCCGGATCGACCCGCATCGCTTGTGCTCGTTCGGCCACATAACTAATTAAAGCTTGTTCGCAAATTTAAGCAGGAAAACAACTCTCAATAGCAGCCTAAGCTTCATAACAGTCAACGCCATGACAGGCAATGTTGAAAGCACTATTTTAAAATTTGCACGAACTCATCCAACGGCCCTAGTAAAATAACAACTTTAGCACTGCTGTGGGTTGTTGGACAGTCCTCATAGAATTTGTGTCATCAAATGCTCGGAAACACGTTACATACCTTTCTGAAACCATGCGATAACTCCTAGTGACATTATCCACAGACTTTCCCATGCCCTAACAGGAGCCTCTTCCAAAAACGTCGGGACCAACATCTTTCAACTGTTTTCAAGGCTATGCGAGTGTTGCTGTTCTTCTCTTTGTACTGCGTCATGTGTCTGCCTGCTTGTTTCTCCGCCCATAGATGACTGTATGCAAAATCTGCGACTAAACTCTTAAATACACAAAGATTTTAGTCGAAGTTTGTTATATTAACCGATAGGGATATAAACACATTTCGCCAGGGTTCCCAACTGTTAAATTGAAATACTTCCATGATACGAACACATCAAAATACTTCGCCCATTTCATTGATAAAGCATGCCACTTTTCTCCGAGCAGTGTACTTAGTTAAGAATTGCGTATGAGTTGTAATAAGACGTTTGTATATTCCAGTTTCATGTTATACATATTTAAAATGTTGTATGATATCCGCTTTGCAACTCCTTCCCATTTCTCGAATATCTTGACGGAATCTGTTACCTTGCTCTTTAATTTCTGCCCCCAGGTTTTCAGGATTTGTGGAGAAAATGTGTTTTGAAACTCAATAATCAGGGGGTTTATTTCATAGAAGCTTTTCAATGCAAATGTTTTTTATTCTATAGAAGCGAAAGTATTTTCAAATTGTTGCTCTGATTTGCGGAACTGCATACGAAAGAGCAGGGAATTCACCGATAAGATATTTGAAACCTTAGCATGAAGTGTAAAATAGTTGTCTAGCAATCTTTTATTATAAGAGGCGATTAGTACCTCATCAACATACTCCCCACTACCACAACTTGTTTACGAGTAAGTCGTCATCAGACGGTGAGCACTGCACAATATTGATCCCCAGCGAAGCAAACTTTGCTGTTAAGTTGTCACGTTCAAGAAATACTCCTGTCCCCTTTCGGCGTTGCTGCGTCGGTCCTGGTGGTGTAGTGATGCCATAATTGCCTTCTAAACCCAAGATCGCGGGTTCAAACTCGGTCAGGACCGATGGATTTTTTCGGGTATAAAAATCCTAAGTATGGCTTCCTTCGGAAGGGAAGTAAAGCCGTGGGTCCCGTGTCGTACATTTACGGCACGATAAAGAACCTCAAGCCTGAAAGAAGAGGCCTCTGAGCAAAATTTACTGGCCGTTTCACGCTCTGAATTGAATGGGATGCTGATGACCTGGGATGTTAAAGAGCGTGCGTAAATAAACTAACAACAAACGTTGCTGAATCCTCGTCTAAGCTGCCAGTCCATTCACAAGTGTGGTAAAAGACGTTGATCATCTGCTTGTTCGCAGATGGAGCAGCACGAAATTCTTTGGACCGGGAACTCCCTGGATGTTTCTATTAAATGCACTGCAATTTCTTCTGTGTCGTGGTAGTGACCCATGACTACAAATTTCACGACGACAGACTTCAACTCCATGTCGTCGGTTGCGCGGCCCATTTCAGTTCATCAAAGTTCATGGCGTCTACCAGCCATTATCAATTCATTGTTCCGTTGTTAAATGTCTATGAATTTCTGCACTTGTGACACATTCCTTCCACAAATACCATACGGTCCATCTTTGTCCATGAAGTCGTCTTTCCCTATAAACTCTTATAACCGCCATCTAGCGGCTGCAATATCGTACTAGCACCTACCCGTGAACGTGCACATAATTTGCGCAACATTCGCAAAACACCGGTATTATAATTCATTTCCGAAAGCCTATTATATTTTTAATTACCTGATGTTAAACTGGTTCCTTTATGTTACGTCTTTGCTTTTAAACAAAACCACTGCAAAATATAACAAAAAGAATTCGGATTATTTAAACACTCCTTTCCTTTGTCTTCAACCTCATTATCTGTGATAACAAAATAAAATGAAAGCATTTATAAGCAAATTTGTAGCTGCAACTATTTAACCACTGTTTAAAAATATTAGATGACATTACCTAACAAATTGAGGATAAAAGAAACCGTCTGTGAAACAGCTAAATAGATTTCTTTTGGAATCAGCACGTGCAATTACTTAAAAATCTCAAGCAGCAAAATCACGTAAAGTGGGGATAAAAGTAAAGCAAATCGGCACAAATCATCGCCAAATATCTAATTATCTTTTAAACTAAACATTTTAGTTGATGGTATAGTAACAAACTTGCAGATCTGTATTAATATTGAATTGCATGAAGCCAGATTCCAATTAGATTGCAATTAAACAATGATGCAACGAATTCTAAATTTTCTGGACTTTGAAAGTCGAAGAGCTTTCTGGAGAAGATGGACACCTCAGTAATGGCGAGCTAAACTTTTCTGTATCTTCCAGTTATTGAAATGTATTAATGTTTGCCTTTCAAAATTCCCCACACTGCTGACCCTTTTCCTCTGGGAACACAAGATTAGAATTCGCACAAGTTTCACTTACACTGCGATCAGCGATTCTTTCCTTCACGGCGCGGAATTTTTCCTATGAGCGAGCCCCACTCATTTCTCATTTGCCATGTCGTGAAGAGGGTAGCAAACCTGCTTGCTCTGACAGCAAAATATAAAAATGTGAAATTTTGAATCATGTACGTGCTTACTTGTTGACCTTGCTGGCTGTCGCAGTCGTAGCGCTGCTGTTCCCGGGTGTATGCTGTGTTGTTCGTTTCTTAATTCGACAATATACATAAAATGTATTATGCCTCGTGAGTTTACAACGGTACAGCGTGTCTTTCATTGTGTTAACTCAGTGAACGACCCCTAACTTAACTTAACAGCAATAGTAGAGATACCCCTCTCGGTATCTCTAGGGTAAATTACAAAATCCCGCACTCTTATGCACGTTTTGACATCGAATTCTAAGTGCGCGTGTCATGAAATTACACTTACTAATTGAATTTTCCTTCTTGTGGCTTTGGCACAGTAGAATACAAACAGAGAACATTACTACTTTTTTAAACAGCTATCAGGCATGTGTATGCCATCGAAACCCTAATAACAATGACTGCTTTGTAAGCAACTTGCATTTGTTCCGCCTTCATAAGCAACATCACCGCCTCGCTCATAGTCTGAAGTTGTACAGGAAGATAATGTTGAGAAATAAAAGCATTTTTCAAATCAGTACTCTTAATTGTAATGTTCTATATCATCTCGTAATCATTGACGACTTTTTGTGTGCGGCTTCCGCGTTTGTGACTACTAAATCCAGAGGTCCCGGGTTTGAATCCCGGCCAGATCAAACTGTCTGGGTATGTTTTTTTTCCCCCTTTTCTTTTTTTCTTCTTTTTCTTTCTTTCTTTTTTTCCCTGAGAAGGTAAAGACAGCTTGAAGGCGCCAAGGACTCCGAGCAGTCATTTCATTCCTCCCTACAGACTTTCACCTATAGTATTCAATTCACAATCTACAAACATCGCGTCAACATAAAAACACAAAAATAAAATTTCTGCTGCCAGAATTCCGAAGAGATTTTGTATCAATCTCACGCTGGTGGTGTTGTCATCTTATTCCTTACCACTCCAGATATTGAAATGATGAAATATGAGATTGCAATAATTTTTTATATCTCTACAGAAGTGTAACTGCAACCTGAATAGCTTAGCTAATGTTCGTTCAGTTTTCTTCTCGACTATCACCTGAAAATTAAAGGTGAAAAAAAAAATATGAGAAATAATGAACACATGCCTTACATTTGAAGCCGGTAGACATTGTTTCGAGAGGAGCGTTTTGAGTGTTAAGTACGAGCAATGCAAATTATGGCATTCTCCTTCTGCCTCAGTGTGGACTATCAGTTACGCAGATGTTTTCCGGCCAGACTGTAGACTGCCTCGTGCAGATCGGCAAATCCTACCAAGGCTACGCGGTGACGTACTGTCCGAGGTCGGTGAACTGACTTGTGTGTGTATGCAACATTTACTAGGCGCGAAAAAAAATGGGGGGGGGCCTGAAAAGTTTTACATGTTTCTTAAAATAAAACAGAGCACTGGGTCGCTATGTCGTATAACCTATAGAAACTGCAAGTTGGGAACCACTTTTATTTTTTATTATTTTACATTCCATAAATATCACTCTAAATGTGCAAGCCTCTTGTTAACTTTTCATTCTACTTTGGTCTACCGCTATATCGTGGTAACCTATTTTATTAATTCATTCATTTTAAGCCATGATCACTTCTAGTATTAATATTACTGTTAATAAAAGTCGGTCACGTATCAACTGATTTATCCATAATCGTTGTTCTAAGTCATGATCACCTCTAGTTTTAATATTACTGTTAATAAAAATCGGTCCTGTATCAGCTGATTTATCCATAATCGTTGTTCTAAAGTCATGATCACCTCTAGTATTAATGTACTGTTAATAAAAGTCGGTCCTGTATCAGCTGATTTATCCATAATCGTTGTTCTAAGTCATAATCACCTCTAGTATTAATGTACTGTTAATAAAAGTCGGTCACGTATCAGCTGATTTATCCATAATCGTTGTTCTAAGTCATGATCACCTCTAGTATTAATATTACTGTTAATAAAAGTCGGTTCTGTATCAGCTGATTTATCTATATTCTTGTTCTAAGTCTTAACTATCTCTAGCATTAATTCTACGACAATAAGGGCGGCCGTGTAGAGAGTTGATCTTTCTCAAAGTACTTCCCGTTGGATGGAATGCATCTGTCTTCAAAGATATGCTGGATATCATTTTTAACAGTTCCATCGCTTCTGGTGCTGGAAAATGCCTTCCACGAAGGTGTATCTTCATTTTGGGGAAAAGAAAAAATCCAAATGGGGCTAAATCTGGACTATAGGGAGGGTGACGGACACACTTGGCATCTTCGTTTAGGAATCAGCAGTCTTAGAACCCACCGTACATTCTCATGCACAACTTTTCAGTCAGCAACGTTTGGGTAGCAGTGAAGTGTTTTCTTCTTTTAGAGCACAAGGTGAGATTCCGTGTCCACTTTCCTTTCAAATTGATTGCCTCCACATTCTTAACTAGAACAAACTCTTGACCTCATTTGAAGTGAGACGAAAGCAAAACTGAACAAGTCTCATAGGGAAGTGACGACAATGAAAATACTACCACGTTCACATTACACATTAAGTAAGCAAGCTATTGTAAAAATTAAGTTTTAGCCCCATCTATTAACTTTATTTAAATGCCTTTTTGGAATCAAAATTAGGATATGGGTTTCTGTATTGAAGTTTTTATTTCTTTTCGAAAACCATTCTGCTCTTTATCCATGTTCTTTATAAGTTTACGTTTAATACAATTAGCATGTGCAAACAGGCTGAAAGGTGTTTTGAGGTGCAGCAAAACAAAAACTCCAACTTGGCACCTTTTACGTAACGAAGCATCGATTTGGAAATTCGAAAGAACCCAACTTCCTGTTCTGTTTCAGTTAAGAAACTACAATATATATTTTTTGTTCCCCCCTCACACATGACTATTTATCTATAGCGGCAGACTCGATATGAGCCGCCTTTTCTTGCAAGTACAGGTCTGTACCAATCTGGAAGTTCCGGGCTCTTTTGAACAAAGTTGTGCTCTGGTGGTTTTCTACACTTTGATAGGTGACAGCATCATTTGCCACCAAATCTTTACTAAAACAGGATGGTAGTTTCTCGTCTCCTGTCATTTGACATTTGTATCTTTCTTCATTTTTGAATATTTTTGTCAGTTAAAAGCTGGATATATTCATTTCCGGGCCATAATTCTCTATTTCCGAACTAAATTCCTGTAACGGTCCTCACGGAGTAGTCTCGGTGAAGTGTTTGATGGTGCGGTACACAAAAAACAGTGATTTGCACCTTGATGATGTTCATAATCTCCTCATTCCATGTTGCGCCCGAACTGAACAATCTGACCACCATAATGGGTTAGAGTGGCTGCAATTCGCTTTCACCGGAAGAAAACGCGTTTGTGCTTCACTCTTTGATAACTACTGGAATATGTCGTGTGGCGTCTTGCAGACGACAGATGTTATTGCGTAGGTTAGTTGCTTTTTCTGACCGGTCTCCGAGTTGGTCCCCCCCTGATTATCACAGCTGTGCTTCAGAGTCGCAACATTTCATATCTCCCCCCCCCCCCGCCGGAAAGAAATTCTCCCCAGTAGACAATTTTACGAGTACGATGTCTTTGTGCCTGCCTCCCGCCTCCATACGTTACGACAGTCAATGTAGTACTTGTAAGTCCATGCATGCATTAAGTTATTGTTGTAGCAGTAGCTCAATCTATAACTCTTGTATGATATAAAAGTTGCTATCCCACCCCTAAAATGTATTTCAAGTTGTCAATATTTGTTCACCAAAAACTTTATAGCTGTAGTGGCGTTAATGGAGATCAGTAACTAAACGTGGTTCTGGAAATCAATCACAAAGCAACGTGTTTTTGTTTCCTGTGGTTGGAAACCCTGTTTCTTTCATGATTTTCCACAAATAATAGAGTGGTTTATATAGAACGAACATGTTTCTTTCTTTATTTCAAAACGAATGAAGTAGCCAGTACATGCAGAGTATACTTGGGAGATTATTTACATCTATAGAAAATGTTGAAAATATCCTTCCTCCTGCATAAGGGGAGCCGGTTCTGGTGATTTACTTGTCTCGTAAACCCAAGATCGCAGGTGCAATCCCGGGCATAAAAATCTCAAGTATGGGCTTCCTTCGGTAGGGAAGTAAAGTCATTGGTCCCGTGTCGTGCATTTACGGCACGAAATAGTACCTCAAGTCTGAAAGAGCAAAATTTACCGGCCGTTTCGTGTTCTGAATTGAATGGGACGCTGATGGCCTAATATGTCATTTAGAGCATCTGTAAATAAAACAAATCGGCATAATTCAACAGATCGTTCAATGTTACTGCAGCTCATGTTGTCAAATAAGGAAAATTCGGTGGTCACAGGTTCTTGGCGATTATCCGGTCGTCAAGGAAATTCTCAGTTATTACCATGGACTGGTTTGGTGCATGGCATATACAGCTATATTGTTGAAAATAATCATGACCCCGCTCTATATCGTCCAGTCGCTCAACAAACTCCATGAAAACCCGGCGGTACTCTGTAGTGTCCATAATCAAGAGAGAGTTCTGCTATTCTCTATTAAACCTCGACTTTAGCAGTTCATGAATGAGAGGATTTTGAACGGCCCAATAGCGTGAGTTCTGTGAGTTCGCTTAGCCTGTGAACCAGTAACTGATGGACAACTGTAACTCAGTATGAATTTAGGTGAGAACTTTTCGCAGCTCTGACACATTGAGTAGGTACCCCCTTTCCTGCTACAAACATTTTAATGACTTACGGGGCGACCGCTCCAGTCGTGCCCAGACGTCCGCAACGGTGGACAGTCTATATGAACGATGTTTACCCTTTTCACTCACCAGAGATCCAGTTATTTTCAATTTGTTTACCAGCGCCATTAATGTGCTTCTTTCGGGGTGACTGCGAACACCAAATTCTCTCAGGCATGCTTTTTGAGTAGGAGTAATTGAATTCCTATCCAGTAGCTTCACAAGAATAGGCGTTGATTTAATGTGTACTGCATTTTCACAGCGACTAGAACAAACTGTCGAAAACAACTGCCAAACGTAGAAGTCAACAATAAGGAATAAAAAATAAACTCTTGTACATCTCGTGACAGAAAATCAAAACTCCCAAATTTGACTTTAACTCGGAAACATTGGGTAATTTTCCCGCCGAATAAATAAAGAAAAAAGTGTTAGTTTTACTATCACTCTATAGTTGCTCGCGGAATATGAGGGCCAACCCTGTAGAAATGATTCTGTACTGCCTTAGAGCCTTCAAAGAATAAGATAAAGTGTGCGCTGTGGCAGAATCTTGTTGAAAACACTGTTGTTTCTCATTGTTAAATAGTTAATCAAAAATGTGCCTATATTTGGTGTTATTTCTCTCAGAAACATAGTATAGTATATGTGTCCATAGTTTTGCGAATAAATATAACCTGCAAATTTAACTGCGGATCAGTAATAGGCTTACACTCTGTGAAACTTCAATTTTAGCAATTTTGTAGCTTGATAGACTGAAAGTTTTTGAAATGCCTTTTTTGTGAGAATTTTCTAATGTTTCCCCAATTTCATCACATCGGCTAGGAGTGCTATCGTTTATCAATCCTGTTTCCCTAAACCTAATAAGTTTTCTCACTAAAGAACCAGAACACGGGAAAAATTCTCTATAGACTGTCCACACGTTGATCTACTTGTATTCATGTAGTGGAATTTCAATACTTACTAAAATTATAACATTGATTTGCAAATTAAGAACAAATGTTAGCGCACTGCAACTGAATTTGTTGCAACTCACATAACCTTGAGCTGGAACATAATGGTGTAAACGCTAGTGATTTGGTCGGCGCGAAGCCGGCAGGTGGCTGATATATCTTTTATATTGATCACAAATTGCAATATATTTCAAGTAATCATCCATGGTTAAAATTATAAAATGTCTACAGAGATTTTGGGGGTGAGTTTAGGACATTAATTGGTAAGCAAAAAAAGGAGTGCGACCTACTCGTATATTTAACCCGGCCTCCTCTCTAACCAGTCCTCTATCTGTTGCTTACTTATATCAGTTTTTTTTAATGGTGTTTCATGCCCATTTTTACTACTGAGGCATCACAGGCGGTTAATACATGAGATGAAATGATATTTGGGAAAGGATTTTTAAGGAAGGAAACGTTACAGTAAGTAGGGTACCTCCTCGGCATTTCCTATTTATTGAGGAGAATAAACCTCAACCAGGGAGGACGGTCCTGGTGGGAATCGAGCCCCAGACCTTCCGCTGACGAGCCCGCGCCTTAACGACCTCAGCCACCCGTGGCGGTGTTATATCAGATTGATTACCGGTTTTGGATATGTATATAAAGCTGGATACTTTTAGAGCAGAACTCTTAGAGAACACTATGAAACAAATCAGCCCACTGGAAGATGCCAATTTATCTCTAAATTAAAACACACAAGTTGTCCTTGCAAGATTTCAAGATCACGTAAAACGACATTACAACCCCTAAGTTAAATACTATCGGCATATTTTAAACTTTTATAACTGTAAGCAAGCTGAGGTGATTGTTGCCTTCACTACGCTTTAATTACTGCCCTGTTCGATATAATGATGTACTGTTTTATATAGGAATGAAATCCCTTGCCGAAAGTTTTGTCAAAAAAAATGTAGGAACGCCTGGTTGCAAATCTGATGCACACCCGCATAACGAGCTCGTAGGAGTAGTTGCCGCATAATCACGGGTGTTCTATAAAATTGACTTTATAAAGTCCTGTGATGAACCGTCTTCGATATCCACAACGGCGGCAGAAAGCCTGGAATCCTTTGGCATCTAAGTTATTTGCCACTCGGCTTTTCCGAGACAAAAATCTGAGATCAGAAATCGGGGCATCTTAGTCCTGAACAAGAAACATTACACCGACACGGGTAGTCGACGGAAAGCCCAGGACATGTTACCTGACCGAGGTTTTTTCCAAAGTTTTTTCAGTTCTCGTATTTGGCAAATGTCGGAGAAGAAATCCTAAATCTGGGACGTTTCCTTCCATAAAAAAGAAATCTTACCAATATACTTCATATTATGTACGAGGGTAAGTTTCCGGCCTAACCATTTTCTAGGTATGATAAAGACTAAACCTAAATTTCGCTTTTCCATATAGTTACCTTTTATTGCAAAACACTTCCCACATCTTTGAATTAACATTTCAACTCCCCCCTCAAGTCAGAAGCTTCGCCTGCAAAATGGGCACAAACAGCATCCATCACTTCTTCGTCACAATTAAGTTTCCTTCTTCGAAGGTCCTTCAGTTTTGAAAAGAGGACATTGGCACCGGGAGCTAGATCTGGGCTGTAGAGTGGATGGTCGATCTCCTTGAAGCCACATTTCTTCACATCATCTTTTGCAACAAGAGTGTGTACATAGGCGCGTTGTTGTGAAGAAGGCGCACACCACCACTCAGCTTTCCTAGCCTTTTCTCTTTGATGGAAGCACGCAGTCTGTGCAGTAGGCCAGCATGGTACTCTCCATTTACTGTGGTGTTCCTCTCCTTGAAGTCAATGAAGAGTATTCCTTCACAGTCCCAAATATTGTGGCCATGATCTTCTTGGTTGACTGAGTGACCTTGGCCTTTAGAGGCGGTGCTTTACCAGGTTTGCGCCACTCCATTGATTCTCTTTTGGATAAGGAATCATAGTAGAGGACCATAGTTTCATCTTCTGTAACAATGGTTTGTAGAACTTTTTTCTCATTAACAGGGCAGAGCTCCAAAAATGCCTAACAACAGATGACTCGTTGCTGCTTATGAACTGGGCAAAGAAGTTTAGGCACAATCTTATTCATGTTCAAATGTTCATGAATAATTCTAAGGACTATTGTTTGTTTTTAAAAGATTCAATATTTCTGCAACTTTGAGCCACCAGTCTCCCATTTCTCCTTCCACAAGAGCGATGTTTTCAGGAGTGAGCACCTCCAAGGGCCGACCTGCACGCTCTTCGTCTTCAATGCTTTATCGATCCATTCGAAAAAGATGGGCCCATTCTTTTACTATACAATGAGGGAGATGCTTCCCATATACACCGTCCAATCGCTGTTTAATTTTATTTGGAATAAGTCCTTCTTTTGTGAAGAACTTAATAGAACAGTGGAGCGGAATTTACAGCAGCAATTATTTACTTAACAGATAAGGTATGACACCAGATAAGCATTTTGTGAGGGCGATAGTCCTTATCGGCGAGGCTGGATACTTATGGACCTACCCTCGTATATCATTGTCCACCGTTTTGGTTGCCACAGTAATAAAAAGCATTACCTAGCCTGACCGAAATTGGCCATTAATTTTTTTAAATAACGTTCAAATATTTTAAGGGACGGCAAATTTACTATTATTTTCTTTCGTTTTCTTTTTTCATATTTATCTAGGATGGGTCGAAAATCGATAAACAGCAGAGCTCTGTTCTTGATTTTGCAGAAGTTGGCACTATTGCTGAGACTGGTGATAGTATCTGTTCCTCGGGAACCCAATGTGCGCGAAATGATGCGCATGAGGCTAGAGTCCGCTGATGTTCGTAGCTAGTGAAAAGAACTGAAACCTTAATGAAGCTAAACCCTTGTATATCACGTAAACTGTTACAACTATGAACTTCACACTCACCTCTAGCGGAAAGGGCAATGAACGTCTGCGCATGCCTCAGAATCATGTGGGTGTCCCAGGTACGGCGGTCTATAGGAAGTCGCACCAGGATGTGATGCAAGAAGTCCTGTGGCGTGACGGCGGCGATGTCCCATTTTAGTTTGGACAACACTAAAACTTCCCACCTCTGTAACACAAACACAGCTGCTTAGCAACGCACCACAAATTTATCTCTATGAGCTTAAATGTTATGAAAGTTTAATCGATTGCTAATTAAGACAAAAATAAATATGTCACCAAGAATAACTCCTAAACGATTTAAAAAAATATTTCTCCAAAGGGTAACTATGCAAAATAATCCTAAACAACGCCTGGTAACCTTATTCCACCAACATTTTCGTCATTCTGACCCAAATGTCTAAGGGGGAATTGCATGAGTGAGAATGAGTGGGAACCAATCTGTTATTGCCACTGTGGGACAGCATGGTGAATGTTTCACTCAAGATCAGCAAGCGACGCACAAACTTCTGGGCACGTTGCAATTGCCCATTCTTTCTCGTGCGTTTTAGTGACGACTCCCATAAGCGGAAACAGCTTTTCTCATGCATACACTCAGCTATTTCGTACTCTTTTACTAGGCGGTCTACATCTTCCATGTTTATTTTATTCGGAAAGATTACATAATGCTTGCTGATGAACCCAAGATACCGACTAGTACAGGGCGACTTTTCCTTCACGGGACCGCTACATGTGCAGTTGGCCGAGCTCTGTTCTCGTCTGGCACCCACGCTTGAAACCCGGAGGGGAGGTCAGTACCAGTTTAACTAGGGTAATACGGTGTATTGATTACTTTAATATGACTCAGTCTAGATATTATATTCACCAAAGATATTTATTATGTGCACGGAAATTATTTCACTAGAGATTTCCGGGTATTCAACATCCAAGTTTAAGTCCTATTCACAGATTGATTAATAAATTTCTGAAACGGGTAGTATTGTTGATAAAATGTGTACACAGCTACGTACAGTGCTCACAGATGAAACGTTAGATAACATTTGTCATGCTCTGGAACGTTTTCTCTGTTCCAACTGTTCCTACATAGCTACTGAAGTTAAAACCGTATAAAATTACTGTAGTGCAAGAACTTAAATCGGGTGACCCTGCATTCAGCAATATATTTTGTGAATGGGTTTTGTGTAGTATGCAAGACGAAGAAATGAACCATATTATTTTTTTTTTTTTTTTTTTTTTTAAACGAACGAAGTGTGTATGTTAATTCACAAAATGACCGATACTGGAGTTAAGAAAAACCTAACTGCTTCACGAGGACATGATCAAAATATTGAAGTGTTGTGCGCCATTAGCGGCGAGCGAATGATAGCCCCCCTCCCCTTTAAGAAACAATAATGAAGGTTGTGTGCCCGTAAAGTGGTAAGGCGATTCACAAGAAAAGATCTGGTAATCCTGCTCCAGCAAGAGAAATTGTCCGCTAATTGGTTTAAAAATTCAAGAGGCACCAATCTCTTAATGACAAGGTTCTGGTTTCGGATCGCCATGTTTTTATGGAAGAAAATAAGATGAAATATAGGAATTTTCTATGCGTATACCTGCAATGTAATGCCGCCGAGGAGCACCATTTTCAATACAGGTTAGTATCTTATTATATCAGTTTTAAATGCAGTACCACGTTATACTTTCAGTAATAAAAAAAACACTAACTTTACGCGCGTCGACTGGTTGCGGCGGCTGCACTTCCATGGTAAGCAGTCTTGCTCAGGTGGCTCTTAACTCAAATAACTTCACTGTCCTTTTTGGGTGTAATATTAATATGTTTATTACTATTGTGTAAGCATATACTACAATAGACAAATGTTTATCTTGAAAAGTAGTAAACCACTGATGACTAACAAAATTCATAGTATGCAAATTTAGATTTTAATCTTTTAGTTAAATTCTAATAGTATGCAACAGGGAGAAATCTTTAAAAGGAGTTCGCAGACAAAGGGAGTTTGAGAACGCGTTTTAACCTTTATCTTTTTGTAAACAAAAACAGAATTTGGTATCCTGGTATGTGTGGAGATACAGTAGTGAACAATTCTCACATGATTGGTAAGATGTCAGCAAAGAGTTGGCTGTGGAAAATTAGAGTCGCTTCATAACGAACAGTATGCTGCTCTGAAAGTTTGCTTCCGTATGCAGATATCCGGAATGGAGCAAACACAGGTTTCGGTTATTCACAGAGTTTAAGACGGGCCGTGTTTCAACAAAGCAAAGCGGTCCTGGTGCTCGAACCACTGCAGCGAACGAGATATGTCATTGTTTGGGAAGATCCATGAATAACAGCAGATACATTACAGGTTTCCCATAGTAGTGCGATCACTTACACGTGTCGAGATTGCAGACGCCAGACCATAAGATGGTACTGTGTTCGAAGCTTCAGCGATTGACAACGAGCATGGCAGACATACATTTCATCGTTCCAGGTTATGAGATTTGGCTTCAGCACACAGGAGAGCTCACCTGGTTCTTCGACACCAAAGAAGACGGGAATAGTAATAGTGATTTTGGTTTTCGATCGTCTTGGAGTGGTTAACAACATTAAGTCCTTCCTCAAATAACGGTTATTTGAGGAGCATGACAAGACTGTTTTGAGCGCCCAGGCCGAACGCATCCGACGAAAACCCCTGGTTGGCGCCTTCTTCGTACGCATGACTTTGTTATCAAAAACGATCTGCGGCATCAGCGTTTTGGTTGCTCAACGGCTGTCGTGAAGGTGGAAGCGATTCTGAAAACTATGTCAAAAATGGTTTCCAGCACGTATTCCATGACCGGCAGATATATTGGGCTAAAGCATACAATTCAAAGGGGAACACTTTGAAAAATACGATACCTCATGCCTAGTGTACTTTATTAGGAAAAAAATCATTGTCCGTCTTTATTGGCCAGCATGTGAACTGCTCTTTACTATGAGGGTTACCTTTATAAGTTTTTACAAAAAAAAAAAAGGAAAGAAAAAAGCATTTGGAACAAACTTTTCAAAACATTCGCCTTAGAGATTTATACACTTTTGCATGCATTCAAAAAATTATCTAAACCATTTACATACTCTGAAGTTGGTATCTCAAAAATGTGGTTTTTAAAGGCATCAACAGCTTGAGGTGAGGAAAATCGCTGTCAACACATGTTTTGTTTTACACTCGCGAACAAAAAGAAGTCGTTAGAAGATAAATCGGCGAATACAGTCAATAAGACATTATTTCCATGTTTTCTTCCTTAAATAATCAATTGTCTGACTCCTGTGTGAGAGCTGTGGTATTGTCACGATGAAGAATGATGCGACGTTTTCGTTTGTTTTTCCCGATTTAGTCGAAGATTTCTGGCAAATTGTTGTATACCATTCAACATTAACTGTTCTTCGATCCTCTAAAGAAATGGTTGCATCATATGCAGTACATCCGAAGAAACAAACGGTCACTTACTTGCAAGTGCTTCATGAACGAATAATTTTTGTGGGATTCGGTTATCTTGAAGCACTCACAGTGGGTTGTTGTTTAGTTACCGGTTCATACGAATATATTCAAGTTTCGTCACCTGTTACGATGTTATATACGGATTGTGTAGTTTCTCGGTGGTATTTTTTGGACATTTCATTCCACTAATTAACCCCGAGTGTTTCTTTGAGCATCGGTCAAATTATGCGGAATCCATCAGGAACAGTTCTAATTCAAAATGGAATGTACTGCAGTCTTAGATATGTTTAAGGATGCCTCTTATCTTACTGTAAGTGACATGTCGATCTTCTTCAATCATGTTGCGCACAGCATCGACAGTTTTTGAAACGACAATCGATTTCGGTCCACCTTTAAGAAATTCATCACTGACAGACGCATGACCACGACGAAATTCTGCAAACGAACTGTATAACAGTCTTTTCTGGTGGTGCTTCATTACCAAAAGTTGAACGAAGCGACTCTATGCATTGCTGTTGAGTTGGGCCTTCACAAATCATCCAACGAAAACCTTCACGCGAAATTCCCCCTCCCCCGCAATTTCTTTGTTTAAACGCTCACTGTAAATGATATATTTGGTCAATTTCTAAGCTGCAACTGTTTCTATAATAACAAATGCTAATTGTTCCGAAAAGAATAATGGCATATCTCAATATCGCCACTTAATGATCGTTTGTAAAAACTTTTAAGGTAGCCCTCGTGTCTTATACGAGGCACTCTCAACGGTTGATGTGGGTAATGCTAATGAAAATCTGCAATTCAGTAACTTTCCCGCTATCTTTCAGCGCAGGCACAGAATTTATCAGTAAGCCAGCACTTATCTACGTCACATTTCTGAATGTCTGTGGTTTGCAGAGAAATTCGAGTTGGAGTGTTTAGTTTCACTCCGCCACTTGATACATCACACACTTTTCGTTTGTTTCCATTAGCTGTTAATACCAGGTGACACTTTCAAGGCTGTCACGTCATACTTCCTTCTCAGATTATAGTGGTAACGACCTGCCGATCCATCGATACGAAGTGGGGTACAAATAGTGGACAGATGAAAGACAACTGTCAATGTCCTTGCTGACTGGGCGTGGTCTGGTGAACTTTTCCTTACAGTTTTGTAGCATTCTTGTAAATGCTGTGAAAAGTAAAGATGCCTTTTTTCTTTTTCTCACTTTCTACTAACTCCTGCAGCAGAAGATTCCACCTCGTTTTTTTCATGTTTCTCGTCCTTTTTTTTTCCTCCCCTCTCTTGAACCAAATATAACTTGTTCCAAATTTTCATTCCAATCACTTTTATCCTTCCCCCCCTTCCTTTTCGTCATCTATTTCTTACCACCTAACTTTTTCTTTCCTTTTTCCCATTTTCTTACTTCTATTATCGTCCACCTTTTACCTTCAGTTCTTTTCCATTATTTTGCGCCTCAAGTATCTTTTAGTATCAAAAACCCCACTAAGAATTTAAACTATTTACTTAAAGGAAAAATTATTTTCTTTCTGTTATCTTCCATTTCCTCTGTGTTTTCTCTTCCGTTACTTCCTATGTTTCTCCTTTTCGCCTTTTTTTTTTTTTTCTTTTCATCAATTTTCTATTAACTTTCATCGCGTTCCTTTCTTTTTTTAGTTTCGTTTCCTTTGTATCTTACTTCTCAATTCACTTGGTATCTCTTTGGTTTTTCCTTGTCTTTCCACCACCTTCCATTTTTTATTTCCTCTTCGTCTTATTACCAACAGTTTATTTGGTGTTTTCTTTTTAATATCTTCACCTTTGTATTTTCCTTCTCCTCTGTTCTTTTCCCTTGTCTTTTCGTCTTCCTTTTCTTTTTAAAATATTCCAACTTATTTTCTTTCATTTTCCTCTTCATTTTGTTTCTACTGCCTTCCACGTTTTATTTTCCTTTTCACCTTTTCGTTCTTCCTTTCCTTTCCAAAATATCCCATCTCGTTTTCTTTCATTTTCCTCTTCATTTCCTTTCTACTACCTTCCTTTACTTTCCTTTTCATTGTCTTTACTCCCCTTTTATGTTTTCTTTCTTTTCTGTTACTCCCCATCATTTTCCATGTCATTCTTTCGCCTTTTCACCTCTTTCCATTTCCATTCTCTTTTAGCTTTCCTTTCGTTTACATTACTTTTCATGCTTATTTTTTGTTTATTCAATTTAATTTCCTTTCTATTCCCCTTCCCAGTTTTATTTTATTTTCATTCCTATCACATTCAACTCTTTTATTTACTTCCATTTGGTCTTTCCTTGTCACCTTCCTCCTTTAATACTTTTCCTCTTCCTTTCTTTCCCATGTCCTTCCACCTCATTCGTGCTTTCTTTCTCTTTCGTTACTTTCCTTACCATTATCTCCTTTCTTTTAGTCTAGGTTCCATTTTTCTGCATCCATCCTCAGTAGGAATGCCCTGTTTCAGTTTTGATGCTGAATGTGGAAGTAAATTGACAGTATCGGCAGTTCGCTTACTGCAGCATCTCACGGTCTCTCTACCCCGCGACACACAAAGACGGGACAAAAACTCCGTTCCCAGACCCGGCTCCCTTCTCCCCATTCATCCAATTGACCCTAAGGATGTGGCACAAGAAAGCAAGGGAAAGGAAGACGTGAACTAAAATTACTTCAGAGACGTGGAAGGAAAAATAAACCTTTTTTTGTTTCTCTGTGTCAAGGAGACATGTCATGAAATTGGCCTTCCTAATTGAAACGGAGGTCGTCATAGGCTGGTGAAAAACTTCTCAAGATCATTACCACAGTTCTCATCTGCGGAAGATACGTCACAATTACAGCACAAGGTGAACGCCCTCTCCTCCCATTCATCTTTTCAATGAAATATTATGCAAATCACAGGAGGGGAGTGCTGTGCAGTGGCGTACACACACTTGTTTTCCGATAACAACTCTGCAGGTTTTTCATTACTAATTATTTGCTGTGCAAATGCCATCTCATATCTTTTAAACACCCATCGGAAGTTTAAAATTTTCCTCTAAGAAGATACAAACTGAGGATAAAAAATATTTGCATGAAAACAGTTGTGTTTCAAACATAGTACAGTAGTAGCAGCACGAGGGTATCGTCGCGAAGAACTTTTATGGATTTTTTATTTATTTATTCATTTACTGCACTTTACAATCAGCTGGAATGGCCTAAACAGAAGTGTCTTACATTTTTCAACCTGCTGTTCGCAAGCACTACCATGCGTCACCGATTCCGAAGCTTATAATTTCTAAATACGTTCTCTATACTTATTTTTAAAATGAAATAATTCTCTTTTTTTGATTTCACATTCGTTTGAGATAAAATTTTGAGAAAACATTAAGAGCACACACCCTTTCTGAAGATATTGTTTGTCAAATGTGGGTGCAAACCATGGCCGACTCTTCACGTGGTTTCCCAGCTTTAGACTGAAGTTTAGATAGCAACATGTGAGCGCGCTCCAACAATGTGTGGTGTATGTGTACGCAGGTGTTGCCGTGCCACACGCTAGGAGGATCTCAAGCGAGAGCATTCATTTCCTTGAAAGAGTGCATCGCATTTGGGGATCTTTGCCATTTACAATGCACTATTTATCGATGATTTGCAGATTTTGAGAAGGGGAAAGGATACCCTGGAAGATGAAGACACGGCCTGCTACAGCTGATGAAAATGTGATGAAAGCAGAACGCATATTGCGGGAAAATTATCTGTCCACTTTTATCAGATACAAGAATTCCTGAATATTGGATCGGCAGCAGTGAAACAATTCTCAAACAAAATCTTCCTGTCAGGAAGCTGTGCAGTCGTTGGATCCCCCACCACCTCACAAGTGAGCAGAACAAAGCACGTGTGCATAGGTGCAGGAAATTATAGACAAATTTTATGAAAAAGATCAAAAACATATGTAACATCATAAAAAGATGACGAAAGCTGAGTATGCCAGTATGATGCAGAAACTAAGCGAGTCATCCCAGAAGAGGATCCCTTATCAAAAGTGAGGCGAGCAACAAGCCTATGATCTCTTTCTTCTCTTGTGACAGTTCCACTTGATTGACAATGCCAGATGTTACAACACAAAATGCCTGGCTCAATGTACTCAGACTGATCTGCATAGAATCTTGTTGCACCACGACAATGTCTCCGCCCACCCTGCACTAGAAACTGCAGGATATTCATCCCGTCCTCCGTATAGTGCAGAGCTGGCCCCGTGACGCTTTTTTCTATTACCCAAAATGAAAGAAAAAAGTGTGGTCAACGATTTGAATCACCTGAAGCCGCAGCGGCTTGCACTCTACAAAGAAGCATGGCGTTCAGCACTTATAAAATGTTTGAACAGATGAAACGTATAGAATATAATGATCAGATCGCAATTTTCAAAACTTTTAGAGTCACCCTTGTAGAGTTGTTTTGAGGTGACAGACAAGAGCAAGTGCTCGTTTTGGCTGAATGAGTTTAATGACGGTCACCTCACATCCAGCAGGTTTAGCGTTTCATATACGCCCGTGTCGAACTGTAATTTTTAATGAAGAATTCGCTGCCCACTACATTCTGCTTTAGAAGAATGTTATTATATTATATTGTAGGAGCAGTGACTTATATTTCAACGTAAAAAAGTATATATCGCATCAATTGCGTAGCCATCTATGATTGAGCGCAAGAATTTTGCAAACTGCCCTCATAAATGTTCAACTGCTATTGTTTGTGTTCCACTGACGAGCATCATAAGAAAGTGAAATACGCTTTAAATTTGTCATAAACTTGATTATAACGCCACCCACGCATTTCCGCGAAATTTGCACTTATGTTTTTTTTTATTATGCCACATCATAGATAAATTTACCAATTCACCTAATGAGCCCCACATGGGTGGCCGTTTTGGGATTCGAGACCTTGACCTTCCAGTTCGCTATGCACAAATCACGTGCTAAAAGTTTGGCCAGTTCGTTTCTGAAGGTTTAGTGTGTGTGGCATGGCCCACCATATGAATTTGTTTACATAGAGCTCCTTTCAAATGAGCACTGCACAGTGGCAAATTTAGATCCGATTAAGCAACAGACTGTGATCCAACCGGTGACACGATGGGATGAGTGGCTCGGGTGTGGTTAGGATAATGGTTACATGGCGGGCAACACAATGCCTTTGTTAACACCCACATGTCTGCCGAGGAAACATTCATCAGAGATTTACAGTGGGCGGGCTTGCAAATCAAGAGACCATCTGGCATTCGGCTTCTCGACATCAAATCCTTGCGTCAGCAGTATACTCGAGTTGCTTTGGGCGCTCGGCAAAATTTACACTGCAGACAACACGATGATGCATATCTCAAAATGTTTTGAGTAGGACCTCGCAGTAGTAAGTTACTATAAACTTAACAATTTCAATTATCTGCAGAGTATAGGTACATATTTGGCATGTTTTAATGTGTGTGTCATGTGTAAGTTAACCTGGCTCTGCCATTCTAGATTGAAGTCTATGTACGTGTGTGTTTGCCATGCTGATGTAATTAATTACATTGTTGTTTGTCATGAGTTTGTTTTATGACCCACGACTATAGCCTGTGATTTAAGCGAATCATTTTTACTCCAAATTTTTGTGTCCAAGGAGAGATGGAGGTTAAATGTTCACTGCTTTATCAAAAATTATAAATGCTACACATAATATATTGTTGGTTTTTTTTCCCTCCCCAAAATGAACTTGCGTGTTCGCCTTCGTAGACGCGAACGAGAAGAGAATAAATATGTAATCTATGCAATTCAAGCCATGTTACCAACATTTTTAACGTTTTCCCTTATACAGATGGGCAGGTGAGAGCTGCAGAGCACAACAGGTTGGCAGGTAGATAACGGACCCCCATACAGTCCGAACTTTTCCGCCTCGAGTCACAAGAAGAATAACGTCTGGCCACTGGCGCCGGACCGACATAAATCTCCCATTTTCACTGCATGCCGCTTGCAAAATAAGAACGCCCCGTGGTGAAGGTCAAGAATGCGGGGGATGATGTCAAGTGCGGTCATCCCCTTGACGCTATTTCACTGTAGCCCTCAACTTCGTTCTTAATGACAATGGAATCTGCTTCACAGATATGACCCTCTGGCTCCGTGTGTTACGAAAAGTTGCTCTCTTCACATTAAAATCCCGGTGCTAAATGCATGACAGCTTAAGTCACTTTCGGTATGCACGCAAATCGTGGTTCATTTGGAAGGTCTTTAGACGACAAATATATCAAATGTTTCTCGACGTCCAGAAAACAGCTTTCTCCTTTTCCCAAATATGCCGTTAACCTTGGTATTGCTTCATTTAGACCTAATGGACAGTAAGGAATGTCGAGGGATCCTGATGTAACCATACTTCTAATGAATTAGCAAGCGCAGCAGTAAAATACAATGCTTCATACCATATTTCCCCGGTACTTTTACTGTCTTAATTGCAACAATCTCAGTGTTGGTCTCTCAAACAGTACCAGCATAAACTAACTGTATTTTGCACTACAAAGATTTCAGAACTATAGGCAATGGTGTTTTTGAAATACAGTGAGGTTGTTTGAATTATGAGCTGCGTACTGGAAGTCAGTCGTCACGACCTTAAATGCATGTGCAGGTAGTTGCTTTTAGACAGTGTAAGGAAGGCTTTATCAGTAGGTGTTACTCGGTGCTTTCATTATGTTTAAATTGTATTAATTGTTCTTTGTAAGTTAAATATGAATACGTCCTTTCCGCTCTCACTGGATTTTAAGTCTCGGGAGCTAAACATGCCCACAGCCGACCGCGCCTGTAACCTAACATGATAATTTTGGTGGAACCACGTCTCGTGAGACACCTAGCAACTGTGACTTTTTCTGTTCCCTCGTCTCAAAAACGAGTTGGAGGGCTAGAGTTTTGATTCATCAATGTCTGTCGTGAAGACCGAGATGATGTTTAAAAAAATTTAAAAGTCCAGCATGTCTTCCAGGGCAGACGTGCACCTATTGCGGATTGCATAAAAAAGACCATACCAACCTTGACCCTCCTTCATGTACTTCTTAAACCTCAACCCTAAACCTTGAATGAATCTGTCAAATTATAATTTTTGAATTTGCATTGAAACGCCGATATACCAAATATCAGCAACATTTGTGCTCTCAAATTAAATATAAAGTTAAAAATATTAATTGTACCTGCGGCTACTGTATCTGGCGGTTCACATTCACAACAAAGGGATGTCTAGTTTAGTACATTTTCAATTTCTACTGGTCTTCAGAATCTTGGTTTCTTAAAAAAGTAGTATATATTTGTGTTGAATTTAACATTAAAATAGTGGAAAGATTTAATTGAACTGATCAACGTTGCTTAGTATCGCGCAATAAGAGATGGGCGATATGGAACTCTTTTACTTAAATACCTGATTTGTTTCTAGTACATATAGGGCGTTTTCTGTGTTCCTAATCGTTTCTGAACACCTTACACGTCTCCTTGCCCATCCAGCGGTAACAAGGAGATGAGCGGAGAAGGGGGAAATCCAGTGGTGGAGTGAGTGTTTTGCTCGATTGGCCACCAGACATTCCTGTTACAAGGTCGTCTCAACTCACAGTCACCTCTCGTGGGAATCCGCGATGCATGCCCCCCCCCCCCTCTTTCCCGCACCACTAATGGTTTGCACGATTATCACCTGGACCAGGACACTGCACTCGTCACCTCCGCCCCCCCCCCTTGCGCAATCCAAGTTTTGATACTTGGCTACGTTCTTACACGCGCTTATCCCATCATCGCTGTAAATAAAGCGCTGCTAGTTGTATGAAACACGTTTTCCTTACTCTTTAGTAATCGCAGAGTAGTTTGTAATTCTTTTTTGGCATCACGGGATATACAAATTACTTTACGTCTTTGAAATTCTCATTTGGAGCGCTTGAATTTTAATATATATAAATTATTGAAAACACAGCGGTTGCTACCGAGTCTGCAACTCAACTCCCGTTGCATCCTGGTGGCTGCTAGCCCCTTAACAGAGGATAACAGGTAGCAGGCAGGGATCGATGACACTTCTGATTCTTGCAGAAGTTATTAAAAACACATACAACAAAACTGTAGCTACTGAACTCAACTCCCGTTGCATCCTCTTGACTGCTGGCCCTTTAACAGATAACAGGTAGCAGGCAGGAATCGATAATGACATTTGTGATTCTTGTAGAAATTCCCTTGTTTTCAAACCAGCATATTGCTGGACAAAAATGTAACTAACGCAGCTGAACAATGTACCTTAAGCTATCAAAATATGTATAATTGCAAGTATAAAAAAATGTGCATAGTCACTGTCGTACAGTCTGTTGAGTTCAGTCCTGTGACAATAGCTGGTGTAAAATCATGAATATTTGTAAAGAAAAGTTTAGATCCTGCATTTTTACACGCTATAAGCTAGGTGAATGAGCCAGGACTTGGTAGCTGTTCATGTTGATCGAATCTGATTATTTGATACATTGCAAGATGATTCGATAATTTTCAGACACTATTTTTCTTGTTTTATTTAAAATGTTATATGCCGAGTTTCATTGCCCCCCCCCCCAAAAAAAAACTAATACTTGTGTCGCTAGAGGGATTTTTAAATATTGGGTTTCAGGTAAGAGTAGGATTTCGTTGATTTTCAGAAACTATTTTTATTCTTTTATTCCAATGGCTTATGCCGAATTTTGATGAAAAACAAAAATTGCGGGCGCTAGAGCAATTTTTAAATTTGTGCTTTGGGTTAACCTGCACCCCCAATTGTTCAATTTTGCTTATTAAGCAGCTCGGTGAATCGTTAATTGATCATTATATGCCGAGTTTCTTGGAGGAAAACAAGAGTTTTGACACATGTGTGTAATTTTTTCTGTGTCATTTTTGGTACGCGGTAAACAGGATCGATGGAGATTTGAAGACATTTTTCAAAAATCTTTTCATGCGTACAGCCGCAATAGCTTACATTTCGCTAAAACTAAGTATTGAGCAAACCTTCTCAGCTGTGCTGCTGATGTTTGCGGAAGTCGAAATGACGGCCGATGCCGTGGCGTATTCCTTGTGATTCACGCAAACACTGCTCTTCGGAGAAATGCACAATGACTGGCGCTGTGGACCACCTTATCTACATCAAACACACCTCGGCTTATCGCCGGGTTCCCACACGACTTTCAGTTCTTAGTTCGGATCTCTTCATAGCGCCGTATCCCTCACCTTTCCAGGAAACACTGTTTCCTTCATGCTCGTCATTAGTTTTCCTTGTTCGGCTTGTTCATCCTTATATCTTGGTTTGGCTTGTGCTTATTGCTAACAATGTACAGCACAATTAGATTGAAAATGTACACTGAGCTTATTTTAGTTATGGCCGCCTGAGCGCTGCTGCTTACTGGGGAAGTGCAGCCGCCGCAACCGGAAAAAGGAGACAGAAGTGAAGTTAGCATTTATAATTTCACTGAAAGCAAGCACTGTTTAAAACTGATATAACAAGCACTAACTTGTGCCATAAGAAGACAGCGGGCAACTATTATTGATGCCTGAAATAAGCTCTAAAATGAAATACATATAAGAAAAATAATGTAACTTCATTAACAATAATTAGTAAAACAGAAAAGGATAAAACACTAAGAAGAAGTTACAGAGTTGTAATCGCGAAAAACTCTGACTTTTCCATAAGTGTTTTATCCTTTTCTGCTTTACTAATTTTATATATATATATATATATTACACACGCGCGCGCGCGGTTTCGCCTGTTTTTAAATCTTAATCTTCTACTCGCAAAAGAGCAAGTAGCCCGAAATAATATTTTCATGTTAACTCCGACAAATAAGTGTTACCTATTTTATGTGTGTACTGTACTCGATGCAGGTTAAACCTATACTCTGTATGAGATAATCTCATTGTTCTGTTGGTTAATATACCGAGTGTGCCAAAAATGTATACGCACTTTCACAGTAGATATCTATTTAATATATTTCATGGTTGGACCGAAAAACAGTAATGTGTAGTATGATGTTCTGTAAACAGATGTGACTCCATACATTATGATAGCGTTGCTACGCGATAGGTAAATCAACAATGAATAAATGAAGCCAAGATTATCGTATCATGTTCTGTAAACAGATATGACTCACATTGTGTTATACTAGCGTTGCTACAACAAAATGAAACCAAGATTATCGTTTGAATAGCGGAAATGGAAAGCCGAGAATGTTGTTGAAGTTCACAGGCAATAGGACAAAGAGGTTTCCATCGCGTTCTCCGGATCTAACTCCGTTGAACTTCTACCTATGGGGAACTCTTAAGGATATTGTATACCGTAGAAAACCAGCTACACTGGCAGCACTTCGGGAAGAAATTGAAACGGCATGTGCTGCAATCGCTGAGGACACTTTCGCAAACGTTGCTCAATCAGTAGTTCAACGTACTCAGAAGTGTACAGACGCCGATGGTGGGCATTTTGAGCAACTGTTGTAACTGTTAAAGTCTAAGATGATTAGTGCTCAACATTTTCTGTTGTGTGAATTCAGTTTTGTTATGTAAACACAGCTTTTTCTTTGCTTAAAGTGTGTATACTTTTTTGGCACTCTCTGTACATGGTTACTTAAAAGTTCCGCACCACCTAAATTCAGTGACATGATACTCGGTGGGGATGGCTCTATGCTGAGAATTTAAAAACGATATTACCGATTTTTTTCTTCTTCCGGTTATGAAACTCTTATTTTAAATGGTGTATCAAATATATTTTTACATTTTTGAATAACTTTATTAAAAGTTTTTATTTAAGTAACCACACTGGACACTTCAGTACAAATTTATTGTTGTAAGTCAAGAAAACAAAAAAGTGCAGCGAATAATAAAACGCCTTTGTTTTCTGTTCTTTATCATTAATGACAAATACTATCATTGTTTATATCCATGTAAGCATGTTTATTGATACAAAAATAACTTATTTAAGTTTAAATATGACATCTAATGTGTTAAATAATTCTATCTGATGTTGAGTGAATAGAAAAGAATTGTTTAATTATGGTTGGCTATTAATTTATTTTAATGACATACACCCAGATCGCAGCCCAATTCTACATACAACAGTGATTTTAAAGAAATTGGCAGCGTAAAGATCGCCCGAAAAGTGCAATTGGTGAGAATACTTCATTGAATGTTCTCCCGCGCGTGCAAGAATATCCAAAAGTTTAAGTGTTTTCTTTACTTGTTCAATCCATACAATTTCAATCGTATATCTTAGATTTTTTTGTGTCCCTTCTTCGGGACTCGGTTGGCCGGCTGACGTCTATAGGCAAATCACTCCGGAAGGGTGAAAACAAAACTAATCGCACGGTATTTTTATTAATTCGTTAAGTTGCGAAATGTGAACTTATATTTTCATAGCACAAGCACATGCGCTACCAAATAAATGTTTACGATACGTGCGTTACCCATGAACAATGCTCGAGCTTTTACTACTATTGAACAGGACAAATAGAAAATGCAGGCCCAAATAAGTGACGGGTGGGAATGGCATGTCCATTCATTGGGAGAACCTTCCTATGGCGTGAACATAGTTGCCAAACGTCTACAGCGACACCCATGTTCGCCAGGCAAGTAATTATTATAATTTTTAGCACCTGGAGTTGTGTGTGGTATGTTAAGGATGGAATGTGGGCGGTCAGGTCGGGAGAAATGAACCTGTTCAACAAGGTAGTATATATAGCTGCGTGCTGCTCCTCCCACAGAGTTTTCTGAGAAGCTCTCTCCAGAGACAGGTAGAAGAGGGAAAGATGGTTAGTTAACTTTGGCGGCATGTTATCAAGACAAGTACAGAATGGAAGGTCTGGGGTATACACAACAAGAAAAAAGGAGTCATTCTTCTCCCCACCAGTCACGGCATTCCTATCACCTTGGGTCTGTGAGTAACCCTCTCCCCTCTCCGGAGGTGGCGCTTTTACCGCTTGATTTATGGACGGATGAAAAACCTTGAAGGCTCCAAGGCCAAGGGTTTGAGACCCGGGTAGATCATTAAGTCATCGCCCCTAAATTGCGGTATCACCGGCCTACATTAAATGGGTAAATCGTATGCATAGCGAGTAAAGGTGGCAAAATGGGGGGGGGGGGGAGTTTCCTCAACACGGACCCGAGTTCAAATGTTGGTGCTACACAGTACAATTTTTGTTGTTTCAGAATCAGAATTTCATGCCAATTACAAAAATAATATCCGTTTTTCATGTGCCACGTCAGAAATTTGAATTTTATGTCTTAGTTTATAGTATTTTTCGTAATATAGTAAACCGTTAGTATTTCTGTGTGATTTGTTAAGAAAATATTTGCAATAGAGAGCAGTTAATGACCTCAATTTTACTATTTATAATGTGAAAGAGTACGCTTTCTTCAGTAGAGCGTAAAATCTAGTAATGCCAAATCATAAACTATAATCCCAAAAAGTGGATGTTGTTCACTGATTCATCTCAGAAAAGTCTTAAAGACGTTTTGCTTCATAACGGAAAAACATATCCTTCCATTCCTGTGGCCCGCTCTGTTATTTTAAAGGAGACATGAAAAGTTTTGGTTCGAAAATTGCAGTATGAAATCCACGCGTGGTCTGTCAGTGGAAAATTTAAAATTATTAGGCTGTTTTCACTAAATATCCTTGCTGTGAATGGGATAGTGGAGCCAGGTCAGAACATTGGGAAAGGGAACAGTGGACATAGGACTAATTTTAAGTATAAGGAGTGTTGTTGCCACATCTGCGTGTGAAATTAGATTTAATGAAACAACTTGTGAAAACCCTTAGATTAAGAGAACGGGTGCTTTCAATCTTTTTGTGTTAAATTTTCCTTATTAACCAATGAAACTAATAAAGCACACATGATGGAGAAAACAGTTCGAGAACATTAAAAGTGGAAATGTAAAGTATGCTTGAATTGCGTTCAGAAATGTTTTGAATTTTAATGATAATAAAAAGTACCCAAGTTATGTTAACGTAATCAAAGTGATATTACAAAGTTTCAAAAAGATTCATTTTCACCATTCTCATCAAAATAATTTAGGAGATTTTAGTGAGGAACAAGATGAAAGATTTCTGGAAGATATCAAAAATATAGAAATAAGATATCAAGGAAGTGGAGTGACTATTGCTAGATGTTAAAAAGGGACTGCTCTGAACAACATTCGAGGAGGTCAAAGAAATTTGAAGTGCAATAATGAAGTGCAGTTATGCATATGATTGTTAGTTGTTAATAGGAAATGTAGCATGCTTTTTCTTTCTCACAAAATAATTTTCAGGGCATTTCACAAAGCTATGACTTCAATTCTAGTTGGTAATTAATTCCCTGTCATTAACTTAACATTTTTATGATTTGTATGAAAACTTGGCGTTTAGTGAAAAATTGGAGATTATTTTCGAATTCAGTTAAAAAAATTATAATTTAAGAATTGCATATCATTTGCAAAACAGCAGAAAACAAATGCTATTATCGTGATTATCCCAGTTCCCCGACCTCACATTTGGCAAGAGTTAGTTTCCGAAGAATCTGATAGCTGTCAGCAAGACTAATGTGCCGTTATCCTTACCAAGATTTTGCTTAAGCCCGCTTTCAAAGTGAATGGGTTATTTTTGACGAGCGTTCGCCCCGTCAATGGGCAAGTTTCTTTTGCATGCATCACTAAACTTTCCAGCCCATTATCTTGAAAGCAACACGTTTTAGGATAACAATTTATGCTGAATGTTTATTTGAGGGTGAAAAACAATATTGTTACATTTCATTTGGTGCATTTCAAGATCAACTCAATTTTTAAAAAAATGGGAAACCCATTTTTTTAAAACCGACTTTTGTTTGCGCATAAAAAGCAAATACGTTTTGTTGAAAAATTGTTTTATTAAACTAACCATTATTTTATAAAATATTAGCGTTGAAAAAAATTATTAATGGTAATACATAGAAAGACTAACTTACGATTTCATTGTTTAAATTTAACAAGTAGGGCAAAACAGCTTCGCTACATTAAAATCTAAATTAGGGGAAAAGCTTTTTTTTTTTTTTTTGCTATTTTTCACAGGTCGATCGCCCTTAGTTTATTTAATGTGACATTTATGTGTATAAACTCATTTTTACGCCCCCCCCCCAAAACAGCCGTCATAACCCTCTAGAAATTATTGCCATCCTCAAAGAACTCAAAGAATCATGAGCAGTGTGTATGGCAATATCCATACTAATGTCAAATGCATATCCTATTATTCGTCTTGTTGTTACAGTACACAAACTCCAGTGCCTATTGTTAGCAAACATAACATGCAATTGCGAATCAGTTATTTATTGCAAAGGCGTTAACTCTTGGATTACACCACTTTGTTAGGTTCCAACTTCGTAGCTCTATGTTCTGAGCGTTTTAAAATGCGTTTTGTAGGGTTGTTGTTTTTGTTTTTTAATATATATAGAACGCTTTAATTTTACCATGTGTTTCTGTTTTCGGTTACGAATTCTTTATCAATCCTTTACCGTAAATTTAAAATCATTTTTTACAGTGTATTTAGGAAATCGGAACAAGAAATGTCTCTACTTGCCAGCACATAGCCCTACAAAAATCTTTTTCACATATGTACTACACTGTTCTAGTGTTACAGTGGCATTACAACACACCAAGTTTAATTACGCAATAAAAAGTCATTTGTATGTCAACATGATTTTGATAGAAATGACTTGCGCCTGAAATATGGCCTTGAGCGGGGAGATTATGGTTCGATTATCGGCCACCGTTAAGTCCAGTATGCATGAATGGCTGGCTGGGACATTCTTCCCCATCCTCTCAGCAGTCCTCATGTCAAGGCCTTTGTGTCTGACTAAAGATTTCTGTGCGAATGCCTCGAACCATGTTTGTGACCAATGTATTATAACAAAATAACGATCTTGAGAAATTCTTAATTTTAAAACTGTTCATCTGTGGAGATGCTTTTCGGTACCTTTAATCATCGTGGGAACTGAAGACGCATTATGTGCGTTTTGCACTGTGACAATGATGCTTGTTATGAAGCCTCCCCCTTTGTTCTTTTGGAGCTGCTGTCTTTCCCACTCATTCATCTCTCCAACTGAATGCGTAGCCTGCCTTCCTTCTGTAGGAGTTAACGGGAATATTTTTGTAAGCAAACATATAAACACTTACATTAACCTATAAACAAATACTACAGATTAAGTATTTCAAAAATGCATTTAACCTGCACATGAGCATAAGTTTTCCGGCTTGATCTGAATTACGCTATTGCATCTTTCGCTTACGAGATCTGTAGGCAATTATAGATTTCCTATATGCATTTATTTATACAGAAAAATATTTACATAGAAAACCAATATTTCAATAACAGAAATGTACATTTTTATCCCAAGTGGTTTTCAAGTTACGCAACGGCTAAGGAAAGTGAATCAGAAACAAATTTCAATTATCCTTGGATAAGTGATGGCCAGTTTGTGGCAGTTTGAACCAACATAGTTCCTTTAGTTTAATCCACAGCCTTTTATAGTACTGTATTGTGTGCAAGATAGTCTTAAAATATAGCACTAAACAGTGGGAAAACATTACGACAAACATTGAACAATGGAAAAACAATACGACAAAGTTAGAATCATTGGCAAACAAGGGGATTCATAATTTCACTGGCTAATGAATCACCTTCTAGTGGAAGTGAATGAGTAAGAACAGTGGGAGAAACGATAAGCTCTCCTTCAAGGCGTTCAGTACTGTCTGTAGACACAATTTTTCGAGTGGGAACACGTAACAAGTATAATTTTTCAAATGAAATGAGCCTGATTGCAGGTCGTATCGCACCAGTATAACCCCAACCACACACTTAATCTGTAAAAAAAATCACACGCCGATGTACATAATTCTGCAGGGAGGTAGGCTGCGAGATATCTAGCAACATCTCCCTGTTATTACTGTAAGCACAGCAAGTTTAATTTCTTCCTTTTCATTTCTGTTACGACCCTCCTCTCGGCCTTTCTCTTAATTAGAGATCTTGTTATCGAGTTAAATGATTTCCCAGCCACGGCGGCTCGCTCGCTTACATTCCGAGCGCACTCCAGCCCCCCCCCCCCCCGCATGATTTAGTATATAGGAAATTCCATTTACGGAAGAAGCCCTGCAGCAGGAAACAAATGAACAACACAAACCAATAACTTCTTTGTTTTCCCCGATCGTTAAGATGCGCGTTTGGTGCCGCGGGAGGCTGTAAAAACTTTCCAACCGCGTTACAGCCAGTGAAAAGCAAAGAATGATCTTGAAAATGACCTTCACCTGTATCCTACATGCATTGTGCAAAATCTCAGCTCGTTGTTACAGTCCCTAGAAGAACTCACAATTTTCCGCAGAGGTGTCCTTGCCACAGTCATACATGTCAATTACAAGCAAAATTATTCAATATTTAATTTTTAATGTATTATTTCGCATGATAAAAATATCTAAAATAATCGATAAACGAATTAACACTTATTTACTAACAAAAAGACGTTAAGAATTTATTGGTTAGCGTATTCCTTGTTCAATATCTTTATTGGGAGCTTTAACAGAACAGTTTACTGTTTATAAGTCTGCTATACTAAGCATTTTGATTTAATGCTCCGAAATTGAAACTAAGGAAATATTTCGATATTTGTTCCAACTCAAGTTGTCGGAAACCAATTTATGCACAGGAGCAATACCGGAAAAAGTTGCAGGCCACGGAATTTGCTGTCTGTCTCTCTCTATCTGTGTGTGTGTGTGTGTGTGTGTGTGTGCGCGTGTGCGTGTGTGTGTGTGTGTGTGTGCGCGCGCGCGCGTATATTCAAGAAATGGGTTAATTGCAAGCACAACTAAACTGTCACAAGGACATATGATAATACTTGGCCGCACGTTGCTCATATCTCAACAAATCAATATAAAGTGTGTTTCTCAACCTCCATAACTCTGTGTAACTTTTTCATTTGCCTCAAATGAAGATGCAGCTTACGCCATC
Organism: Metallyticus violacea; assembly: GCA_030762175.1. Classification (NCBI taxonomy): domain Eukaryota; kingdom Metazoa; phylum Arthropoda; class Insecta; order Mantodea; family Metallyticidae; genus Metallyticus; species Metallyticus violacea. The sequence continues at coordinate 7,202,367 of CM060844.1, forward strand.
AGAAGCAGTGGTGAAGACTGCGGAGGTGAGTCTGAAGGAACTGTTTGAAGACTGGAAAAAAAACAACTGCTGAGATAGGTGCATTGCGTTTAGCGGGGGCTACTGAGAAAGAGCATCAAAATTATGGGAATTAGTATAAAAAACATTTTTTTATCGAACAGCCTGGTCTTTACATCCCTAGCCATTTTGTTTAGAAAGGCTGTTTCCATATCGGTTTCATTTTAATTCTTAAAGGATAGGCGTCAATGAAAACTGCCTCACGTCCTTTGATGTCTCTTTGTTGTGATGAATACGTAAATGCTAGAGATTAAGTTCTCTTACAAAACGAATTAGCTCGAAGGTTACTGGAGTATGCTGTAAGGAAAATTGTTTATTCCGTTACATGTACACAGCAAAGTTAAACATTGTATGTAATTACTAGATCGCGCACTGTACTGAATGGCAAAGTCATAGGCGGGATGATGCATTACATTTTGCAAAAGAAGGACGGTCTGTTACCAGTATTTGCTAGTAAAGGAAAGTTTAATTTCGCGTTCTGTAAAGAATAGTTCGTACTTAATTTATCAATTAATGTTACATATATTGTTGAAAAGTGCTATGCTCCTTGGGAAGATGCGCGCTGAGACTGCGCACTTATACCACTACTTACCTCAAAACGTGTGCATTAACTTTAAATTCGGACATAGTTCCAGCTGAAGTTTCTTAATACATTTAAAGTTATGCATTTTTACTACAGCACATAAGAGCATTAAATGCTTAACTTAAATCTAAAGAAATATTCATACAATGCCTTGCACTTTACCAATGAAAATAAACATCTCAAGCCGTATTGCAGATGCGCCAAATTATTGGCGATCAGCAAACCGTGGACCATGTGACATATTTCGGAACGCTTTTAGCCGCGCCCGGTGACGTAATGTTTATTTGGCTTTACGCCAGGACTGTCCCTGGTGCCTATGTGAACACAGTGGGTGTTAAAAACTCATCTAATAGAAGGAGCGATGTTGCTTGAACACGGCAGAAAGAGTAAATGTGAGTGGAAGACAGGGAACGATACTGCACTTGGTCAATCGATCCGTGGTCTAGTGGTAGGTAACCAGTCATACTTGTGCTTCCTAGATCCAAGATTGTATGCTCAATCCCGGCCAGGGTCCGTAGATTTTCCTGTGCGTTAAAAAAATCCTCTGGCTTCCTTCGGAAGAGAAGTAAAGCCGTGGGTCCCGTGTCGTAGAACCTCGACCTCTGAACAAAATTTATCGGCCTTTTCGAGCCCTGAATTGAATAGGACACTAATGACCTGAGATATTAAGGGGCGTCCATAAAGAAATCACATAAATAAAAAGCTGAGCAAGTCAAGTGCAGTCTTACGGGATTTGCCTTATAAGTTGTTACAAAAACTAGGAAAGAAACAAACTTTTATTGCTTTTCATAATATTCACCTTTAAGATTTATACACTTTTGCAATCAATTCTAGAAACATTTTTTCTCCACTCTGAAGTTGGTATTTCTAAAACATGGGTTTAAAGTCTTCTTGAGATGATGAAAATCGCTGTCCACGCATTTTTTATTTGACATTCGGAAACAAAAAGGAATCGTTAGACGATAAATCAGTGAATAGGACCATAATACATTAATTCCATGTTTTCCTCCTTCAAATAATCAATTGTTTATCGTGCTGTGTGAGAGCTGGCATTGTCATAATGAAAAATGAGGCTGTTTTTGCTGATTTCATTGATGATTTTTGGCAAACAGATTGTTGTATACCATTCAGCATTAACTGTTCTTCGATCCTCTAAAGGAATGGTTGCGACGTGTTCAGTACAACTGAAGAAACAAACGATCATTTTCTTAGAAGTGCTTCGTGAACGAACAATTTTTGTGGGATTTGGTTCATCTTGGAACACCCAAACAGTGGATTGTTGCTTAGTTTCCGGTTCATACGAATATATCCAAGTTTCGTCACCTGTTACGATATTGTATACGGATTTTGTAGTTTCTCGGTGGAATTTTTGAGAATTTCGTAACACCTATTAAAACGATTTTTTCCCCCGGTCAAATTATGCGGAATCCGCCAGGAACAGATCTTTATCACAGTTAAATGTTCATGTAAAATCGAATGTGCTGCAGTCTTCGATATGCTTAAGGATGCCTCTATCTTACTGTAAGCCACGTGTCGATCTTCTTCAATCATGTTGCGCACAAAGTCGATGTTTTTGGAAGTACTACTGGTTTTGGTCCACCTTCACGAAATTCATCATTGACGGGAGCACTACTTAGTCAATTTCAAAGTTGCAACTGTTTTTTTTTCTTCTTCTTCACAATAATAAATGCCAATTGTTTAGAAAATGGTAACGACATACCTCAATAGCGCCGTCTAGTGTTCGTTTGAAACAGCTTAAAAGGTTGTTTCAAACGTACTAAAAGTTTCTATAACTGACTAAAGTATTCCAGCTTTTACCTTTTATTGCTTCTCAAAATATTCTTCCTTTAACCTCACACACTTATCCATTATATTCAGCAGTAATTATGTTGAAGTAAAGTTGCACAATTCGGGCACATGCTGCCCCCAGCCGCCGCTTGCTTTCCTATACCATATTATCCGTTGGTAATCGGCTATTTCGCCTCCACGCACTAATTTTGGGCAAACTCAATCTTACAGCCTTAATGGACGGTTTGCCCCTGTCAGTATCTGTTACAACAAAACACATTTGACTGACCTCGACTAAATTTGAAGTATTTTCTTGCTCTAATAAACGCGTATTTGCTTCTGCCAACAAGATTATGACAATTATTTTGTATCGTAAATCGTTAAGTAAGTTACAAATGCATGTATAGAACTTTGAAATGCAGCAGCATAAAATTCTTGGAGTTGATGTCGCAACCAGGAAGTGACCTCCTTTCTGCAGTTTCATCGTCGGGAAAATGTTCACCCGAAAGAGAGCATTCGCTGGGAGCAAGATCGAGAGTAGGCGGAGGAGGCTCGAGGACTTCGCACTTGAAATTTCGCAGCGTCTTGTTTATCCTGTTGGCAGTATGAGGACGCGCGTTGTCATGCAAGAGTAACACTCCTTTGGTGAGGATTCCTGGTCGCTCCAATTGAATGGATTTACAAATTTTCCTGGGAATGTTACAGTAGAAGTCGGCATATACGGTTTGTCTTTGAGGCTGGAATGATATGGGCAGTACGCCTTTGTAATCGCAGAAGACTGCAAACATCACTTTCCCGGTGGATGGTATCACTTTGGAAGTTTTCACTGCATTGACGCACACTTTGTATCAAGTTGGTAAAGGTGACTCCAATTTAATAATATTCTTTGATTACATACTTTTTTACACAGAAGGAAGCGCTGCTTAGAGGGTTATACACTCACTGAGAGGCGCCGCCATCTTGCAACTGCTGTTTCGCTATTGTAAACACTGTCGTGCGTCACCGACTACAGCCGTACTAATTCTGCTATCTATTAGCAATAGACTTAAATTATCTATTTGTAACTTACTTAATGCCTTACTCGTAATTTATCCCCAAAAATAACTGAATCTCGACTTAAAGTAGTTTTATTCCCTTTTCAGTTTAGTGTTTAACGCCCGTTTATGCAATCATTAGAGATATCATGTCGATATTCTGTCACTGGTCTATATGGCTAAAGTTATCTTGGAAATTGAATTGCTCATATTATCGTGTATAACTTTGTAGGAATGAATGGCATGTATATCTTAGCAACCGATGCTCTTTGTGAAGTTGGTTCGTGCTTTCTGCTCTACTTCTACACGAACGCTCGCTCTTTCATTCATTTTCTCTCAAAGTAAACTGGCTCGCTCGCTCGTTCGTTCATTCATCTTCCCTCCCTTTGCTTCAGGCTTACAACTAAAATAAAACATGTATTGCAAAAGCACGCTCTCGTCTTCGAACTCATAACACAAAAGTCGACGGAACAAACAAGTGTTGGAAAAAAAATAAAACTAACACTCGCGGTATTTCCTGTTTTCGCATTTCTTTATCTTCTGGCAAACGCAGCAGATATCGGTAAACTGGTGGGGAGAGATGATGTCACAGCAAGAAACGCTTGCGATGTGCCACATAGGCGCCGCAGTGATTATTAATCCATAAACATCTTTACAATGAAAGTAGGAGCACGCCAAGAACCTATTCCACAATACAGAGGTTCCCAAACTATAGGGTAATGTTATTCTTAAAGTATAGATATTGACAGTTTGTTCCAGATGGCGTTGAAAATGTGGACCAAACAGAAACGCGCACGTTTACCTAGCAACAGCTTCATTTTTCCGGAGTATCAAAGTAATGCCTTACATAACAAATTCAGTGAAAAATAACTTCCTGCTTGTTATCTAAAACATAAACATAGAATTAGAAATACAAATGTCATCTATATATCATGACTTGTAAGTGAAATACAAAATATTCTCTTTGATTCAGTAATTGAAATTAACAAGTTATGTTCCCATTATTAGTTATTCGTTTTATATACGTAATTTAAGTCTGGCCTAGGTTCAAGTCAAATGGCCGACTAACCTGACAGTTTTCCGGTTTTTTATATTTTTTTCCTAATTCTTTTTAAGCAAGGGCAAATGCCGCGTACATCACCTTCGTTCCATTTATCTGCTGTGACAGATGACTGACCCGGTATCGGTGTGCAAGCCCCAGAAAAAAAAACTGGAGTAAATATAGTATAGACTATAATTCTTACAATACTAGGGATGTTCTCAACCTTACTCAGAGATGTCGTGAAGATGGCCAAATCACTTTCGTCCTTCGTTAAGTATCATTTTAGCTCGCTGTAAGGCTGCAAACGGCTTAAGTGTAGTCACTTGTTTGTGACGATCGTGTAAACAAACTATTGATAACATTTTTTACAAAATGGATAAAAACTGAAATGAGAGCTGTGATAAAGTGCTCTGTTTGCGCTAATAGAAATACAAAAGTAGTTGGATTACACATTGAAGGATTCTCCCTTTCGTGTCTAACGGTTAAAAATTGCGCTCGGCCGTACACCCACCCACTCAAGATGATAAACGCCCAGGGCGTCCCACAACTGCTACGACCGACGAGATTGTAACAAAAATTCACAATGCCGTAATCAATGATCGCCGAATGAAGTTGCCAGGTGCCGCGTTTGTTAACAAAGGACCAAAAATACATTCACATAAGCATTTCACAGTCACAGATGTGTTTAAAAGCAATTCCGACGTTTCGTAACAGTACATAAAACATGGACATCACTACGCCACAGACGAACGAGCAGTTCAAACAGTGGATGACAACAAATGAGAGTTGTTCTATCTGCAGGAAAGTTATGGCTACGGTATTTTGGAATTCTGATGGTGTGGTAACCGAGTGTACCTCCAGAAGGGCAGATCGGTCCTGGTGGTGTAGTGGTAACCATACTTGCCTTCTAAACCCAAGGTCGCGGGTTCAAACCCGGCCAGGACCGATTTTTTCGGGGCGTAAAAATGGTAAGTATGGCTTCCTTCGGAAGGGAAGTAAAGCCGTGGGTCCCGTGTCGTACATTTACGGCACGATAAAGAACCTCAAGCCTGAAAGAAGAGGCCTCTGAGCAAAATTTGTCGGCCGTTTCACGCCCTGAATAGAGAACGCTGATGACCTGAGATGTTAAAGAGCGTCCGTAAATAAACAAATCAAAAAAAAATCAGAAGGGCAGTACCATCACCGGGCAATATTACCTTCTGTGCTGGACATCCACGCATTGCGAAAATTGTCTATCATCGCGATAATGCGCCTTCACACACGTCTTGGATTGTTGCTGCAAAACTGCAAGACCGCTTTCAATGCTTTCACATCCGCCGGATTTGACTTTCAGCGATTTCTTTATGTAATCACATCAAGTGATGAAGTTGAAGCCGATACAAACACCTGTTTTTCACAGCTGGACAATTATTTTACTGTTGGTATTAAAAAGTTGGAAAGTCGTTAGACTCAAGGTATTGATTTACAAGGTAGCTATATATATTTAAAATGTAAAGAAATAAAAATATAGGTACATAGAATATACCTATATTTTTATTTCTTTACATTTTAAATTTTGAAAAATACAGAAGCATAAATTTTAAATACATACTGGGTACAAATTCTTGATTTTAGAAACACACGTAGACACCCAGTGGTATTAAAAAGTGGAAAACGTGCATAAAAGAAGTAAGATGCGAGCTTGTGAGTACCTCCTCTCACCCAAAACAAATGCATTGATAAACGTTCATGTGACTAAATTGGCTAAAGCTACACATATTACCGATTCGTCTCTCGCTAGGCATTTGATGACATTCGGGGTAAACGAGGAAAATGTGGCGAACTTTACCCTTGGTCAGTGGCGTTTGAAACACAAAAGTATTTCTCAAATGTCTGAAGTTTTATAGCTGGGGTTCGCAGCCACGTAGATGTCGGAATGTTCTACCTGCTCAGGGTACCTTATTTTCTTTTCGGGATTTTTTTTCCCCTCCATAGAAAACGTTGGGTCACGTACTGAGGTTTAAGCATGCTGTTCGATTATGGGTCCCTATCACTTGTTGCATGTTTAATGCTCGGTAACAGGTGGCTATGGCACCTGAAGGAATTTTGGCTGTAAAGCAGTGTCATATTTGGTATTTTTTAAAACTCTATTTCGGATTATCAATGTGAATGATCATACATTTAAATTATTTTAGTTTTTATTTTAAAATCCAAAAGCTGCATCTTTCATAGAAATGTTTGTGAAATTATACGTGGATTGGTTAAGAATCGTAGTAGCTATAGCTGTTTGTTTCAGAGCAGATATGTATATGGGAAAAGGTCAAATCCTTGGTAAAGAATGCAACGGAAATTCATACAGATATGGTAAACACACTAGGGGACGTTTTACGGCCGTGAAAGCTTCGAAGATAACCCACACAGCGAATGAAAAAAGCCTTCACATCAGAAAGTATCGATAAGGTGAACGGCTGAGGCGAAATTGCTGAAGCTCTGGGCATTTCAGGGAACGCGTATTTCACATTTTGAGGGAAAAAGTTGGGTGCCGCGACTGCAGACTCAGGATGTAAGGGCAAATAGTGAGCAATCAGAAACATGCATGCACACGTGAAACAAAACAGCTGTCTAAACAATGAAAGCATCACGATTCTCCACCGCCAAACAAGTGCATGTGTGTCAAATCGCCCGGGTCGGTTTTCTGGGTACTGCTGATGATTTTCCCACTGGAGCGTATTATGCTAACCTTTATTGAAGACAAAAATACGCGAGAAAAGGCCGAGTGTATCAACATAAAAGTGCGTCAAGACAATGTTTTGTCATTGTTATGGCGAAAATAATGAATATGGGGTACGATTTGCTGCTACATCTGCCATATTCCCCTGTTTCATACCTGAGACAATTCCTTGGTTGAAAGAAATTTTCTTCCGATGAAGAAATTAAATCACCAGTTGTGGCCTTTCGTGATGGGTTAAAGGCTATGGAGAACCGCTGGACAAAGTGCATTAGTGTCAAGGGAGCTATGCCGTCATTATGTAAAGTACTTTTATTCATAACGGAGAGTTTTGAAATGAAAAACTTGTATTTCAATTTCTCAACCCTGTACTGAATTACATTATTAGCTCTTTTTAAAACATCAAAAACAATCAACTATTTAGTACAGAAATAATTGCAGCAGGGGCTGATTGGTGGACATAATTGTGGGGAGGGGGCAAAAGTTTGTGCTAAGCTCTCTATCGGAGAAAAAATTGATTTCCTGTTCTGAAGAGAATGGTTTACATTAACATTTAAATTCCCCGTGTTCACTGAAAGTCTCGGCAATTTAGACAGACAAATCTGATTTCAAAGCACGAGACATTAAATTCGCTACCCTTTGCGTTAATAACCAAAGGGGACATTCAATGGGCTTATATTGTGATAACATTTGCTTCTTCACCAATCAGCATGTGTGCCGTTAATGACCCCTATGTGCTGAATTTTGCTATTAATGAAGTTCAATGAAAGTTTCTCCCCTTGCTTTCGGCATGAATATCTAATTTCACGTTACTTGTCAGGGCGTTTATTCAGAAGGGAACCCCCCCCCCCACACACACACACACACATTCGTAGCAGGCGCTCCTGTGAATGGGTGGGCTTCCTCAACTATTTCTAGCACTGATAAAGTTGTGGTCAGCATACGAACTTCCTCTGATACGCACGTTTCCTCATTCCTTTAGCAAACACTTGCTTGTTCACTATGTTCTGAGCCATTCTACTTTCTCGCCGTCGTCATTTTTCTTATCTCTCTCATCGTTCATTTCTTTATTTTTTCGCACGTTCACATGTAAGGTGGCATCGAACTCTGGACGTCTACCTGCAGCTTGTGTGGGCCGTGCGTTAGACTAAACAACTTGTCACGTCATCCTTCGTTATGCTAATTTGGTTTTGCACTCCGTTCTTTGTTAAACAAACGCTTTTGTTTCGTCGTCTGTTTTATCTGGGGCTTTTCCTCTAGGCTCAATCTAGAAAGTTAGTAAAAGCATAAAAAGTGCGAGATTACATATAATAAGAGGGGTAAGAAAAATTACTTAGTGTCCCACCTAGTTATCTGCAGCAACATGCACATGCAGATCAATCAAATACCCAGTGTTATCGTCCAGTTATCTTCCCGCTCAAGGTCATGTTTCAAGCGCTGTCAGGTCATAGTTCGTGTTTTGCTTGACTTCGCGTTAACCGCTCTTAATTTGCAAGTGATTTTATTATTGTGTATATTATTAAATATAAAATTCCACAAAACCTTATACAGCAATGTGTGGACCATTTGCCGAGACACTGTGTTGTTATTTGTACATACATATATTGTGAGAAAACTTGTACCTGCGCGACAGAGTTCGTAATGAAAAATGTTTTCAAACAAAAACTTAATAACATTACAAAAACAATATGCATTCTCCAAACCTGTATCGCAGAAAGGGGACGTTTGAAGTGCTAATATTGGAACTTTATAGTACGGTAGTAATCGTAAATCGTGTGAATTTCTGTAATTGAATTTTGCTGAATAATGCTGACCCTAATTGTTATTTTATTCTATGAGGCTTGGTTTTGTTTGTTCGTAAAACAATTGGCACTGGAGCACAGAAAATTCGCCATTAATTCACCAGTTCCCTTGCATTATAAAAAAAATTTGTATGCGAGGTTGGAAAAAATATGAGACATACGAGGGGCGTTGTATATTGATTTACACTTTTTATATTTTTTACTTTTTAAATGTTATTTATTCCATTTTTTAAACACTCAGAACTTCTATGCCTCGGCAGATATATCTACTTTCTCAATATAAGCTCCATTAAGCTGTACACACTTGCGCCATTAATGTGGCTACTTCTCTAGGGCCTCCTAGAAACCACTTTTTCGGAGTATGTCGCACCCATGTCCGGACAGCTATAAGTCCATGTAGTTTTCTTCAAAGCCTCGAATACGTGGCAATCAGAGAAGAAGAATAAGATGGATGTAGCAATACCTGGAACCCCATCTCAGTGATGGCAGTCTTGGTTTCCCTAGCTCGTGTGGGGACGCGCATTGTCATATTGCAGGAGCACACCTTTCGCCGTTCTTTTGAAATTCACGTTCAAATTCTGAGGGGTCGCCACATATGCCGTGCTGCTAATGATGATCTTTGGTTTTACATCAATGTCCCAAAAGACTTGTGGCCATTTGCCTACCGAGGGCGCCGTCGGTAAATTCTTCGGCGGGGCTGCGTTTAAGTTTCCACTGCACTGATTGAGCTCCTGCTAATGGCAATGGAAGGAAGCCTCTTCGCCCGACAGAATTTAGAACCGTGGCTGTGGCACTAAGGGCGATCACTGCTCAGTACACCTTCAGCGTCTGATAGCGGAGTATGGTGAGGCATACTTACAAGTGATGAGACTTGGTTGGCTTCGCTATTACAAAGAGTGGTTAATGGGGGAGTGTACGTCCTGCTCACCATGACAATGCACGTCCTCGCGTTTGCAACATTGTTGCTCAACGCTTGGCCAGAAAAAGAATGTGCCCCATCCTCCATACTGTCCGGACTAGCTCCGCGACTTTCTCTGTTCGAAAACGAAATGCTGAGCCAGCGTTTTGGTTTATCGACTGTTATGAAGAAGGCGGAGGTGGTTCTGAAGATAATGAAAAATAATTTTGTTTTCTGCACGTTTTGCAGGACTGACAAACATGTTGGACCATGTGCATACAACTTGAGCCTGCCTATAACCCCACCCCGCACATTGTGGCTGTTCAGAGCTGCCAAGACATACCGGAAGACCTGATGGTACGATTCTTAGTACTCAGATCAGCAAAATGTGCAACAATAGGCGAGAGGCACGTGTGCTGAACCTGCACATACTTCATGTCGATCTTGGTGGGAGCCAAGGACATGTCGTGCCACAAATATCTCATTCTTAATTGCTTTCACAACTTAAATACCTTCCAATTTGTGAATGTCGAACAGCGCCATGCAAGTTGGCAGCAAACCTCCATTAAATATCTCGCTGTCGCGTGCCCCTGCCCGCTAAAGTTGTTCAATGAGTTACTAATTTAACGATATAAACAAACAAATAAATGCCGGTTACCTTTTTATTGGAGTATATTCTTTCACAGTTGTAATAGTCATAATATTACTCGTTTATTTTAATTCCTGAATGGGGGAAATAATGCATCATTTGACTTACATAGTTAATATATCGGGCTTAATAGCACTGAATTCTGATTTTACGTTTTTTTAACTCTCTCTAAGCTCATTTTTTTAGATAAAAGAGTGTTTGTCAAGGCAACTTTCATGGCGTTCTTTGCTAATCCGGAAAAATATGAAAGCAAACGAAAAATACTTTTGGGACTCTGCTCTATTATAATTAACACTTTTCCAAGTGGATGCAGGAGTTTAAAACGGCGTTGCCAGAGTTTGGGAGACCACTTTTAATTTTGCTAAAGTAATACATAAAAAGTATCTACAAAATGTGGGGGCAGTTACCGACATCTGGTCTAAAAAATGATCAGAACCTAAAAAAAAAGTTTAGCACATTTTATAGCATTTCAATTAATTTTTTCTACCCATTCGTGTTAAATGATAAAACATGGTCCTCGCGAGACGGCATCGTCAACTTGCACAACCTGCATGCGTAGAGGGAAGAAAATCCGAAAACGCAAGCGGTTCACAGTAGTCAACACTAGTACATGAACTAGAGGAGGCGGAACTAATCGCACACATCCACAAGTCTCAGTTCAGTTCGTATACGTCAATCTCTGTGCCGCCAATGTACCCTTTGTTGTCGAAACCCTTTTGCAGTTAATGCTCTTGCTTGATTGGTGAAGATTTCTTGATAAAATGTGGAACGCGCTATATTCGAAGCGATGTCATACTTTGACGCCGCAGTGTCCAAGCCAGACATTGGTCCCCTCTTGAAAAGTTCTGCAAAACACGCTATGAAAAAACCCAAATTGTACACCCTAAATTTTCCGAAATTACTCGCATGCGGGAAGCAGAATTGTTTCCAAATTCTACCGTGCGACCAATTTTGTTTTTCCCTGGAGTGTTTTACCTATGAAGGGCTTGCTAGCCGGTTACTCTGCTGGCCGGGGCCCGCTGATTAGCGGGAGGGTAAAACAATAAAACAAACCAACCGTACAATAACATAAACCAATTTAAGAGGTTCATTATTTACCAAATTATCAAATGAGGGTTTGAAACTGCCCACCTTTATTCTCCATACATTTTTGGCATTTCACTCACTATAGTTAGTTTCGAGAAATTCGGATAATTTCGTGACTGATATTATCTTTGAGTTCTTGTATAGTGTGCGAGTTCATTTTGTGCATGACATTTTTAATTTTCTGAGAAAAGGGGTTAGTATGGTACTCACACAAGTGTCAGAATCAACTATATGTTCCTATTATTCTTTAACTACTGAGTTAGCACAATGAAAGACACGCTGTAGCGTTGTAAACACACGAGGTATGGTATACTTTATGTATATTGTCGAATTAGGAAACGCAAAATACAACACAGCTGCACTACGACTGTGTCACAAGATCAGCAAGCAAGCAAGCAAGCTCACTCATAGGAAATACCCTGCTTAGCACTGATCGCACGGTATTTGGCAGAGATTATAAACACAGCAGAGTGCATACGTAAAGTAGAAACAGAAAACATGAACTTACCCAGAGGTCGTCAATGGAGATGCTATAATCGGTGTACATGACTAGTAGGTCTGCGGAAAGCGGTCGAGGTTCCCTTAACTTGGAGCTGAGGAGGAGGCAGGCAGTGCCCAAAAGTTGAAGTTGGTTCTTCCTGATGGGGCATACGCTCAGGAACCTGTCCACATAGTTCATTGCCAGTAGGAAAACCTCCTCTTGACACTTCCTTTCCTCACACAGCTGAAACCAGAGATCGTGCATTTAACTCGCTGATCAGAATAAAAACTGTACAACAAAAAGAAACAAAACTTCTGCGTCTCATCACTAACATATGACCTCTCGAGCCCCCGATTTAACGTCCTGCGATTTTTATCTCTGGGTTTATTAAAGGAAAAAGTGTACAAGTCAAATCCATACACTTTAAATTAATTGAAAAATAACATTCGTGAAGAATTTCTCAGAGGGTAATGACTTATTTTATTAACCGATGCCCGAGATGTAGAAAAATGAAGAGGGGCAGTTCTAGCATCTTCTTGCTTGATAATGGGGGGGAATATACCTTCATAGTGTTAGTAATAACTTACGTGACAATCTTAGCTGACTCCCGTTCACCGCGGTACCAGCTTGAACAGACTACCGGCCATTAGCACGAGGAGCGATCTCGCAAGTAAATGTTAAGTAGTTTTTTAATTTGCCTCTTTCGGTGGGAATAGTTAACAATTCGCCTTTGTTGATAATTGGAAATGTTAATTTACTTGTTCTCTCGTCGCTAATGGCATCTTTTAATCTTGCGGGGGTTTGTCGTGAAACAGGTTACGTTTTTCTACCCGGTATCGGCTGTTTTGTGAATGGACTTTACCCACGGAATGGATAATCAATATTTTTATTGTTTTATACAAAGTTTTGTCTTCATTGTGCCTTTTGAATTATCTCGATGTCTGTCTTAGAGGTATGTTATTTATTAAAATATTGTAGCCAGCTTATAATGAAGGAAATATGTAATGTAAAGTACTGCAGTTTTTAGGTTCTGGTGTTGGCTCAAATATTATTGATGCAGTGCAGCGAATAGATGAAGAGAAGCTCAGGAGTGCAAAATAAGCAAAACAGTTCAAAAGGGGTGCCAAAAGGAAATTAGAACTGGAAAATGAACAGGATTCTCATAACACCAAGCCATGTTGCAGATAATACACTGTCACACAACTGCATGAATAGAGTTAAACATGTACCGACTTCCCCTGCTGTGCCTGAGAAGGAGAAATCAGCCAGTAGTACGAGTTTTCAACGTTACTCGCCAGATTAGTAGTGAGCGGTGTTACGGCATGAAAAAAGGGTCACGTTGCAATATCAACAGATATTATCATTTCAGATCGCATTACGGAAGTCTTGGCTAAAATCAGTTCTGGATTCCAATTGGTCCGCTCTTGGCTGGTGTAATCTTTAGATGTAGGAATAACTGTCAACGAGAACATGGACAATCTTGAAGGAACGTTGTGTTCTGCCAAGCGACTTTGTTGCATGATTTTGGTCAAATTGTCGCTCTAATGAATTGCTTGTGCGGACTGTAAAAATCTTATCGGACTGTGAGCAAGCTAAGGTCTAAGATGAAGAGGTCATCCGTTTACATACACAGATAATCGGGTATTAATACATGCAAGTCTCAGCTGATAATGTGGCACTTCGCAGAGTCGATTCCTCGTTGAAGGTGATTTAATGTTAAATTCTTATATTTCAAGACTTTTGTGAATGATAGTTTAGCCTTCTTTGTTGTCAATAATTTTACATTTTTAATGAGTAGTTGATTTGTTTTGTTTACGAACGCTCTTTAACATCTCAGATCATCAGCGTTCCATTCAATTCGGGGCGTGAAACGGCCGATAAATTTTTCTCAGAGGCCTCATCTTTCAGGATTTTACGTGCCGAAAATTTACTACACGGGACCCACAGCTTTACTTCCCTTCCTAAGGAAGCCATACTTAGGATTTTTACGCCCGAAAAAAGCCATCTGTTCTATCCGATTTTGAACCGCTATCTTGGGTCTACGAAGCAAGTATGGTTACCGATATACGACCAGGATCCACAATTGAGTACATACACCTTCAGGGGTCAGAGAAAAAAATATATATAAAATTATGCATACTAATTTGAGACAAAACTTTAGCTGCATGTCCAAGGAAAAAAAATTAGGGAACACTGGGAGAGTTGTTGACCAAAACCGGTCAAAAAATGGAAAATCTTTTTTAATTGAATCTTTTTAGGTTGCAATAGTTCTTGAACTTTTGGGCGTCCACAGAGAGCCAACATTTGCATGTTTGTAGAGCTCCACGTGTAGTTTTAAATCAGTTTCCCAGCGTTTTTCTCAAAAGTTTCTTTTCACACATTAAAAATGTACCACGCGACACAGATTTTGTTTAAATTTAATTAACATTTTCCCTTATGAGCAAGTACCCATTGTAATATTCCATAGGATAAAATACATGCTAACGCCAATAATAACTTCAAAAAAAATATTTTCTGTGAAAAAATTCATTTTTAAGATTAAAATTTCTTCTAGATTTAAAAATTATTACAGTTCATAGTTCCAATTGTAAAAATGCAAACCAATCAATATTCTCATCAAAAGCCGCGTGGGACTTTATGATTATCCGACATATTTACATAATAAAAGTTATTAAATAATTTGTAGCTCGCGCAGTATTCATCCAATTTTAATGAAATTTGGTACACAATAATAATTATGCAATCATAGTAAAAGGGCCCGAAAAATTCATACAAAAAGGACCTTTGAAAATTCACTCCCAGTGTTCCTTCATATCTACAAAATTGATTAATTGTATAATGCGTTCTCGGTCACTTCTATCCCGACATAAACAAATATAAATGTATCACTGCGTGGTACATGGCTCTTGGTTAAGCACAGTTATCCGCTAATACAACGTATTTGATTGTTAGCTCTGCTTACTATTTACAAACCTCATTAATAACAATTTTTCACGATAACCTTGTTAAAAGTACAATATCGCATGAAAAAACGTGAATTTATCGCTGATCAAAACATTACAAGTGTTGCTGAAAGATGCAAATAACGTTACATCAATGCAAAGTTTGTCTTTCATTCTCCCAAAAGTGTATTTTTTGAAAACCGTTTTCATCCTAACTTACATAATATGTGTGTATGAAAAAAATTACGTTTAATAAAATTCCAATACATATAACACTTCGCAACTAATGAGATTCAGTTGTTCTTTTAGGCGTTGAGTATCTAATAAAAATATTAAATATCTAGAGAAATTTTGCAAATGCTTTTATTTATGGTGGCTGCATTAGCGGCACGTTAGTCACCGACTATAAGATGGCAGTCTCCTCGGAGACATACACAAGCGAGGATTCATTTTTTTTTATGGTGAAGGCGAGAAACCAGCAGATATATATCGAAGAATGAAGAAGTAATATAGAGATTCCTGTGTGTCACTTCAGCAGGTCAATGTGGCACAGAAAGTGCAGCTCGCATACTGCGACTACGTCAGACACTATCGCTGCAGGTGATCGTTGAGATGGCTCCGGGCAACACATTCTGCAGTACCGCGAATCCCTGGATGTTTGTGGAGCACTGTTGCGACGTCATGAAGATTTTCTATTGTCACTGTGGTGTATGCTGGGTCCAGTACTTCCAGTTAGCGACCTAGCAAGTCAGCAAAGAATGACGGCATTCATCATCACCAAAACCAAAAAAGTTCTCTACAGCTATGTCAACGGTCAAGCGATACTCGCGCTCTTCTGGGACTGTTAAAAGAACTAATCATGTGACGTTACTAGTCCAGAGGACGCAATGTTAACGAGTCTTATGGTGATCTGCTTGAACCATTTAAAACCTGCAATCAGATCGAAACGTCGAGGTTTGCTCTCAACTGGTGTACAGTTACAGCAAGCTGGTGCACGGCACTAAAAATGGCACATCTTCATTTAGAGTGTATATCACATCGAACCTGGCACCTGATTATCTTGTCTTTGGAAAGATGTGGCAAGATCCGCACTGACGACGAAGTGGAAGACGCGGTGCATGGATGATTACGTGGAAACCAAGCGGGCGAAATGTGCTGGGAACTAAATTGAAAAATGAGTAGTTTTTTTCAATCGCAATGTATAAAAATATTCCAGTTACTTTCTAACTCATTCGTACTTTGGTATTTATGAATGAAGCATTTGCAATCCGATATCGCAAGTCAACGGATGTTTACTGTGAACGAGGTTCAGTATTGAGGACTTGGCGTGGATCCGTGTCTTCTAGCAGGGCGCATCCTCATCATTTACCACATGTTCTTTCCACGGCCTCTGAAAGGTATAGCTTTTATTGATTGATATGAGAAGGGAGGAAGCCAACGGCCAAAAACAATTACCGTTCACAATATACATTTAATGTTCGTTCTATCATGAACAGAAAATATTTTCATTTTAAAGCATTTACGTTAAAACACAAATTCGTAAACTAATTATATTCGGTTTTGAAAAATAAATGGCACATTAATGTATGTTCTATAGTGAAAATTTAAAAAGAAAATGTTCATTTCATTTAAAAATAATTATTAATTTCTCATTTATATTACACATAAGGATTACATGTTAATTATTTATGTTAGCATAAATACCCGAATAAGTAATTGGAAGCTTTATACTGAACACTATTTTACATGCAAAAATATAATTGACGCATAAGTAATTTTTGTAGTTCTTGCTGCTTTTCCAAAAGCAAGTAGCTATTGCGGTTGTATCCATGAAACTATTCTTAAAAAATTTCTTCAAATCTTCATCGATCCTACACACTAGGCACCGAAAATAACAATGAAAAAGTCATATACATATATACGCTCTAGCGGGAGTAATGTTTGTTTCTTATCACGAAACTCCGCTGATAACCATCAATCAACAAACGATTCGTCGAGCTCGTTAACCAGCAAAATTGGACATTGGGGATTGGTGTTAATCTAAAACGAAAATGTTTTACAAATCTCCCTAGCAATCCCTCCCCTAAACGAAACTCGGTATATTTCTGTAAAATAAAAGTTTCCGAAAAAAGCGCTTTTGCGCTTTTCTCTATATTGTTTTAAATTAAAACGAGAAATTAATTCAGCACATAAACTGTATTTATAACGAAACATATGTTTTGTTTAACAAACGCATCGTCGTGAAGATAGAAAATGTGATATGTGAGAATTATATTTATATGTAAGGGCGTTCTGTAATAACCTTCAGAAAACGTTTACGTTACGTGTTTTTACTATAACATTTTGAACACATTTCAAAGTCACTGAAAATCGATGTAACTTTCAATTGTATGATTGTGTATTTACTAAATACTTGTAATTTTTTTTAAATAGTAACATGTTTTTGTTTTTTATTGAGACATATGAACTTCTTAGATACGCAATGTAACTCGAAACTTTGTTATTTTTCGTATTTTAGTGAATGTAAAGATAACGTCAAGGGCTCAGTTCGTAAACGTGGTTACATTTAAAAATACTCGCACAGTATAGCGTTGTCTATCAGTAATTTAATTTCATTTAATTAATAGTATACCATTAATTTTTGTAGTTTAATCTCAATAATTATAATTCTAAAAATGTGGTTTCTCTTTAATGATACTTATAGATTGCAAGAAATTTAATTTGATTCCCTTAATACCACACAGTAAAGTCATAAATTATTTCATTTTATTAATTAAAAAGTCGATAATTTGCACCTTATATTCATTTTTAAAGTTATTCAACTAGACAAAGAATTTGCATAGTTTACGCAGCTCCTACGTAAAGGACTTTTCTTGCCTTAGAATGTACATCGTCACAGGATTCAAAGCACCGGTGATCTCGTATTTCAACTGGAGCAACACACATGGATCAGGTAAATCTTGAAGTCGTCCTTTCCACGACCTCGCATTAATCCGATGGTGGCGAATAATTGACGGTCAGGTGTGTGGTGACGTAACCCCAGCGTGAGAACGTCCACTGTGTGTATTAACATACTCGGTGTATCTCATTCTTCACAAATGTCCACGACGACCTTACCGACATTGACTGCGCTATCTCAGCCACGTCAAGATGAATCTGCCAAGCCACACTATTGGAAAGTAACAAACATTTGGTCCTCGTGTCATGCATATTTTGCTACTTCAGCCTCGTTAACGGCTGGCCGTTTGTGCATACGCTCCTAATAGGAGCCTCGTCGGTAACACAATGTTTTTGAGTGGTGTTTAACGGCTGTTTTTACTACTGAGGCACCACAGACGGTGGACACATGATACATGAGGTGATATGATACATTGGGAAAGAAATTTGTTAAGGAAAGAAACGTTTAAAGCGTTACCTCCCAGCATTTGCCATTTATGAGGATTGAGGAAAACCTGGAAAAAACCTCAGTCAGCGAAGGACGGTGGTGGGATTCGAACCCCATACCTCCCGCTCACGAGGCGCCTCGGCCACCCGTGGCGATCCTAGATGGATTGAGCAAGACACCGGGTTATTGTTGATTTATTTACGGACGCTCTTTAACATCTTAGGTCGTCAGCGTCCCATTCAATTCTGGGTATGACACGGCCGATATATTTTGCTCAGAGGCCTCTTTTTTCAGACTTGAGATTATGCCCAAAAAAAATCCATCGATCCTGCCCGGGACTGAACTCGCGATCTTGGGTTTAGAAGGCAAGTATGGTTACCACTACACCACCAGTGACTGCCAGCGCCCTAATTTGTTTCAATATAGAACACCTCAACGCAGGTGAAGTCTAATACTCAAGGGGTTGGAACCCTCAAACGGCCTCTTCCATACCAGACGCTGGAGCAGAAATATGTTTAACCCTCTCACTGGAACTATCGACTCTTTAACAGAACCATTGATATAAAATGCCAGCAAATATCCATTCCAGCATTCGCCTAATCGACCATCTTCCGCAAAAGAAGCTGCAACAATTCGCATCGCTTGTGCTCGTTCGCCCACATCTTATTACTTCTTTATTACTCCTGTTAACGAAGCTATTGCATTTGTACCCCCCAAAAAAAAAAAAAAAAAAAAAAATGGAAAATTTTCTTCAAATTTCCTACTTTCTAGGCAACAAAAATTACCAAAATAAATCGTGTGGGTGTGTGTGTCAGCGCTCAAACGCCGCAATTTTAGTTTTTTTTCTCAACGAAACTTTCCATATAACCATCAATTAAGAAACAATTTTTCGAGTTCGTTAACCAGGTGGGGGTTAACCTAAACCAAAACTTTAAAAATAACTGAACGTAGATACCATTGAAATAAAACAAAAATAGTTTCTGAAAATAAGCGAAATTAGACCATTGGAGTGGGGGTATAGCTGAGAAAAGAATGTTTGTTATCGCGGAGGACATCAATTAAGAAAGTCCGGGGGGAGTATTATGGTATTCGGAGGGGTTGTTATTATTAGCATTAATTGGATATTTTCGCCAAGTAATAAACTCGTCATGTGAACGAGTATGAGGGGGAATACACTGAATAATCGGATTTCTTTATATACAGCGGCCGTATTGCGGCTTCACTGTCAGACGGCAGCAGAAAAAGCGAATTCCAGATAATGCTGGAGTGATACGGAGCATGTACAAGTCTTAAACGCTACTCTATCAATAGTAAATAAATACAGGCGGGGAGAACACAAGTAAAACTTTAACTAGATGACAGCGCCAGTCCTGAATATTCTGCATATCGTACCTGGCAAATGTTTATTTCTCCTCTGCTAACTTAAATTCCCATTTTCTGCAAAATGCGCCAGAGCCTATAGACGTATTTCATTATTTCCCACAGAGCACCTCCGCACATTTATCCACCTATTCAAGCGAGGCTTGCGAATGAAAATGGTATAACTTTGGGGCTATATTATAAGATTATTGGGGGCATTTGCTTACGTTAGGTTAGCTGTTCCATGTTTCCTATCTACACTTGAGAGGTATCCGACACAGTCAATCTTTTCGCACTATTTAAACTGCGCATTTCGTGCTTTTGGCAACGACAGTGGCTTCACCACTGTAACTCCATTTTTCTTTCCTGCTACCGAAATATACGTCAAGTTTTGCAATCTTCTGTTCACTTTTCCATGCCATTGAGGGGATAGGGGTGTTTCATTTACCAAACAAAGCCGCCCTTACTTACAATTTACAACGTCATGGCAGACATTTGCTGTTGATGTTATGTATTCGCAAACCGCTGTGAGCGCAAAATTCAGCACAATTTCGTCAATGATGTTGGCTATTGTGCTTTAGTGTGACCAGAGCGACATCTTGTCAAATTAATAGAAGTGAATTAACATAAGGTGAACTGAGCTATACTTTTCAGCAGTTTTATTAATAAACTAATGCCCCTGAGTTTGGAAGTATAACACATACAATTAACAAGAAATGGTAGAAATAAACAAATGGACATTCAAAATAAAAATTTGCCTCTTCATTAAAAATTTAATAAAAATGCTAACCTTGAATGTAATTGTGGTAAGGTGAAAAATGTTAACTTTGAGAAAATTTCTATTTTTAAAAATTCTAACATATTTATGTATATCATTTCCTTTTAATGAAACAAAAAATCGTGATTGCTTCAAACGTAATTTCATACTGATAAGATTCAGTATACCAAATTAAAAACTAATTTTCGTAAGAGATTTTTTTAATAAATCCGTCAACCTGCTAAAATAGAAATTACTATTTTTTTAAAACAATGAAGCTTGTACATACATCTGAAATAAGTTTCTGGTTTATATAAACTTATTTATGTACCAGAATTATAAAGTCCTTAAGATTGGTCAAATTCATTAATAAAATGCCACATTATAACAGGTGCATAAAATTACCACAGTAACAAATACGTTATTGTTTTCATTGTTAAAATGCTGTCAGCAACAGAATAAAATGTTACGATAATATTCAATAATTTATATATTACTTAAAACATAATCATTAATTTTCATTACATAATTAAAGAATTAATAACAAAATTAATAAGTGCATATTACTAAATTAAATAGAATTTGTTCTGAAATGTATGCCGACACCAAAATGTCTTAAAATATCCTTAATAATTTTAATGCTCATCCAATTTATTTTATAGGTATTAGTGACAGTTTTGTCTGCCTGGCTGTAAATCCATTTTCGCTACCATAATTATAGACAAACGAACAAATCTCCAGTGTTACTGTGATTTCGTAAGTAGGCACTGGTTTCAGAGTAGATAATTCATTAGAAAATAGACATTAATATTTATTATATTAATATCCTTTTTATAATCGTGGCATACAAAAAATTGGGTATGAAAATAGTTATTGCGTTCGTAAAATTCCTTCTCTCTCTCTCTCCTCATTGTGACTCTCAAGACGCCTGTAGGTTGTGGGCTGAATACATAAGTGTAAGTCTGTAGGGATGAATGAAATTAATTAATTAATAATGGCGCAAATGAGCTCGGAGTCCTTAGCGCCGTAAAGTTATCTGGCATTCACCTTCTCAGGGTAAGAAAAAATCCGAAAAACCCATACCCAGATAGCTTGAAGTGACCGGTATAGGAACCCAGAACTTCCGGATGCTACCGCAAGATTCAAATCATTTACTTATGTGATAATACTGTTAACTCAGGCTGGCAAATCAGACTAAAGCCGGATTGATTTCTTCCGTACCAGATCAAATATTTACTATCATTGTGTTTATCTCGAATGTAATTGCCAGAATAATTTTACTTTCGGAGAATGGCAAGGATGTCCTTGTTCGCTTATACATTTATAAAATGAACTTAATCGAAATGCACCCATGCGTTCTTAATGGCTACTGCCTTTTGATACTGCCTGTACACTCGAGAGCGAACGCTTGAAATCATCACTTTTACCGTATAGCTGTTTTGTTGCTATAACCAATGTAAATGTTGTTAGGTTTGCTACATTGTATTTGTTAACGCTTTAATCGTGTATAATTTGCCGTCATGACGTTTTCAAATTTTTGGCGCGTTCTTTATTGCTATATATTTCTGGGGAAAGTCATGCACCTAAAGATGACACTCACTAATAATTTAGTTCGCTTGGCACGGGTGAAATTGAACGAATGTTTGTAAATTACATTGTTAAATATTCTGTAATTAAGATCTTTATAAAAAATCTCTGAATCGTCTGCTATTACATTGGCTCCGTTTTAGGCTTAACGTAAAATAAAAATGAAATGTTAATGTTCGTTTTAAGCAACAATTTATACGCAGTTTTACCAAATGTCGTGTTGCAGAACTATACAGCAATTAGTAACTATTTTTATCAAAAATGTGTACTTCACACGTATTCCAAAAATAATTTTTTCATATATAAGAATGTTATTTTAATGTGTTGCATTATATATAAGCTTTACATATTTTACTTTTAATACGAACTGATTAGGGAGATACAATCTTAAACTTATGCACAACTACAAGGTTGACACGTCAACAGTTTTCGTGGTTTGTTTCGCTTGAAAGAGCAAAATTTTGACGGGTGCCGGTAAAAATCTCCCGAAACCATACAGCTGCTTTTGGTATGTTTTCTAATTAGAATTTGTACACTGGCATGCTTCTTACTACATCTATAGCCAGGTTTTACACGCCAGTTAACCAATGCCAGCGCGCCGATTTCTAACAATACTTTCTCAAGTTCATAGTTTATTGCACCCGTTTGATATTCATGTTATTTCAGCAACATTTATCATTTTTGACGGTGGGTTTTGTTATGTAATGGACTCGCTTTAGGATGTAATGTTAACCCAATCGTGGGCCCCTACTTCTGCCGCCATGTTCGGTTTTGATCTACATTCTTACGCCTTTACTGTTGGAGATAGCCAAATTATAATCCTGTAATGTGTGCTGCGAGCGCCATTGTGAGAATACAGAAAATATTATGTCAACAATAAAACAACACATTCTGGCAGTATTTTTGCTGCAGGTCGGGGGAAATTTGAGGTGTAGCTAAAATAAAAAGTGGCATATATTTACTCCGTTCTTGGAATGCACCAATGTTAGCAGAATGGAATGAGTTTAGGATTAAAGAATACAGAGAGATTGCCAACAGAGCAGTTTCCATAAACGGCTTCCGTATACATTTTCTTTGCTGTTATCTATAACTTTCCTATGTAAATCATCCGATATGGAAACGATGCATGCCAGTAGAGCAACGCATAACAATCAAGACAGAAGCGTTTTAATGTTTGTTGCCAGCATTAGCCGATACGTTGATCAATGAAAGCTACTGTTTGTGTCTGTCTGTAGTTAATGCTGATTGTTTGGAACGGGGCTGGCATGGGTAATTAAAAACACAAAAACGAGGGAAATAATTATTACACGAAATTAAATAAGGGGTCACAAAACGGCGATGAAGATGTCTTAACAATGAAATGAACGTACCTCTAACATCCACTCAGCTACGATCTTCCTCATGTGGGGCGTCAGGTCTTTCTGCACACACTGGAAATATGAACTTGAGGGGCTGTATCGCTCCTCCATGTTCAGCAGGTTCTGTAAGACACGTTCATCGTTCAAAAGATTTGGGTCCGCAATAGCACGACACTCGCACTCTGTTTCATAGCACTGCAGATCCATTATTTGTCCGCACCTGGCAATCTACCAGGCCAGAATGAACTTCTCAACAGCCTGGCACCACCTCGACCCTCCCTGCCGCTCTCAACAGATCACGACCAATGGGAACTCTCACTATGAATGAGTCCGTAGAGAGGGGATGGCATGTCGGAGGAGGAGGAGGAGAAGGAGAAGGAGAATTCAACAAGGAGAATTTTTTTCGTAGTTTTGTTTTCATCCAGCGCCCCCACCCCACGCTGCAACCAGCGGCGGTCTTGTTTTGCTTTACAGTTGCCAGAGCAGAGGTGCCAGAGAGATGCAGGTAAACATTGGCGACCAGTGATCTGTAACCGAGAGGGTGGGTAGTCGCATTCGGGAGGTCCAGGGTTCGAATCCCTTGGGGCCAGCCATCCTGACTGGATTTATTCATGGTTTTCGCTGGTCGCTTAGGTAGATCTTTCCTATCCACTTATGTACCAATCTCCTATTTCATTTCATTCGTTCTGTGAAGGGTCGAGAGTGCCAGGCAAGGTGGACTGGAGCGACAATGGCTTACGCCTTGAAAACATTCCTGCCCCAGCATCTAATATAGAAGGGTCTCGAACGCCGGTAATCTTTCAATAAATATATGGCACTCATTGCATGATGAATGAGGAAACAGGTAGAAAGTGGAACAGGAAATTGAAAACAGGCGGGAAATTTCTCGAAAATGTGCGAAAGGAACTGTTTGTGGTGTCGTCTAGTCTTCTACTGTTCAGTTAATTCTTTGTAGTATCTTACGCAATGAGAGCGATTACTGCAGTAGCGACAGCATGCGGCTACTCGTTAGTGAGGGGAGCCAGCCCGCAAAGATTTCCTCCGAGATGGGTTAGTCTTTCTGCCTTCTCTTGGGCCAGCAGGAAGACGACCCATGGCGAGCGCTCGGTATTCTCTCTTTTCTTAGGAACCAGACATTGAGCAATTACTGACACCACGCAGCATAACTGACTAGGAACTTTTTCGCCCTTTGTTTGCACTTGGGTGGTTTCCTCACTGTTTGTCTGTGCAAAGTTCACTTTACAGTGTTAACTGTTAAGTTACAAAAAGCGTATTTGTTTTGTGACAATTAATAAAGTGGCGTTTTATTGAAGACTCCATTTTCACGACTAAGTTTAACTGTTAAGTGAAGTGAAACGATTTGGACCTCATCAACTGAAAGCTGTAGGAGCTTACTAGGCAAGGTGGCGCAAAATTAAGTTTTTTTTTTTTTTTATTGAAAAAACAATTTGGCCGACAGCGTGTAAAGTGAGAAACATCTTGTCTACAGGAATGAGAATAGAAAAGAAATAGAAAGGACAAATTTCGTTTCCGTGCAGGCCTAAGAGATTGCATGCAGTCACAATTTGTGATATATCAATGGGGGGAGGGGGTAAAACTGCAGAAGGCGCTTAAGGCGGACTTTAACAGCTGAATTAGAAGCGATACATATAAACCAGAAGTACGGTAGCGCTGCAGTTATGACAGAATCTTGATAAGAGACCTTCCCGCACGCCATTGGGGTGTCATGCAGTTATGTCATGGCACCCTTTTACAGAGGCCGCGAGCCGCCACTGGTTCAGTTCATAACAAATTACACGAGCAAGCATTTAATTGGACAATGCCAGAGACTATTTTTGTTTCGAATGGGTAGACGGCATACTTCAGCTATAAGCATGATGTAATTGTTCACGAGAAAATTGTGTAATTCCGGACAATGATGAGGACCTAGAAAACACGCGAATAAGGGCAAAGCGTAAGGTTAGCAGGCAGCGTGGAACTTGGGACATGCTCTTCACGAATTTCTGTGATTTGCTCCATCAACTACCACCTGAGTGAGCTGTATGAGCCACCCACAGTGTGTTCTCAGCAACAATAGTGATCACCTCCCCTATTAGCTCTGGGGGTGCTGTATACCCAAACTCTTTGGAGAGGATGATCTATCTGCAACCCCGTCAATGTTCGTGCCTCATCGCTTCTGACCCACCAGTGTCGCCTAACCTCATCCCTTCCTTTTGGAAATGGGTCCTCTCTGGTTATGAAGTCTAAAATATAAGAGTAGCGTAATAACCAAGTTTCACTGCATTTCCACTGTTGTGAAAAGCGGGGTACAACAAATAGGAATACTGTTGAAAGTTTACTTTACTTAAAACTATTTATTAAAATGACGAACCGAAACTATTTTTCATGTGAATCTAAAAAGAAGAAAAAGTGACAAATACACAAATCTACTCTTGTCTTCCTTTATTTTCAGCATGCACTTGATCACATTTTCGCCGGTAAATCGCAAGCATTTGCTCTCTCAGTTAAAATGATGGTGAGAGGTGGCTTCTTTTGCTAACTGCAATGCAAGGTCTTTTTTTGATAGCCTAAAGGAGTTGTTCTGCATTGTAAGAGCTTGTTCTTCCATTTCATGACCTATCACTGTTTTTGGCACAATTTTTGTTTGACACCTGCTAACTTTTTTTTTTAATTTACAAATCTCTAATACATTACTCAATACATATGGTTCAGCTACATTCCAATATTTTTATTCCCTTAGAGAAAAACATTCTTTCGGACGGTGCATAATGCTCGTTTATAGCACGGCAAACCTCTTCATGTCTTCCTCCAAAGCCAATTTTGTGAGGTTAGGAAAGCAAAAAAAAAAAAAGTTACACGAGGCCAAATGTAAGAAACAAGGCGAGTGGTGAACTATTTGCAAGCCCAGCTCGCGCACTTTTGCCATGTGTGAGTAGGTGGGAGGACACTTTCGTCGCTTCTGCTTCATCTTACTATGAGAGACGATATCCTTGAGTGAAGGGAGAACAAAATGTTTCAAGTGTCCCGATGTTTGGGTTTAAAAAACTGAACTGCTTGTGTTTTATATACTCTCTCCAGTAATACATTGTCATGCAATACCTCTATTCGTTACGACAAAAGATAAGCAAGCGAAACATTCTGCATTTCTTCAGTAGATTCTAATGACAATTCTCAATTATTTATCATCTTGTTTGTTTGTTTCACGTGCTAAGAGTTTATACAGGAATTTCTTTTAAAAATCTACCTTTTTAAAATAATTTTAATTTAAAGAAAAGCACATTAAGGGAGTAGTTTAAAATCCGCCCACCCACGCCAATTTGAAATTTCAAATGTCACCCCCACCCTATGATATTTAAATTTTAAAAAAAGGATGCAACTGTTTTCTTTTCTGGGAACCTCAATTGTTGTGTAAATTTGGACAGGATAAAACAATGTAAACTATTGAGCAACGTGTTTTGGTAATAAATTATATCAAAATTATGGATACCCTACAACAATGTAAGCGGCTTAGTCATTTATTTAATTTATTGTTGACAGGAACTAGCTAGCACTTGCAAGCTCAAAGACAGACTAAGGTTACATCCATGGCGTTAAGAATAAACTCGTTAGCCCAGTGGGTGATGTAGTGCTAAAAAGTTGCAAGTCAAACTTTGGCAATTGTAAAAAAAATGAATACAGTATTTCTAATTTTTATTTGTTTATTTTTTTTTTCAACTAACACATTACATACTTTATGAGGATCACTAGATAAGTGTTGAGTTCTGGAACATGTCACACTCTAAGGAAACAATTGTTGAGTCATTGGTGTTGCAATGTTAGTGTGTTAATGAATTTTATGTGACTGGAAAGTGTGAACGTTCTTGTGAGTGCAACGGAGATTCAGAAAGAGCATTTTGTACGATAGTCTTGTGCCATTTCAAATGTAGTGGTTTTAATGAAACGCGGTCATTTGAGGGTTTGGGGAACTGTCTTCCTTCCCGTGCTACTGTGTTCCGCTAGTTTGCAGAGTTAAAAAGGGGGCGGCAATCTCTTCAAATGAACAGAAGAGTGGCAGATGCACAACATTAGTGACTGAGAATATCACCTCTGTGGAAACAATGATCATTGAAAATCCAAGACTGGTCTACAAGAGCACTGAGCTCGCATTAGCGATTAGTTCACAGAGTTTCAACCATCCTTCATGAGCAGCACCTTCGTGTAAAATTTTTATCAAGATGGGTGCCCCATAATTTTCTGAGGCAGAGAAGCTCCTCAGGGTGGAATGGTGACAAGAAATGCTACAAAGATTTAACTGTGGAAAGTCTCCCCGTGTTTCACATATTGTTATGGATGATGAGACACGGATATATCAGTTTGACCCAGAAACAAAACGCCAGTCATTTGGGTTTTCGGAGGTGATCAACCACCCGTAAAGTCAAGAGACCAAGGAAAAAGAAAATGGTTGCCTTTTTCTTCTCCACAAGTGGTCACATTGTGCTCGAAAATCAGAGAACTGTTACTGCAAAATGGTACACAGAAGTTTGCCTTCCGAAAATCCAAGAACGGCGTCCAAACACAGGACTAAGGGGCATTTTGTTGCAACCTGACAATGCATCAGCTCACATCGCTAATGTAACAATGCAGTTTCTGCAAGGAAGTGAGGCCAAACTAATGACTCATCCATCCTTTAATCCCATGCGATTTCTTTCTGTTTCCTACTGTAAAGAACCAACTTCGAGGTCACCAATTTTCTAGCCCCGAAGAAGCGGTTGCAGCATCTCCAGTGCGGGAAACAGTAACGTGGATGGATGCTTGCAGAGGATGGAACGCTGCATACAGAGAGTAGCTGGGATAAACAAAACGTTTCTATGAGTGTTCGTTACTAGTTGTCTCAACACTTATCTAGTTATCCTCTCAGCTGATTGTAATGGAAATCATATTGCATTTGCACTAATATTATGCTTTATTTTGCAGGTGCTGCGCCGCTCCTTTTGCGTTATATCTGTTAGGTGAGTTAAACCTAAGTATTTTCAGTATACCGCACGAAAAAGATTGCTTTTATTATGCATGCTCTGTTTATGTAATTTATTTAACAAAATGTATTTAATATGGATAACTTAGATAATTTAAGAAGATATTATAGCAACGTAAATTGCGATCTTGGTTTTATAAGTAACTTAGTTCGCATACTAATACAAGGCAACAGTTGTATTCTGATGTTAATTCATTATTTGGCAAGTGTTTGGAGTGACACTGAAAAATGGAAAGGAAATTCATGAGAGAATTTTGCTTGCATTGGGTGACGAATACCTTTCTATGAAACCGTTCGACTTTGGGCAAATGAGTTCAAGCATCGAAGACGCACCACGTCCTGGAACTGCAAAATCATCTTTGAGGTCAGAAATCACCGACAAAGTGCATGATCTTGTTTTGACCGACAAATTAGTGAAAGCCGGCATCTCGACTGAGCGGGTTCGTTTATTTTGCGTAATGAACTATACATAAACAATTATATGCGCAAAATGGGTACGTCTACTCACTTCGGAGGTAAAGCGAAATTGCATACGAACGTCGGCCAGCTGTTTAAAAACATTTAAGAAGAATCCAAATAATTTTTTGCGGCGTTTTGTGACTATTGGCAAAGGGGAATGCGTTGCTATAAAACGAAACAGTGGACAACACAATGCGAAATGCGTTCCATCCGCTGAAAGGTGCTTTCCTGAAGAAGGCGTGAATCGTTACAGTAGAAAGCTGCGCACTGAAGACAGCGATCACAGTGCGCCGGTGCATTCAAGCAGAGTTGCTCAGGACAAATTGACCGGATGAGTTTCGCATTCACCCCATTTGTTCCCTCGGATTACCACTAAAAACTTTCCTAGCCGGACACAAATTTAATTCAAATGAAAGGAGATAAACGAATATTTTAGGGTCTCAAAGAAACACACGTTCTCGAGGGGATCACAACTTGGAGAAGAGTATGCCGAAAAATAAAATACATTGCGAGAATGAAGTTGTTCTCTTTAACATGAAACCTCCCTGCCAAGTATAGAAAAGAATAATATTTGGTGTTGCTTATTAGAATGTAAAATATATATATATAGATTATTAAGAGAAATCACTTTGGAGAAGGAGTAATGTTCTAACAGAAGTACGTACTTGGTTTTGAAGATTCAAAGAAAGAGTATACAGTGGTGGAAATATTTATTGTATACCAACAAAATGTTTATGTTTTTCCCTTTATACTCATTTAGAAATATCAGTACTTCTATAATTGTGTTTCTAGGTATAACCCAATTTTTTTAAAATCTAAAAATGCATAAATTTTATGCTAGTCATCTTTATGTCTTAAAAGTACATGTAAACAGTAAAACGAACAACATATCAAATAGGTATTATAAACTAAATAGTTGGAATTCAAATTGCATAAAAAATGTCAGTTCTTGTTTAATAATTATACACATAAAATAAGCCCTTATCATCGTAAAAACACTGAATCAATACTTTGTATTGCCTCCTCGAGCTTGTGTCATGATATCACATCGTCTGGGTATTGAAAGTATTAAATAAATGTTTGACTTGGTCAGGTAAAATCTCTCCCTATGGATGGCTTCAACCTGGTCTTTCTTTGCTACAGCATTGTCATTCATCTTCCAACAGTTTTCAGTAGAGTTGGGATGTGGGCTGTTCCCTGACCACGTCCCTTGTTCTTCAAGAAAACTTGTAATTAAAACTTTTTTTTAAGAATTATGTGGATCTAACATGAATTTGGTAATTGATTTAGATACTGACAGAATACGACCAGCAAACACAAGAACTCTGTGTTGGTTACAATAATTACAGAACAGTTGTGTTTCTGCTGCACTAAGGTGCAATTATTGAATAATGTCAATTAAACTTGTTTCTAATATCTATACGTAATGTAGCACTTTCACCTTTCTTAAAGATAACAAAGTTGGTGTAGAGAAAATAAAATAGTCATCTGTTGATTTAGCACTAAACTATTTAAAAAGGTAAACAATTTTACGAAAAGGGCCAGAGTTATTGCCATACTGTAGTCCATTTTTTCCTGTTGGTACAAATCTACTCCGCCATTTTTGTTTTTGTTCGACTCCAGCTGTAAAAGCCGAAGCACTTATTCGGGGTGGTTTGCTTTGAACACATTCACTGTTTCAAACCTAAGTATGGAAGCTAATATCAGTGTTGGCAGCAATGACAGTATATCCATGCACATTTAAAGCTGCGAAAAATCTGTGCAAAATGATTTCCACATTCCCTAACCAATGAAGAGAAGAAAGGGATAAAGGAATGTGCAAGGAAACTGCTGAGCATGTTTCCACCAAATGGCTCTAAACGTTTGACAGATATATGCACTGGTGATGAAAGTTGGTTTTATTTCTATATCACCCAAATAAAGCTCAGAACTGCGTGTGGGTAAATGAGAATGACCCCAAGACCATGTTCTTCGACAAGATTTTCATTCTCGGAAGCGAATGTTCGCTGTTTTCTTCAACTATGAAGGACCGTTAGTGGTTGACTGTATGCCAGAAGGAATGTCAATGAATGGAGAATACTATGACACTTATATTTTGTATCTTTATTTGAAGAGCTAAGGCAGATGGATTCAAAGACAGGAACTTCAAGGTTGTTGCTTTTACACGACAATGCGTCACCTCACAGAACAGTTGCACATTTGTGGAAACTGAAGTCGTCAATGTCCAATTGCTTGACCATCCACCGCACAGCCCTGACCTTGTACCGTGCGAGTTCTGGTTATTTCCTGGAATGAATTCTTGCATTGCTGGAAAACTTTTTAACTAGTGCAGGACCTTGCTCAAGCTGTAAATTCAGTTCTGTTGTCAATATCTCAGTCAGAATACCGTAGTGCTTTTGACAAGTGGTTGCACCGTCTACAACTGTGTGAGGAGAAAGATGTAGAATACTTTGAAGAACTGTGAGGATAAGTTTGCATCCAGTTCTTGGCTTGGACTTTAAGGTGACACTTGCAAAGCATTTTGAATGCCCCTTGTAGCTTTAACATAAAAATTATAAGTAACAGGTCATCGAAAGTTCTTCCGCACTCGTGTCAGTGCACCGCGCAGGAGAAAGATGGTACCCTACATTTCTGACATTCCTTCCTTCAAAATCGTTTTTTTGCAGGTTATCCACTCACCGTTGAACTTTGGCGTATGCGCTTACCTTGGTGGTTACGTGAACACAAATGGTCGCCTGAATTCGCCTCCCTAGTGAAATTTCGGCTGCACAATGTCTGAGGAGCGACTTGTCGATGACTCTGTATTAACTTTTGATGACGTTCCAAAATGTCATAACAGAGACACTTCAGAAATCTTCCTTAGAAAACACGTAAAACAATCAACACTTGTGTCATTCTATCGCAGGGCATTTCCTCTGGAATGTTTTGAAACCAGTCCATCACTGATATCGCCAGGCAGGAGTTTCGGAAGTAGCCGTGAATCCCCACTCCGTTGAGAGATTCCTCCACTGTTGGCAGCACTGCAGTCCCACCAAGGCCAATTACTGTAAACTACAGACCTCCTAACTTACCCTCTTTAATTGGAAGGGATAATTTATTATTAACATTGTCTATTGAAATGTACCGCTTTCAAGGTATACACAGTGTGACAAAGTAGCCAGAGTCCCTGCCCCTGAGAAAGTACGGAACAAATAAATATACTATTCTGATTATTTGAGTATTACTTTTCTTGGTTAAGGGGAAAAATCAAAATATTTCTATATGAATGCATGTTTCTATAACAGTGTACGCTTATATAAATACGTGCTTTTAATCAATATATGTACGATAATAGATGAACAAAATTTCGTAATTAGAAAGGGCATACTGTAAGTAATGTTTTAACATAGAGCACTGAAAACTAGAAATTCCATTCTTGTAGTACTCAATATTATAAAAAAATATTATAACACAGCAGTTTACCAATTAATGTACACATTGCTTTGTTTTTTTAATTTTTATTTTTTACATTCCTTATGACGGTTTCCAAACCTGGCCAAAGTGAAATTAGTGATATTCAGAGCCCGGAAGTTAGATAAAATACCTTTTTATCAGGGTGGATATATTAGATAGAAATAAACGTTTCCATACATTTGGGGTCGGTAAGTTGCTTTTTCGCCTATTTTGACTTCTGTTGCTTAATTTAAGTTTTATGAATTTAGTTTTTTTATCGTTATGGATTTTACGCATTTTAAAAAGCACATACAACATTCCAATAAATTGTAGTAAAATATCTTGTTATACATTTATTTCATTTCAAGCAGTCAAAAAATTTCTCCTCAACCCCATTCACTTAACTTCTTTAAATAGCAGAACCTTCGTTAGTTAAAGGAACGCACGGTTATCTCGGACATATGAATACCAGGAAACAGAGAGGATGAGGGAAGTGCTGTAGTTTTGAGTAGTCTTGGCGAATGGGCTTGTATGGATCTGCGCGAGACAATTTTAGGAAATTTGTGGTTGAGGTAACTTCTCAGCTGCATAAATGTAACAAACAATTGCAAGCGATAAAGATGAGAGCGGTAGCCGATACCTTGAAAAAGCATCTTGTTGCTTGTGGCCAAGAAAAGTAAGCTTAAGTACTTTAAGTATGCAATAATAATATTAGTATATGTAATATTAGTATCTTAAATACCTATTTTCATTAATAATTAGTGATATTAGTTTATGTTTTCACTTTCATTGCGACAAAACGAAATTTTTAAATAGAAAATTACTATAATAAATAACGCGTGAAAATAATAATAATAATAATAATAATAATAATAATAATAATAATAATAATAATAATAATAATAAAGTATATCTTGGAGCATTTTAATTTGTACGTGCGTGTGTTCAGCTCGGTCTCCGGTTTCGTTTAACAAACTGAAAAGCAATTAAATAATATAAACTATGCGCGTGTCAAACCGCATGAGTTTGAGAATAGTATTTTGTCAATTGACAACTCCCAAAGTGATATTAAAAAAAAAAAAAGGGGACTCGCTTCTTCAAACTTTCCCACATCAC
Organism: Metallyticus violacea; assembly: GCA_030762175.1. Taxonomy (NCBI): domain Eukaryota; kingdom Metazoa; phylum Arthropoda; class Insecta; order Mantodea; family Metallyticidae; genus Metallyticus; species Metallyticus violacea. The sequence continues at coordinate 7,235,900 of CM060844.1, forward strand.
CTGATATCCGAAAATTAATAAACAATAATTAAGATAAATAAACATTAAGCACGATTGGTTTGTTACTCCATCTGTAAATTATGAGATTAAGGCATTGGCAACGTTTGAGGGGAAATATCTGACTTATTTCTATATGGGCTCTGGCTGTTACCAAGAAGATGGCCAGATCAGCTGATAGGGTTGCTACTTGACCTTGAAACTTCGCTACAGTGTATAGTGAGTTTTCACAATCCAAGTGTTGAATATTTTGACGGACAAGGTTGTGAGCTGGGTTGTACTTCAGCTGGAGGCGGTCCGGGCGGCCTCTGTCTGCGGTAGGCCAGGCAGGCTCGGCCCCCCCACATCAAAATATTTTCATGGTTCAGGGCGCTCAGGTACAGAGCCTGCATTCTCTCGTAACGGAGTTTAGTTAACGCGAGTAGATGAGAATCATGCCATTCTCGCTTGCTTACAAAAGTGCCTTGGTTCGTGCTCGATATTAGCTTTCGTTGTTTTAAATATTGAATCACCTCTAATATTGATACTAATGCCAACAAAGTTGGTCATGTATCGGCGGATTTATCCATATTTATGTTTTAAGACATGACCACCTCTAGTATTAATAGTGCCAATTGTTAACATAGATCGGCCAGTAACAGCTGATTTATCCATATTTATGTTTTAAGACATGACCACCTCTAGTATTAATAGTGCCAATTGTTAATATAAATCGGCCAGTAACAGCTGATTTATCCCCATTCAAACAAGAACCGAATGTTCTATTCCCGTTCTTAATTCGTTCAGTTTTAAGTGAATAAGCAAGAGACATGATAAAATTCTGCAGATAAAGCTTGAAGACAAACGTTGTGCTTTTTCCACGAGCACAAGGCAGTGTCAACAGGTGGGAAAGTGGAGCCCTGGCGTTGCAAATTCTGTAATCAGCTGATGCTACAGCAATCGTGCAGATAAACATGCAATGTCATGTCCTTTCTCAGTTCTTTTTCCCGCAGAGCAAGGCTCTGTGAATAACATCTTTGTGCAAAGGTCACTTTCCATAATTCCACAGTAGTTGCTGAGGGCAGGATAATTTCCGCATTGCTTTGATCTACAGAATTCGCTGCTACATATTTGACAGGCTTAAAGTTGAGCGAAAATAGAATAAGGTATTTGTTTTGCACTTTTACAGCAGTCAGAGGAAAGTTTGAATTACATAAGTTTCTATTTGTGGTGGAAGTTTCCTGATGTAATTGCTTCTTCTGAGAATGAACAGTAACCCATCATCACTTAATGTTTTTGCTCATTTTCTGAACCTATGTGAGAGATTGTTAGACGTATACTCTGGATGAAATGTTTATTTTTAGAACCAAGCGATAAATGTGTACCACCTTATAATTTGAGCAAACTATTTATTCATGCATGACACATGAAAAATGAAAGGAAATTGGTGCGAAATCAGGCGTCTCGACATATGAATGAAATTGATTATCTGGGATTTTTAGTGATGTACAGCGCATGTAAGTTATTTTTTCCAGTTGATTCGAAAACCTCAACAACCGGGTGCGTACGGATGACACTTTGGAGATACAGTACAATGAGGTATCTAATATACAGCAGTGTCCAAATATAGTTTTTATAGCAGTATATATGTGTTTATTTATTAATTATTCACAAAAAGGTGTATTATATTTTGCGAATATTGGAAATGAGAAAAATGAAAGAAAAAGAGGGAAAGAAAGACTGAAAGACGCATTAAAAAGTAAATTTAGGTACCGAAAGAGGTGTTTCCCATGCCTCAATGAAAGTGTATATCTGGGGTTTTCAGGGATGCACAGCATAAATATGACATTATTTCGAGATTATTCGAACCCCTTAACAACTGAAAACCTACGAGTTAACATCTGGAAATGGTATGAATTTATTTGTTTGTTACAGTTTAAGTCTCTCTTAACAGCTTAGAGGTCTAGACACAGTCAATGAAATGAGTGCGTTAATAAGCGCGGAGTTCGCAATGCTTAAAGCTAAGTAGCATAACTTTTTCAAGGTAAGGAAAAACTCTGGAACATGCTCTAACCAGAGGAATGCCATATGGGATTCGAATCAGAGACCTCCTTCCTCATTTGCAGGGAGACTCGTTGACCATAAGACCGTCCGTCATATTACTCATATAACAGGTTTATTTATTTTACAATAGCGGAAATGAAGAAGAAAAGAAGGAAGGTTAGAACGAAAGAAAAAAGAATTGCTCTTGCTATTCCTCTGAACATTCACCTAAACTTCCCCAAGATCAGTCTGCGCTGCAACACATACATACACCAGTAAAAAATATGTTGTAGAATACGAGGGTTGTCTTTTAAGTTGTTACAAAAACTAAGAAAGAAACGTTGCTTTTCAGAATATTCGCCTTAAAGATTTATACTTTTGCATGCGTTCAAACCAGTTCTCGAAACATTTTTCTCACTCTGAAGTTGGCATCTCAAAAATGTGGTTTTTAAAGACCTCAACAGCTTCTTGAGATGATGAAAATCGATGTCCTTGTTTCACATTCGGAAACAAATAGAAGTCGTTAAACGTTAAATCAGGTGAATTCGGGCAATCAGACATTAATTCGATGTTTTTCTCCTTCATTTTTAGTTGGTTTATTTACGGACACTCTTTAACAGCTCAGGTCATCAGCGTTCCATTCAATTCAGGGCGTGAAACGACCGACAAATTTTGCTCAGAGGCCTCTTCTCTCAGGCTTAAGGTTCTTTTTCGTGCTGTAAATGTACGACACGGGACCCAATTATTTCTCCTTCAAACAATCAATTGTTTGACTGCTATGTGACAGCTGGCATTGTCACGATGAGGAATGATGCGACGTTTTCGGTTGTTTCTTCGATGCTTTCTGGCAAATAAATTGTTGTACACCGATCAGCATCAACTGTTCTTCGATCCTCTGAAGGAATGGTTGTGACATGTGCAGTACAACCGAAGAAACAAACAATCATTTTCTTGGAAGTGCTTCGTGAACGAACAACTGTGTGGGATTCGGTTCATCTTGGAACACCCAAACACCCAAATTGCTTAGTTTCCGGTTCATGTGAATATATCCAAGTTTTGTCACCTGTTACGATATAGCTTCGGTCAAATTGTGCGGAATCTATCGGTAACAGATCTTTTTCTCAGCTAAATGTTCGTGCAAAATCGAATGTACTGCAGTCTTCGATATGCTTAAGGATGCCTCTATCACATTGTAAGTCACATGCCCATCTTCTTCAATCATGTTGCGCACAGCATCCATGTTTTTGAATGACAACTGGTTTTGGTTGACCTTCACAAAATTCATCACTGACGGACGCACGACCATGACGGAATTCTGCAAACCAATTGTAAACAGTCTTTTCTGATGCTGCTTCCTTATCAAAAATTGAACGAAGGGGATTCTGTGCATTGCTGTTGAGTTAGGCCTTTACTAAAATCGTAAAAAATCATCCAACGAAAACCTTCACGTGAAATATCCATTTTTTCACAAAATTGCTTTTTCTAAGCGCTCACTATAAACAGTTGTTTCTAATCACATAAAAGTCCGTAGAGGGTTCTCGATACCTCGAAATAAAGCAAATTTTAATATTATCACAAGTAGCACATTTTAAACGCTAATCATAAGCTTCTAAATAGCATGTGCCAAGAAATTGGATGTGCTTCTAAACCGACAGCCAACTCCAAAATACAAGGTCTTCATTATGCTACGGCCTCGCCACCTGCCGAAGAAGGAAATCGGAACTCAGCTTTGTTTTTGCTTTTGTTATTAATTGTGGTAAATTGCACTTATGATGATGGCAACCTGTGAGACTTTCCAGTGCCTCACGGATTTAGGCAATTCCGAACAAATGTAGTTGCCGTGGTTGCATCCATGTAAAGATTTTTGAAATTTTTCTGCAAATTCACATCGATCCGCACCAAAAACAAGATATGTGCGTGTATGTTAACGCTAGCGACCGTAATTTTTGTTTTTTCTCAACGAAATCGGCACAAAGTTTCTGAAAATTAGTAAATTAGCAAAGTCGGACTATTTTAGAGGGAACCTGGAACCCAAATTTAAAAATTACTCTGGCGGCACCAATATATATAATTTTGGGGGGCTGCAAGTTTTGGTATATGTCATTTAAATAAAATAAGTAAAATATTAGGGAAATCTGAGCATTAGGGGTGTACTTGAAAACCGACATTTAAATGGCGCTCTTGCGTTTTATTTTTTGTCAGTTGCTTTAAAAAGGGGGGGGGGGGGAGACAAGTTCAATAATATTTTATAACGATGCGTATGTTTTATTTCTTACAAAAGCTCTATGAAATATCAATCTATTATTGCTAATATCGCCGGGTTATCGTGCATCCAATCGACTTACTTTGAATAGATAACAATGGTGTGTAAATCATCCGACCGCCACGGGTGGCCGAGGTCGTTAAGTCTCAGACTCGTGAGCGGGAGGTCTGGATTCGAATACCGCCAGGACCGTCCTTCCTGACTGAGGTTTTTTCCAGGTTTTCCTCAGTCCTCATAAATGGCAAATGCCGGGGAGGTACCCTAAACTTAGGCCTGGAACGATTCCTTCCTTAAAATCCTTTCCCAATATATCATTTCATCTCATGTATCATCAGTGTCCATCGCCTGTGGTGCCTCTGTAGCAAAAACAGGCGTTAAACACTATTCGTTCGTTCGTAAATCATCCGCAGCATTTTATTTTATACACTCTGATAATATAGCGACCGCAGCAATAATATTTTAGCTTCAGCCAAACAGTCCACGATTTACAGCAGCTACAGGAGAGTTTATCAGTGTTATTGTTGGGATATCAGTAATGGTCATATCGAAAGTATATACGACCGTTACGATATCCCAACAATAACACGGATAAACTTCCGCAGCTGTACGTTTGTCTGCTGGCTATTGGCTTGCGCGGTAAGACAGAGAATCTCCATTGTTTAACCATCAAAGGCTCTGAGAAAAAAACGTGGCCACAAGTTACGCTGACCTCTATAAGAGGAGGGAAATGTCCAGGGTTCTATTCCAAAAGTATGGTCTATTGCATGCAAAGTGTATTAGTGCAAATGCTTGTAAAGGATGGATGGTCTTGTAACTTTCTGGCCCATGAAAGAAGTGCAACACTTGTAAAAGTATTTGTAAAACGTCATGTAAGAGCAAGATGGAGGAACAGCTGTTTGCCATACGTCGCCATGCTTTAAATTTAGCGATTTTTAATGTACAGAGCGGATTATCGTCAATCCTGCTATATGGGTTTTGTGTTTTTTCTCAGATATAGTGACAATTTAAATATTTAATTATGCATTTGTCGATATTCAAGGGTAATAGTTCACTTTGAGATGACGGTTTCATACGTTTACGTTTAGGAGCATCAATTTCAATCGTGGAGAGATAGCAGGAGAATAGAACTTCTATAAGCAAATACTGGAAAAATTGCGTCAAAAGAGATTTAAAAAAAGAATGAAAAATAAAAAGAAATTATTTTCGGGACATGTAGCAAGAACCTTAGAAATACATTAACTTAAGTTACCGGTCTGAAATATGGATTTGAAACAGGAAAAGCCAATATCAGTCATAAGCCATACTTAACTTAACTTTATCATTATACACAAATACTTTTACTTTCTCAAAAATATTCCTACTCAACATTAACATCACTTTCGCTAGTACTTAGCACATTTGGGTCAACTGGCTCCCAAACTCATTAAAAAGATAATAAACTTTGTGCTGGTATTTGAAGTTACCATTGTTCCTACACTTGTACATTTGTAAGTATTGAGTTGTAAAGTGCAAGTGTAGCAGAAACCTTTGTGGAACAAGACCCTAAGTGAGTGTTTTGAATTGTGGGCTCCTGCTTCCTCTCAATTTCTGTAACTTCTCTGCTATCTGTAATAACGTTCACAAATTTAACTATTTGAGCAATTCGCTTAGTTTACGCAGCTCCTGCGCGACCAACTTTAATTCTAAGTACAGCAGTGGATGGAGATGTTTTATACAGACACCAATGCTGGGCTAATGTCGACGTTGGTGGGGAATAAGCGAGTATCGAATCATGTTTCATAATAAATAAAAAACCTACTATTGTAAATCATTTCCGAACCCCCTCATAAAGTGTGTATATGTTTAACTTTCTATTTGCCAAGTTGCCAAAATTACTTCTAATGACTAAGAAAAGCGGATGTCGTATGATTATAGTTAGCCTTACAAGGCAATGCTGACTTTTCTCTGCGAATGAAACACTCGAGTTTCTAAAATGAGCACCGGCACAAAAACTTTCCACGTGGCTAGCTAAAACAAAAACTAACCTTGCGATGTTGTACATATTAATGTTCCCGAGTTTAGTAGGGAGGTCACAGCTCTTAGATCTGTTTGTCCGAGCAGAGTCAACATTGCCACTCCTTTCCACCTTCTCAGCTTGTCCAGCCAGCAAGACCCACAATGCTATTCGCACATCAGGAAACCTGAGGTCCAAGATTTGTACGTAATTAAATGAAATCAGAGCCATACAAGAAAAATTGTTGAGTTCATGAATTCCTCGATAACAGCACGCTGCTTTGCTTACACCTGTATTCTCTGGTACAGTACAATCTCGTCAGACAGAATTTAGCAGCACCTGTCTCATAGCAACGGTAGACACTTGCGTTATGCTCCGAGAACCGGACAATGGACAGCATCTGGGGCGGAAAGAAATGTGTGTTTGGCTGCCTCGCTTCATACCACCTGTGAAGGATGCGCGAGCCGGCGAGCATTACCAGCTTCCTAAATATAACTTTTCCAAACAGTTTTTACGTTGACGTTTACCAGTGTATTACTTAACTAATTGTTTTATAGTCTGTAGCTTGTGAACGTATTACTTTGTTATTGCATTTACTGCCCACTATATTGAAGTGAATGCATAAGGTGCATTATTGCATTTATATAAAATAAGTACTTTAGTATACTTTTTAAAAGTTAAGTTTTCTGTTATACATCTACTATGTTTATGTGGAAGTACAGCAGTTTTTACTTGATCAGCCTTTTGTTATGTATTAAGTGGTCTAAAACAGTCAATAGATACAATTGTGTATATAACTACATTTTTATATTCAAATTGTGTAATAGATACTCAACATTATTTTCAAGTATGTGGAGGTAGAACTGCACCAATTTGTTATATCACCAATACCCATTGATTTGCAGGAACGTTTCCTCAATTGCCTTACATGTGTGTGATCAAAACATAACCGCCTCAGTGATCTTGCAGTCAGCGTGTCCATCTGCAAATCCGGAGATCCCACGTTTGAATCGCGTAAGGCCAGCTGCCTGAGAAGGATGCCAGCATTGTGGACTTGGGTCTCATTTACGCAAACATTCTCCTTATAAGAGACGTGAAACCGCAAAATGTGTGCACTAGCTATTTTACAATAACATGATGAACCTGTTTTATTAAGCATCTATGAATATCATTTCGTCAAGGCTAACTTTGCACGCTGATAGTCTATGAATACATAGACAAAGTAACAACAGCAAAGGGTTGCTAGTTGTGGCTGTCACATGCGCTTCACCCTTGAAAGGATTCCTTGCCAAATTCCATGCTCGAACCGGTTCCAGAGCGGTCGTTACCCTGTTCGGGAAACCACATACTCTCACCCACTTGCCTTGAATGGGTTTCGAACTCGAAAATCTCCACGGGGCAAGGTCGCGTTAACAACCTGTTGTCTACCAGCGGATGTCTAACTCAGCTGTTAAGCAAGAGGAATGAATATATATATATATATATATATATATATATATATATATATAAACGTTTGGGCTTATTTATTCTCTGTTTAAAGTAAATTTCCTTATAAGCTATTCCCCAGAAAATTCCAAGAAAACGTTCTCTGCAAAACCGTTTATTTCCATCACATCAGAAAATTAGGAATAACTTATTCTAGCAACTAATTCTTCTGCAATATCGATAGGTGTTTCACAAACAATTGCCACAAAAATCAACAGGAGTCATATCTAAGAAACATGCGGCCTTATCCAACGATTCGGAAAATGTACATTTAAATAATTTCCACAATTTAACACGAAATGGGCGGGCGCGCCGTTGTGTTGAAAGATCATATTTCGCCGAATGTTAATGGGAACATCTTCAAGTAACTCCGAATGCATTTCCGCAAGAAAAATACCATAAACATGTGCAAGCATAACACGTGGTCCCACTAGAAAGCTATCAACGGACCAAACCCCAATATTTACGAAACACCTCCACTGATTGCAGAGGTTCTCCGCAGCGTTAGGATTATGTCACTGTTGTGTTTATTAAAAAGGCATCATTTGAAAAACATGCCTTGTCTGTTCATAATATGCGTTGTCTAGCAAAGTCAGGCTCACTGTTAGCGGTATTCAGCTAATTGTTGTCTGTAAATGTCATACTCACTTGAAACTTTCCCTACAGACATGTGACTGTATTCATCGAATGGGCAACAGGTCGAGTTCTAGTTCGTGGGGATTATTTTCAAATCTCTGCAAAACCTCATCTTCAAAGTTTAATATTCTCACAGCTTGATTAGTTCCTGAATTTACTTCTTTTACCTGAACTTGCCACTGGTTTGAAAAAATTGTATGGCAAGAAATGTGGCGCTGAGGGTGTTGCTCTTCATATATTCGCTTTGTCAAATTAGTCGGTCCTGGTGGTGTAGGGTAACCATACTTGCCTCCTAAAATCCAAGATCGCGGGTTCGATCCCGCCCAGGAACGATGGATTTCGTAAAAATCCTAAGTATGGCTTCCTTCGGAAGAAAAAGTCGTGGGTCGCGTGTCGTACATTTACGGCATGTAAAAGAACCTCAAGCCATAAAGAAGAGGCCTCTGGGCAAATTTTATCCGCCGTTTCACGCTCTGAATTGAAGGGGGTGCTGGTGACCTGGGATGTTGAAGAGCGTCCGTAAATAAACCATATCAAAAAAAAAAATGCCAAATTAGCATTGCCATAAGCTTCTCCAAGCCTTTTGCATGTACGCAAATGCACTATTTGTATTTTAATAGCGTGACATTAAGTAAACAGATGTCACATAAGATATTTTGTGACATATAACAACAAACTAACTTCAGTTGTTTATGGTAACAAGCAGAGCTAAGGTGAGTGATGAGAAACAAGCTCTATGAGCTCTACTTTGTTAAGAAAAAATGTTTACTTTCATGCCCTCTATCACATCAGAAAATTAGGAACATCATAGCTAAGGAGGAAACAAACATCCCAAGTCCTGGTTTTTGCACACGTCCTTTTATTTGTGAATGCAAGGCATACATTGCATGCTCTCAGATTTCAGTCGGAACAAGTTAACAGAAAAATGTATGTTAGCTCAAATTTCCAGCCCAAGCACCAAATTTTATTAATTTCAACGAAGCTTGGCGTTTGGCGCTATGGTAGTCTCGGCTTGCTGCTGCCTATTGCAGGGGAAATGTGTGAGAAAAGCCTTGCTCAATGCAAATTAAATTCAAAATTTTTCGTATTAGTTCTCAAGATAACAGCATTTGCCACATCATTCAGTAAAAATTCTGACTTGGAGAAATGGTAAACTTCAATTACCGCGGATATCCTTGTCTTGGACGGTCGCTGCACTCCACCATACCAAGTGTTGACTTTACTACTCTGATACAAGAGGATTTGTTGTGAATATGCTTGTTTCGTTGGCAGAATTATCATTTTTGGAGTTATTAGATTGTTCTAAATTCCTACATTTTCATCATAAGTTTGCGGAACAACAATTCTTTCATTTACACAATGTATGTGAGATATTTTTATTTTGTAAGATTGAAGTTGAGTTAAGGGGTTTATAGGACCCTGCGTGTTTTAAGGGAGAAAATTTACGGACATTCAGGGGGAAAACATCTACCTAAGTATGCATATGAAAGCCAATACCTTCTTCTTTCATGGAGCTAGAGAAGTGCTCTACAAAAAGACAAAGAAGGTGGAATTTTGCTTCAAAAGACAGGGTTGTGTTTTCATTTGAATAAATTATTTGTAAATGTAACGGTATAATAATGATTTTACTGACGAATTACTCTTTCAGTCTTTTATAACTAGTAGTTATTTTAAAATATGAAAGTTACGACGGTCATTCAGAAAGTTTTGCAAGTGCTACCTTAAAGTCCAAGCTAAGGACTAAATTGGAAAACTTATGCTCACAATCCTTCAAAGTGCTCTCCATATCTCTCCACGCACACACAGTTGTAGACGGTGCAACCACTTGACAAAAGCACTACGTTACTTTGACTTAGACAATTGTCAACACAGCTGAATTTACAGCTTGAGCAAGGTGCTGCACTCGTTTAAAAAGTTTTCCATCAATGCAAAATTTCATAAACAACCAGAAGTCGCACGGTGCAAGGTCAGGGCTGTAAGGTGAATGGTAAGCAACTGAACTTTGGCGACTTTCAGTTTCCTCAAATTTGCAGCTGTTCTGTGAGCAGACGCATTGTCGTGCAAAAGCAACAGCATTGAAGTTCCTGTCTTGGGACGCCGCAGTATTCTCCATTCATTGTCATTCCTTCTGGCATTGTCGACTCTAAATGGTGCTTCATAGTTGAAGAAAACAGTGAACATTTGCTTCCGAGAATGAAAATCTTGTCGAAGAGCAGCTGGTCTTGGATCATTCTAATTAACCCTCATGCAGTTCTGAGCTTTATTTGAGGTGATATAGAAATAAAACCAACTTTCATCCTCAATGCATATATCTGTCAAAAGTTTAAGACCACTTGATGGAAACATGTTCAATATTTCTTGCACATTCCTTTCTGCTCTTCTTCTCTTCATTGGTTAGGGAATGTGGAAACCATTTACACAGAGTTTTCACAGCTTTAAATGTTCATGGAGTATACTATCAACGCTGCCAACACTGATACCCGCTTTCATGCTTAGCTTTTCAACAGTAATATGTCCATTTTCCTGCACCAAGTTCCTCACTCTTAGAATTGTTCTCTCGTTCACAACTTCCCGAGACCGGCCAAAGCGAGGGTTGTCTTTCAAAGTCTCTCGCCCTTTTTCAAATGGCCGAATTCATTACAGTGGTATCAAATGAACACACTTGATCATCACGAACAGCTACCAAGTCCTCGTGGTTTGTTTTGCTCTTTCATCTGCTTATAGCGTGTGAAAATGTGGAATGTAAAGTTTTCTTTAGAAATATTCACCAGCTATTGACACAGGACTGAACTCAACAGTGAATATGCAAGTTTATACTTGCACTTATGCATATTTTGATAGCTTAAGGTGCATTGTTGACAGCTGCATCAGTTACATGTTTGTAGGCATTATTGTCCAACAATGGATAGGCTGGTAGCAAAACTTTTTAGTTGCCCTCATAAAGTATGGCATTTTGAAATCACTAATTAATATGTCGTATTATCTGGTTAATATATATCAACATTTTTCAAGTTGAATGCCATAGCTTAAAATTCAGAACCCTCTTCCAGAATACACTTTAGTGAGTAATAATCTCAAGAATGCAACCACCTTCATATTTAAGCAGTTGTCAAATATTTCAGTGATTACAAGAAGATCCCAAAGGATTGGGATCTCTCGTTTCCCATGACGCTGCTCATTAGCTCTTGGTAAATAAAATGGCAGACAAAGCGAATCTTGTTGGCAGTAAATTTAAAGTTAAAAGGCAGATAACAAATAAACAAATTTTAAGTTACATTATTGAAATTATAGCAGTAAAACCATTTTTTTTTTCACAAATGTTAGAATAACACGAAACGGAAGAAAGCCTCCCACAAACTATAAGCGCATTCATTATACGGCCTTGGCTCCTTCCAGTAGGCAGCCGCGTTCTAGCGGCCAGTAACTGAAGTAACCTTACTGCATTATTTGAAACAATTTTAGATATAGTAAAACAACAATTTATGTATTTAGTTTAAAGCAAATATTTGAGAAAAGAGTGCGGTTTAGAAACACAGCTAGCATTCATTGATGTAGAAAAGAAAGTTGAATAATACCAAAGCAAAAATTGTAAAAAAATGCGTTTAAAGAAACAAAAAGAATTATTAAAAAATAGAAAATTATCAAGTAAAGCAGAAATACAAGGTTCATTTGAAAAGTTCTCGAAATGAATCACAGATTGCAGACCCCGTTCCGCGGCAGTTTTGTTATTAAAACCCGGGAGACTCTTGTGCATGGATTGGTCAAGAATCGTAGTAGCTATAGCTGTTTGTTGTAGTGCAGACATTTAGACGGAAAAATGACAAATATCGAACATGGTGCGGTTATGAAGTATTAATAACTTGTTAAAGCTTTATAAACAGTAGCTCAGTTTTTTTAAGCAAATGCTGAAATAATTTCAAATTAAAAAAAATTTTTTTTGCATATATTGCAACAATTCTTAGTGATAAAAGGTCGTTGAGTTGGACGGGTTGCCAAGGCGATTTGAGATAATAAAATTAGTGCTAGTTGCAAAATGCTTGTGCCCCTACTTGAAAAGGCGTGGGAAGAAGTTACTTGGGCTGAAGGGACAGTTTCCAGAAAGCAGCGGCGGCGATAAAGGCCTGCCGGAAGTGGTAGAGTCAAGGAGGCTGGGGAGAGGGTCCAAAGAGCAAGATTCTCTTGTGCAACCCTCCGGCCATTTCCGTCTTCTGGCTTCATTATAACTCCTGTTTTCCTTCAGTTGTATCTCTAGATAGTGAGTTCTCCTGGGAGATGGGAAATCTACACATGGAGCGGAACACTGGGGCTGATTGACAAAACAACACGCTTGCTTTTTTTCGATTAAAAGGAGACAGCTTCCTGAAGATTAACGGTCAGGTTAATAGACTTGAATTCTAACAAATGACTGACGAAATAACAGACTGAGTAGGTGGTTGACAAAATAATAAAATGAACATTAGCTGACAAATTATACAATTTACTTAGTGACGATTAATTAACCAGACTACTGGCGATAAACAGGCGAAATTATGAACTTGAGTTTCTGATAATTAACTGACGGAATAACAGAATGAATTGCCAATACACAAGATGATTTCTAACCATTAGCTGACAATTTATACAATTTACTCATTGATGATTAACTGACAGTTGCTAATGGGGCTACAGATAAATGTACAGACGATTAACCGACGAAATGTTACAAGGCAGTTAACTGACTGTATTCAGAAGGTGCCAAAAAGTATACACACTTCAAGCAAAGAAAAAGCTGTGTTTACATAACAAAACTGAATTCACACAAACAGAAAATGATGAGCACTAATCATCTTAGACTTTTACAGTTACAACAGTTGCTCAAAATGCCACCATCGGCGTCGATACACTTCTGAGTACGTTAAACTACTGATTGAGCAACGTTTGCGAAAGTATCCTCAGCCATTGTAGCACATGCCGTTTCTTCCTGAAGTGCTGCCAGTGTAGCCGGTTTTCTACGGTATACATCATCCTTAAGAGTTCCCCATAGGTAGAAGTCCAACGGAGTTAGATCCGGAGAACACGGTGGAAACTCAATCGGACTTCTTCGTCCTATCCAGTGACTTAGATACTTAAAAATTGCTTTCCGCAGTTCAAACGGTAATCTTGGCTCCATTATGTTGTAGCAACGCTAGCGTAACGTAATGCGAGTCACATCTGTTTACAGAACGTTATACTACACATTACTGTTGTTTTTCGGTCTAACTTTGAAATATATTAAATAGATATCTACTGTGAAAGTGTGTATACATTTTGGCACCCTCGGTATAATGACAGCGATCTGATTGTTAAATGAGCAAATAACTCATTATTATACTGTAATAACCTGCTTCTCACTGCCGATAACTGAGGAGTTTGCAGACTGATGAATGATGACATGAAGACGCTGAATGGTGGTAACAAGAGACGCAGTGAGGTCATACCAGTGGGCCGCTTGGGAGGGGGCGGATGTACCCCTCCCCTCTGCCTCTGGGGGCACGCGACGCACATGCCGCTGTTGGCAACAAGGTTCTTTTTTAAAGCACATGTGGCTTTGTTTTTACTAACAGTGCCAGTCTAACATGGCAGCCCCAGTCACTGCATGACAAATAGAAGTAGCAGAATTCAACACAACATTGTCTATGATTGGGTCATCAAACACGCGAAATATCTCGCTCGTAGAACTGGCCACCTTTTCACTCGTCACCTCGTTACATTTTCTTGTAATTCTCCTTGACCTCAACGAACTTCAATACGTTCCTAACAGGGAAGTATTTCTGCACTGTAAGGTCAATTACAGCCAGAGCTCTAAAAGGCACTAAATACGCCATCAAATAATCAACTAAAATCTGTGAGAAGTGGAATCTCATTATTGTGGATTTCTGAGTTTAGAGGCAACATTGCGTTGCAAAGTTTCGTGTAAGGAAGTGGTTTGGCATTACACAAGTATTGTAAATTGTTACAATAATATCGGCTGAATCATCTAAACCGCCACGAGTGACCGAGGTCGTTAAGGCGTGAACTCGTGAGCGGGAGATCTGAAGTTTGAATCCCGTCCTCCCTCACTGAGGATTTTTCCAGGTTTTCCTCAGTCCTCATGACTGGCAAATGCCGGGGAGGTACCCTAAACTTAGGCCTGGCACGTTTCCTGCCTTAAAAAATCCTTTCCCAATTTATCATTTCATCTCATGTATCACCAGTGTTCACCGCGTGTGGTGCCTCAGTAGTAAAAACGGGCATTAAACACCATTGAAAAAAAAATGAATCATCTAAAACGTGCACTGCAAATATTTCTGAAATGGACGGTGCTGTTGATGTGCTGCTTTCACAGAAGTGAAGTTTAGATAAGGGCTCATAATTGCGGCCCACAAACAGATGTTTATAATTATTATAATTTCTTGAATAAAGTTACACTTTTTCAAATGAAACAAATGTCTGTTGACATCAAGGAAGTAAAAGTAGACGAAATCAGAATGTCAATGATGTTTTTAGTAGGCTTCTGGTGCAAGCAGTTTACGAGCAATAGTAATATGAACATTTTAAATATCTACAGTTGTTTGATCCATTTAACTGCTTAGTTACTAGACTACGATGTTCGTGTCTTTGTTTACATCGTTTCCTTTACATGAACAATATAAAAAGAATGATATTCATTCTTGTAATGTTTAAGCTGAAAGATACCGCAATAGACGTACTACGCTTGTCTTCACCGATTGTTTAAAAATCGTTGGATTGGACGAAGGGGGCCTGTACGTTTGCCTCCCCGTTCACCACATTTGACCCCTTTAGACATTTCTCTGTGGGGAAAGCTAAAAGACACTTTCCACAAGGACATAGCGACAACACCAAGATATATGAAACGACGTGTTACAGCTGCCTGTTCTGAAATGCTACAACATGTGCACCAATCTTTACATGACGGACTGGAAGCTTTAATTGCAGCTGATTATCATTTTGAACACAACCTGTAAAGACTAGTTTTCGTATTTCTTAAGAGAGTGCTGACACATGGTACAGTAAAAACACTTAAATTCAAAATATAAATATGTTTTCTTGCAAATTCAGAAGGAAAAAAGAAGAAAACACACACTTACAAACATACATTGAATAAGAAAAGTAAACATACGAACGGCTTATAAGCAGTTAAATGGTGCAGACAGCTGTAATATATAAAATGCTCATATTACTATAGCTCGTAAACAACTTGCATAAAACACCATTGACACAAACTGAATGTTCCTGGGAGACCGCGATATTAACAAACACATTGCCCCAGTTGTAAACGGCTTCTTGACCACATATCGCACGTAGTCCATCTTTGTCCATGATAGACGTTTTTGATGTTTTCCACGTCTTTCTCTACTTGACAACAAACGAACTTTGTCCTTTCGCTACACATTCTGCTAAGGTATCGCACTATTTCAGTAATGTTTGAAGGGACTACTGTTGTAATTTTGAATTCGGGTATATCGTTTAGAAAAGTTGATTGCAAAAATTCAGAGCTTCTTCTTAAGAAAAATTATTTATCTGGTTCTGTAATAGTATCCTGATCTTAGGTGTTGCTCTTTAAAATTACCCACAGGGCTGTGATTTTTTTGTTTGACTGATCACCTATAAATATGAGCACGGTTAACGTGTAGAACGTCAACTTTTCGGGGTGTACACAAATTGTTTTGTAGTAGTGTTAAATATTCGAAGTAATGTAAAAATTAAAAAAACATTATCGAATGGTCTAAAACTTTGAATAAACAGATAAGCTTAGCGATTTTCAAAGAATGCATATGGGCTGGAAGTCGGCGTTATGGCTTGTCTACGCCTGGAGCTAGAGAGAGAGAGAGAGAAAAAAAACGTTAACTTGTTAGCTGCGGTTTTGTCGGACTCTATAGACTGTAGAATGTCTGCCGAGAAATTATCCAGTCTGCAGATAATTCGCTGTGACTACTCCAAAGCAAAAATTATTCAGGCGGTAACACATGCGGGTTCAAATCACTTGAGTTTTTAGTGGTTTCGCCAAGTCATGGATGTAAATTGAAGTTCCCCTCGCCTATTTCATATCATTTCATTCCATTGGTTCTGCCAAACGAGGTGGACTGGCGCGGCGTGACGGTAGCTTGAGCTTTAGAAAGGTTTCTGCCCCGTACTCTGGTATGGGAGGGGAGTTTGAGACAACTTTCTTTCAAATTCGGACATTGCACCATACAGCAACCGTTGCGAGTGGTAGAGATGGCTGCCCTGAGCTTCCAAAGGCTCTCTTTTCGTTGGCCGTACTGCTAGACATAGAGACATTTTCATCTGCCTGGCATAAATTGATCACAGCCAGCTGCCTCGGCCGATGGTAGAAATCGTGGCCGACAATTCCTTGTTAAAGGTGAAGGGTGTTTCTATGGGCACGGGCCTGACTCTATTCGCAGTGTTTTATCTGATTTTCCACAACGAGCCGACGATGTGATGCTGAGGTTAACAGACCATTGGAAACAGCTCTGGCCCACACCTCGGTCGAGGAGTGGAGTAAAAGGTGCTTATGTCAATAAGTGCTGAGAAGAGACGCAGACCTGCAAATCCAGGCTCTCTGAGTTGTTGGCAAGCAAATCCCTTAGGAGACGCGAGTCGCATACCTCGCAGTGACCCTGCATGTTTGGACTTCACATAAGAGATCTCCGAATGAAAACCCACACTGCTGCCAGCAACATTAACGGCCAATGTGTGCGAAGTGTGGAGCTATGTACCTTGTTGAGTAACTTTAAAAGAGAAAATCAAATCAAAAGTATGGCCATATTTATTAATGAAACGAATTAAGTTATGGCATCACTGTGTGGTATTAGGGGAACAAAACTAGAATTCCCCCGACATATAAGTATCATAAAAGAAAAACCACGCTTTTAAAGGATGATTCTTCTTCTTCTTCTTCTTCTTCTTCTTCTTCTTCTTCTTCTTCTTATTATTATTATTATTATTATTATTATTGTTGTTGTTGTTGTTGTTGTTGTTGTTGTTATTGTTGTTGTTGAACTTATACCACAAAGCTTAATGATATACTGCTAGTTAAATGAAATATATGGCCAGTGATAGACAAAGGTATTAATTTAACCATGTTTATGAAGTTAGCCCTTGATATCATCTTTACATTTACTAAAACAGAGAGAAATAGCAGAAGATGTTAAGTTATATTCTGAATTTAAGAAGATGTTCATATGTTTCAACAAAACAAAACAATTAAAATGTAATAAGCAAATATACACAATCAACGATATACAATCGAACGTTTCATTTACATTGGCTTTGAAATTTAATTTTATTGTTATTATAAAAACATGTAATGCAAATGTTTTTGAAAGCTATTACAAATATAATAATCATATTATAATATAATATAATACACAGATTAGATTAATATTTCACATTTGCTATATTCAAGACGATGCTTTTGTTAAATATAAAACATGCATCGTTATAAACACAGTTTATATGCTGAGTTAAGTTGTCCTTTTATTTTAAAACAATATAGGGAAAAACCCAAGAGCGCTTTTAAAAATTTATACCCCTACTCCTAAAGGTCCGATTTCCCTAATTTTCATAAATAATGTTTCTTATTTTATTTAAATGCTATAAACGGAGTTTCGTGCGAAAAAAAAAAAACCCAACAAATATTAATAGTACTAGAGATTTTTAAATTTGGTTACCCCCCTCTTAATAGTCCTATTTCACTGATTTTCGTAAAATATTTTTCTTATTTTATTTCAATGGCATGTACAGAGTTTCCTATAAACAAATTTAAAATTGCGAGCGCTAGAGCGATTTTAAAATTTCTCTTTAATCCCCTGGTTTTTCAGGTACCCCCACACCTAATGACCCGATAGCTAACATTTTCGAAAATTACTCATCAATTAATTTTAAAGAAATATATCCAATTTCGTTGAGAAAGAAAAAAGAAAAATTGCTACCACTAGAGCAATGTTTAAATTTTTTTAAAAAAAGTTCACTTTAGTTTAACGCCCACCCCAATAGTCCAATTTTGCTGCATAACGAACTCGACGAATCATTTGTTAATTGATGGTAATGTGCCGAGTTTCGTTTACAAAAAACAAAAGTTGCGACCGCTAAAACATTAACAAACACTCATATATATGTATGTATAATATGTACATATATGTATACATTTGTCATTTGACATTTATACGTATATATCGCATATATGTGTATAATATACAATATAAAATAAAAATAAAGTAACACTATTAACAATGTAACAAATTAACAGTAATAATAAAAATAGAAAATGATAAAACAAAGTCACACTTAAGTTCGAAATATAGAGATCTCAAGTGTGACTTTATTTTAGTATTTTATCCTTTTCTACTTTTATTATTACTGTTAATTTATATATTCGATTTGAAGTGTGACTATCTTAGTGCTTTATCCTTTTAAAAGCTTTTATAATTATTGTTAATTTGTTACATTGTTAATAGTGTTACTTTATTTTTATTTTATATTTTATATTATATATACATATATATATGTATACATTTGCTATTTGACATTTATACGTATATATATTATCATATATATATATATATATATATATATATATATATATATGTGTCATTTTCGATGCACTGCCACGGGTGACCGAGGTCGTTAAGGCGCGGACTCGTGAGCGAAAGGCCT
Source organism: Metallyticus violacea (assembly GCA_030762175.1). NCBI lineage: Eukaryota > Metazoa > Arthropoda > Insecta > Mantodea > Metallyticidae > Metallyticus > Metallyticus violacea. The sequence goes on from CM060844.1 coordinate 7,254,973, forward strand.
GGGGTTCCCGCCAGGACCGTTCTCCCTGACTGAGGTTTTTTCCAGGTTTTCCTCAGTCCGGGGAAGTACCCTGAACTTAGATTTGGAACGTTTCCTTCCTTAAAAATAACTCCTTTCACAATATGTCATTTCATCTCATGTATCATCAGTGTCCACCGCCTGTGGTGCCTCAGTAGTAAAAACGGGCGTTAAACATTATTAAAAAAAAAAAATTGCGTAATTCGATGGAGATTTGAAGAAAGTTTTCCAAAATCGTTTCATGGGTACATTCCTTCGGAGTTCGCTAAAAAGAGAGTTAAAATTACACAAACTTTTATTAGGCTGAAACAGAACGAGTACTTTCTGTAGACATTTTCGAGACGCTGAAGAAACGTGTCCTTCACTTTTGCTACTCAAGTCTGCGCAAGCCGACACTTGTTTGTGGTTTTGCACATGTTTCGCCTAGCAGCTGCATTCCTCTGATAGCATTCATCACACTTTGTAGAGATGTTCGCCAATCAATGAAAACTTCATCTGTTGCATAATAATACAATTGTTTCCCTGAAGCAAAAAGTCTCCGAAAGTTAAATTTCTTGAGGGATATTTGTTTGGCCATAACTGAAACAGGTGCTGAATCAGCTGATGATAGAGACAGGTAAGTTTGTTCCCTGAATGGGTTTCCACCCGACAGCCTTAGAAGGAAGATATCAGTTAAGACGCCTTATCGGGTTCTCGCCTCCGTTTCAGATAAAGTCCCACAAACAAACGTTGTTGTCTCGTTTTACTACTTGATTCCAGGTCAAGACCCTCTGTAAGTATTTATACCTATAAAACACTACTGGAAGTGATTCCATGATAACACTTCTTTTATTAACGGCACGAAAGCTAAACCCAAGTTTTCGTGCAAGGCGTCTTTTATGTGGGAATTGTTTATATGTTGGGAGTTTTTGGAATGTTGGAGGGTTTTTCTTGCTAGTAGAAGCTGTAGATTTCTCGCCAAACTATTACATATTCCCAAATATTCAGTTTTCCCAATGGTTTGGATTCTCTCTCTCTCTGGTGTTACTGGTTTCCCCTGACGATTTTTCTGACTGTTAGCTACTCAGTCCTAAAATGTTACTTTCTCGCTAAGGGGTCCTTTACTAACTTTATTCTTCACAACGAATTCGTGCACTTTTTAGATTATTTTCTTGCACTTCTTGTTTAGAACTGTTGTTATGTTTTTAGACTTGCTAGCGGGTCCGGGCACGAACTCCGCAGTATCGGAATAATGCTCAAATTCATTTTTTAATAGTGTTTTTACTACTTAGGCACCACATGTGACTCAGCTTCAAGTCATGCATTTCGTTCACTTGCAGCTTAATATCGTGCACTTGATTATAATCATTCACTGGCACGATTAACCAATGATAGCACATATTGAACTTAATAGACACTACCCCGATAAAACTTGTTCCTGAACAGCTGTGTAAAAAACAATATACATTCGGCAACGTGTTCCTCCTTTTCACTCCACGTGAACTTGATTGAGAGCTGTCAGTAGCAAAACTAGCACGCAATTCGCTACTGCAGAGAAAGAAAGGCGAGGCTATGTGTTTAAACAACGAGAGACAAGCGACAGCGGTCCACATTTGACAGAAAGTGGAAATGCATTCAAGGAATGAGCTATACGAGGGACATTCAAAAAGTTTTGCAACCAGCCTATCCATTGTTGATCAATAATGTCTGCAAAATGTAACGCAGCTGAACAATGCACCTTAAGCTATCAAAATATGTATAAGTGAAAGTTTAAACTTGCATAGTCACTGTCGTACAGTCTGCTGAGTTCAGTCCTATGTCAATAGCTGGTGAATATTTCTAAAGAAAACTCTACATTCTACATTTTCACACTTATAAGCAGATAAAAGAGCGAGGACTTGGTCGCTGTTCATGCAAGCTGGATTCGATCATTTGAAGAAGGACGAGAGACTTTGAATGACAACCCTCCCTCTGGCCGGCCTCGGGAAGCTGTGAGCGAGAGAACAGTTCAAAGAGTGAGGAACTTGGAGGAAAATGTTCATATCACTGTTGAAATGCTAAGTATGAAAGTGGATATCAGTGTTGGCAGCAATGACAGTATACTCCATAAACATTTAAAACTGCGAAAAATCTGTGCAAAATGAATTTCACATTCCCTAACCAACGAAGAGAAGAAAGGGTGAAAGGAGTGTGCAAGGAAACTGCTGATCATGTTTCCACCAAATGGCTCTAGACGTTTCACAGATACATGCACTGGTGATGAAAGTCGGTTTTTACTATACCACCCCAAATAAAGCTCAGAACTGCGTGTGGGTAAATGAAAATGACCCAAGACCATGTTCTTCCACAAGAATTTCATTCTCGGAAGCGAATGTTCGCTGTTTTCTTCAACTATGAAGCACCGTTAGTGGTTGACCGTATGCCAGAAGGAGTGACAATGAATGGAGAATACTTGACACTTATATTTTGTATATTTATTTGAAGAGTTAAGGCAGCGGCGTCCAAAGATAGGAACTTTAAGGCTGTTGCTTTTGCACGACAATGCGTCTCCTCACAGAACAGCTGCAAATTTGAGGAAACTGAGAGTCGCCAAAGTCCAGTTGCTTACCATGCATCGTACAACCCTGACCTTGCACCGTGCGACATCTGGTTGTTTCCTTGAGTAAAATCTTGCATTGCTGGAAAATCTTTTAAACGAGTGCAGCACCTTGCTCATGCTATAAATTCAGCTCTGTTGTCAATATCTCAGTCCAAGTACCGTAGTGCTTTTGTCAAGTGTTTGCACCGTCTACAAATGTGTGTGGAGAGCACTTTCAAGAATTGTGAGCATAAGTTTTCGAATTCAGTGCATAGTTTGGACTTTAACCTGAATTTTTTAATGCCATTCCTATGATGACATGCCCTATGAATGACAAATAGAAGCGGGCAGGCGGATCTAGGATCAATACATTCCTCAAGACGCGTGTGGTTTACTGCGTGGGAATTTTCCAAAGTCTTGCTTGACCATTTCATTTTACATACTGGTCAGAAAGGGCGTGACTGCTGGGAGTTGGAGAGATGGCTAACATGTATGCAGGGAGAGAGGAGGACTTTTAACTGCCTGGTTACGCACAAAAGCACGCATAGGCATTTCCTAGGTTCACTCTTATTGCGTTTACAGTATATTAATAGTGAACGGTTGGACGTTAGATATGGAACTACTCAAATAATGAATGTACCACAACAACGAAAGAAAGAAAAAACTGTACATAGTAAAGCTGGAGAAAGTGATGACTGCAGTGATGAGTCAATCGGTTGCTTTCCCCCGGAGTGTTTTGTCTATGGTTGAGCGCGCCGCTCGTTAGCCGGTTAACCAACAAGCCGGGTCTCGGTGATTAGTGAGAGGGTAAAACAAACCATACAACAATACACAACCCAATTAAGGGGTTCATTACTTAAAAAATTATCAAATGAGGTGTTGAAACTGCCCGCCTTCATTCTCCACGTGTTTTTGGCATCTCTTAGCAAATTATTCATTACTCGCTGTAGTTCATGTTGAGAAATCCAGACAATTCCCTGACCAATATTATCTTTGAGTTCTTGTATGGCGTGTGAGTTCGGCTTATATAGAGCAATTTTAACTTACCCCAGAGATAATATTCGCAGAGTTAAATCGAGAGATCGCGGGGGTCACAAATCCATACTAATAACTCTGTTTTGAGAAAGACGCTCTGATTTGCTCTCGTGGAATTATTCGCAGTGGTAGGGCCCTGTTGAAAAAAATGATAATCAAGTTCCCTGTCCGTTAATTCTCTGAGAAAATGGGTTAGTATGGTACTAACATAAGTAACAATGAAATTTATGCTTAATGGTTCTTTCACCACTTGGTTAACATATTAATAGCACACGCTGTACGGTTGTAAACACACAAGGCATAATGCACTTGTATACTAGCGAATTAAGAAACGAACCATTCACACCCGTTACGAATAAGATAGTCAACAAGTAAGTAAGCAAACTTTATATCCCCTCTACGGCGTGGCGTGGCAAACGAGTTCATAGGAAAAACCCCGTGCAGCGGTGGTAAACATCACTGATCTCACCCTAGAATACAATGCAAAATATTCAAACTTGCGTCTATACCGGTGTACCAGTGAGAGCAATTACCAGGATAAGAGGAGAAGGGACTGAAGTCGGCGAGTCTTCTCTGTCCACTGCAGGAAAGAGACCGAAAGTGAATTTGAATAATTTTCACAAGAGTGGAATATGCTGCTGCATAGACGAACTTTATTTAGTGAGAAAGACAGCTTCCAAACTTGTTATGTGGGGTTAAATAAATTTCCTTAGGGGTTCACTCCCTGAGAAGAGTTCTTAAAGAAATGGTCTAAAAGTGAAAAAATGCCAAAATTAATTGAAAAGGCAAATCTACTGATTCTGCTAATATCTGAAAGCAATACGCTGCTTTAAGAAACATAGTCGCTCTACTGTATTTATTGATGAACTTTGAGTGGACAATACTTGAACAATTAGGAGATACTGGCAAAGTGAAAGTCAACCGGGCATATTGACTAAGCCGATTACGATAACCGTTCCATTGTCGTCCTTGAAGGATCCGAAATGGGGTCTATAAAGAATTCGTTATTAATTTTTCAAGCAGGCAAAAGCTCTAAAGATTACCTTGGTAAAATCAGTTTCATAAACTTTGAACTTTGGATAAACAATCAGTTTCTTTCTATCCTTCCAGAGAACATTTTTGTATTTATAGATAAGCCCCCCCCCCCCAAAAGCCCCCTTGGAAATGCACCGTGAAAGAAGAAGTGATATTAGGGCTGCAAAATAACAACACCTTGTTCCACAGACATGAGGAAATCTGAACTCACATGCTGATAGAGGGCCATAAAAGGCAGAAAAAGTGTTTCGCATTGATGCAATATAAAAATTATACGGCCACGAAGCATTAAGTTTACGCCACACGCGCGAACTGAACCCCGTTGGTGCAAAGTAAAACTTGCTGAGAGAAAAATGAATAAGCAAGTGTTATTGAAATATTTTGTTCCTTTATCCCCGATATTCCTTTGTGATATTTATAAGCGCTCGCGTCAGCGACATTAACCAAAACACAGTGTTTATAAATGTTCTCCTCTTGGTAAGTAAAAATGATCACCTAAGTCTGGAAGTTGGGCAAAATGCATATATTTAAGAGTCAGATAGAAAGGAACACATTTCCGTACATTTGTGGTCTCCAAGGTCACTATTTATTTTGCTTCTTGTGTTTTTTTTTTTTTTTTTATCTATTTTGGCTTCTGTTGCTATTTTAATGTTTAGAACTTTGTTTGCCTATTTTTGATCGTTATAAATTTTTTCTGCGATTATTTACGCATTTTAAAAAGCACATAAAATTTTCATTATATCGGAACGGAAAAGGTTACAAAAATTAAATCGCATGTTCACCTCACAAAATATTTATAATCTTGTCATACATTTATTTCCTTTCAAACAGCGAGAAAGTTTCTCCTCAACCCATTTACTTAAGGTCTTTAAATAGCAGAACCTTCATTAGTGAAAGGAACGCACGGTTACCTCGGTAATAACGAACACCAGGAAATAGAGAGGATGAGGGAAGTACTGTAGTTTTGAACAGTCCTGGCGAATGACCTTGTATAGATCTGCGCGAGACAATTCTATGAAATTTGTGGTGGGGGTAACTTCTCAGCTGCATAAATGTAACAAGAATCTGAAATTTGTTACAAGCAATATTTTTCATTTGTGAACGAAATATAAAATAGTTTGAATTATGAATTTCTCCACTCTTCATAAAATACACGAACTTCTAAGTAACAGGACACCTTAAAACTTATCGATATAGTTGAGACAACACCATATTTATTTTTAAAAAAAGTACATATTCTTCCTTATTAATAACTATAAACGGGTGTACCCTTCTTGTTTTAACCTCACTTGCAAAGCAGTCAAAATATAACATCCTACTCAAACCATTCATTAAAACTGTTTTCATCTCCATTCAAAACCCGCTTCATACGTTCTTCCGGATCTTTCCTTTCATTGCTAAGCCTCACTGTCATATAAAATGGTAGATTAAGGAAAATTGCACATAGAAATTGTCGATGTCTAAGGAATGGGTTACCAGTATGTCGTATCTGCACACACAGCTATTACTGGGCAATAATACACAGATGTACTGAAAATTCTGTAATGTCATATCACCACGATAATGCACATCGCAAATGTTGTTACGGAATATTTCACAAAAAGCGTTGTGAAATGTGTCCCTCACTATAGTCCAAGTTTAACCCCGTGTGACTGTTTTCTTTTTCCTAAATTGAAGAATCGCCTTAGTGGGAGGTATTTTCCATCACCAGAAGCAGTGATGAAGGCTGCGAAGGTGCTTCTGAAGGATCCTTAAAAATGGTTTTCAGAATATCTTTGAAAATTGGCAGAAACGCTGGGACAGGTGTATTGCATCCAGTGGGGACTATTTTGAGAAAGATCTATAAACTTATTAGAACCACTAAAGGTATGTTGTAAAAAAAAAAAAAAAAATAAATAAAATAAACAAAAATCTTAATTGAACAGCCCTATGTTTTTTATAATTGGATAATTGAAATGTATTTCTATGTATTGAAAATCTGGTAAATTCACGTTTTGGGCCCTGTTTCACGAAAAAACTAGTTACTAGCCGTAATATCACCAGTTCTAATAAAACCTGTTTCACGAATCTTTATTCTTCAATGATACAATCGTAAAAGTTTGCCGTTAGTCACTTGTCCAAATTACTAGTGTAACGATTGTATGCGAGCGTCGAGAAGATTGTTTATTCTGAGTTGTTTGTTGATGCGATTTTGTTTATGCGGCATGTGTTTTAAATCGTATATTCTAGCCAAGAAATAGCTTTATGTCTACCACATCGAAAAGAATCTCTAGTATTCAAAATAAAGTAACAGTGCTGCATTTAATTAATATTCATAAAGAAGTTTGGGCAATTCTCCGACAAAATTACAAGAAAGACAAAGCCGAAATATGAAAATTAATTACGCATACTGTAAGGTTAATTACGTCGGAGATATATTACGCATATATATGAGGGACACATTTTGGCCAAACATCAAGAAAGCTACAATGGTAAGTGCTTTTATTTCACGTTCATTTTATTATCTACAAATAATGATGTGAGTAGTTCAGTTTCTTTGGCAGTTTTTTCAGGTGAAAATAGATAATTCAAGAGGCACGGGAATGGGTGGTGGATTTAAGGCTACATATTATACAAATAACCTTAATGAGCTTAAAATTAAAATGCATCGAACTTAATTGATAGAATCAGTACCTAACCTAAAATATGTACACTAGTATGTAAATTCACCATTCTAGATTCACGGGTAGAATTCCATTAGAACTGTAATAATACGTAATATTACAGGAAACAGAACACTGATTAAACAAAAATCGCACGTTGATAATTCAGTCTGCCAAACTAGTAACTAGTAGTTTATGCTAATCGTAAGTTCGAGAAACACACACTTGTAAAATAAGTAATACTAGAATAGAGACTAATTTTACTAGAGCACCCTAAAACAGGGCACCGGTCCGCATAAGGCAAGACAAGTAGGCGGTAGGGTCCGTAGTGACCTCACAGCTGACAACAACATTTACACGTTACCCGAGAAAACAAGTGCGAATTACCCAGGTTATTGCCCCGCTTCCGACGGACCTGCGTGTTTTAAATCTCGAACAAAACATCTAAAATTAACATCGTTTAGACAATATCTAACTCTTCCTTATTCCTGGCAAACAAGAACAGATTAACTAGGAGTTGGTTTCTTGGCATTGTCGCTTGCAACAGTGGGATAACCTTGGCTCGTTAAACAACTGCAACAATGCCGATATTAATTATTTATGTAACTAGTGTATAGTGTTGGTTATCGTGACACGAATGAATGTTTAGCGCACTCGCTTCCGTTCACGCATTAATTTTCACGAGTGTTCAGAACAAAGATTGTACATGTGTTGCATACAACGTTTTGTACAATTTTAGCATTGAAATATTTTAAAAAAGTATTTCAAACTTGCAAAATGTTGCGTTAATACCTGGAATATGTGACGTATTATATTGTACGATTTTTTAGTACTCGTTTCTAGGGCGATTTCTTTTACTTCTTCTTCCTCTTCTTCTTCTTTTTTCTTTGAGGAATCCAAATTGAAATGGATGCTAAAGTCGTAATTTTGATATTGAAAATGTAGATATCTTTTCAGAAGAAAGTATAAAGGAAGCTGAGGTAGATAAGCTTTTGGTAATTTCTCAAAATTCGACAAATGCGCACGAAAAGGAATATGACAATTATATATGCAGAAAAGAGAAACACGTTAGTTCAACCAATTCTTATTGTTAAATTTTTCGGAAGTGGTAAATATATAATATAACATTTATTAACAGTAGGAAGGCAGTATGCAGTATCTATGCAGTAGATATCAGTAGTAGCTTAGGAATAATATTTTCTAATGCAACTGATTGTATCTTTATATTTACCAAGCAAAGTACACAGGGGGTAAATCCATAAGTTTCCGGCCTAACCATTTTCTAGGTATAATAAAGACAAAACTATATTTTTGTTTTCAACATAGTTACCCTTTGTTGCAATACACTTCTCACATCTTTGAATTAACATTTCAATCCCCCCTCCCAAAAATAATCAAAAGTCTTGTCTGCAAAATGGGCATAAACAGCATCCATCACTTCTTTGTCACACTTAAATTTCCTTCCTCGAAGGTCCTTCTTAAGTTTTGAGAAGAGGAAATAGTCACTGGGAGCTAGATCTGGGCTGTACGGTGGATGGTCGAACTCCTTGAAGCCACATTTCTTCACAGCTTCCTTTCCAACAAGAGCTGTGTGCACAGGCGCGTTGCCGTGAAGAAGGCGCACACCACCACTCAGCTTTCCTCGCCTTTTTTCTTTGATAGAAGCACGTAATCTGTGCAGTAGGCCAGCATAATACTCCCCATTTACTGTGGTTTCTCTCCTTGAAGTCAATGAGGAGTATTCCTCCACAGTACCAAAAGATTGTGGCCATGATCTTCTTGGTTGGCTGAGTGAACTTGGCCTTTAGAGGCGGTGCTTTGCCAGGTTTACGCCATTCCATTGATTCTCTTTTGAACAAGGGATCATAGTAGAGGACAATAGTTTCATCACCTATAACAATGGTTTTCAGAACTTCTCTCTCTTGCCACGGTAGAGCTCCAAAAATGCCTGACAACAGATGACTCGTTCGTTGCTGCTTTTGGACTTAGGAAAGAAGTCGAGGCACCCATCTTGTATGTTCATGAATAATTCGAAGGACTGTTGTTTAGAAAGGCCCAACCTTGCTGATATTTCTGTAACTCTGAGCCGCCAACCGGTCTTCCATAATTTATCCTTCCATAAGAGTTTTCAGGAGTGAGCACCTCCCAGAGCCGACCTGCACGCTCTTAGTCTTCAATGGTTTCTCGACCCATTCGAAAAAGTTTGTCCCTTTCTTTTACGATAGAATATGAAAGGGATGCTTCCCCATACACACCGTTCAATAGCTGTTTAATTTCATTTAGAGTAAGTCCTTCTTTTGTGAAGAACTTAATAACAGCTCGGAACTTTATTTTGAACATCACAATCTTCTACACACAGTCTTCTTTATGCAACTATATCTAAACAGCTGAACACACGTAGCGGAAGTTACAGTTGCAGTTATTTACTTAACAGATAAGGCATGACACCAGATAAGGATTTTGTGAAGGCGATAACGCTTATCGGCGAGGCCGGAAACTTATGGACCTACCCACGTAACTATAAAATCATGTAGTAAGGTTAAGGAAATTTTCTGTTAGTATAACAGAGATTACTAATGGTTCAAAATGAACTTTTGAAATGAAAGCAGTTATACTTAATGTTTTCAATGTTTCCGAAATAATGGACGTTAATTTATGATGATTAATAAGTTACATTGTTGTTAGTTTCAAACCGCTTGTTTAGTAAAATGGTTCTTGTGTTTGAATGTTGGTATGCTTTTTTGGACGATACTTTTAGCTTTTCTTACAGGCACATTGTAGTGAAGGCGGTAATGATTGCTAGGTAGCGTCTTAAGCAGTGTGTTTTAATGCTTGGATTGCATAACTTCAGCGTCTAAAACGGTACTAGTGCATTAGACCTGGGCGTCTTCATTCCTAACAGGACAAATTAGCATTAAAATAGCAAAGTATTTATTTGTATATAAATACAATTTACATTTAAAATTATGTAAATTGGAATGCCGCAATGACAATGCGTTAGTATTTGCTGTTTTCCATTTTAATGCTCATTTTTCCTTTCTGTATATCTAAATATATTTTTTCTTTTTCTTACTTCCTTCTTTCTTTCTTGTTGTCCCCTCTCGCCTCTCGCTTTGGTGTTATATAATGTTGCCCAAAGAAAGCAATGAAAAGTATTTTTGATGTTCCCAGATTACTTGGCAAAAGGCAGAATCGCACTGGGACCTACTATGCTTCATTGTTCGATCGTTTGAAACATCGACCAACACTGGCACACCAAAGTGTTCTTTCACGAGGACAATGCTCCAGCCCACACAGCAACACAGCATGAACTTAGTATTGATTCCTGGTCCGTTCTATACTCCGGATTTAGCACCAAGTGGCTTTTTCCTATTCCCAAACTTGAAACTTTGGATTTGTGGGAAGAAATTTTCATTAAATGAGAAAGTAATCATCGTCGTCGATGAGTATTTTCCGATGGAATGAACAATTGGACAAAGCATATAAACATCGATGGAGACTGTGTTAAGAAATAATGTCACGCAAAAACACGTTGCATTTGACTTTTTACAGTCTTCAAACAAACCTCGTAAATAAACATTTTAATCGATATTATTTGTTATTTATTTTATCAATATTAGTTCCCCCCCCCCTCTGTATTGCGGTCATTTCTCAGACACTGAGCCGTATATTCTCCGCACTAGACAGGACACTTAACCTACTTTTACTCTCTCACCTATTCTTTATGTATTCGGTTGGGATTGTCTTATCTTCAAGTAACCTTATCATAGTTTCTGCATTATGAGATTCTGCAAACAACAGCTCTGCTGTACGGACATTTAAAGCTACCAAGATAGCGTGTTATCTCGCTTACCGTATTCATTTGTTTTCTTTTAATAATTCAAGACTTCATACACACCCGCAAGTTTTATTCTATACATAGTAAATGTTTAATATATATGCACAATATAGTTATATATTATTATCTCGCTCTGATGGACTCAATCTCTCATATTTTTTTTTTTTTTTTTTTTTTTTTTTTGGGAGGGGGACGCAAAAGCAGTTCTTTTGATTGACTACTTACTTGGAGAAGGGTAAAGCCGTTACTGGAGATTACTATGCATCACTTTTGGAGAGACTGAAGACAGCGATCGCGGAAAAACGTCCGGGAATGACCAAAAAGGTCTTTCATTATGACAATGCCGCGTCGCCCAGGTCAAATTGACCGAATTACAATTTGAAATGCTTCCGCATCCATCCATTTCACCTGATTTTCCTCCCTCGGACTACCATCTCTTCCTAAAACTCAAAACTTTCCTGCTGGATACAAGTGCAAGTCAAATGAGGAGGTCATACAGCAAAGTACACGAGTATTTTGAGAGCCTCGAAGACACTTCCACGAGAAAACTGGAGAAACGTTGCAGCGAGTGCGTTTAACTAGACAAAGCGGCGGTGCATTCCAGCCGCGTCGCTCGGGTCACATTGATCGAATTACGATTTGAAATGCAATGCCCATACTATACAAATTAAATATTGCCAGTTCTGCTCAGAGACAGTTGTCATGATCAGTATTTAGCTTATATACATATGCCAATATTAGATTTACTGGTGAAAGCATTTCTAGCGATTCTATGAGAGAGAAAAACCTCGTACTATTTATTGTGAAGTCCCCCATTCACAATGAAAATGCAAACACCCACAGGGCTTCCGGAATATGTCTTTGTCGCTCGTACGGAGATTTGGCCAGCCGCGCCTGTATCTTACATGTCATTCTCCCTCAGCCAAGCGCAACGCTACTGATTTCATTTCCTATGGTGGTTGTTCAATGTGTGAGGATATCTTTTGTATACTTTGTCCTTCAGGCTACACCACAAGATCTGGGGAACGAGAGGGCCACATACCAGCAATAATCGTTTTATCCTCAAACACTTCCTTAATTTTGTTCATGCGCTCAGCTGAATGAAAAGTGGTGGAATCTTGTTGAGAACATCAATTGATTTCTTCAGCAGATTAAAAATTGGGGTAAGAGTATCATTTGGCTACCTTTATCCATTTAATATCTGCTCGTAAAAAAATGTGAGCAATTATGCGTCTCGCGCTAATCGCACACCAAATACAATTTTCAAAACACTAATAGGAGAGTCTGACAAGAACAAACCGTGGGTCACTGATGTAAGAAACCACTCACAAGTTCAGGGACAGACAGGCGGGTGAGTGGGGAGTGAGTAGTGTTTAACGTCTGTTTTTATTACTGAGGCACCACAGACGGTGATACATGAGGTGAAATGATAATTTGGGAAAGAATTTTTTTAAAGCAAGGAAATGTTCCAGGCCTAAGTTTAGGGTACCTCCCCGGCATTTGCGATTTATGAGAACTGAAGAAAACCTGGAAAAAACCTCAGTCAGGAAGGACGGTCTTGGCGGGATTCGAACCGCGACCTCCCGCTCATGAGTCCTCGTCTTAACGACCTCGGCCACCCGCGGCGGTTTGGTAGGTGGGGAGGGAAGCCGGTCATGGGCGAGACGCAAAACTTCTTTCGAGCGGTGAGGAAACATTCTGGAAGCCCGGTAGCTCGAAGACTGCACTTGAAATACACACGGCCTACTGAATAATTACTAAAACTCTCAGTGGTATGTATATATCCATGTATGGCTATGGCGACCAATTTGTGTAAATAGACAACTTCACAGATTCGGCATAACGTGTAAATAGGAATTATTTTTGCTTTATATTTTTACGGCAGGTTCCCGTAATAAATTTATGATAACCTAGTTATGACCATATAACGTTTTTCACCGACATTTTTTATTCCCACTAAATGCAGAAGAAACTTTTCAAAAACATGTTTATGGGTACATACCTTCCGATTTCGCTAACAATGGCATATCTGCAAGAATCGAAAGTGACAACCGACAATGTAGTACAGAAAAGCCTAACCTGCTTCAGATACCAGTGGCGGTGTGGTGCGCCATTAACGGCGAGAGAATATAGACTCTGTTTTTTTTTTAAATAAACAAAGGTGATTGGTGTATTCAGAATGTTTTACATAACCTTTTTCCGTGAATTATGTGTGAGGGAACATAAGTAGCCCCCATGTCTCCTTGCATGCAATTCATGAAGTATTCGACCGCCAGGGGTGGTCAAGGTTGTTAAGGCGCGTACTCGTGAGCGGGAGGTCTAGGGCTCGAATCCCACCAGGACTGTCCTCCCTGACTAAGGTTTTTCCAGGTTTTCTTCAGTCCTCATAAATGGCAAATGCCGGGGAGGTACCCTAAACTTAGGCCTGGAACGTTTCTAAAACAAATCCTTTTCCAATTTATCATTTCAACTCATGTATCATCAGTGTTCACCGTCTGTTGTGCCTCAGTAGCAAAAACGGGCGTTAAACAACATTAAAAAAAATCGACTAAACAATATATGGCTCTCCTTCGGTCCCCAGATTTAACGCCTTGCAAGTTTTTTCTCTGGGGGGCTCCAAAGAAAAAAGTGTACAAGACAAATCCACACACATCAGACGAACTGAAAAATAACGTTTGTGAAAAAATGTCTTCCATTTCTCAGAGGGAAATGTAGAGGGTAATGGTTAATTTCATAAGCCAATGCCAGAAATGCAAGGAAAAGTACTGGAGTAAGTTCCAGCAACTTCTTGCTTGATAAGTGTTAGTAATAGCTTACGTGACAATCATAGCTTTGGACTTCCTGACCGGTACCAGCTTGAAACATTCAAGCTGATAACCACTGAACACAAAAGTTAAGAAAACATGTCCGCCCCTGCTAGTTAATGTATTTGAAAATGCTGTGCATAATATTGCATTTATGTTTTCAGTTTAATATTTGAATAAATAGAGATAGCCATATAGAGTACTGGGATAGTTATAGTAATAATAGGTACCGCCCTCTGTGGTTACTATGGCGCCGTGAGAGCATATAGAGATGAGGCTGCGTGCTCCAACCTAAAACTGGAATGTAGCAAGGACGATGAGCGAATTGCATTTCTTAGTAACTTCTCGCCTCTCGCTTGGGTGACATTCATGAACACTGATGCAATACATCACGTGATGCATTAGCATTTCCTGGTAAATCTTTTACGTAACAGCACCGAGACTTGACGCCTGGACCTTAAGACGTATCTGTACAGTATTAGGAAACAGCCACTAAGATGTTGATAAGCGTTGTCCACACTTTAACGCCTCGCCTCTATCAAATTGAAGGAAATAAACTTTCTGCTGACATTAAGTAGAAGTTAATGGATTTACTCAATACTTAATATAATAAATACATTGTACAAAAAAGCGCGGCACTTAACAGCTGCATAAGCCAATTCCTCAGCAAATCAGGCTATTTACAGAGCACTAGAGCAGAGAAATTGGTGCCGCTAAATTTCGGTTTTCAGGTATACCTCCACCCCTATTGGACCGATTTCCCTGGTTTTTCACTGTTTTTATAAGTTTATATAAATGGTATATATCGAGCTTCATTTAAATAAATGATTATTGGGGCCGCTAGAACGATTTTTAAAATGTGGATTTCACGTAACCCCCACTGCAAATAGTCTGACTTCCCCGATTTTCAGGAACTATTTGTCTTATTTTATTCCAATAGTTATATATATATATATATATATATATATATATATAAATTAACACTAAAATAAAAGTAGATAAAGATAAAACACAGAGAAAGAGTCACACTAGAAACTGCTATATTTCGAACTACTGCGAGTTCTTCAATGGCAAGAAGCTTGGTCTAGCTTCTTGCCATTGAAGAACTCGCAGTAGTTCGAAATATAGCAGTTTCTAGTGTGACTCTTTCTCTGTGTTTTATCTTTATCTACTTTTATTTTAGTGTTAATTTGTTACATTGTTAATAGTGTTTCTTTATTTTTATGTTTCATTAATATATATATATATATATATATATATATATATATTGCGGCTGCTAGAACAATTTTTACATTTTTGCTTTACGTTAACCCCCACCCAAATGGTCCAATTTTATTGTTTGATGAACTCGATGAATCGTTTGTTAATTGATGGTTATATGGCGAGTTTCGTTGAGAAAAAACGAAAATTGCGACCGCTAGAGCATTAATGAACACGTACGCGAGCGCGCACACACACACATATATATATTCTTTGTCAGTTTTGGTTCCCAGTAGATGCAGATTTGAAGAACTTTTCAAAAAATTTTATCCGACAACAATGGCATATGTACAAGAATGGGAAGTGAAATGGTGAACGACCCCATAGTACGGTGCTTCCTGTTTTGGGACTCCAAAGGCGTGTTGCTCGTCAGTTAGTGACGAGTGTTGGGCAATGTGAGAGACGCTGGCTGTGATGATCTGCTTCTGCGATAAGCCCGGTTCACCCTCCTTTACAGTCCCGATTTATCCTCTTGTGATTACCACGTATTCGGGAAACTGAAAGGACACAGTTTGTGCGCAATTGACTGTTGACGAGGCCATCTTCTTTCTTTGATGAGGTAACAAAGAAACTATCCTTCCGGGGAGAAGGAAACTATTTAGAAAAGTAATGTAAATCGTTTTGTAATTGTATATAGTAAGAATATATTTTCTTTTTTAAAATAAAGTCTGTTTATTTGAGTAAGGTCGTGAACGTTGCACGAATCCAGTTAGGAGACTCACCGAATACCTTGTCATGTTAAATGACACAGTGACTTCACAGATTTCCAATAACTTTAAGCAGCACGTAGCTGATTGCTATTTCTGCTGTGATGTAATATTTCGTTTGATCACCTGGGCGCGACCATGTCGTCATTATGATAAGACAGGGCTGAACAAATAGTAATGGACTGTACACAACACGTCTGTATCCTTTAACAGGTAAAAGGATACAAGTGACATGTAAGACACACAATGTCGTATTTGGTAATGTTAGGAACAAAATAATCACTATATCTGGAAAAATTTTATGATACAAGGGGTAAGAGCAGGTTCAGTCTTGCAACTTATTAGATAGTAGTCCACTCAAAATTTCAACGCACTTACTGCAACGTTTCTCCAGTTTTCTAGTGGTGGTTGATTTTTTCGAGGCCCTCAAAATACCCGTTTACCTCCTTTTGGCTTCTTCATTTCACTTAAATTTGTATCCAGCAGGAAAGTTTTGAGTTTCGGGAACAGACGGTAATCTGAGGGAGCAAAATTAGGTAAAATGGATGGATGCGGAAGCTTTTCAAATTGTAATTCGGTCAATTTGACCTGGGCGACGCGGCATTGACATGGTAAAACAGCTTTTTGGTCATTCCCGGACGTTTTGCCGCGATCGCTGTTTTCAGTCTCTCCAAAAGTGATATATAGTACACTTCAGCGGTTTTACCCTTCTCCAAGTAAGTAGTCAATCAAAAGAATTGCTTTTGCATCGCCCCCCCCTCAAAAAACCTGAATGCATCACCTTTAGCAGATGGAACGAATTTCTCCCTTTTCAGAGTCGGTTCGTCTCGTGCGACTCACTGTTTAGATTGCTGTTTCGTTTCTGGTGTATAGTAAGTAATAAATCCACGCCATAAAAATCGACTGGCCTCTGCCAACTCGTGCCTGTCAGTGAAAATAATGTGCACTTTATCAATGAGTTTTGGCATCACAGCTAATTTTGGAGCTCCAGGACTTAGTGCGTTTTCGACGTTTGTTCTGCCACTCTTGAACTGATTTCGACGGCTCCATACAAAAGGCATCTTCACCAAATGTAGGCAAAATCCTCTCACGAATTTCCTTCGTTGTTATCGCTTCCAGAAAAAGAATTCAATCACATCACAAATTCCAATATTGTTCGTTTTTCACTGTGACTCGAAACGCTTGAGTTTAAACAACAGCTAAACAATGAGTTAACATTAGAATAGCTTGTGACCATAGAATATTGATATATGTTTAAAAAAAATCAAAAACTTTGAGGAAACATTCCTTGTATGTAGAGGATACAAATGCGAGGTTAGGCTCATAAGTTTCCGGCCTAACCATTTTCTAGGTATGACAAAGACTATATTTCACTTTTCGATAAAGTTACCTTTTATTGCAATACACTTCTCACATCTTTGAATGAGCATTTCAACCCCCCCCCCCTCAAAGTCAGAAGTCTTGACTGCAAAATGGGCATAAACAGAATCCACCAATTCATCGTCACCATCTCGAAGGCCATTCTAGAGTTTTGAGAAGAGGAAATAGTCAATGGGAGCTAGATCTGGGCTGTAGGTGGATGGTCGAACTCCTTGAAGTTACATTTCTTCATAGTTTCCTTTGCAACAAGAGCTGTGTGCACACGCGCGTTGTCCTGAAGAAGGCGCACACCACCACTCAGCTTTCCTCGCCTTTTCTCCTTGATGGAAGCACGTAGTCTGTGCAGTAGGCCAGCATAGTACTCTCCATTTACTGTGATGTTTTTCTCCTTGACGTGAATGAATAGTATTTCTTCACAGTTCCAAAAGATTGCTATATCTTGTACTTCGTTCCATTTTGCATCTCAGATACTGTATCTCATCTTTTTACCATTTCACATTTAATGAGACAATGGAACGCACTTTCCACTAATACATACTTCTTTATAATTAATTCTTACTCCTTTTAGAAATAATATCCTTGAGAGACCTATTGCTCCGAATATATGTATTTCACCCGTCTGCAATTGATTTTAACTATTCTACATAAATCTAAAGAGACTTTATCCTCTAAGCTACCCCACAACTCTCTCCTCCCAGCACCCAAGACATTCTTTTTTTTATATAATTTTAAACATCTATACCAATATTTCAATATTCTCTCCACTGTTATATCTTTCTTTCCTACTCTTCCTAGTTCTGCCAAACTCACCCCCCACAGCAAACTTTTTGGTAACCCCAGATCTTCTATACATCACATCAACTTTTTTCTATTCCTTTGACACTCCCCAAATTTGTACTCCATACACCATCTTTGACTCAACCACATTCTCATACAGGCCTTGGCAATGTGGGAACTTTATACAAACTTACTCTGACAGCTTGCATAGCTTGTGCTTCCATCTTACGTCACAGGTAAATCTCACCCCCAAATAATCAAATTCTTTCATTACCTGTATTGGGTTTCTATTTATAAACCACCTCCCACCTTTTCTTAAGTTTGTTCCCTTGTTAAATACTATTATCTTTTGATATATTACTGTTTATCCTCACGCCACATTCTGCATAGTAATTTCATCAATGGCATCTTGTGACTATATTATACCTACTGCGCCCCCCCCCCCCCTAGATCATCCGCAAAAAGCAATCCGGATACTTCCTTCTTGCTACTAATTGGAAAATGCCTATTTAATTTCCTTAACCCTATCTAAAATGTCGTGTATAAACCAATTAAATAATATGTATTATATAATGAAGGGATGGATGAAAACTTTATTAGTTCTGAATCATTAAATAAAGTATTTGGTAATAGTCACCTTTAATAAAAACGGGGAAAGAAGGAGTATTAAGAAAGTACACGATTGTTGCAATAAAATATTGACAATTAGAGAATGGGAGAGAAGTTAGGGTCTCAAGAAAAGTAGGGCCAGTCTTAATTGCAAGAAAGATATTCTCTACTTTTTGTAATGGAAGATTGAAATAAATATTCTAACAGTTGAGATTATAGTTGTATCCTTTTTAAAGTTTTAGGCATTAAAAAGTAGGGATAATATCGTTCCTTTTAAATTTCCCCCCTCAATATCTAAATTCACAATTTTTTTTTTGTTTAAATTAAAGTTGTGTTAAATTTATACTAGGAGATTATGAAATGAAAGCGTTGTATTTTGTAAATTAAAATCATCTAAACAAGTGTAAGTTAAGGTAACGTATGCGGAATATAACCGTTCTCCAAAACTAAGTGCGTTGCTATGGTTATACCGTCCGGCAACTGCTACTTAATACCTTTATACCTCCAGCATGGCAACAGAATAGTAAGAGTCAGGTAAACAAAACAGAATTATATCACTTAACTCATTTCTTGCGCAAGCGCGCTCTTTGAAAAGAGATAATTTCTGTTTGCTTCCGAGATTAACAGGCAACGTTTATCAGCGGCCTAGCCAGAATTTTTACAGGGGAGAGTTTCAGGAATAACTAGGGGATAAAACATACGAATAGACATTTTAGGAGAAAAAACTGGGATATATTTATTAATTTCAGAACACATTCTCCAAACATTTCAAACCATCTTCGAGCTGTTATGCGGAAAATAAACTTTCCATAGGCCTCACCTGAAGATTATTGAGTCGAAACAAAATTCAAGAGCAGTATATAGTTCATCGCGTGTTATCTTCATTCTGTTCTGGGCGGAACCGAACATGTCTCAACTTGAACATCTATCATAGGCAGTAACCTGAAGTGACAACAATGAAACTAGTACATTACACATTAAGGCAACAAAATGTTGTAAAGTTAAATTTTTTCTCGAGAAATTATGCGTGTAAATTTTACAACAATCCTTTATTATGTGTTCTTAATGCGTTTTCATCTGCAGGAACATGGTTTTAGTGCATATCTGCTAATTCATCTAACGAACACATTTTTTTTTTTTGTAATTACTTCGCATAGGAAACAACAAAGGACAACCAAAGAAATAGAAATAATTGCATAAATAGAACGGAAAATATGAATATAAAACACATTAAATTCATATATCAGTGTAGTACTGGAATTTAAAATATATAATTTTTATGTCTTAGAATTTGTAAAATCCCATATTTCATAAAGATTATAACATTTGTTTATATATTTCAAATATATTTTTAAAACTTATTTTATGTTGTCTTGTACGGTTTTAAGTTTTATTTTCAAAATCTTATATTCTTCAGTAAACATTAAATTGTTATTTCAATTCTATGAGTCACAACGGTTACTCTCTCGCTTCCCTTTTTCTTCTTCTTCTCCTCCTTCTTCCTCCCCCTTTTACTCCAGGAAAAATATTGAAGAACGAGCGGAATTCGAATACTATCTTTATCAACTTTCTAACAATTAAAATATGCAATATTTACATGCAGCATACATCTTTATTTTTTGTATTCTATATTAACTAGGTACATTGTGTTCTATAAATTTTCTCCCTTTACTCCCGCTAGAGTGAAAGAGAAGAAGGCCCCATGGCCTTATTTTTGTCAGGGCAAATAAATAAACACAGCCGGTTCTGGTGGCCTAGTGGTAGTCATACTTGTCTCTCGCCTGTGATGCCTCAGCAGTAAAATCTGGCGTTAAGCTATTAAAAATAAAAGGATTCCTAATAGAGTCGATGGATTTTTTCTGGTGTAAAAATCCTAAGTATGGCATCCTTCGGAAGGGAAGTAAAGCCGTAGGTCCCATTTAAGGCTGGTAAAAGAACCTCAAACCTGACAAAAGAGGGCTCTGAGCAAAATTTATTGGCCGTTTCACGCCATGATTTGAATGGGACGGTGCTGAACTGAGATGTTAAAGCGAGTCCGTAACTTAACCACAAAAAAAAGGTAAACACAAAGTTCCGAATATATTTCCGCATAGAACACCATGCTGCCTGTGAGCTCTCATCCGCTTCCGTTCCAGAAACCTTCTCAAAGCGCAAGCCACCGTTACACCGCACCTGCGGCACTTTCGACTCTGTAACAGAACCAGCAGAACATTCGTAGAATGTAAAATAGCCATTCCAGCATGCGCCTAAGTGAAACTACGAAAAAAACCAAGGTCAGGATGGCCAGCCCAACGAAAATTGAACCAGGGACCTCCGGAATGCGAATCTCAAGAGTTACTACCTGAAGTACTCCGCTCGGTGGTTCTATAGAAACATTAACCAGCAATTCGAATACTTTAATATTTTTTCACAATAGCGAATTTCGACCCATGCAAATATTTTTGGAAAAATTCTTCAAATCTGCAACGATCCTACCTACCTACTAGATGACGGTGATAATATATGTGTGTGTGTATGTTAGCGCTCCAGCGGTCGCAATTATTGCTCTTTTTCTCAACGAAACTCAGTTTATCCCATTGAAATGAAATAAGAAAAATCAGTGAAATCGGATTATTAGAAGTGGGGACCGGAAACCAAAAATTTAAAAATCACTCCAGTGACACCAATATTTGTTTTTTCACAACAAAATTTGGTTTATACCATTTAAATAAAATAAGAAAAATAGTGTGTGAAATTTAAAGGAATAGAGCAATTAGGAGTTAGCGATTATCTGAAACCTAAGATTTAAAAATCGCTCTAGCAGCACTAACAAAACTCGGCATGTGCTATTTAAATAAATAAGAAAAACAGTGGCTGAAAATTAGAGAAATCGACCATCAGGAGTAGGGAAATACCTGAAAACCGAAATTTAAAAATCGCACTAGTGGCACCAATATTTGTTTTTTCACAATAAAATTTGGTTTGTACCATTTAAATAAAATAAGAAAAATAGTGTGTGAAAATTAGAGAAATCGAACCATTAGGAATAGGGGGTATATCCTGAAAACGAAAATTTAAAAATTAGCGTTTAATTTTCTCTCAATTGTTTCAACATTTCATTACAAATTAGCTCAGCATATAAACTGTATTTATAACGGTGCATATAGTTCATATTTACCAAAAGTATCGTCGTGAAGATAGTAAATGTGAAATATTAATCTAATATATGTTTAAGAATTATATTTGTGTGTAAGAGCGCTCTGTAATTACCTTCAAAAAAGTTTGCTTTACATGTTTTTACTACAATAAAATTTAAATTAATATTCAAAGCCATGAAAAAATTATGTATTAGTAATGGAATGGGGACTAAAAATGGTTAGAACTTACGATTGCATGTTGTTGTTGTGTATATTTGCTTAGGGCATTATAATTGGTTTTTAGAATTAACACAAGTGATATTAGAGAGCTCTATATTATATACATTTTTAAAGGTTTTCTCTTTTTAACTACATACCTTTTAATTACGGTGAGGCCATTGCAGTTAGAGATGATATCACCAACAATGAAGTGGTCGAAAAGAAACATTTGACCTAAGTAGCTTTTCCCATATTAAAATATTATTAAGTGAAATTGTATATTTTATTTATCTTTGCAATTGATAACCGTGGGATATTTATAAATCCATGTTTATATTGTATTTTTGTTTGGATGATTAATAATAATAATACTCCTATTGGCAATCAATAAGAATGGTAATTTGGTGGCATGAGAAACTAAACTAAACGTGTGTGACAGGCGATACTGCCGTTATGTCCTTCACTGGAGGTCGCTGGTTCGGTTCCTGACCTAGGCGAACATAATCATAAATAACTCAGAAGGCGAACCTGGTAGACGGGTTTCTTTATTCGTAGTGCCTGCCTTACAAGCGCAAATAGACAAGTGTGGACGTGAGCATCACTCTAAACGAACTCAGTTTGAGGTAAAACTGGAAAATCGAGCCAAAATAAGTGAAAACATTGCTGCTTGGCGAGTACTGTACATGGTTATACTCAGTCATATAAAGTAACGGCTACATGCTCCGACCTAAAGAGAAACCCAAGAAATTTCATCACATACATGGTGCGTCTTAAAGGAATCTAGCAGCATATATGGGTGAGTTCTTTAACAATGGTTAGAAATGCCTTGTAATAAGTACTTTTATAGACAGTAAATGAGCGGAACCCAAGCACAAACTTGTGAACGTTGCCAACTCTCATTAAATAAAGCTACTCATTTGGTTTTAAATGACATTTGAGATTGCAGACATATCACAGTTTTTATTTCTTTTCTTGTAATTTTTATGAGACATTGAATTAAATTGTCTAAGTCTTGTTTCTAAACAAATTAATAACTATTTTAAATACCAGCAATCTTCCAACAGTTATACACATTTTTTCTATTCTTTTTTGATTTGCTTTATTTAAGGAAGCTCTTTAACATCTCAGGTCATCAGCGTTCCATTCAATTCAGGGCGTGAAACGGCCGACAAATTTTGCTCAGAGGCCTCTTCTTTCAGGCTTGAGTTTCTTTATCGTGCCGTAAATGTACGACACGGGACCCACGGCTTTACTTCCTTTCCGAAGGAAGCCATACTTAGAATTTTTACGCCCGAAAAAATCCATCGATCCTGACCGAATTTGAATCCGCGACCTTGGGTTTAGAAGGAAAGTATGGTTACCACCAGGACCGACAAACTCCTCTACTCTATTCCAGAGTTCACAATAAAACATTATGAAAAAGAACCAACTTCCAGTAATGTTTAAGCAGAATTTAGTACGCAATTGGTAAAGGCAATGAGAGACCTAAAAAGGCAACGACGGTATTTTTTCCCCAAAGTCGGCAAAGTCAGCAACTGAAGTCTGCAATTTACAAATAATAGGATACTGTATGCAGTATAAAACATGGCTTGTCTCTGACTTGCAACATTCCGAAGAAACCAGCTGTCCTATGTGGTTCTTCTGTTGGATTGGAGATATGCAACAGTTTTACTCTTTTATTGTTCTAACTCATGATCACCACTAGTATTATCAGCACTGTTAACATATATCAGCTGATTTGTTTTAGAAGTGACCACATCTATATTAATAAAACTGCCATGCATCAGCTGATTTCTTCCAAATCATGACAGGCGTTGTATTAATAATACTACTAATATAATTTGGCGTTTTGCTTACTATTAATCGTACTGGTACACATGATTTAGAACAGATCTGCCCACCAATAGAGGGCGCATGGACTTAACGATAACATCGAATAAATAAATGGAGAGGAGGCTGTTCCGAAAAAGTTGGAAGGGACCGGTCAAAGAGGAATAAACTGGTTTTTCTCACGAGAGGCGCAGACAGAGGTTGTGTTATGCGACAGACTGCATTCCTTCCTCTCGGCAATGCACTTGATTTCCACAGTTGCACTTCCTAACATGGGCATGGCATCGACCAACTCTACCTGGCAACCAGCCTTCTGTTTCTAATACACAGCGGCTCTGAGTTTGGTTAGGTTATCGTTCCTTTACTCATCGTAAGGCATTAGAAATCCTAAGCAATTCTTAAATAAATGATGTAATGCCCAGTAAAGTTTTTATTTATTTATTTATTTTACAGTTGCATCTTGTTAGGATGTAAATTTTGCTATAAGTACTTCTTAACGAACATTTGCTTGGCAATTTCTTTTACATAATAAATGCATTTGTTTGGTATAAAATAGGAACAGTTTATTTTCATTTTGATGAAAATCTTTTTAACCATTCCCAATTCAAAATAGTATCAACAAATTCCATGGGCAAAGTTTTAGAAAAGCTTGTAATGATTTTCAAAATCTTTGTTGTATTACACAAATATTTCCTTAAAATATTGCTACATGTTTTGATTCAAATGTCCTAAGTTTGAGGTGAATGCACTCATGTGATTCTGCCACCGCTTGTACATCTGATACTAAAATTATACAATGAGGTTATTTGAATTGTGGGCCCATCTACTTAATGGGGATGTGCTTCCGCCGTAACCGCAATAAGGTAGATAGAATCGCCGCGTGTAAAGTTTGTATTAATTTTTACTGAAAGCATAAGTGATACTGTGTTTAAAGCTGATAATAAGTAAGCATTAACCTGTATTATAGCAAATGATGAAAATGATGCCCCTCAGAGGCAATACATTGCAAGCATCTACTTATTTTATGTGACACGGCGGTTTCTTGTCAATGAGAGATGCTGACTCTCGTAACATTTTAACAGTTTCTCTAAGTGAAACACTGCAGTTGTATACTGGGAGAAGCGGTTGTATGCTAATTGCTGTTCGTTAGTTATGTCGGTACATTTTAAAAATGGAATTTTATGTGAGGTAGACAAACTGTTAAAAGTTACGAGAGAAAGGATCTCTCAATGACAAGGAACCGCCATGAAATACCGGAATTTCCGACAATGTATTGCCGCTGAGGGGATCATTTTCAATGTTAGTGTTTATGTAACTATCTCGGCGTGATAGGAAGCTCATATAGATAAAGTAATTAGATGCTTTATCGGAACGTCATGGAGAATGAGGTCTGTGATTTGTTGGATCATTAGTCCTCCGTTAAATATCGTGGAACTTTGGCCAAAGTTGCTGCCAACTACTGGGACATCTAAATTTTCAAGTAAGCAAAGACTTGCAAAAAAGAAGCAAAATATTTGGAAATGTATTTAGACGAAAAATTAAACTTAGGAAACATACTGAATACGTGCGAAAAAAATCCGTAAACGTCATAATGACATTAGCTGGATTAATTCAGTTAAATATTAAAATTCCATTAAACGTCATATCAACATGCCATACCAGCATTTTTGCTTCAATAAGGACTTATGGAGCAGGGGTGTGGGTTCTTAGGATGAAGGGTGTTCAAATAAAAACTGTACTAAGAGGACCACAAAGGAAAGTATTGCTAAGATTTACAGGGGCATTAAGTACCTCAGCTACCATGGTCTTTTTATTAGTTAGTTATAAGTATATGGCCAATTGCTTTATTAATTACAATAAGAGGAATGATTATTGGTTGAAGAAAGGTAGCTTGGAGAAAGTGAATTTAATAATTGGCACTCAATGTAACAAACTACAGGAAATAAAACATAAAATGAAAGTACAATGGCAGCACAAATGGGAAAATGTCGGGGCAGGCAGGAGAACCTTCAACTTATTTAAAAACATCTTTGAGAGATTAAAGCTAAAATTCATACAACCTACCAAAGGAATGGTACATTACCTTACAGGCCATGGAACTTACAAAATTAACAGAACACAGGACGATGTATGCAGTCTTTGTAAAACACACGATAACCCAGAGCACATAAATGTACAGGCTATCTAGAACAGGTAAGAGAAGAAAGAAAAAGTTTAAGTGGCCACCAGGTGACACATATACTTGGAAATAAGGGCCGATATAAATACCTTGAGCAGATTGCACTAACACAGAATGAGGTGATACCACAAGAACAGATAATAAGAATGACTGAATAAGCAGAAGAGGAAGATCAGAGCGCATATGTATACAAAGACAATCCCAAAACGCAACTTATTTAGCAAAAATAGAAAATATGCAAGACAGGAAGATACTGGTAGAGGAGAAGATAAAGGTGAGCAAGAAGGGAGTGATGAAGAAGAGAAAGATATTTAAACCTATAATAGACGAAAATATTTTTGGACTGCAACCAGAAGAAGAGAATGGGAAGGAAGGAGAAGATTTTTGCCTTAAGTGCTGAAAACGAAAAAGTATGCAAATTG
Organism: Metallyticus violacea; assembly: GCA_030762175.1. NCBI lineage: Eukaryota > Metazoa > Arthropoda > Insecta > Mantodea > Metallyticidae > Metallyticus > Metallyticus violacea. The sequence goes on from CM060844.1 coordinate 7,281,401, forward strand.
CCAGTGGAACTTCGGACGAGTTTAGGAGAAGGAGAAGAGAAACGGAAGAGACAATTAACAGACAGGGGGTAGAAGAAACAGAGAAGAACACAACGATGAAGAAGAAGAAGAAGAAGAAGAAGAAGAAGAAGAAGAAGTGATGGGGTAGTAGAGGTATATAGTAGAAGATTAAGTGAGCTGGTAGATATAAATTAGATAGGGTGAGGAAAATGCTGGTTACCAGTACCTTACCGTTTAGTTTCCGATGGAATATTTTAATGTAGGTAGATAGCTGGTTAGGTATACAGGCGTCCAGCAGAATTGTAATTTTGTTTAATGTAGTTTTTGGTAGTGAAATGTTTGATTTTATTTTAATTTAAGTCTTTGATTTGTTTATATAATTATAAATTTAATATTTAGAAATATTCTGTACCGTGGAAAATGAAATTTAACAAATGATAAAATTAGAAATTGCACGTTCCGGTAAAGGCAACAAGGTTGCAGATTTTATATGTGCACAACGGGAGCCTTTATAAGCAACCCAACTGTTGCTCTAGAGATTCTGCTTGATCTAACACCGCTGGACGGAGGCAAGACTCGCAGCTTATAGATTCAGGAAGATGGAAGAATGGCTATTACCGCGGACATACTAGAATATTAGAGATCACGGATAGTCCGGAACTGCAAATGAGCTCTGATCTCATGATTACCCAAATTACCCAATTTCAACGAGGCTATAGGATAAATATTGGATCTCGATCTGACTGCCACGAAGGATCAAAGCCAAAAGAGGTCCAAGGATAACTAATACTGGACGACTCGCGGATTCTTAACCGAGCTGGAGCCGGTATTTACGGTGAAACCCCTAGGACCCCTAGGACTAGGTAAGTCTTGGGAAGTACTGCGCCATGTTTCAAGCAGAGATCTTTGCAATCTTGATCTGTGTTCAAAAAGGACTAACATGGTAAACTATTCTGATTCTTTCGGATAGTCAAGCTGCTCTTGGAGAACCTGATTCTCGTCAATGAAACTCAAAGTTGGTATGGGACTGCCTTCAAAAACTGACAACCCTGTTGAATTGAGGTGGATACTAGACAGGGAATGAAATAGCAGACAAACTGGCCAAGGAGCATCAAGCCCATTGATTGGAACCGAACCAACCTGCGGGGTTAGCACATCCACAGCAAGAACAACAACTTGGTTTATGGGCCAACTATCCCGGACAAACCTTCGGAAAAATTTTGTCAGTGGACCGAATCACACACTCACTAAAACACTCCTGAGGTTGTAAAGGAAAAAGTAAAGCAAGGGGATTAATCACTTGGTCAATTCAGGAAACATCTCCAGAAAATGGGACTCTTTCAGGGAGAACCCATTTGCAGATTTTGCAATTCAATCCTTGAGTGTGAGGTGCTGTGTCGAATGCTTAGAAAATGGAATATTTCCTATATGACACAATATATTATTCTCATGTTTTTACCGAGCAGGAGAAACACTTGGGAGTCGCATTCGTAAGATCAGGGGTTCAAATCCCTTAGAACCGGCCATCATGATCTTGGGATTGTTCGTGGTTTTCCCTGGTTGCTTAGGGAATGCTGAGCTGAACTGTTTTCCTTTCTACGAGTTTTACAGTTTAAGGTCCCTCTAACACTAACATCTAAAGAGAAGATGAACCAATCCCATAACGCTGAAACTTACCTTTTTAGGGCAAGGAAAATTTTTAGATAAAGACTTACCCGGACAATTGACTTTACGGGGTTTGGACCCGGGACCTCCGGGTTCGCAGACAGACACGTTGACTACAGGACCAGAAGGGCGGTCTCAAGCGGTAACACTTGGGACTTGCCTTTGGAAGGTCCCGGATCAAATCCTGACTACTTTCAGCGAATTCCGAACTATTGCGGTTGTACCCATGAAACGATTTTTGAAAAATATCTTCAATTTCCGTCGAATCTGCTATTAGGCAGGCACCGAAAATTACAAGGAAAATGTGTGTGTGTTAACGCTCTAGCTGTTGCAATTTTTTTTTCCAACGAAACTCGGCATATAATGATCAATCAATAAACAATTCGTTGAGTTCGTTAACCAGCAAAATTGGATCATTGGGGTTGGGGTTTAACTTAAAGCGAACATTTAAAAAGCGCTGCAGCAGCAAATTTATTTTTTCTTAACGAAACTCGGCACATGCCTTTGAAATAGAATAATAAAAACATTTTTAAAAATAGCTCAATCAGTCTATTATGAGTTGGAGTTTATCTGGAACCCAAAGTTTTAAAAAAATAAACATGGAGGACATGGATTAAAGTGGTCTGGAGGGAGATGTGGCATACGGAGGGATTAATGCTGTTAGCATTAACAGTCGTTACAAGTACGCCGTCGCCCTCAAGGATAACATTGCTTCAAAGGTTGTCTCTTTTTAACGCTTCACTTTTCATTGGAAATTACATCTCTCCACATACACACACAATGTTAAAACCTTGAGAAACTACAATGTCTGAATGCTAATCGAATCTCATCCTTTTTAGGTATCGATCAGTGGAATGCCGGTCTTGAAACTGAATTCATCAACTGCAACCTTCTTTCCTGGATCAGCTTAGCGGAATCATCATTAGTTCTGACAGAATGCTGTAAGTAAATGAAGATTCTACAATATGTTCTTTCTGTATTAAGCTGTTACCATACAAATGTTCTACATTTTAAGTAATATTCCAGCAAAAGGGTGGCATCATCCCATCTTTAGTCAGTGGTTGCACAACAATCAGTCCATGGGACAGCGTTTAAGGTACACCAATATTTATCCTGTATGTATGTAATTATGTTTTCCGTTTTTAACTCAAATTTAAATTATTTGTGAGCGCTGATATACGAATTTATTGGTAATAGCGCGCTGCATTGGCAAATTCTTACACTTGGTACAGCCAGTCCCGCCAGAAAGATGCGCATTGCTAGCTCTTTTGACACTTAACTACTTGTTTTAAAAGGTCTATGCTTGATTCAGAGATGTGAGGGTGGCCAGATATTTCAATCATGTTATGTCATCTTAAAGTCGACCGATGAAACAACAAAACAACATTTTGAATTTTAAAAAATCACGGCTGTGATATTGTGATTACGGAGTGAAAAAAAATTCAATACACAGGTATTCATAAGTATAACATTATGGAGTTGTTAATATTCTGTACGCGAATTTAAAATATATATTACTTTCATTCTTATTCTATTCATGAGGAGTGTTGTTTAAGGGCGCACTATTCTATTCATGAAATAGTCTCAAACCCGTATTTGGCTTTTCTGTAATGGCATTATTCACAATCGACATTCGTATGTTCGCTTGAAAAGTTTTAATATTCATAATGCAAATGTACAATTATTACAATATTATAAGCATAGTTTACGGGAACTATATTTAAATTCTTATTTTATTCGTGAAATAGTCTCACTCACCATGTTCGTGAATTAATCGGCAATCTCAGACCCTCTCGTGATATTACTTGTGATAATTGTGAAATATCATTCTTTACATGGCGCGCTGTAAAGTTTCAGAAGCGTAAATATAGTGACTTGTTTATGATGATCGTATAAACAAATTAGTGTTAATGTTTTTTACAAAATGGATAAAACTGATATATTATTTGCGATAATGTACTTCATTTTAAAGCGTTTGACCCCAAAAGAAATACCAAATGAGTTAGATTTTACATTAAAGCAAACTTCCCCTTCGTTTTCAACGTTTGTAAAGTGGCCTCATAAATTTAGCCGTGGTCGTGGATCGTATTTTTTGGGTTAAATTTTGTTTTAAAACAGAAAAACGTTAGATGTGGAAATTGTGTTTTGTTTTCATGAAGAACTAAGTAGTGTATCCTTGTTTGTGCAAGGGAACTGTTGTCCCAGTGTTTCTGCCAGTCTTTATAGATATATTGGAAAGTTTTTTAGAATTACCTCCGCAGCCTTCACCATTGCTTCTGATTATGGAAAGGTGTTTATTCAATTTGGTGAAGATTGCCAAGGGTGGACGAGGTGGTTAAGGCGCAGTCTGGGGTTCGATTCCCACTAGGACGGTCTTCCCTGACTGAAGTTTATTCCATGTTTCCTCAGTCCTCATAGATGGCAAACTATGAACTTAGGTGTTCCTTTAAAAAACATTCTTTACTAATTTATCATCAGCAGTGTCCACCGCCTGTGATCCTCAGTAGTTAAAACGGGCGTTAAAACATTAATAAAAGTGGGGAAAAACGAAGTACTAAACCTGGACTATAGGGAGGGTAAAGAATACATTTCACATTGATTTTTGCTACATGTTCAGTGATGTGTAAGCAGTATCCAGCTTGTTGCGCCTTTTGCATGTCACATGACCTTACAGAGTTTTCAGTACATCTCTGTAGTATTTCCCAGTTACAGTTGTGTGTGATATAACCTTACAGAGTTTTCAGTACATCTCTGTAGTATTACCCAGTTACAGTTGTGTGTGATATAACCTTACAGAGTTTTCAGTACATCTCTGTAGTATTTCCCAGTTACAGTTGTGTGTGATATAACCTTACAGAGTTTTCAGTACATCTCTGTAGTATTGCCCAGTTACAGTTATGTGTGATATAACCTTACAGAGTTTTCAGTACATCTCTGTAGTATTGCCCAGTTACAGTCGTGTGTGATATAACCTTACAGAGTTTTCAGTACATCTCTGTAGTATTTCCCAGTTACACTTGTGTGTGATATAACCTTACAGAGTTTTCAGTACATCTCTGTAGTATTATCCAGTTACAGTTGTGTGATATAACCTTACAGAGTTTTCAGTACATCTCTGTAGTATTGCCCAGTTACAGTTGTGTGTGATATAACCTTACAGAGTTTTCAGTACATCTGTTTAGTATTGCCCAGTTACAGTTGTGTGTGATATAACCTTACAGAGTTTTCAGTACATCTCTGTAGTATTGCCCAGTTACAGTTGTGTGTGATATAACCTTACAGAGTTTTCAGTACATCTGTTTAGTATTGCCCAGTTACAGTTGTGTGTGATATAACCTTACAGAGTTTTCAGTACATCTCTGTAGTATTGCCCAGTTACAGTTGTGTGTGATATAACCTTACAGAGTTTTCAGTACATCTCTGTAGTATTTCCCAGTTACAGTTGTGTGTGATATAACCTTACAGAGTTTTCAGTACATCTCTGTAGTATTGCCCAGTTACAGTTATGTGTGATATAACCTTACAGAGTTTTCAGTACATCTCTGTAGTATTACTCAGTTACAGTTATGTGTGATATAACCTTACAGAGTTTTCAGTACATCTCTGTAGTATTGCCCAGTTACAGTCGTGTGTGATATAACCTTACAGAGTTTTCAGTACATCTCTGTAGTATTTCCCAGTTACACTTGTGTGTGATATAACCTTACAGAGTTTTCAGTACATCTCTGTAGTATTATCCAGTTACAGTTGTGTGATATAACCTTACAGAGTTTTCAGTACATCTCTGTAGTATTGCCCAGTTACAGTTGTGTGTGATATAACCTTACAGAGTTTTCAGTACATCTGTTTAGTATTGCCCAGTTACAGTTGTGTGTGATATAACCTTACAGAGTTTTCAGTACATCTCTGTAGTATTGCCCAGTTACAGTTGTGTGTGATATAACCTTACAGAGTTTTCAGTACATCTGTTTAGTATTGCCCAGTTACACTTGTGTGTGATATAACCTTACAGAGTTTTCAGTACATCTGTTTAGTATTGCCCAGTTACAGTTGTGTGTGATATAACCTTACAGAGTTTTCAGTACATCTCTGTAGTATTGCCCAGTTACAGTTGTGTGTGATATAACCTTACAGAGTTTTCAGTACATCTCTGTAGTATTTCCCAGTTACAGTTGTGTGATATAACCTTACAGAGTTTTCAGTACATCTCTGTAGTATTACCCAGTTACAGTTGTGTGTGATATAACCTTACAGAGTTTTCAGTACATCTCTGTAGTATTATCCAGTTACAGTTGTATATGGTATAACCTTACAGCACATCTGTGTAGTATTACCCAGATACATTGTGTGTGCAGATATGACATGTTGGTGAAGCATTCCTTGAATATTGAAACATGAAACATCGCTTGATCATGCATGTCAAGTATTTGGTGATTTTTCTGCAATTCCGTTGGCATGACGAATTGAATAGAGGAAATCTCTTAAATATAAAGAGAAGAACGCCAGACCAACAACGGTAGTAAGCAATAAATAGAGAAAATTATACGCAAAGCACTTTTTAAATTTTGGTTTTAAGTACACCTCTACTCTTAATGGTTCAGTTTCCCTAATTTTCGGAAAGCATTTTTTGTTTTTGAACCATGACTTAAACTTTCCTGGCAGCGATATGAAAATAACTTTTCTGGGGCTATCAGCCAGGTGAATTCTGGAAGAAGTTCCAAGTTAATTCCTGAAAATGAGATCGACGTTAGCTCTTGAAAGCTTGGAACCTCTTCCAGAATTCACCTGGCTGATAGCCTGAGAAAGGTTATTTCAATTTTTATTTTTATTTTATTTAAATTGTGTATACAGAATTTTGTTGTAAAGAAACAAATATTGGTTTCACTAGAGCGATTTGTAAATTTTGGATTTCAGGTAAACCCGCACTTCTAATTGCCCGATTTCCCTCATTTTCAGAAAATATTATTCTTTATTTATTTAAATGGTATATACCGAGTTTCGTTGAGAAACAACCTATATCAATGTCATTAGAGCGATTTTTAAATTTTGGGCTTGAGGTTAAAAAAACTCTTACTAGTCCGATTTTACTGATTTTATTCTTTTATTTTAATGACATATACCGAGTTTTCTTTTAAAAAAATTAAATTGTGGTCGCTAGAGTAATTTTTCAATTTCCTTTAACCTCCCCTCGGTTTTCAGGTATAAATGACACGATTGTCCTGATATTCCGAAATTAGATTTATAAATTTATTTTTTAAAAAAAATATACAAAATTTCGTTGAGAAAAACCAAAAAGTGCGGCCACTAGAGTGATTTTTAACCTTTAAAAAAATAACTTTAAGTTAACTCCCACCCCCAACGGTGCAATTTATCTGGTTAACGAACTCGATGAATCATATGTTAATTGATGGTTATATACAGAGTTTTGTTGAGAAAAAACAAAAATTGCGACCGCTATAGTGTTAACACACACACACATGTAATGTAATTTAAATGAAAAAAAATAAAATAACACTTTGAACTATGTAACTAAAATTACAATAACTAAAGAAGCAGAAATAGAGGGGAAAAAACGCTTAAATATTCATAGAATTATCGCTTGCTATACTCCGAACAGCTCGAGTTCTTCATAGGCAAGAAAACATATGTAACACCAATAGCTACATTCCCCGAGAGAACGTGATATAAAATGCCAATAAGAAGGAACAGGTTGAGATTTCGCGAGTGTGATCTTTCGTCATTGCTGAATGCTAGTTAACCCCCTCCCCTTCCAACTTCGCCGTGCACATAGTTGGCAACTTTGTGCCAAAACAACGGTAATTACAGGAGTCTCCTTTATGTTTCTCCCAACAACCTGTCTTTGTGGGTAACATGACAAAACCGTATTTCACGCCAATCATTATGCATCTGAAGCTCAAGATATATTTAACAATTCATTTAACTTAGAATGAAGTCTGGGTTAATTTTTCCTCCATCTGGGGTTCCAAACTAAAACCCAAGCCTGAGATGACTCAATCCGCTCTCAGCTGGGCCGTGAGAGTGGAGAAACCACATCCTCAACACATTGCTTCCTAGAAATGGGGATCACTGTCTAGCAAGTGTTTTTTGTTGAACACTCAAGGTGAATTCGTCTGTAGTCACATCATTTTGGCAGGTGCAGTATCCAGTATGTATAACATTATTAATTTCATTGTTTTCCGTTTTTAAGTCAAATTTAAATTATTTCTGAATGGATATACGAAATTATTATTCCTATTGCAGCTTAAATATTTTTTTACATGTATGAAATTGACCATGTGCATTTATATACTTTCATCCTCACATTGAGAATAGTCAATATTACTTTGTACGAGGATAGGTCTGTAAGTTTTCGGCCTAACCATTTTCTAGGTATATAAAGACTATATTTTACTTTTAAATAAAGTTACCCTTTATTGCAATACACTTCTCACATCTTTGAACTAGCATTTCAATCCCCCCCCCCCCAGTCAGAAGTCTTGTCTGCAAAATGGGCATAAACAGCATTGATCACTTCTTCGTCACACTTAAATTTCCTTCCTCGAAAGTTCTTCTTGAGTTTTGAGAAGAGGAAACATTCACTGGAAGTTAGATCTGGGCTGTAGGGTGGATGGTCGATCTCTATGAAGCCACCTTTCTTCACAGCTTCCTTTACAACAAGAATTGTGTGCACAGGCGCGTTGTCGTGAAGAAGGCGCACACCTCCACTCGGCTTTCCTCGCCTTTTCTCTTTGATGGAAGCACGTAGTCTGTTCAGTAGACCAGCATAAAGCTCCCAATTTACTGTGGTGTTCCTCTCCTTGAAGTCAATGAAGAGTATTCCTTCACAGTTCCAAAAGATTGTGGCCATGATCTTCTTGGTTGGCTGAGTGAACTTGGCCTTTAAAGACGGTGTTTCGCCAGGTTTACACCACTCCATTGATTCTCTTTTGAACGAGGGATCATAGAAGAGGACTATAGTTTTATCTCCTGGAACAATGGTTAGTAGAACTTTTCTGTCGTTGCCACCACAGAGCTCCAAATATGCCTGACAACAGATGACTCGTTGCAGCTTTTGGATTAAGGAAAGAAGTCTGGCACCCATATTGCACTAACCTTATTCATGTTTAAATGTTCATGAATAATTCGATAACTGTTGTTTTAGAAAGGCCCAACTTTGCTGCTATTTCTGTAACTTTGAGCCGTCGGCCGGTCTTCCATAATTTCTCCTTTCACAAGAGCGATGTTTTCAGGAATGAGCGCCTCCAAGAGCCGACCTGCAAGCTCTTCGTCTTCAATGCTTTCTCGACCCATTCGAAAAAATTTGTCCTATTCTTTTACGGTAGATTATGAAAGGGATGCTTCCCCATATACACCGTCCAATCGCTGTTTAATTTCATTTAGAGTAAGTCCTTCTTTTGTGAAGAACTTAATAACAGCTCGGAACTCCATTTTGAACATGTCACAATCTTCTACACATAGTCTTCTTTATGCAACTATATCTAAACAGCTGAACACACCTAGCGGAAGTTACAGTTGCAGTTATTTACTTAACAGATAAGGTATGACACCAGATAAGGATTTTGTGAAGGCGATAATCCTTATCGGCGAGACCGGAAACTTATGGACCTACCCTCGTACATTTTGAATTGTTTCATGTTATGCAGTACACAATTTTAAATGTAAATTAGTCTTAATTTTAATCTTTGGTCATTAAAGTGAGTAATGGTATTACGAGGGTGTTCTAAAAGTTCTCGGCTTGATCCAGAGATGTCGTGAACATAGCCGAAATTACTATGATAGTTGTTAAGTGTCATCCTTTAGAGGCGCGCTTTAAAGTTTCAGACGCATAAGTGGTGTCACTTGTTTGTGACGATCGTGTAAACAAACTAGTGTTAACATTTTCTACAAAATGGGTAAAACTGAAATACGAGCTGTGATAAAGTACTTCGTTTTGAAAGGTTTAACCCCAAGAGAAATAAAAAAGGAGTTACATTGCACATTAACGTTTGCTTCCCCTTCGTTCTCGCTGGTTAAAAAGTGGGCTATTCGAGATGTGGAGCGTAGCGAAACTGCTACGACCGATGGGATTGCGACAAACATTCAGAATGCCGTGCTCAATGATCGCCGACTTAAGGCTGACATTGGAAAAACCCGATAGGGCGTGTCCACTACATTTTGAGTATGAGAAAGCTTTTGCTAAATGGGTGCCGGGATTGTTAACAATAGACCAAAAACCATTCTAATGAACAATTAGCAAGAGTGTTTAAACACATATCATCACTACACGCCAGAGACGAAGGAGCAGTCCAAACAGGTGAAAGCAAAATCAGGAAAAGCCATGGCTATGATATTCTGGGATTCTTATGGTTGTGATGCTCTTAGACTATTCAGGACAGAAATAGTCGATCATTTTTTATTTTCAAATCCCATCTCTAATTGCACGATTGTCTGTCTGACTGTAGTGCAAAAATAAATAAATAAATAAATTCATAAATTCAGAGATACAGTCAATTTAAAAACAAAATTAATAATTGGTAAACCTTCAAATAAAAATAAAAATCAACAAGTATAAATAAGAAACCAATGATTGATAAATTTAATATTAAACTAACAACATATTTTCCCTCTATAATTTACATGCCCTTTTTCACCTTCTATTTTTGTATGTATGCATTTATTACCTGTGATTGGGTTTCACCCGGTGGTATTGAAGAATAATGAAAAAATAATTATCATTTACAGCAAAATACATAAGAAAGTTACAATTAAACTTAATTAAATACTTACGAACCTGGCACTAAATAAATCAATATAATTTAAATACATGCCGTATTAATTTTACTCATATTTACATGTTAGTTAATTTAATATATTCCACCTAAGTAAAAGCATGTCAGACTAGTTAAATACACATCGACCTAGTTAAATACTCACATTAATTAAATATATGTTAACTTAATTTTACACATATTAACTTAATTACATATATTTTATTTTATTAAATTATGTCAATCGTATATAAAATAAATATTAAAATTTTATGCAAATAGCACAATAATTAATAAAATAAAGTGAGTAAAAAGTAATTATCTTTTAATTGCCAGGTTTTCAGTGAATACTGGTTAATTCAGCATGGCCAGTAAAAACTGTTCATCTCAAAAGGCGGAACTCAAAATAATGAGACAAACCCTTTTGATCAATATTACCAACATAGCTGGCAAACTGAACCAATTTAATTTATAATATAGACATTATAAATGTGAAGTTCCATAACTAAGCGGTTGTGAAAGGAGAATATAAAAATTATTTAAAATATATTAATAATACCTACTTTCGTTATAAGTTGTATATTTCTTACTTTTTAGAGTCTATGTTAGGGGCTAAAAATCATTGTTTTTAATTCCTAAAAGTTTTTTGCATTAATACTAGAACGATCATCACTTAAAAAACGAATGTAGGTAGATCAGGTGAATATTACAAGTGTCCATTCGTTTCGATTATGAATGTGGATATATCTGTCCATATTAAGAAATATAAATGAAACATGATTAGAAAATTAATATCAACTGTAGAAAAAATTTCAGTTTGAGGTAAAGAAATTTCCAACAATTCAACCAACCGCTGATATTACACAGATTACCATTTGTCTGGTTGACAGTGCTTCAGAGGTCAACGCAATGGCGACAGGTGTAAACTTTTCTTTTACACTTCATAAATTAAATATGAAGCAGAGCTTTATTGAATCGGTAATAAAACGGGAATGAAGGTTAAGACAGTGGTTGCCTCCCGCCCGCATGTCCTGGCGTCTAGACTTTACTGAGGCACCAGCTGTCCCATAAACTGAAGAATCTAGTCCCATCCCTCTATCTGCGAGAGTGCAGACTTGTCTTTATGATCTGTGTTGGCGGTAAGCAAAGCATGTTACTCATCCTCATAATGTTGATGACATTTCTCAAAGTAGTCCCGGTTGGATGCAATGCACCAGTTCCAATCTTCAAAGACAGGCTGAAAACAATTTTTTCACATTTCCTTCAGAATCGTCTCCACAGTCTTCACCGCTGCTTCTGATGATGGAGAACGCCTCCAATGAAGATGTTCCCTTGACTTAAAAAAAGGAGATAAATCTGGACTGTAAGGAGGATTTCGCATTGATTTTTGTGAGATATTCAGCAACAACATTTGCGATGTGCGGTCTTACATTATTGTGGTGTAACACGCAGATGTAAGTTTTTGAACTTGAAGTATCGCTCTGCTACAGTTGTGTGTGCAGGTATGAGATGAAATAACTGTCAGAAGCAACCACTTTTGTGTTGGTGGTGTTGGGAATTTCCCTGTTTGCTCTCAGGGTCGAAAAGATTAGCCAAGTTTCATCAGCAAGTACTGACTACCTTTGAAATAAACTCCGCACCATTCTATAGCACGAAAACTTGCAAGCGAAATCACCGAGCACAAACAAGTATCATCACAACTTGCCAACAAGTGAAATATTCAGCATTTCTGAACGTGTTCTTAATGTTATTCAACGACAGCTGAGGTGTTGATGTTTTCTTCCGTTACAGCACAAACTGCAGCGCCAAGCCAACTTCATTTGATATTGGTTATCTTCCCTTTCATACATTTTAAACAAGCATTGAGCTGTGCTATAGCGAACAACATGCTCTCCATAGGCCTCAGTGAAGATTTGTTAAAAGGAAAGCAGAAGTTCAGAGCAGTAACAATAGCCGAGCGGAGTGGCTTGGGCGGTATGGTTGGTACTGCGTTCAGAAGGTCTCGGTTTCAATTCTCTTTAGGCCGGCTATCCTGAATTTGGGCTTGATGTCGTTTCCCTTGGTCACTTTGGAGAATGCTGGGAGGTATTTTCAGTTCCACGAAATTTTCCGCTCTGCCATTTCATATCATTTATTCCACTGATCGTCTTTTTTATTTGTTTTAGTTGTGAACGCTCTTTAACATCTCAGGTCATCAGCGTCCCATTCAATTCAGGGTGTGAAACGACCGATAAATTTTTCTCAGAGTCCTCTTCTTTCGGGTTCTTTTACGTGTCATAAATTTTACAAAACGAATCCACGACCGAAGGAAACCACAATTAGGATTTTTACCCTCAATCGTGCTGGCAAATTTGAATCTGCGACCTGGAGCTACGAGGCTCCGTTGATTCTGTTACAGGATCGAAAGTGTAGAGGCGAAGTGGTGGCGATGGCTTGTGTCTGGGGACTCTCACATTGGCATGGACGTGTTCTATCTGGAAACATGTTAGAGACGCAGTTACCGCCAGTTGTCTCCCTCACATCATTCTTTCCTCCCAGAGGTATCAAAATTGGGGGCGTAGGCACTGAGCAAGATTCATCCTGACTAAAGATTAAGCTCCTTTAGGTCTACCGATTAGCGGCCGGACAACTACTTTCTAAGTTATGGAGGTCTGGAACGGGATCGACCCAGTCTAGTGAGGATAATTGGGAACTTCCTGATGAAGAGGTGGCCTTCTTCGATCTAGAAAGCCGCGTGGTGTGGGCCTACCCTTCCCTTGCAATACTGTTCTCGATCAATGAAGGACATAGAGGAAGCAGAAGTCGCTGCGGCAGGATATGTTCCGATCTCGGATTGTAACGCCATAGAAGACGATGAATAAGGTAAAGACGGGGGATAGATGACTTTATTTTAATTTCCGAAAAATATTATGCTCTTTAATTAAACTATTTTTTTTTAAACAACGTTATGATGTGTAAAGGTCAGTTTTGTTATATACAAAATGTTTTAAACGACAGAGATTAGGGTTTACTATAGAAAACTCGGAACATTTGTTAATCACACACTGCCATTTTTGTATGTAAGATGTCCATCTTGGTGGTCTAATCACATTTGACTTATAGAGGCAAGGACGCGGGTTCAAATCCTGCCACGGTCGATGGACGTTTTAGGGCTTAAAAATCCTAAGCATAGTTTCCTTTAGAAGAGAAGTAAAGTCGTTATTCACGTGTTGTAGATTTATGGCATATAAAAGAACCTCAAGCCTGAAAGAAAGGGTCCCTGAACCAAATTTGTTGGCCGTTTTACGCCTTGAATTCAAATAAACCGAATAACAACAACAACAATAACAATAATAATAATAATAATAATAATAATAATAATAATAATAATAATAATGTATTTCAGATTGTTTTACTTTATATGGAGATAATTCATGGAGAGGTGTCTTGAAAACTCTGAAAGGTCATATCACACGCAAAATGCCATAATTGGGTGCAAAAAGTGGATTTTACACACGATAATGCACGGCCGCACATAGCAAATGCTATTGCCGAATATCTCACAAAAATAAACGCGAAGTATGCCCCTCACCTTTCCTATAGTCCACATTTAGCCCCTGGTGATTTCTCCCTTTTCCCCAAATTGAAGAGAAATTTTGGTGGACCAGTCAAAAAAATAATTTGCAGAGGCAGAAACGCTTAGACAGGTGCACTGTACCCAACGGGGACTACTTTGAGAAAGAGCATCAAAATTATGAGAATGAATGTGATCATTCTTTGTTGAACAGCCCTGGAACAAGCGAGAAGGACGAAGGGATAGAGGTTTGGAACAGGACATGAGGCGTAAAACGTTCAAGAATGAATCGCGTAAAAAACTACTGTCGTTTTGGTGGACTCCAACCCTTTTAAGCCGGTGACATGTCGCCTTGCCATTTTTAGGAGCTCTGTGAGGAGGCAGATCATGAATGAAAGGGATCACAATGAGAGGAGAAGGCAGTGGCACACACCGGATATGACGTCACGGAACGAGCTGGGAGGGGCTCTCTAGGGATGCTGCTGGAATGTGGGCCGCGTCCTGGTGACCAGAAGCGCCTTAAGCCACCCTCGGGGTAAAAACTTGCTGCTTCAGCGTCTGTTAGGTTTCGGCTTTTTGGAGTCAGCATTTCTGTACACACTGATGCTTTTGAATATTAACAGGTGGCCACGATTTCTTTTAAGATTGAAACAATGGTTGATCATTTCCTTCTGCTCTTGTAGTTAACTTTAATACAGAGTAAGAAACTTACGGATGTTTTACATTTCATGTTTTCTGCATTGCGGTAGAAATAATCAGTAAATACCGGTTGAATCATTTAAAACCTCACCGCAAACATTTCTGAAATGGGAGGTGCTGCTTTCACAGAATTGAAGTTTAGGGAGGGGCTCATATTTGTAGCCCATGCACAAATATAAATAATTATTAAATTTTACATTTTTTCAAATGGCACAAGCCTCTGGACATTAAAAAAACAAAACTAAAGGAAATTCGAACGTCAATGGTGTTTTATGCATACAGCTGTCTGCACAATTTAACCGCTTATACACTGTTCGTATGTTTACTTTTATTATTTAATGTATGTTTGTGAGTGTGTTTTCTTCTTTTTCCTTCTGAATTTGCAAGAAAACACATGTTACATTTTGAATTTTTTTTATTTTATTTATGGACGCTCTTTATCATCTCAGGACATCAGCGTCCCGTTCAATTCGGGACGTGAAACAGCCGATAAATTTTGCTCAGAGGCCTCTTCTTTCAGGCTTGAGGTTCTTTTTCGTGCCGTAAATGTACGAACACGGGACCCACGTCTTTACTTCCCTTCCGAAGGAAGCCATACTCAGGATTTTTACGCCCGAAAAAATCCATCGATCTTGGCCGGGTTTGGACCAGCGATCTTGGGAGTAGAAGGCAAGTGTGGTTATCACTACATCACCAGGACCGTCAAATACTATACAAAGGACATGCCGGAGGTTCAGAGAACTTGGTATTTCCCGCAGAAGGCTGCAGCATCAGGTCGCATAAGGGTGCAAGTTTTGCGTGATCGTCACACAACAAACGTAAACAAAATTCTTGCAAAGGACATCAGGAGTCAGTACCAGCATTAGGACAGTGAGAAGAAGATTTGAAGAAGCAAAGCTCACATCTAGAAGACCAGCCAGCAACACCGGCAAGCACGCACATCTGGAGTGAACTGAGGAGCAATGGAAAGCTGTCCTATTCATGGATGAGTCTGATGGCAGGGAGGAGGACTGAAGAAAAGTATGTCCCTTGCACCTTCTCATCGACGATGTCTTTCAGGGGAGGTTCCGTCATGATGTGTTCTGGATCAGTATGGAAGCCAAGACAGTTGGTTTTTGAGGAGAATGCAACCGGTACATTGAGGAAATTCTTCAGCAGCATGTTATCCACTATGTTCCACATGTTGGCAATGTTTTCCGCTTCTTGCATGACAGTGCCCGTCCACACGTGTCCCACATTGTAACACAGTACTTGAGTGAGGGGGGATTCAGGCGCTGATTTGGCCAGCACAAAGCAACCCTTCGTCAATGAACTTCGGGATGCTTTGCGTGAGCAATGGGAGGTCATACCACTGTGATAACAGTTTTTGTTTGACGCAGAAATTTATTAGTAATATGTTATCATTCATTATCTATGGCTCTCTCCCAATCTGGGCTGCTTCTTGATTCACGATGACGACCATGCAGAAATGAACAAATGGCTAGCCTCTGATTTTTTGTTGTTTCCATTTAAAAGGTGCGGTATCCATACACCGAATTTTTTAACCTTGCCTATGGAATGCAAATGTCGGTCCTGGTGGTCTAGTGGTAACTTTGCTTTCCTCGTAGACTCAAGATCGCGGGCCAGGGTCGATGAATTATTTGGGGCGTAAAAATCTTAAATATGGCTTCCTTCGGAAGGGAAGTAAAGCCGTGGGTCCCGTGTAGTATTTTACGGCATGATAAAGACAGGCCTCTGAGCAAAATTTGTCGGCCGTTTCACGTCCTGAAGAGGTCCTGAATGTCGCACTGGTCACAATTCATCACATTCTCGGGTTGAGAGTTCAGAAGGTCTTAAACAAAGCCCGATGGTCCTGCTGAACTGGCGAATCTGTCACGTCAAAGATGAGCCATTTTCTTGCCGTGCTTTCTCCAATGACATAAATGTTTAGAGCCGCCTCAGCTGTCTTTACTTCTCTTTTAATATGTCGGAATCATTAGTGTTTTCCACCCCACACTGATCTTCTTTAGGTTTCATATAGCAAAATGTTCTTCAAATCTGCAACATTCAAAGTGTATTTGCAAGCACAATGTTCCCAATAACAAATGGCACAAGAGAAACGGTGAGATGAACAAAAAGGTTACGAATTTGTGCGTCGACCTATTATAACTGTTTATTAAACCAAACAACTGAATTCGGAGACATACCTTGGCCAGCGCGGACAACCAAGTGAAGATATTTCAAGCAATTTACCAGAATTAAAACTGCAATGAAGCTAAGATTTTGCTCCTTTGCCGAGAACACAATGTTTGTTTAGACCAAGAAGTGAGTTTGTCATGGCATAATTCAAAATGTAAAGGAAAGTGTAGAACGGGAATATTTTTATGGCTCGTGCGTGGGTGGCACAGTGAAAATTTATACTGGCAGAGACTGCGGTTTTACGAGCATGTTTCCCCCTTTATGCCGAGCACGGTAATAGGAACCGCGGGGCATTTGTTCCAGCTGCCGCCGGCGGCGCTTGCTAGAGGCTCCCTTTGGGGACAAGCATCCCCTCACGTAACGAAACACGGCTAAAATTACGTAATATCGCTACACGGCACTAGAGTGTACTTGATGTTTGAATAGAATTACATTTCCTTCCCTTTCAAATTTATCTTGTGCACCACTGTCATCCTATCGTTAGTAAAGGGAAGATCGGATAACAGCAGGCTTTTAATGACTTATGGTTTAATATAACAGTTTGTCATTAAATAAGTTACAAATAAATATATAACGTAAATAAATAAGAGTACAGATTTGAAAAATACTTTTATTTCTCAACATAATTTTCCTGCACTTTCACAAGCCTCTAAAATATAGCAGCATAAAATTCTTTGTGCTTGTTCATCGTCGGGAAAGTGTTCACTCGAAAGATGATATTTAAGAGGGCCGAACAAATGGAAGTCGCTTGGAGCACAATCGGGGCTATACGGAGGATGCTCGAGGACTTCCACTTGAAATTTCGCAGCGTCTCATCTGTATTGTTGGCAGTATGAGGACGGGCTTTGTCATGTAAGAGCAACATGCCTTTGGTGAGGAATCCTGGTCGCTTCCGTTGAATGGCCTTACGCAGTTTCCTGAGGATGTTACAGTAGAAGTCAGCATTTCGGTTTGTCCTTGGGGCTGAATGCGGTGAGCAGTGTGCCTTATGATCCCTGAACACTGTGAGCATCACTTTCCCTGCTGACGGTGTCACTTTTAACTCTCCCCCCCCCCCTCTTCCGCACCAACGCAGGATGTTCCTAAGCAAGCTTTGTCTCGGGCTGGTTATCCCAAGGCTCATCTCTGACGGTTCGGGATAGCATATCGCGTTTATCGTGGTAGCTACTGAGATGTTGTAATCCCAGACCCATTCTTTGCATTTTATTTTGTGGAGTCAGCATGTGCGGCACCCATCGTGTACATACTTTATTAATACTAATCTAGAGGTAGGCCTTACCATGTGAACAACGGCTGTAGTATCTACAGTTAGCCCTCTGTCTACTCGGATTAAGTCTTCAACTTGTTGCAGGTTCATCTCTATGGCAATTTCCTTTGGCCGTCTTGACGCGATGTTCGTCTTCGGTATGTGTCCACTCTTCACAGAACTTCTACGTTCAATTGTAAACAGCTTGACGAGACAGACATTTGTAACTGCAGATGGGAAGCATTTCATTATAACTATTCTTTGATCCCATACCTTTTTAACGGAGCGCTACTCGAAGGCTGTACACTCACTCAGGGGCGCCGCAATCTTGCAACTGCTGTTTCACTATTGTAAACATCGATTTCCTCTTGTCATGTCACCGGACTAATGCTGTTATCTAGTGGCAATAACCTCAGATGCCGCATTTAAATATGTCTAACCCCACATCAAATTGTAACTTTAATGACTTGCCTGGGTATGTTAGCAATATTTTACTTAAAACTTACAATATTTCAGCAATGAAGTATGGTGCTAAGGAAGCTTTTCTAACTTTAGCCTAATTAATATTGAGGTCGCAATAGCAAATTTGTGCGCTGGCGCGTTATCGTGCTGGAACACCAAATCAGTACGATTCTTCCTGATCGCGTCGTTTAATTGCTCAAGTAGCAAGGCGTAATATTTACCGGTTATGACCTTGCCATTTTCTAATTAGCCAATTAACATTAAGCCTCGGTAATCCCAAACTCGGAGCGCTTTCTCCAGTGCAAACTACTGTTTCGGCTTCTAGTTGTAGATCCATATACGAAGGGATTTCAAAAAAATTTGCAAGTGTCACCTCAAAGTCCAAACTGAGCACTGAATTCGAAAATTTGTCCTCACAATTCTTCAAAGTACCCTTCATCTCTCTCCACACACACAGTTGTAGACGGTGTAGCCACTTGTCAAAAGCACTACGGTACTCGGACTAGATATTGATAACAGAACTGAATTTATAATTTGAGCTACGTCCTGCATTCGTTTAAAAAGGTTTTCCAGCCATGCAAGTCACTCCTACACTTAGAAAGGAAGAAACTAAGAAGAGCATTTGCTCATTGGCACTATTTTCATTGCCATTTCCGGTTTCCACCTGTGAAAGGTATGTAAGTTGAGATATGTTCAGTTCCACATACAGCAAAATGGAGATGACAAGTGACGAACAATATGCTACTCTGAAATTTTTCAACTGAGGCCTATGCAATGTTACAGCAGGCTTATGGAGAGTTTGTTATTTTCTGTAGCCCAGCTCGAAGATGGTTTAATATGTTTTCAATCAATTTCAAAGGAAATTTGGCCCAGTGATCCAATTTTTTCCCTAACGGAAGAAATCATTAACACCGCTGCTGTCAATGTGAGAGAGGATCATGGAATAACATTAAGAACACTCTCAGAAATTCTGAAAATATCACTGTATGTCACCCACTGGTCCGTAACTGAAAGTTGCATATGAGATGTGTTTGTGCTCGGTGGATTCCAAGATTGATAATTCCGATTCACGTGCAATTGAAGATGATGTTACAGGACCAAGCGCATTTTCTTTAAAATACAATTACTGCTGATGAAATTTGGTTACATCATTTCGCTCTTGAGAGCAACGTTCTGTGTGCCCATCTCCATCATAACCAACAAATTGGTTGCTTCTGCTGGGAATGACAGAACTATAACTGAGGAATACCATAAAGATGTCCTGAAAACTCTGCAAGGCCATATCAAAAACAAAGGGCCAAATCAATGGCAAAGGTGTCCTTCACTCTCCATGTAGTCCAAATATAACCCCCTATGTCCTTTCCCTTTTCCCGAAATTGAAGAAACACTGAGACAGGTGCATTGCGTCCAATGGGAAGTACTTTGAGAATGATCGTTAAAATGATTACGATGAGTAAAGATTATTGAACAGTCGTCGTTTAAAGGAATGTGGGTAACACATAACTATCAAAAGCATTTCTTTTTACGTTAGTGGCAAACGTTCTAGACCTAAGAAAGAAAAGTGGGTATGATTCTTTGTTTCCTCCGAAAGTTATTGCTCGTATAAAATTGATGTGTTCACTGACGCCATTGATACTTTTTTTACTATCGCATTAATGGCGAGGCGATTATAAACGCAGGTCATTGACACTCCCGTGTCTTTGTTTAAAGGTAGAACCAGTGGCAACATGGCCTCATATAGGTGGCCAGCAAGTACTTCATGGGATGAAATAAGTACAGTGTGTAGATTGGTAGGGAGGAAGTTGCATATTTCATATTCTAGTTCTGGGTGTCAGAGTCAAAAGTTATACAGAGTGATTCGTTTGGGTATGGATAATATTAAATATTAGTACAAAAACTAATGTGATAATACGTTACATTTCTTACTAGTAATATTTTGCCAAAATGATTGAAATGGCGCTACAAATCAACAGCGAGTGTGTTGCGTTTTTTCATATGATAAATTTGAGTGTTTAACATTTCGACGTGGGTATGATGTGCGTAATGTAACTAAATAAGATTTCATAATGGTGTGGTAACGAACATTTGTAGGAACAGTTTTTGTTATAAAGCATGTAGGAGGTCGCAGGCGAAACAGCAGCTATCTCTGTTACAGATGACCGTCAGCAGAGATGTCAGCGTATTGTTCGAAAGTACCCATATCACTTAAGCAATAGGAACCACTAAGCTCGTTTCAGTGATGTGCCAATGAATTGAAGATGATGGCAACTTGTTAAACAAACATGTCAGCGTACACTCTCACAACTGCATAATTTGGACAAGGGAAAACCCACGTGTCTCCTGCGAGCTTGAAAGACCAAGTCGAAGTTAACTTATGCGGTGAATCGCAAAAGTGTATGGAGCATTCTTTGCATGAGTTTTTTAAACAGTTTTAACGCCCGTTTTTACTACTGAGGCATCACAGGCGGTGGACGCTGATGATACACAAAATAAAATGATAAATTGGGAAAGGATTTTTTTTAAGGAAGGAAACGTTCCAAGCCCAAGTTTAGGATACCTCCCCGACATTTTTATCATTTATGAAGACTGAGGAAAACCTGGAAATAAACCTCGGTCAGAGAGGACTGTCCTGGCGGGATTCGAGTTTCATGAGTTCCGCCTTAACGACCTCAGCCACCCGTGGCGGTTAAACTGTGTGTGTATTCTCGATATTCCATATCTCAGGTCTTCCAAAGCCTGGTAAATCTTCAGCGCTTTCTTTTCCATTATTGAAACTGCGGTGCGCACACTATTGACAACTTCTCCCTCCATTTCACAGATTTCCATGGCTGTGCGTTCACCATTCAGCACGATCGCTTACACATGAGACGCGTCTATCCGACGCATGACCATAAGATCGAGCGAGTGGACATTTGTCCGCGTCTAGTAGCAGGCATGGTAGGCATACCTAAATTACAAGTGATGAGACATGGCCTCACCATTAGCAAACGGGCGAACTCAGTCTGGAAATCACTACATAGTTCTCCGACACCGAAGAAACCCAAGGTTGTTCCTTGGGCAGGAGAGATTATGACGATTTCGTTCTTCCGTGAACTGCCGTGGAATGTTTGTCAACATGAAGCCCCTAAACAATCGAAACCACCAATGTACCAATATAAAGTTATGCTCTGTCTGCCAGGCGGCCAAACAGTCAATACTGCTGTGTACTCTGATTAGCCGAAAAATGTCCATGAAAAGCTGAAAACTAAGGGGCCTGGGTGACAATGCAAATCCACATACAGCTAGTGAGATTTTTATCCGTCTTGGTTGGGAGACTAATATATTCATCATATTCTTCAGAAATTGCATCATCAGACCATAATCTTTTCCTTGCTTTGTATAATCATCTGTGTGGAAAGCAATTCTGAACTTGGAAATAGCACTGGACATAATCATTTTGATATTTTAATTAAAGTATAGGCCGTCCTTTAATGAACGCAATTTTTAAATTGAGCTCGTTTGTCAGTTTGTGTGGGTTTCCGGACCTGAAATTTAAGTCTGTCATCTGTTCGTATTGCGATTAACGATTGTCATTTGTGGGCATTGTTATCAGCTAAAATGGAGCGATACACGAAGGATCAACGCGTCCAGATTCTGAAAGAGCATTTTAAGTACGGTTAATGTTATGCAGAGACCGTTCGAAAACTTCGTGGTAGACAAATGCACCTCACGTGTCAACAGTGCAGAGACTGGTGAGGAAATTTGAGGATACAGGATCGATAGAGAACATCAAATCACCTGGACGTTCTCGTCGATCGGTAGAGAATGTTGCCCTTGTTACACATAATGTTACTATGAGTTCAATGAAGTCGATTCGTCGTCGTTCTCAACAATTAACCATTCCGGTTACAGATAATTTTAATTTTGTGTTTATGTGGACAATCCACGAACCATCCCTCAAATCAAGGCAGACATTAGACGTGTCACGGGTGAAATTCATCCAGAACATTACTCTAAAGTCGTTGAAAAATTTGCGAACAGAGTGAAGGTGTACCAACGAAGCCGTGGAGGACATTTGCATGATGTTTTTGGTTTCAGTTTTAATAGCAGAACGTGTGCTTCATATTGACTTAATATTAGTAAATGATGTGTTTTATTACTAAAACAAAAAATTGAGTTCATTATGGGACACCCTGTAGTCTGTTTTGAAATGTATTCCGATTGTATTTTAAAGAACCAATTAAAATGTTAACCGTCTCCTACGTCTAGTACTTATCGGTGCTGACTGCTGAGGTCATGGAAGGCCCTGATATCGATTACCGAAAATTTGAATTTAGGGAGGTTTGTAATGGAATCCATCCAGCCTCGAGATGACAGTTGAAGTTAGCGTGCCCTGATCGAGAATGGCGGAAGAAAGTGATGAGCTGATCATATACCCACTCTGCAATATGCATTCAGTCCATGATGTCGAAAGGCGGAGAAGGAGGTCATAGGATCCTTGAGGGTTGTAGAGCTCGTGCATTATTATTATTATTATTATTATTATTATTATTATTATTAAAGTTTTATGCATATATAGACTGAATTAGGCCATTAGCTTCACTGTTTATACTTTGAGCTTGGCCGCAGTTTGGAAAGCACTGTAAGTATACTGTATGAACCATGACCTTGAGCTGTAATGAAAGTTTTCCTGTGTGAGAGAAGCAAGACAGGCCACCGGGAGACGCTCCGAGTGCTAGGAACAAAGAAACGTCGCGGCCGTCGTGGGTGGTACTCACCGCACCCCGCTCTCGCTCACTATCGATAACAAGAACGTGCCGCTCTAAATGAATCATTATTTAATTTTACGACCGTCGCGGTGTTCCAGCAGGCGCGAACGGAACGTTCTGATCGCACCCGTTACATCTGAAAGATGCCGCTTTAGTTCCATGTCTGTAACAGGTTTCATCTGCAGTAACATCACCAACCGAGTTTCGGAACAATGTGCAGTTTTACGTCTTCTTTCTTCCTGTCTCCCTTCACTTCATTCGCTTTCCAGACCGAATCGAATTTGATTCGTGTCTACTACATCAGGGACGGTGGGATGTAAAAGACAACCGATCTGTTGGTGTACGTGAAACATCGCGTATTTCTGGCTATTAACAAACAGCTTTGGTTTCCTCTACAAGGTTCTAATTTTCACGTACAAAAGTCTTCACGCAGGAGCTGCGTAAAGTACGCAAATTCGTCGCCTTGTGGAGCAACTTTAAATAGAAAAAATATTAAATCCTTATTAATTGATGAGTATTAGGGGAATAGGATTAGAATTCTTGTCATCTATAAGTAGCGGAAAAGAGAAACACATTATTATTATTATTATTATTATTATTATTATTATTATTATTATTATTATTATTATTGTTGTTGTTGTTGTTGAGATTAAATCACAAGAATTAACGGTATGCTATTAATTAAATAAAATGAATGGCCACTGATAGACAAAGTTATACTGTGTGAGTATTTTTAAACATTTTTAAATGTAACCATGTTTATCAACTGAGCCCTTGATATCATCTTTACATTCAATAAAA
Source organism: Metallyticus violacea (assembly GCA_030762175.1). Classification (NCBI taxonomy): domain Eukaryota; kingdom Metazoa; phylum Arthropoda; class Insecta; order Mantodea; family Metallyticidae; genus Metallyticus; species Metallyticus violacea. The sequence goes on from CM060844.1 coordinate 7,305,521, forward strand.
TAAAGAGAAATAGCAGAAAGTTTCGAGTTACTTGCGTATTTAAGAAGATGAGCACATGTTTCAATAAAAGAGAAACATGTTTAAAAACAATTACAGTGTACTAATCAAATGTACACAATCAACAATGTTATTCTTATTATTTTTATTGAACATTCCTCTTACGTAGTTCCTTTTCTTACTGAATATTCTTCCTTTCTAATGTTCACATCACCTTTTTGCTCGATGCTTTTATTCGTTTTATTTTATGTTTCACGTCATTTTCTTTCCCAAGCTCTCATTCATAGCTGAGAGTGCCATGGCGGTGCCTGGTGAATGAAAGAGCCCACAATATTTTGATGAATCGAAATTGGAAGTGCCGAGCATGTACTTGCGTGAAAATGGGGGCCATCATTTTCTTCTCTTTAACATTCTTTTGACCGGTTTTTATTTTCAGAGCGAGAACGTCTCTTGTTCTTCCTCCCCTTCTATCTTGATTGCCTATTTATTATTTTTTCCTCGTTGAGTATTATGGAGATGGCATACTGGACCCCCGTATGGAGTGATATTCAAAACCAGCCCGCATTTCGGGTGCCAGGTTTTCTCGAGTTACGTTTGTCTGTAGACGCCGACTCCTTCACACGTTGATGCCCTGCTCGTCGCGACGGACGTCATCTGGAGGGCGGCCGTGTCGGCGCCTTTGGGCCCACAACAAGCTGGCACCAGCACAGCGCTTTGGGAACTGAGATAGATTTACACTCACGTTCTAGAAAACATCTTCAGGAGTGAGAGACATGATCAGGAAGAAGGGAGCATAGCAGCAGTGAAACAGAAAGATATCACAAACATGTGTTTATTCACGTAAGGCGATGTTTAAATACTAACAGTAGTAACTTTTATACTTGTAGCGATTCTACCCATGAAAAGATTTTTGAAACATTTTTGCAAATTCTACTTAATAGACACCAAAAATGATAACGAAATAACACACACACACACACGCGCGCGCACACTTCAAGCAAAGAAAAAACTGTGTTAACCTAACAAAACAGAATTCACACAGAAAATGATGAGCACTAATTACCTTAGACTTTTACACTGCTCAAAATGCCCACCATCGGCGTCGATACACTTCTGAGTACGTTGAACTACTGATTGAGCAACGTTTGCAAAAGTGTCCTCAGCGATTGCAATTTCTTCCCAAAGTGCTGCCAGGGTAGCTGGTTTTCAACCATATACAACAACATCCTTAAGAGTTCCCCATAGGAAAATTCCAATGGCTGTTCTGTTCAGCACACATATCTTCATTGCTATTCAACATTCTCGGTTTTCCAATACTATTTCAAAATTGGTTTCCGCTGTTCAAACGATAATCTTGGCTCCATTATGTTGTAGCAACGTTAGTATAACGTAATGTGAGTCGCATCTGTTTACAGAACATCATACTACACATTGTTGTTGTTTTTCGATCCAAATTTGAAATATATTAAACAGATATCTACTGTGAAACATTTTTTGCACCCTCGGTATATATATGGTTATCATTTTTGGTGTCTAGTAAATGCATTCTATGAAGATTTGGATATAACGTGCCTGCGTGTGCATGCGTGAGTGTGAGCGCGCGTCTTAACGCTTTAGCAGCCGCAATTCCCCCCCCCCCCCCCCCGCCCTCAAGACACTTGGTATTTGCCATTGAAACAAAATAGTACAAGTAGTTTCAGAAACCCAGAAATATCAGAATATAACGAGTTAGGATTTACTTGAAACCCAAAATTTAGAACAAATTTTTTTTGCAAACGAAACTCTTTATATACAATTTAAATAAAATAATAAAAGTGGTTCCTTAGAATCAAGGAAATCAGACCATTAAGAGTGGGGATATACTTGAAAACCGAATTGTAATCGCCGAGGAAGTCGATTAAGATGGGCAGGAAGGCAAATGTGACAAACACGAAGATGATAATTATTACCATTAAAAATTGGTATTCGCGCCAAGCGATAAACTCTTTGGTGTCATGTGAAAGAGTGTAAAGGGGAATAGTCTGCGCAGGGACGAATAATCCGGCTTACCCTTACAGACAGCGGCTGTCCTGCGGCTTCAGCATCGAACGGCAGCGGAAAAAGTCGAATTACAGAGGACACTGGAGCGATACGAGGCGATGTACAAATCTTAAGCAGAGTGCATGTACTCTATCGATCTTGGTAGTGTAAAGTGTACAATAAATGCAGAGAGAACACAACGATTTCGGAACACAGAAAAAACAAGCAATCGTACTCTAAAAATTAACTGTGTAGCTTAAATGTTAATCACATTCCGTTTAGTTGTTACACAGTTAAGTGCAATTTGCTAAGCTAACAACATTACACGTAAATAAAATAATAATATACGGAAAATGATATACTTTTAAGTCTGAAAGACGTGTTTTTATTAAATATTTATGTATATCCTCAGTTAGTGTTTCATGTTTTTAGTACATTTTCTGCTCTAGCACTCTGTAATAACGTTGATTAATTCAATTTAATGAGGATTTCGCTTAGTTTACGCAGCTCCTGCGTGAGGTTTTTTTTTTTGTTTTTTTTTTTTTTAATAGCGTTTAACGCTCGTTTTTTGCTGCTGAGACACCTCAAGCGGCGAACACTTGATACATGAATTGGGAAATTCTTTTGGGGGAGAAATGTTCCAGACCTAAATTTAGAGTCCTCAATTTCTGAGGACAGAGGAGAATCTGAAAAAACTCTTGTGGGAATGGAACACCACATCTTCTGCTCACGTGCCCGTGAGTTAATATCCTCTTTATCACCCACATCGGTAAATATTATCCGTGATATGGTGTAACTCAAATATAAACCGAATTTTGGTATTTTTTCCATAATTTATTGAAATGAAATTTAATAAAACTTGGGTAAATATAATTTGTCTTCATAATTTACCGATTTGGAAACACATTTTCCCTAGCAGATAGGAAGTTTCTTAATTCCATGATCGAAGAAAGAGTGGGGTTGGGGCAGTTGCACACTCTCGTCGTTGTCCACTACTCCTAATGCTTCTTTTAACGGTTCAAACAGAAATATTTGCAATGTAGAGAGAATGTTACAATGCTGTCCAGTGGATTTTCTCGAGGTTATTCCTTATCAGAGTAGCTGTATGCAAACGAAAGCTGTCTTCCAGGAGAAGAACTTTTCGAAATGGTTGCTGAGCACCCATGTTTCATCGTTGCAGAAACATTTCTTCTTGAGCCAAAAGTCTTTGACATGTAGCCTTTTGAATATCAGTGAGGAACCCACCTTGATAAAACTTTCGGTAATACAAGTCATTTTAAGTGTTGGACTGAACACTTCCATAAGTTATTCCAAACTCAGAAATGGTCAAATGTTGGTAAGATCTTGAATGGCTCATTTCCCCGCCCCCCGTTATAATTGTCCGAATTCTCGAAGTTTGTAGCTTTCATTTACTACTCGTCCTGTGAAATGTTTCTTTGTTATCCCCAAATATTGTGCCCTTAATAGGAGGGATGTCATGAGTTATAGCAACTATTTTTTTTCTCGCGAACAGGGGACAACACGAAAAATGTTAAGATATACACCTAAAAGTGTATGGAATGTACTTTCGATTGAAGCCATAAGATGGTGTAGTTAGCAGAATTGTGTGTCTGAGCACGCTCCTGAAGTTCAGTTGCTGAGCGACAATGGTCAGGAATGGTCACAAAGGGTGAACAACGGGCGTATGTGAAAAAGGCATTTCTCCGCGGCAGGAATACATGAGAATGCCACACAAGGCTACGTACGGGAAACATTGGATGCGCGTGCTCTGTCCTATTGAACAGTGGCGAGGTGGACAGAGACCTTAAAACGGGGCAGAATGTCGACTGCCGATCTGCCACGCAGTGGGCGTCCTGTGTCCGCGGACAAGGATGTATGGGTGATGGTGGTGGAATGGTGCTTATGCGATGATAGGCGCTAAACACTTGTGCAATTGGAAGAGCAAACAGGAATTCCTGCAAAAAAGTGTATCGCATTTTACAGGAGGACCTGAACATGCGGAAAATGTGTGCAAAGTAGGTGTCACATCAATTAAGTGAGGCACAGAAGTGGAGTCGCTACGAAGCGCGTCGCTCAATCTGGCGAGATTTCATGTTGAATCGCATCATTGCAATTGATGAAACGTGGGCATGGGCACATGAACCAGAACTCAAGCGACAGTGCAGTGAATGGCGTCACCCTGGGTCATCCCACAAACACAAGTTTCGCCAAACTCCTTCACCAACAAAAGGCATGATCATTCTGGCATATGCCAGTCAAGGTGTGCTGGTGTGTTATCCAGTGCGTGAAGGAACTATTGAATGCACAGTATTACAGTTGCGCCGTACCGTACACACCAAAGGCCGGGACTTTCGAAAAACGTCATTATTATTCACGATAACACGACAGTGTCAAGTGTGTTTTACAGCCGTGAGCATGGGAAATTCTCCCACGCCCAACATATTCGCCCGATCTCATCCCCAAAGTGAAGCAGCCATTGGTTGGGGAAAAGTTTTGCTAACAAAGCGGACATTTCGACGCGAGGTGGCTCACGTTAGCAACTCACATGGAGCAGATGATATCCAGCGCCTTCCCCATCGCTGACAACGAACCGTCGATGTACTTGGAGACTACTTCGAAGACTGCTAAACACGGTGGGTTACCTGGGAGACTCGTCCCGTGAGATTTGCAATCCTGTGTAAGTAAAGATGTGTAACGTTTGCTCATGCAACAATAAACCAATGTTGTCCGGTTGCCTGTGTTTTGCTTCTTCCCTACAAGGTCCGCTTACATCCAGCATTCCGTTGGTGGCACTATTCAGCAGTAAATGCCATATACTTTCAATCGTATATCTTAGATCATCTACCTATTAAATGGATGATTGTGTTATATTCCCACCATTAAAAGCCTAACATAATTTACGGGGGCCTACATTATCACACGCCGATTATAGATGAGGTGGATCATATTCTATCAAAACATTATTAAATTCAAGCAGTTAGAAACGCCATTTACTCACCCATATTAAAAAAGAAAAGAAAAAATTATGAAACAGTCTGCGTGCTTGTTTCCAACATTTATAACATTTTGACTTTTTTTTTTCATTTCTATTAAAATAAATAGACACCTTTTTAAAAGTCTTGTCTTTTAACACACACTTGGTCGGTGGATAAGTGGGCCATATAATTTTATTGACTTTTTCACTTATGTGACGTCATCGTAAACCCGAACAATGAAATGAAAGAAAATTTTGAATTTTGACGAATCACAGTCCGATATCGCAGTGAAAACTATCGGTTAAGTTTTATCAAAGCCATTTTATCATGCGAAGTGCATTTGTCTTGTTGTCAGTGTAGCCAATTCTATACTCCAGCTACATAATTCTCGAGCACACATCACTGACCGTTTTCGCTTAATGTATATTTAACTAACTTAATGTGTTTTCACTCAAGCAATTGTTTTTGCGTATTCAGTCAAACAATCTGAAATCATTTTATAAATAATGTAACAATATCTGCCTAAGCAACCATAAATGTTAATAAATACGTTGTTCAGATTGGTAAAATGTTTTTTCTGTTTTGTTTTTCTCAGTTGGTATTAGTAAATCTAACGGTAGTGATTGTAATAGTCGACTTTCGTCTATTTCATTCTCGCGGTTTCTGAATAGGTAGATATTCATAATTAAGTACAAAATGTTACGCAATTGTTAATATTCTGTGCGCAAATATATATATGTTAATTTTATTCTTATTCTATTCATGAAATGATCTTAATCCCGTATTTGACTCTTCTCTTTTGGTATTTCTGCCAATCGACATTCGTCTGTTGCAAGACGACTTGGAAAGGTTAAGAACAAATATACAATTATCATATTGTAAGCCAATAGTTACGGGAATTATATTTAAATGTTTATTTTATTCGTAACATAATAAGTATTACTCTAGAGTCTGAGCTTTCCGTATAAACACACTACGTTCGTGAATTTACCGCGCTCTTCATAGAATAATAGCCGGTGCATATGTTGTAGTAGAATTCTGCTGGAAAATAGTCTCCAATTATTCTTTGGGCATTTTATTTTGTTAACAGAGCCTAACATTTTGCCGTTTACGTCAGAGCACGTTTCCCTATCTTCACAGGGAAAATTATTCAATACCATCTTATAGTACATAAAATCTCACTTTTCATAACTGTTTCTGGACGCCATTACTAATGCAGACAGCATGTTTTAAGTTGCATGGACACCTCAATGTGGCAGAGCAAAGTTGTCTTTTTGCGGCGGAAATATGTTTTACCTTTGTAATAAATATAACTTAAAGAAATATACATAATAATTTAAAAATGAAATTTAAGATCCATTGCTTTCAAAAGGACGTTCATCCAGGATCATATTTGAAAACATACTTTACTCATCCTCGTAGTTTTGATAATCTCTCTCAAAGTAGTTTCCGTTATCCCAGCGTTTCTGCCAGTCTTCAAAGACATGTTGTAAACAAATTTTTGATAGATCCAGTCAACAGCATTGCTTCTGATGAGCGAAAATGTCTCTTAGGAAGATACTCCTTCAATTTGGGGAAAAGGAAAAATTCACTCGAAGCTAAATGTAGACTATAGGCAGGCTGAAGGACACGCTTCGCATTGACTTTTGTGAAATATTCAACAACGTCTGCGATGTGCGTTTGTGCATTATCGTAGTTCAGCATTCAGGAAACGTGCCCTTTTGCGTAAGATATGGTCTTATTCAGCCTTCAGGTCATCTCTGTTACAGTTGTGTGTGATAATCATACACATTTGCTGTTTGCTTTCATTATCGAAATGACGTCGTCGAGCTTCATCAGCAATGATTACATTTGAAAGAAACTCCGCATATTCAACTGCATACAAAGTTACACAAACATGTCTCATTTGTCAACGTGTGGGTGGCACCCAATGAAATTCTTCACTACCATGATACTAATACAAATTGCAAAGCAATTGAAAAGTAAGTTAAATGATCAACTGTGCTTCAGAAATAAAATGACAGAAAGGGGAAGAAAGAAGAATTGTGGGCAAAGCGGAGAGAAAAGAGATAGAAGTCCCAAAAAATGACCTCCATTCTCAAGTGGAGGTAACGTTTCACATATTGGTTTCCTTCGATACCTCGTATAATTAGCCATATTTATTACTGTCGTTTTCTTCACAAACTTGATAATACTTCACTTTCTCAGATAACCATTTTGCGCTATGGGTCCTTCTTCCGCAAATGTTCTCAGTTTAAAGAGAAATTATCAGTCCAGTTCAGACCATCCAAATGTTTTGCTTGACTGAACATAAGAACGCCGCAGATGGGCATAGCTCTCATGTTTCCAGGAATAACGAGGTACAAACACTTGAACTTTTGGTAGCAAGAGTGAAAAACGAGCAAATGCAGGGAAATTGAAGTGTGTGTGTGTTGGTAGATCATGTACAAGACAGCAGTATGGGGGGAGAAAACAATTTGATCCCCTGCTAGGTGCCAGCGACAATCTTCTCAGGTTGCCAGCCGCTCCTCACACAAACAGGTTCCCATTTAGTGTAAATATCTACTCAAGTGAAATTCCTTCATGGAAATAACGCGGAATGCCTTTTGAGGCGGGGTGTGGAAAGAAACAAGTTCTGGAAGTTAATCAGGTATGGATCCTGTCTGTTGTTTTTGTATTTGGTTACATCCATTTTTTTTTTCTGCCCACCGTGCTTGGATTTTCTTCCAGAAAAACTGTTCAACGCCGATCGTCTCTAGGTCAGCAACACCCTTCAGTAGTTTGGCCGTGATAGCAAGATTTTAACATCCCTTACCAGCAGCAGTTGGATTCTGGGACGAATTTGGGTGATGGACCTTCAAAGGTTCCGAAAAGCCTTCAGCGGCGACTGTTGTGGACTGCTAAGCAAGCAGTTATCGCTAGATTTCCGAAAGGAAGGGAGCTAGAAGAATTGTCCTTGAGAATTTGTAGTTTTCTAGAACAACGATAACGAGGACGATAATTTTCTTTCCAGCACTTCGGGGGTCGTCAGGGAAGACAGGTGTTGGTTTCAGGATCAAACGGATAGATGCAAGTTTCATCTCTAGTGACAATGTGGAGAGTCTGCATTGATGAATATTTGAAACATTCCTTGTCACTATTACAAAACGCAGAGTTTCTGCTTTTCGTTAAACTGGAGAATTGCTCCTTAGAGTCACTTCTAAATTCTTATCTGGTCATGCTCTACAGAAGCTTTTCCTTGGCCTGCCAGACTTCAGACTCGGTACGGGCCGAACGGACTTATTCTGGTTGGGTAGTGGCGCGACTTACCTGCCAGGCAAGTTTGGGTAGGTGAAGTAATCAGCGGGTTTATACAGTGAGCGGTTATGTGTGCATAGGTTTTTAAGGAATACACACCTTCATCCCTCTGCTTGACTATACTGGCAATAGCTGCGATACCATAGCAGCAGCCTGCCGTTCCTCTTGTCACTTTTAAGAGATTGTCGTCCTTTCTTAAGCAAGTCGAAGAAACAAAATTCTGTTGTACGTGAAGGAGAAATGTCCCTAAATGCCCAGCGTAGACGCTCAAGTGAACGTGTCGAATTTTAGCCACTTTCAAAGCAAGGATTGAAAATTAGCTGTTTAGAGCTCTGTACGAGAGAGACTATATAGTTCTCGAGATTCGAAGAAACTATGGGAGGTACTATTTACTGTTCGCAGCAATGTAAAGAGCGTGTAAAAATTATAGCGAAAGTAATACAGCTGCAGCAACGTGTTGACTGTGGTTGTGCGCTCGCTGATTGATGTTTTAGGCTGGCGGTGACCGAGGGCATTTGTTATTGTTATAAGTGCGGCCTGAACCAAAAAGCATGTCATGTGGTCCCAGAATACTGTGAGTACCAATATCACAGCGGACGCTCTTACTTTTCTAATTTTTTTTCAGGTGTCGCAATATTGACGCAGGCTTTGTCTCGGAGAATGCAAGACTCGTCACGTGTAACATCGCATGTCCTTCATCATGGTAGCGGTTGAGATGCTGTATGCCAGACCCAATCTTTGCATTTTGTGTTGTGGGGTAGCATACACGGCACCCATAAATATTATGCATTATGATTGGGGATGGTAGATTTTGGCAACATGCTAATAAGTGCAAAAGTATATTTTTTTTTTCGTAAAATTTGGACGAGTTTTTGTAAGCCCTTATATTTTTCTTGCTCTTGGACGCTCTTTACTTCCATCCACTGTTTTTCTGTCCCTTCATTGTTGCCGAAGAAATTTAAACTGAACTGCATTAAAAGTAATTGTTGACTTGTTCATTTCTCTGTCATTGCAAGTCGCACACGCCTTGCATGAAGATGTGCCGAAACAAATTCACTAATAAACAACGAGCGGAAAGGGGTAAAACTGAGCAGCTTTAGGTAAGCGATTCAAATGTTTTAATGTGCAATTTGTGTACAAAAAAATTGTCTTGGGAGAAAAGAGATGTACGGGAAAAACACATAAAATCCAATCATCACATACGCACAAAGGAAAACTTCCTTCAAACACAGCTGGCTTTAAACGATAGGTAACAATTTCAGAAGCGAAACTTGTGAAGAAAAAAATGAGTTTGTTGAAGACACGTGAAGACTGTTTACCAGCCAACATTCCAATAAATAAACTGCATCATCCATCCGTGCGAGAATATTTGAAAAAGTAAGCACTGCATTTTGCAGGATTTAAAGTATTTTAAAGTGTTGGATTTACTGTTTTATTAAATATTCAATATTTACACCCAGGACTTTCAACATATTTTATTGCTTTATTCGCTTTATTGATATTGGGCGAGCAACAAACGTTTGTGTATTACTATACTTGTAAATAAAACTAATTCGATTATAGATATGTGCCAGACTTGGGTGATCTACTTACGTGTTCAAATTTAGAAATGAGTATACCTCAATGTGGAACGGCGAAACATGACGACATTAAAACTGATCATCCTCGTTGCAAATAAGATTTCAGATAGGAAAGCAGACGTGCCTTCAGAACGACGCTACCAGGTAAACTCAAGATGTGCATCTGGCAAATGTCAGTTTGTTGATGGGGCAAATGATAGATTACAACATTGGCGTCGATAACGTACTGGGTTTGCTTTCACATTCAGCTACATGCAAGTGTAGGTCCATAAGTTTCCGGCCTCGCCGATAAGGATTATCGCCTTCACAAAACCCTTATCTGGTGTCTACCTTATCTGTTAAGTACATAATTGCTGCTGTAACTTCCGCTCCGCTGTGTTCAGTAGTTCAGATATAGTTGCATAAACAGGCTATGTGTAGAAGATTGTGACATGTTCAACGACTTACTCTAAATGAAACTAAACAGCGATTGGACGGTGTGTATGAAGAAGTATCCCCCTCATACTCTACCGTAAAGGAATGAGCCAAGATTTTCGAATGGGTCGAGAAAGCATTGAAGACGAAGAGCGTGCAGATCGGCCCTTGGGGATAATCACTCCTGAAAACATCGCTCTTGTGAAGGGAGAAATTATGGAAGACCGGCGGCTCAAAGCTATAGAAATAGCAGCAAGGTTGGGCCTTTCTAAAATACCATCCTTCTAATTATTCATAAACATTTAAACATGAATAAGGTTAGTGCAAGATGGGTGCCTAAACTTCTTTCCTCAGTCCAAAAGCAGCAACGAGTCATCTTTTGTCAGGCATTTTTTGAGCTCTACCGTGACAACGACAGAGAAGTTGTGCAAGCCATTGCTACAGAAGATGAAACTATATTCCTCTTCTATGACCCCTAGTCCAAAACAGAATCAATGGAGTGGCAGGCGTAAACCTGGCCTTTAAAGGCCAAGGTCACTTAGTCAACCAAGAAGATCATGCCACAATCTTTTGGGACTGTGAAGGAATACTCTTCATTGACTTCAAGGAGAGGAACACCACAGTAAATGGGAGTACTATGCTGGCCTACTACACAGACTACGTGCTTCCATCAAAGAGAAAAGGCGAGGAAAGCTGAGTGGCGGTGTGCGCCTTCTTCGCGACAACGCGCCCTGTGTACACAGCTGTTTGTGCCCATTTTGCTGACAATACTTCCGACTCTTTTTGGAAGGGGGTATTGAAATGATAATTCAAAGATTTGAGAACTATATTGAAAAGTAAAATATAGTTTTTGTCTTTATAATGCCTAGAAAATGTTAGGCCGTAAACTTAGGAACCTATCCTCGCATTTAACGCGTTTTTGGGCTTTAAGAACAGTTGTTGGAGATCATTTGTTACATTTTAAATGTTTTGCACACAAAGTAAACTTGATATAAGCTGTCAGAATTGAATACATTTGTGTCCAAGCTTAACCTTACCTCTTTGTACTATAGAAAAATGAAAAATACGTATTTAAATTATCTTCGGGAAAAGTGGCCTACCCCAGTTACAACATGCTGAAATTCATGGTTTCACAGCGTAATACATTTAAATAAATAGTTCTTGACTTTAATAGACTTGTTCCTATCACTTGAGGAAAACATGTTAAACAGTAGCTCCTCCTGCATTTTGAAAGATGAATTTAGTAGAGATTCAATTTTGTCAGTGAAGTGTCAGAGCAAATTAGTAAGTTAATAACACAACTTTGCCCATAAATTGTGTAATAAACTTAACTCATTACATTTAGGGTTAGGGAGATATTCTACTAGGTCGTTACCATCTAACACACACAAACATTAAAGCATGTAAAGCCAAGAAAACTATTACAGAAAAAGTGTGAAGTAAAACTGTCTAAACATGATAGAAAATTAAACAAATAATATGCTCAATAAGGGTGGCTGATGTAAATCCTCAGAAAGTGCTAGCTTACAAGTCAAAGATTTCTTATTTTAATAAGCTAGATCCACATAAATCGTTATCACAAAAACTTGAAGTAGCTATTGAAAATAAAGGTAATTGAAAAGTTACTAGCACTGAAACTGAAGCAACCATTCAGTCCATCAGGGCACCCACAAATAGCGCTGATGCAGGACAATTTTGAGCAAGTACAATTTATTGTCTATGAGGGAAAAAACAGATTAAAGGAATGCAATATTGTAATTTGTTCTATGTTAAACTTCCAATGATTTCGATTTGAAAGAGGAAATGTTCAATATATATAATTTAGACATATCATCACATGTTGTGAATGCTTCCAAGTCATTCTCAATTGTTGATTGAATTGAACAACCAATAGTAGCTATAGTGTCTGTAGTTACTCTTCTCTCTGCAAATTCGACTCTATGGCAATCTCCTTTCGCCGGCGGACACGGGGTTCATGTTCGATGCATGTCCATCCTTCAGAAACTCCTGCTCCTATTTGTAACAGGTGGGAAGCATTTCTCTATGACTATTTTTTGATTCCATGCCTTTTGCTCACAAAATTCGCACAAAGGAGCGCTGCTCGAGGGCTGTACGCTCAATCTTCCAACTTCTGTTTCACCATTGTAAACATCGATTTTCTCGTGTCGAAGTCACCATTTGCCAGCGAACTAATACTGCCATCAAATGGCAATAGCCTCATCAAATTGTAACTTAATGAGTTATCCTCCATTCTTAAATAATTGAAAATGACCTCTGGAGTAGTGGTCGCAGCAGAGATAACAGTGGAATTTGCGAGTGCTTTTCCCTTTCGTTCAGCTATTTTTACATTATATATTTAGATTTTTAAATTTCTTTTTTATTTTAGAAACAAAGCAACAGAATCCCATATTTGGCAATTTTTCTTTGGAGAGATCAGATGTCGTATTTGAGTTGGCCGCTGTGTGTTGCACTCTTTAGTTCTCTTCTCATTTTCTTCAAAAATCGCAATGAAATAGTTTGGATATTTGAGATGGAGATGACGTTCATAAGGAGTCACCACTCTGTTATCGTGTAGGAAAAATAAACATTGTAACAAAAGTTTTCTGATATAAAATGTCGAAGTAGCACTGTCTGATTTTAAGAGACCGAAAAACCTGCATGTTGGTCATCTGGACCAGCAGATAGAAGACTTCACTTTGCACGAAGCAATTTGGTATTCCTTTGTACCTTCTTAGCCACCCACCCACGTTAATGGCAGTTTCTGCAACAACAATTGCAAGGCGAGGAATTACTGTCTTTAATATGTTTCACAGTCGGCGGGAGGAAGGAGGGAAATGTTTTATTTTATCCCTGTTAAGTTTCTTGCTTTTATCTTCACTTGTTTAGGTCGTGTGTGTTTTGTTTGACCCTGTGGCAGTTTCCCACGCGACTCTCAGGCCGCGCTCACTCCTACATAACAACAAAATGAATGGGCATTTTCTCGGTGCGCTGCCGAGATGCCGGCCGTCCCTGCAACAACGGCACAACAGCCGTCACACGTGGCGCGATGATACTCTTCCATTCAAGACATTTCTAGCTGACACCTCTGTCTTACGCCATCATTTTCCAGCACTGTACAAGTGCAGTCTGCCTAGCTTTATTGCATTTATATTTATACGTTTTATTATTCAGTCTTTTTCATGAGCAGTGAATACTTTCGATAACAGTTATATGAAGAAAAAACAAATCGCCCGGACATCTATGATTGTTCTTTTGTACTTATTTTCTAAGGGCTGTTCAAGAAAGAACGTATTTTTCTTTACAACATGCCTATACTTATTTTCATAAATAGTATAAGTTGGATTCAGTGTACCTGCACGCTGCTTTTGATGATGGAAAATGACTCGCAAGATGTTTCTTCAATCTGGAGTAAAGGAAAAAGTTACACGATGCTAAATCTGCACTATAGAGAGGGTCAAACTTACACACATTTTTGTAAGATATGCAGCAAAACATTTGCGATGTGCGGTCGTGCATATCATGGTGCAGCACGATATCTCTGTAAAGTTGTGTGTGCAGGTAGGACGTGCTAGCAAACTATTCCCAGAATACCCCTCTCTCTCCCACCCCCCTTTTTAATGAAGATTGCACCGACACGGGTAGCCGAGGTCGTTAAGGCGTGGACTTGTGAGCGGGAGGTCTGGGTTTTTTTTTCCACGTTTTCCTTAGTCCTCATAAATGCCGGGAAGGTATCCTAAACTTAGGCCTGGAACTTCTCCTTCCTTTCCAAATTTATCATTTCATCTCATGTAACACCAGTGTCCACCGCCTGTGGTGCATCAGGGGGGGGGGGGGGGAAATGCGTTAAACATTATTAAAAGAAAATGAAGATTTCCTCGCAGAGTTTTGCCGTTTGCTCTCTTCAACTGTTTCCGCCGTGCACAGCCAGTGAATTTATCAGAATTTCCGAAAGTGTTGTTAATGTTATTCGACGATCCTCTCTCACAATTGCTGCAGCGGGGTTGTTAATGTTTTCTGTCTCCCCTTTCTTCTAACTATAGAGAAAAATACAGGATATGTTGAAATGGGGCAGCATATTTTCCTCCCGTGTCACCTCCATGTTGCTGTAGGCGGAATTGCACGGGAACTGGAAGTGACAACAATGAAATTGGTACTACGTGTACAATACGCATTAAGATAACAAAATACTGTAAAGTTAAGCTTTAGCGCAAACAATTATATCCGTAAATTATTGAAAGTCTGTGAAACGCAGTACTTTAGCATCCTATGGACAATTGGGAAGCTGCCTGATAGAAAGTCGCGGCGGGTTGCCTCGTGCCGACCTCCCTGCAATACTACCCTCTATCAATGGTGTCCCAAGACGGAGATAGATATCGAACTGTAGCGCTATGTATATAGAAGTTAGTTGCTAAAGTGTAACGGCCAAACAACTGGAGATAAATATCAACACATGTAGGGCTATAAAATTGCTTCAGCAGCTAAAAAGAATGAGTCAGTATCTAAAATAAAACAAATAAAAAAAAAAACACGAGGAAATATTTTGTCCTACATGCGGATACATTGGATCTGGATTAAAAAAAAAAAAAACTTTACAATCCACAACCCAATGAATTAGGGACGTTACACTTGAACGTAGTGACCATTCCATTCCAAACGCTTTGTGTCCGAGAGACTGAATCACTTTCAACTCTTTGAAGTTCCTCAATCTTACTGACAGTTGACAGCGATGTGTGGACGTACATTATCATAAAGGAAAACAATTTCGAACACACCCTCCATGTTTATGGATCTGAAAGACATACGTGAGCTTGGAACAATTTCACTTGCACAGTAATAATTGCTTCCTGCTGCAAAAAATCTACAAGGACCTTTTGGTGCCGGAAAATAGTAGCCATAATGTTCGCGCTGACCTCTGCTTGTGGAGAAGTTGACTGGCCTCACTTATTGTCTTGATTCAACATTGATGCACGATGTTTCATCAACAGTCACGATATAAGAAAAAAGTATTTTATCTTCTTCCGTTTGTACCAGCCCAAAAATGTACCTGCAGCTTCCACCCTTTCGCTTTTGTGCGCGGCATTCAACATTTTAAGATCGTACCTTGCACACCGTTTACGGTATTAAGATTTTCGGTGACAGTTCTGAAAAATTACTGATAGTTGCATTGCAAGGACACTGATTAGGAAATGACAAATTTCTCAAATTTTTACGTCCACGAGCTCATCAAGGTCACCCGTTTAAACACTATGAGGGGTATTCAAAAAACCTTGCAACTAGCCTATCCATTGATGAACAATAATATCTACAAAAATGTAACTAACGCAGCTGGCAACAATGAACCTTAAGCTATCACAATATGCATAATTGCAAGTTCAAACTTGTATAGTCACTGTCGTACAGTCTGTTGAGTTCAGTCCTGTGTCGATAGCTGGTGAAAAATCATGAATATTTTTAATGAAAACTTTAGGTTCTACATTTTCACACGCTATAAGCAGGTGAAAGAGCGAGGACTTGGAACTGCTCATGCTGATTGTGTTCATTTGATACCACTGTAATGAATTAGATCATTTGAAAAAGGGCGTGAGACTTTGAAAGACAACCCTCGCTCTGGCCGGCCTCGGGAAGCTGAAAACAATTCAAAGAGTGAGGAACTTGGTGCAGGAAAATCGACGAATTATTGTTGAAAAGTTAAGCATGGAAGTGGGTATCAGTGTTGGCAGCATTGACAGTATACTCCATGAACATTTAAAGTTACGAAAAATCTGTGCAAAATGAATTCCACATTCCCTAACCAATGAAGAGAAAAAGAGGAGAAAGGAATGTGCAAGGAAACTGCTGAGCAGGTTTCCACCAAATGGTCTTAAACGTTTGACAGATTTTTTGGTGATTTTTTTTTATTTGCTTTATTACAGACGCTCTTTAACATCTCAGGTCATCAGCGTTCCATTCAATTCAGGCGCGCGAGACGGCTGACAAATTTTGCTCAGAGGCCTCTTTTCAGGCTTGAGGTTTTTTATCGTGCCGTAAATGTACGACACGGAATCCACGGCTTTACTTCCCTTCCGAAGGAAGCCATACTTAGCATTTTAACCCCCGAAAAAATCCATCGGTCCTGGCCGGGTTTGAACCCGCGATCTTGGGTTTAGGAGGCAAGTATGTTTACCACAGGACCGATATACACTGGTGATGAAAGTTGGTTTTATTACTATATCACCCCAAATAAAGCTCAGAACTGCATGTGGGTAAATGAGAATGGCCCAAGACTAGTTGTTCTTCGACAAGACTTTCGTTTTCGAAAGCGAATGTTCACTGTTTTCTTGAAAGACAATGAAAGACGATTAGTGTTGACTGTATTGTAGAAGGAATGACAATGAATGGAGAATACTATGACACTTATATTTTGAGTCTTCGAGGCAGTGGCGTCCAAAGAGAAGAACTGGAAGTCACCAAAATCCAGTTGCTTGAGACCATTTAAGTGAATTTGACCATACACCCTACAGCACTGACTTTACACCGTGCGACTTCTGGTTGTTTCCTCGAGTGAAATCTGCATTACTGAAGACCTCTTAAACCTTGCTACAGTTATAAATTCATCTCTGTTGACAATCTCTCAGTCCTAGTAAGTAGTGCTTTTGACAAGTGGTTGCACCGTCTACAACTGTGTGTGTGTGGAGGGAGATGTAGAGTACTTTAAAGCATTGTGAGTATAAGTTCGAATTCAGTCCTTACTTTAAGGTGACACTAGTGAAACTTTTTGAATGCCCCTCGAAGACCTCCCACATCTCTCTAAAGTCTCCCTTACATCATTGCTTCAACGTTACACGCTTCATGATGAAGCAGCACTCTTACCTTTAGTATTGAGAAATCGAATCACCGAATGGATTCCAATTGACTGGATTGCTCATTGTCACAGTCATTATAAACCAATGCCTCGCAAAGAGAGTCATTGTAAATTAATAACAATATGCAAGCTAATGTTATCAGATGCAGCTTCTGAGCGATGTCCCAAAATGTTGTCAACTTTGTGATTCCTACTGTTGAATTGGGTCGTAAAAAGATAACTATTATATAAAATTTTTAGAAATGTAGCATTTACCTAAATTTGACATCATGCAAATTCTGTTTTCAGATGTGAAGGATCGCTTCGATGAACACCGACATTCCAGCTTCCAGAAGTGCAACAACAAATAGAATTGCTGGAGACAACTGTGACAAATACAACAGGTATGGCAAATTACATAACTATTATTGCAGTCGAACCTCGTGTTTCTGCAAAAGCGATCTGAAATATTATTCACTTATTTATAAGACAGTGCTTTGGAAAGATCTGTGTGTATGTACTGACCGTGACGAACGTCAATACGTGTAAACATTATATTTATTTATTTAGTTATTTACTTACTTATTTAACCTGGCTAGAGTTAAGGCCTTCGGCCCTTCTCTTCCACTCTACCAGGCGAATAAAACCAGCAAAAATAGAGTACAATAAACATTGTTATATATTAAAAAAAAAAAAAACAAAACAAAAAAAAAAACAAAAAAAAAGAAGAAGAAGAAGAAAAGAAGAAGAAGCAGCCAAATTAAAGATATACACTGCATGTAAATATTAATATATTAGTACAGTTAGAAAGTTCATAAAGTTGCTATTATAATTCTACTTGTTCTTCATAATTTTTCGAATACAAGGTTGGAGGAAGGAGGAGAAGAGGAAAATAAAGAAGATGAAGAGAAGAAGATAATGAAGAAGAAGATGAAGAAGAAGAAGAAGAAGAAGAAGAAGAAGAAGAAGAAGAAGAAGAAACTAACTGTTGCGGTTCTTAGAGTTGGGATGAGAATTCAATCGACGTTTAAATTGCTTTATTGTCGACAATCTCTAATTTCTGGAGGAAGGGAGTTCCAGATTCTGGGAACGGACACGCTGAATTCAGTTGAGTAGACTTGTGTTCGGTGACGAGGAATAGACAGTAAAGTCGTATTCCGGGCTCGAGGTAGGGACAGGTATGTGAAACTAGAAGCGATATACTGAAGGGTACAGATACGGAGAATTTTGAAAAGGAGCATGAAGGAGTCCTACGTTGTTTTAGAGGTAGCCATGACAGTTGATAGAGTAGGAGTGTCTTATTATTAAATGTACGAGTGTTGAAGAAGAAACGAACACAGACATTATGAACGTGTTGTAATCTGTCGATCTGTGCAGTACAAGACTTCACAATAATCAAAGTGAGGCATAACAAACTCTTGAATGAGATTTAGAGGTACATGTTTTAAAGTATCAATCAAAGAAAGTTTGTATTTTATTGCATGTGTGGGTCACCTGACTGTGCCATTCAAGATCAAAGTTTACATAAACACCTGGATATTTAGCCTGCTGGTATAATTAATTGTATTGTTTATCACGATGGTTTGAGTTTAGTTTTGTAGTGAACGTTCCCACGACTGTAGCCTGTCATTTAAGTGGATGCAGTTTTAGTCCAAAGGGAGATGGGGGTTAGATCTTCATTTACTACAGTCACAGCGTCAGGTTGTAATTGGAGTGTTTTATCTCTTTAGCAATGTTGTTGTGGTATGCGTACTGAACCCTGGGGAACCCCCCAGCTAGGAGGAAAAACAGCCGTCAGCCTGTACACAAGGTAGGAGAGATGGTACAGTAGAAGTTCTGAAGTCTAGCAATACAAGTAGAGCTAGTTGTTGCTTGTCACTTTCTGTAATACCGTGGTGGCATTGTCCTGCTCTGAAACCAAACAAACATTCACTAGACACATAATTGACAATTTTCGTGCTGAACCTCAACACAATATAAGCTGAGTTTTCTGAAAATATTGCTGTGTATCTAAATGAGAATGCCATTACTCATTAAACAATTATTTGTAAAGTATAAAATGTTTTTAAATGTCTTCTGTCTCTAATTGTTATTGTTTCATAATTATCCTCTGTAGATGGACAGAATCGTTTATACGGGGTGTATGTTTTTTGTTAGGTTTCGGCCATTTCTTTCTTTTTCTGATGTTGACATAGAGGCATCATTGTTCGTCACCAGTAATAATCTTGAATAGAAATCGCCGATGTTGTTCACGAGCTAACCGATATGCACAAATGACCACTAGCTGATTTTTGTTTATTTTCAATTAAAGGTCACGGTACCCTTGCAAATGTCGCACGATGGTTCATCACAGCTGCTGACGTGGATAAGCATGTAATAAAGAGTTCAGAAGGCCTTAAACAAATCCCGACGGTCTTCTTGAATTGGCGAATCGCTCACATCAAAGTGGCCCTCTTTGAACAATTTTCTTGCCGTGCTATGCTAACCGATATGACGAGTCAAGGTTTCGTTTGACGGGTTTGATGGTCGTACACGTGTATGGAGACGTGCTAGTGAACGTCTTGCTCCAGCCGTTATTATTGAACATGACAGATTTGGAGGCGGTTCGATTACTCGGACAGAGCTTGTTGTTGATGTTTACATTGATGACTTATCCTTCAACATGTCGTACCCTTTGCTTATAGTATAGACCCTAATTTTCTTCTAATGTGATAAATCTCACACCACACGGAATATCAAAGATGTCCTGCAAGAATACCAAATTCGGACTTTCGTGCCGTCCTGAATGCAATCCGATTGAGTATCTGTGGGATAAGCTGGTAAAACTTGTTCACGAGCGTCCTGCTGTGTCACAGAAACCTGGGAGAACTCGCCAATGCACTGACTGGAGAATGGGAGAGAATCCCACAAATGTTTATTAGGAGACTGGTGCCACGTGGGTGTTATAATCATCGCAGCTCACAGAGGGTATACTGAGTGTTGAAATAACCATGCAAACATTGATTACTAAACAATGTAATCTCCACTTCGTTTTCTGTATCAATCAATAACTTGTTCGTATTTCTAATCCTGGGAAACAAAAGTTTGTTAGAATGTCTATTATAATTTTATACAATGCTTCAATCTGTAATTATAAACCGTCAACATTTAAATTCCACCAATATTTATTTTGGGGCTTTGATTTAAACATGTGTTACTCTAATTTTTTTGAGCAATGTATTAAATATAGGAAAACTTGCAGTTAGTTCAATGACAAACAATATTACATTTAAAGTAACAATATTCTCAAGCAGTGATAATCGGTTATTTCGTTAGTAAACAAACTTTAAATTCCAAGCATTTTTCTTTGCAACCACTGGATAGACCATCTCTAAACTTAAGCTGCGGTTTCAAAACATTGGAAGTGTAAAACTTTGGGTAGAGAATTGTCATTGACAAGTTTGTTATACGTAAAGCAAGAAATTTTTTGTTTGTTTAAATAACTTCTTTATTACCATATTTTTATTAACTTCTCTCTCTCTGGTAGATATGTTCAGTCATGCACGTGTTAATGTTATACCTAGTTATCAAGATTCAAGAAGCATACGCTAAAAAAAGTGTGGTTTTAAACTTACATAACTGTTTGGGCACTCTCTCCTCTCTGTATTTTATGTGAATGTTAAATAACGAAATAAACAAAATATGGGGGTTAGATTTTTAAGAGTGGCAACATTTCCAACCACAGTTTCTAAGTTTTACTGTCCTTCGAAGTAGCCACTAGAGTAGTGCAAAGTCGTTGCCAGCAATGTGGAAGTCGTGGGATGCTGCTGAGAGCGTCTGTTCTGTTAATAATCTTAACAGAGCGGTATACTGCTTGTGGAAGATGTATAACGTAAGTAAGAGTCTAGTCTAGTGACAGTCACGACAATATGCTGGATGATAGAGCACTGTTACGTTTAGTTATATCAAGGAAACACTTTCTCAGAAATAATATGTATACATCTTAACAACAACTACTGCGGTTATAGGCTGCGCCGATGATTAAACCTGTGTTTTTTAAATGTATAACAGAAAATCGAGAGAATTTAAACATAAATTACTGTGAAATTGCTTGCTCATCGTATAAACCGTGACTTCCATTCACACAAATAGCGACGCGACAGGAGAGATGTTTTTCAAGCGGATGATAGTGTTCTACAGAGGCACGAAGGTATGTGATGTAGCCGCCAGGTTCCTCTCCCTTGGTGCTAAACGGGAACATCGGACCTATCCCTTCAAAATTTTCCTAATGACTTACTTACGGAATCGAGTCGCCGCTTATCTGGACAGTTGGAATTCGGTAACAAGTGGATCAACTGCGTTCCTTATCCCAAACTAATTTAATGGAAAACTGCGCTCAATTTTAGTTACCTTTATATTGGCGCTACTTTTAAAAAGCAAAAGATACAAACAATTACTTGTCCTTAATTTTATTTTTAAAACTTCATATAAGGCAACTAATCAATAAAGAACGAGAATTATTATTTACTTACTAAATACACTAGGCAGAGTCAAGATTGGTATGTTCTTTTTCAAAGTAATCCCCATGCACTTTGCCCAACGTGTTTGCCAGTCCTGGGAGATGAGCCGGAAACGGTTTTTTTGACATCATCTTCAGAACTACTTCGCTGTATTCAAGATGCACACTTCGTTTTTGAGACCAAAATGTCATACAGAGCTAAGTTGGAGCTGTTTGAAGGTACGGCACACATACTGTGTTGTGATATTGAAGACCCCAAGCAATGGCTGCAGCTCAGGACGAAGACTCCCAATAACAGAGGGACTGTATTGACATCGCCATTACTTTTCTGCCGACCGAATAAATTGGCATTCTTTGGTGTCGGAGAACCGGGTGATTTTCAAACTGAGCTCGAATCGTAATGGTGAGGCCAATCATAATGGAATTCCTCGCCATGCCCCGATTCAAGACACTATCAGCAATCTTGTCCAGGCGCGTCTCATGTGTAAGCAAGCGATCGTGCAGAAATCTGCAACTTGTCAGCCATTCTACCCTCCGTTAATTCGTCGATTTTCCTGAACAATGACGACATGTCTCGTTCACTGCCTCAGGCTTCAAAATATAAGTGTCATAGTATTCTCCATTCCTTCTGGCATACAGTCAACCACTTCATAGTTGAAGAAAACAGCGAACATTCGCTTCCGAGAATGAAAATCTTGTCGGAGAACAAACTGCTCCTTGGTTTTTCTCATTTACCCTCACGCAGTTCTGAACTTTATTTGGGTGGTATAGAAATAAAACCAACTTTCATCACCAGTGCATATATCTGTCAAACGTTTAGGTGGAAACATGCTCAGCAGTTTCCTTGCATATTTCTTTCTCCCCTTCTTCTCTTCATTGGTTAAGGAACGTGGAACCATTTTGCACAGATTTTTCGCAGCTTTAAATGTTCATGGAGTATATTGTCACTGCTGCCAACACTGATACGCACGCACTTCTATACTTAGCGTTTCAACAATATGTCGATTTTCCTTCCCCAAGTTCCTCACTTTTCGAATTATTTCTCGTTCACAGCTCGAGGCCGGCCAGAGCAAGAGTTGTCTTGTAAAGGCTCTCGCCCTTCTTCAAATGATCGAATGCATCTTGCAACGGTATCAAATGAACAGCTACTAAGTGTTTGTGGATCACAGGGCTGAACTGAACAGACTGTACGACAATGATTATGCATATTTTGATAGCTTAATGTGTCATTTGAGTTAGTTATATTTTGTACACATTATTGCCCAGAATATCCCTGTATAACATGGGGCCCTCAGTGAGTAACTTTGTGCTGTTAGTTAATAAGATTGATTGTGCGCTAAACAGGTTATTGTTATCATTACTATTAAGGAATAAATATGTGCTTTTATTTGTTTATTCATATCTTACATTTTGCTAACTAGTGATGCACAACTTTTCAAAAAATGTATACAGGATGCAAATTTGTTAGAGTACCGGTGAAGATAAAATTGTGACCTGCTGGGCTACACTTACGGCAGAAAGTTGTCCTAATGGAACCTTTTGCAAATAAAATTCCCGAGTTCTTTTTGAAAGTTATTGAGCTGGTGTTATGTAGACGTAAAAAGTAGAGTCTGGCCACTTTTGGAACTTCTGTAATTAAATAATACGTCTTGTGTTTAACTGAAATGCTGTAATTTAATTTTTAAATTGTTACTCCAAAAGGTAATTATGAATATGTTAAAAGAAATGTTTAATGTCATGTCTATCTTCATTTCCGAGGCATGGATTACAAGAAGAAACGACAAGAAAGTACTTTTTTATACATTACAGATGGTCACCCCACCAGGCAATGACCACACCCAAGTGCTACTTAACATCATGCATGGTGACGGAGCATGTTTTGTGCAAAGAGAGTACTTCGTTTCTCAACTGGACCACATCGGGGATGCTGGATGGTTTTATCTTGTCTTAGTGCTTTTTATCTGGTCAGCGCGGGACAGCGGGCGGGCAGTGTTGCCAGGTCGTGCGGCCAAGGCCGTCTCAAGATGCGGGCGGCACCGGTACAAATAGCCAAGTGGGCGGTCGAACTATCCCGCCTTATGGATTTGCGAACGAGGTGGACCGAGGAACCGCCCCCTGCAGATGACTAGGGACTGGATTCTTACGTCATAAAATGCTACCTTTTACAGTTTTATTTTTATTATTAGGAATCATGTCTAGATTCACCAGTGAATCATTTGTACATCACAAGAAACACATAAAAACAAGGTGTTCTACTATAAAGCTAATTTTACGAGTACCATGCAATCTATGGGCACGTACAGTCGCAGGGTAATGGACAGATGCAGACGCTGTTAGCCAAGTGTGTAGTGACAGTGTTCGTATATTGTCAAGTAGAGAAGGACGTGGAGAAGATTAAAGGCGACAATCATGTACAAATATGGACTACGTGGTTTTTGAGGGAGGAAGGCAGGCGTCAAAACTACAGAAATTCATAGACGTTAAACTGCTGTATGTGTTCAAGAAGCTCCTGTACAGAAGATCGTTTTCATGTGTGCCAGTAGGTTCTCCAGCGGCAGGGAATCTGCACACAAGAATGTGAGTGCTGCTCTTCCGTCAACATTGAGATTGTGTCTGGATGATAGGAGCGTGACCTTTGATGAACTGAAATGTCAGACTGTCAATCCTGCACACCATTGTTCACGACGATTTGAATAGGAAGAGTGTAGGCACATTGAGTTCCACAGGACTTGACACAGGCACAGACGGATAAAAGTGTTCAAGTTTGTAGGCGACTACTGTAAATGAAGATGCAGAAGCTGGTGATTGGAGACGAATCAGTTTCACTATCATGGACAAGGGAAGGGAGTTCCCGGCTCAGGAAATTTGTGCTGCTCCATCTACGGGCAAACGGATGATCACTCTTTTGATTTACTGCTGATGGTTTGGATTCTTTAAGGAACAACAACAGTGAAAACTTGAATTCAGTAACAGCGAAATAGAGAACGTGGTAGACACGAGTGTTCCTCCAATATGACAATGCGCGGCCACACGACTTCAAAGTTTAAATCGCTGGGGTTCATTGTTGTATCGTACCCACCATATTCGTCGGATCTCGCTGCGAGGTGAAAATTAAGGCAAAAACGAGGAAATTCAGACACGAGTGGTGGCATAGTACTCCTAAACAACGATTTAGCGGCGTCATAATGAAGTTACCAAGAAGATGGCAATGGTGAGAGATCTCATCAGTTGCATAGTAAAAACTACTATTGTAAACCTAAGACAATTTTGTTTGTTCTACCTAAATTAATACCCGCTATAATTTATTGTAATTTATAATGCGTCAAAATCTATTTGGTCACTGGGTTAATCTGCAATACATTCCACTTTTCCATTATACTATTGCATCAAGTTTTAGTTTGGTAAATATAAATAAACTTTTTATATAGCACAAAATGGGCCTTACCATCTGATAGTGAATAGAAAAGCGAATGTCGGTAAGTCCACAGTATCTGTAATTCTTGCTTTCTTTTTGACAATAATGATCTTCAATAGTTTTAATAGTATTTTATATCCGTTTTAATTATTGAGTAATTGCATGTGATGATTACTGATGATACATGGGATGAAATTATAAATTGGAAAAGAAATTCTTAATTTGGTAGGGGTTAATCACTGCATGCAGTTGATTGGGAGTTTTGGATTGGAACTGCAAGAGAGGTTTGTCTTTTTCTCCTCGCACTTCTCACTTGGTCGAGGCATTCAAACTGCATTAAAAACAGAGTTGGATTATAGCAGAAGTTTATATTTTCCTCTTCATGGAGTCCAGCGAAATTCACACTTAATATGTGACTTCAAATTCCCAAGTCGGTCCTGGTGGTGTAGTGGTAACCATACTTTCCTCTTAAACCCAAGATCGCGAGTTCGATCCCGGCCAGGGTCGATGGATTTTTTCCGGGCATAAAATTCCTAAGTAATGGCTTCCTTCGGAAGGGAAGTAGAGTCTCTTGTCGTACATTTACGGCACGAAAAAGAACCTCAAGCCAGAAAGAAGAAACCTCTAAGCAAAATTTATCGGCCGTTTCACGCCCTGAATTGAATGGGGCGCTGATGACTGAGATGTTAAAGCGCGTCCATAAATAAAACAAATGAAAAACAAATCAACTACCCAAATCAGATAATTTCCTTGTGCTGCAATTTAACTTCATTTACATCCGTTAGTTACAATCTTAGCTAAAATCATTCTATGAAAGGAAGTAAATATGCATTATAAACTTACAGATTAAAGAATGTGATGCGTGAATATTATTAGCATAATATGCGATATATGGATCATAAAATTATGTTTAAAATACAGTCAATTGCAAAGTATTGTCGGTTGTGGGGAGGGGAGAAAGAAGAAAAAAGTATCATAGTGATCCGTTACAACGAATATGGATGAAACAGCTGGTACATGGCCGACCTTTATTAGCATAGTTGATCATGACTTAACTAATGGTAAATATGCCCCCATTCTGAGCATTTAATTCTCTTTCTCCTCCAAAAAAAGATTGGACATAATGGTTCTCGAGTTAAATATCTTCCATCCAAGGCTTTCTATCCTTCACTGTCCTGCCTGTTAACAGATCTCGCTCGGGATTGGGTTCCAAATACCAAGAGCGGACGTCAGAGAAACCAGCAATTTTGGAGGCGCCATGGAACGCGTGACCAATAGATTTTCTGTTTACGTACGTTCAGGACGATACCATGGACAATGTCTTCAGCAATAAAAATACCTTCACGTTAATTCATTGCCATGGGAAAATAACGTGTACTTATTAGCCACTTTGTAATATTTTTAAAACTTTTATATGAAGACATTGATATAATATTTGTAAAGATTTATTAATAAAACGGGCGTTAATAATTATTTTTTATTTAATAAGTACACTAGGCAGGGTCAAGGTTACTATCATTTTTTCAAAATAGTTCCCATTGAGTTGTGTGCAAGAGGCTAAATGTTTATGTCAGTCCTGTAGACACATCATCTTTGGAACCGTCTACGGCTTCTTCACGACGCCATTGTTGAACCAAAACAGTCACGCAGGTCGTTTTTGAAAAGAGGATGTCACAAGGAGGTATATCCGGTTGCATGGAGGGTGGGGTGCACATTCGATTCAAATGTTGCAAAAGTGAGGATGTACATTCTCACAGTAAAAGCACCAACGACCAAACAAGTTTGCATTTCCAGACTGGGCTCGCCTTTTGCTTTCAGAATCGTATTTGTGAAGTCAAGTATCGTCACATGTAATGATGGAGTTCACTATCAGACAGGTCTACTTGCATCATCTTTTGTTCAGGCGTCAGCAATCTCGACATGCGTTTCATGTGTAATCGATCGTACAGAATGGTGAACGCACTACGTGTAACGTGTCTGCCAGATAATGCACTGTTCCCGAACTATGAAGGCAGCTGTGTTAATTATAGTCTTGCTCACTGCAGTGGTTGAAGCACCCGGACCGCTCTGCTTAGTTTTTGAAACACTGCTCTCCTTAAACTGTTTGAACCATCGAAGTGCGGTTGTGACAGAATATCATCCCACATGCTTGCTGTAACATCGCGTACGCTTCCATATCGAATTTCTGCAGACGGAAGCAAAATTTCAGAACAGCGTAGAGCTTGTAACGAAGCGACTCCATTTTACGCAGCCGACCTGCAAACACTCGTATGCTGGCGTTCTGCAGTAAGACACATGCGGATACGCGCTTTCAATTGTTTTCACCAATCATGTAAGATCTGTTCTTCTCATGAAAAATTATTTCGCCATCGTATCTACACTTATAACAAGAGAGGAAAAAAAAATCATTATTAATCCCTGTTGACTAGCACTGTAATACCGAGCCTATTAGCTCAGGCGGTGACGCTTGAGACTCGCATTTGAGGTCCCGAGAGGCCATTTGATTTTGAAGCATTTAATCGCAGTTCATTCCGTTACAGGTTGAGGTGGGCTAGAGCATTGTGAGGTTGGCTTGCGCTTTGGACATGTGTTAACAGCGAGTTGCTGCTTGAGAACCTGCAATCGGGTCAAAACGCCGAGCTTTGGTGTAATCTTACAGCATAATAATGGACGACCTCACACAGCCCGTGCAAGGCAAATTGCAAATCTTAAATGTTGAGTGTATTCTACCTCCTGATTATTCATCGAACCTGGTACCTTCAACAGGGAAAGACGCGGTTACGCAGTCAGTCATAAGAATGTTTTTATCGCGGAATCCAGGCATCAGCGAAATGCTGGAGACTATGTTGAAAAATGATGTGTTTTCAATCCCAAGCATATATTTTATGAATAAAACAAATATTAAGGCAATTTTTTGACTCAGTAAATCAAAATTAATTTTAACCATGAGAGGAGGAGCAGAAGACAAATATTTTCATTGTTTGCGTTCTTCCACAATCATTCCTAGCGCACTAGTTGAAACCGGCAGCTCTATGCTGTACATGGTAACTGAGTAGGAGAAATCCAACTGGTACGCAGCACATTACTTGGTTTATGTCTGAAGGTGGCACCGCTGCTGATAACTCCACGGTGCTTGCACTGATAACAGTGAAGAGACTTGATCCTCTGCAGTCTTTTGTTTTCCTACTTCGTCCGTCCCATAAATTGAAGAGGACGATAACATCATAGGAATGTAGCAACGGAGAGGGGGGCAGGAGGCGGGAGGTCCAAAGAGATGCTGGAGGAGAGAGGCAGATAAGTGGGGATGCGATGGAAGTAGGTGGGTGGTGAATATAGATAACTATAAAGGCTGGTGTACTGCACACTAGTACAGCTGAGATTTGTAAATCGAGGACTGTTGTAAGCGAAAGTGAACAACGTGCAATTCTTATGCGCCAGAGACTCAACACTGCCACCAATTTTCCTGCTCGGTACTGACAGAAAAGTTAATAATTTTTTTTCTAAGTCATGACCATCTCTAGTATTAATAGTAATGTTAATAAAGGTAGTCATGTTTCAGCTGATTAATCTATATTCGTTGTTCCAAGTCATGATCACCTCTAGTATTAATAGTACTGTTAATAAAGGTCGGTCATGTATCGGGCTGATTTATCTATATTCGTTGTTCTAAGTCATGTTCATCTCTAGTATTAATAGTACTGTTAATAACAGTGGTCATATATCAGCTAATTTATTCATGTTGTTGAACGAATTGCTCTAAGTCATGATCTTCTAGAATTGGCAGTACTGCTAATAAAGGTCAGTCATGTATCAACTGATTTATTTATATTCGTTATTCCTAGTCATGACAGCCTCTAGTATTAATAGCACTGATATTAAAATATTCGTGTATCAGCTGATTTTCAGCCTAAAATTTGGTATATTTTGAGAATGAAACAATAGTCACTGCCTTGCAAAATATATGGCGGTCGTTATCTTCTAAGGTTAATATTTGTAAACCTTTATTCTTGTGTTGTTTGCTTAGTGTGTTCTCTCGTTAGATTTCTATGGAGGCAAATATTGATTGAGAATTGAATGAACGAGGTTTAATTAGCAGCAGTAAGCGGGGAATTAAGTTTCTGCTACATATATTCTGACTTTTAATGATAAAGAAATGTCATTTCAGGCTTTGTATCGAAGTTTCCAATAGTCACACCAAGGTGTACTTCTAAATCAACATTTTTCCTAAGGAAAACCGTTTTGTCTCTCCTTTTCTTGACATAGAAAGCCAATTAAAAAGAACTTATTTTTACATTTCTATAGCAACAAAACTGAAAATTAATTCATCAAGTAACTTTTTTTATCTGCCTGCTCGCAATTAAAGTATTGGAGTTTTTTGATTAAGAGGTTTTTGAAAGCCCTGTTCATAGCAATACGATAACGCCTTAAGAGGTCAGTTGCTATGTCAAGTCAGTGCCCGCGCGAAGATTTCATAACACGCAGCCACGTGTAACATCGAAATCCTATAACAGAGGAAAGTGAAAAAACAAGTTAACACTACTGATCATTATTGTCGTTTTGTTTGCAAAATAATGCGTTATAACATGGCGGCAACCTTTATTTTGAAATGCATCAAATAAAGAGAGCATTAGTTAGCGATGAATATGTAAAATTATCTCGCTATCAAATATTGAAAATAATGAAATGTCTTGCATCTACTTCCAATATCTTTATGTGCTTTAAAATATGGGCATTTTCAGTTATATATTTATTGTGTTTTATTTTTTTAATTAATTTATATTGTTAGTGTATTCAAATTCAGATTTTTTATCGTATAAGAGACGATATAAATTATTAAAAATCAATATTTGCCCTTGATATTCGTGAATATACAAAATATGTAATTTTAAGTAGTATGTGTAGATAAAGACACGCTATCATTCTTTTAGTAGGGGGAGAAGTTAGGTTTCCATGCTGTGTGAGCCAGTCCGCCGCTGTCACCCACGCGCGGAAAGATGCGACATTGGGACGGACCCGAACAAAGAAAGAGAGAGCACATTCATACATTGGATGGCGGGAGGTGGGCCTGTGGTGGGGGCTGTTTGATAAGGAGAAATCTCAGAAGCAAGTTAGGCGATAACACTGCTGGAAAGAGGAGGAGGGGGAAAAGATCGACACATTCCGACAAATTAATATATTATTAGCTGCCTGAGAATGTTCGTCCTGACAAAAACCATTGCACTTATAAAATAAACAGCCAAGGTTAAACGATTCTGCGGCTGTCAAAAGACGGGGAATGGAAACGGTAGCCTTTTCTTTGCAAACTCACAAGATGAGCACGAAAGTTCTTGTAAAAAGTTACAAGTGGCGTCATATAAGAGCAAGATCGTAATACCTTGAATTAGGTTATGTCCACTCCTTAGGGATTTTTAATGTACAGAAGGAAATATTGCCATTCCTGCGAAATGGGTCTTTATTTTTTCTCCAAAGTGATGATCATTTAAATGCTTTATCGATATTCAAGAGTAATAATCCACATTGAGACGGCGGTTCCACAAGATTAAGAGCATCAATTTCAGTCGTCGAGAGATGGCAGAATAATCGAGTTTCCCGATTGCTTTCGGCCATTTTATTTTATATTTATTTATTTATTTGTTTGTATTGCTTGACAATCACGTTCTCATAAAAAAAAACTGGGGAAATTGCGCCAAAATATTTCAAAAGACAATGAAGAACGAAAAGAAATTATTTTCGTGCGTGGTAGCAAGAACCTTAAAAGTACATGAACTAAAATACTGGTCTGAAATATGCATTTGCAACGGGAAAAGTCATAAACCGTACTTTATTTGCACTTAATCTAACTTTATCATTATACACAAATACTTGTTTATTCTTTCTTTATACATATACATATTCCTACTCATCCCTACTTAGCACATTTGGATCAACTGGCTCCCAAAATCATTAAAATGATATAAATGTTATGTTAGTATTTGAAATTACCAATAATTCTTATACTTGTAGAGAAATTTATACAAATCGCCAGTGCCCGACTAATACTAATACTTCTGTGCAACGGATCACTTGTACATTTGTAAGTATGGAGTAATAAAGTACAAGTGTAGCACAACCTTTGTGGAGCAAGTTCATGCACTTGTAAAGTATTAGAACAAGGCTTGCAGAGAGAACACCTACTTGAAGAAAGTAAATGTAACCCAACAGCACATTCATGTAGTCTCTACTGCATTAAGATCTGAGAATCCTTTTATCGGTGTACCGTCAACAAAGTATTGCAATATAACAGTCAAATATGCCAACAATCATTGTTAAACATAATCTGTATTTATTTCTTACTGGCCTTCATTGTAATACTCATAGCATACAGCCACACCCCCACATAGGGTTTAGTTTGAAAATAATGTTGAGTACACAGTTTGAGTATGAAAATATAGTGATATACACAATTATATGTACCTACTGTAATACATAGAGGAAGGCTGGTGAAGTAAAAACTGCTGTATTTTAACATAAACTACAACTCATCAGATGTGCTACAGCAAGTATAAAAAAGTATATTGGCGCACTTAAACAAAGTTTATTATTTGTACGTAATTTTATACAAATGCAATAACGTACCGAAATGGTGATATAGTAAATCGAAGCCCCAAACAGTAGTACCACACTAATCGCTTCAATATAGCCGGAGCTAAATCAAATAACAATGAAAGTAATACGCTAACATCCCAAAAAGTTTTATTTACGTAGCTACAGACTATAAAACAAATAGCTAAATCACTATAGAAGTAAAAGTAACATTTTTTGCAGGTGAACGAAGTCTTAAAAAATTATATTTAGCAAGCTGGCAATGCTCGCCGGCTCGCGCATCTTCCTGAGTTGCTATGGAAGCGGAGTAACCAATCAACACATTTCTGCCCGTCCTAGATGCTGCCCATTGTCCGATTCTCGTTTTTGTCTGTATTTGCTAAGTCGGAGCATAAATCAAGTATCCATTGTTCATGGCATCCGCTATTACACAGATTCGTTCTGACGGGATTGGACTGTACCAAAGGATACGGGTGTAAGCAGCGCTCTGATACCAATAAATTCTATGTCACCACTCAGAAATACTTTAAAATTGAGTTAAAAATGTGAAATCATTAAATGAATGGTTGCGTAGGTACTGTGTAAAATAGTGATTGTCACAAATAAAAGATGCCCAATGGACATATTCTATCAAGTTGGTACACAAGATCTTCGCGCTTTTTCGCTGTAGTGGTAAAAGTTTTTATTTCAGATGAAAGGCATTAGTAACAAACTCTCCTCAGTTATCCAGACTCTCTCCTAACGCTGGGTTAGTGTCTATATTCCACGTCTGAACACACCGGCTGGTTTGCAGCTGAACAGGTCATCAAGCGAAACTTGTAAAGCATCTTTGTTATCGAAGATTGTTGGATAGAGAACGGAAAAGATGAGAGATCTGGAGAATATGGGAGGATGTACAGCCGACCATGCTTTTGTCATGTTAATGGAGTGTGGACAATCATTATCGTGTTGCAGCAGTGTTTCGGTCTTTTTCCTACAACTGCGGCCGCGGGGCGTCAGAATTGTTGACAATCAATTTCAGCAGTTATGGTTACATTCCTGGGAAGCAGTTCGTAGAACACCATCCGCTGTGCATGACAGGAACTTTTTCTGATGTTGACCTGGAGGCACCAGTAATAATCTTGGATAGCTATGGTCGATGTTGTCCACAAGCTAACCAATACCGAGCAAGCAGAGATGCACAAATGACCACCAGCTGATTTTTGTTGTTTTCATTTAAATCGTGCGGTATCCATACACCGCTGCCAACGCAATGCAAATTTCGCACGGTGGTTGACTGGTCACAATTCATCACGTATGCTGATGTTCGCGTTGACTGGCGTGGATAATCATGTATTAAACAGTTCAGAACTGACGAATAGCTTACGCCAAAGGCCCCTCTTTGAAACGACAAAACCATTTTCTTGCCTGCTTTCTTCAACGGTATTTAGTCGCAGGCTCAATGTCGGAACGTTTCGTTTTATTCTTTGACACTCCAAAAAGGTAAACAATGTCATGTAACGCATTGTTGTAATGACGAACCAAAACGGTACAATCTACGCATCAACCTGTTAAATATTTGAATTTACTGTAAAAAAATAAGTTAGACACACCCACAATTTTCTTGTGACAAAGTATAATGAAATGTAAAGAAATTATTTTAAAAACAGCTGACATCCTATTTAGTAGAAGAAGAAACTTTTCAAGGTTTAAACGTTTGTCAAGCGGCAAGAGAAAGTTGTTAAATGAAATATTTCCGGATGATTTTTAAGACAATAATCTTTTGAGGCTGTTTTTAGGATGTTTTTTCATCCAAGTAGATATACCCCAGTCTTCGTCTTTTTTTTTTTTTTTATCAAATTACACTATACCTTCTGAAGGACGTGTGCTATTTCAAAATAACACAATCTAATAACATTTCATGTCCATGTCCTCTCGTAGAATCCTCACTAGGGGTGTATAAGGGTGTGGCGCCACAAGAACCTACCTGGTGGGTGTCACGACGCAGCCAGCTATCCTGGTGGTAAGGTATGCGATAACTCTCGGACCCCACAGTTTGTAGTCTCTACAGAGAATCGATTAGCTATCGGCTTCGATAATCGCATTATAAAGGTTGAGAGAGGATGTATGTGTTGGTAATTTTGGTCCCAGTACCCGTTCTTCCTTCGTGCATCAATTAGTTTTCACGGATATTAACAAATCTTCTTTTAAAAATTATTGTAACCTGCCAAAATATGTTTTTTAAATAGCGTTTAACGCCCGTTTTTACTGCTGAGGTGGACACTAGTGAAACGATAAACCGGGAAAGGATTTTTTTTAAGGAAGGAAGCGTTCCAGGCCTAAGTTTAGGGAACTACCCGGCATTTGCCAGGACTGAGGGAAACCTGGGTAAAACCTCAGTCAGGGAGGTGAGAATCGAACGCCAGACCTCCCGCTCGCGAGTTCCCGGCCACCTGTGGCGGTTGCCCAAATAATGATACATTAATACTTAAATTGACGCATGTCTGCAAATAAGGAGGGGAAAACTCAAGTCAAGGCTTTCCGTACAAGGCTTTGGCTACTCATCTTATTCTGTACGTATATCACTACAGGCTTCAACTATAAGCAGCTAATTATGAAAATAGTTAAACATTTTCTTGGGACAACAGTACAACGCAATTAGGAAAAAGCTTGCTTACTGACGTCATTGCTATCACATTTCTAATACAGAGAATAATGCTTTTTTCATAACTATAATACACAATATCCAGCTAAATTTGAATTTATGTTGAAAAGTACAACTATTTACTTGATCTGGAGATGCAATAGGCAAATCTACTTTGAGAAAAGAAATGTCTCATTTTGATATTTTCTGCATATAAAACAAACAGACATTTTCTAAACAAATGAGTACTATCCCATCATAAAACACATCCTTAGCACCACCATGACCTTTCCAGTTATCAAATGTTAACCTGGCCAGAGGGTAAAGTGTTATCCCGGAAAACGAGTAGTAAACTAGAAAATAGCATTCCAGATGATCATTATACACAAAGATGATATACTCAGAAACAAAATAATGGGAAATTTCAACCCTGAAGCTAGGCAAAATTTAAAAATTTGTGCGTTTAAAGAATCAGCCAATTGCTGAATTTACATCACATTAGAATATCAAGGCTAGGCAATAAAGACAGAGATATATTTATTTGTTTATTTATTTATACTTATGAGTGCATTAGACAGGGACAAGGTTTTCTTCGAAGTAGCTCCCGTTGAGTTGTACACTTTGCTCGTGTCAGCCAGTCCAGGGTCCTGTTTCACAAAAGTATTATCTAATACATTAAAACTGTACGTACTTGTAACTTGTAATTATTAGTAAAATTCCGTTCCACAAAGGTTTCTGCTACGCTTGTACTTTACTACTCCATACTTACAAATGTACAAGTGATTTTTGTTGTTCTGTTCCACACAAGTATTAATATTAGTCGGGCACTGGTAATTTGTATACATTTCTCTATAAGTGTAGGTCTGTTGGTAACTTCAAATACTACCACAAAATGTTTTATCTTTTAAGTGCTTTTGGGAGCCAGTTGGCCCAAATATGCTAAGTGTTAGCGAAAGTGATGAATATGTGTGTGTATAAAGAAAGAATAAACAAGTATTTTTGTATAATGATAAAGTTAGGTTAAGCGCAATTATGGCTTACGACTGATATTGGCGTTTGCTATTACAAACGTATATTTCAGACCAGCGTAGGAAAAAATAGTTAATGTATTTTTAAGATTCTTGCTACATGTCACGAAAATAATTTATTTTCATTTTCTTTTAAAATAATTTCTTTTGGCACAAATTTCCCAGTTTTTTACCTTGTGAGAACGTGATTGTCAAGCAATATAAATAAATAAATGTAAGGACCAAATGGACTAATAAAATAAAATGACCGAAAGAAATCGGGAAGCGCTATTCTTCTGCCATCTCTCGACCACTGAAATTGATGCTCCTAAAGTAGTCTCTAAGCGCATTATTACGCTTAAATATCAATAAATACTTAATATACTATTTAAATTATCATTATGTCTGAGAAAAAACAAGACCCATTTTGAAGAAATGACAATGATCCGCTCCGTGAATTAAAACTTCCTAAAGAGTGGACATAACCTAATTCAAGGTATGACGACGGATGGCAAACAGCTGTTCCTCCATCTTGTGTTTACGTGACTTCACTCGTAACGTTTTACTAATGCTTTACAAGTATAGAATTTCTTTCGTGGAACAGAAAGTTACAAGACTTTACAAGAACCTGCCCTAATACACTTGTATGTATTGGACCATACCGGACCCTAGGGGAAGTGCTGGAAAACATTTTTTGACATCCTCTTCAGAAGTGCCTGCCACTTCTCAAGGCAGCCGTTGTTGAGCCAAAAAAACGCTGACCTAGTTTTTAAGACGAGAATATAGGGGAGAAAAAATCCCAAGGAGCTAGGTTTAAGCTGTATGGAGAGTGAGGCACACATTCTATTATTTTTCTGGTCAAATGTTGAGCAACAACATTGTCATGGTGAATATGCCAACCAGATGCATACAACTCAGGGCATTTTCATCGGATGTGTTCGGCCAGGACGCTTAAAACATTTCTGAACATTTCTGAAATACTCCACATTAGCTGTTGTTTGCGGAAGGAGGTTGTTCTTGTTGATAAACCATTCCACGGCAGTCGAAGAACGAAATCACCATAATATTTCATGCCGAACGAACTTGGGTGTTGGAGAATCAGGTGATTTCCAGATTGGGGTCGTAATGGTGAAGCCAAGTTTCATCGCCTGTAATGATGGAATTCAGATATGCCTCGCCATGCTCCGTTATCAGATGCTGAAACTCCTGACATCATCTTCTGTTCACACACCCAACGCGTCTTATGTATTAGCGATAGTGCAGAATAATGAACGCACTACCATGAGAAATCTGGCAGTCTATCCACTGTAATTTGTCGATCTTCCCGAACTATGATGGCAGCTGTGTTAATTATGGTCTTGTTCACTGCAGTGTTTGGAGGACCTGAACCGCCTTGCGTTGTTATTGGAACACAGCCTCCTTAAACTCTTTGATCCATTAAAGTGCGAATGATTGTGGCAGAACATCCCATATGCTTGCTGTAACATCGCGTACACTTCCATATCTGATTTCTGCAGACGGAAGTAAAATTTCAGTAGTAGTACTACTACTAGGTGTATATATATTGCACCCACAGTCGCATGGGTAGCTAAGCCGTTCATGGTCTTGTAAAATACTTAATATCTGAAATTAATCCCAACAAAAGAAATTAACCACATTAACAAGAACGGACTCTCTTGAGCTATTCTCAACCTGTTTCATGATATAGGTTTCTTTATCCCATTTAGTTTTTATTTCGCTCTGTAGGCCCGGAGATGACATCTGCATTCATCGCGCTTCTATTTACTGCCGGTTTATTTCAAACAGACATCTTTTGACTTTTTTTTTTCTACTCTTTACCTGTTTTCATTGCCCCCTCCCAAACTTCGTTTTAAGACAATTCCCGTTGTACAATCCCCATCCACCATTTTGTATTAATGCATACTGTTTAATTGATGTCAGTATCATATTGCCCTCAGGGTTATTTATTGTCGTTTAATTATCCTTATTCAGTATGCAATTACATTTATTTTGCTATAGACTGCATTTTCCCAGCGTCCCCCCACTTGTAATAAACTATAGTTCGATGTTCCCCTTCCGATACCCTAGAATTCGTTTCCAGAAATCACATTGTAATTTATTTAGCCTGTGTATTTTATGCCATTCCGAAACCTCATCTCCACATAACAATGAGGACTCATACATAGTTTTTAATGTTTTGACTGGCATGTTCGGTATCCGAGCTAGCAGTCTCAGTACCTGAGAGAGTTGGCCGCTCCCCTTTCCTCCCATGTCAAATCTTATTCCAAGATTGTCAAATTGTTTAACGGTCTGGATTACTTTTCCCCCATATGTCCATTTCTCCATCTTGCCGTAAACATTTGTTTTAGATATATTTACTTGCATACCTCACTGTTTACAACAATATTGCAAAACCTTATCTGTTTGTGAAGTGACTTTATTTGTTTTATTTTTGGACGCTCTTTAACATCTCAGGTCATCAGCGTCTTGTGAAGTGAAGAAGTGCTGTCCCATTGAAATTGGCGTGATATACGCAGCGGTGAACTGGCTTACTGAAACACAATGACATAGTTTTTTTATGGGATAGGGGTGTAACTCGAACCT
The DNA here is from genome assembly GCA_030762175.1 of Metallyticus violacea. Lineage (NCBI taxonomy): Eukaryota > Metazoa > Arthropoda > Insecta > Mantodea > Metallyticidae > Metallyticus > Metallyticus violacea. The sequence continues at coordinate 7,343,352 of CM060844.1, forward strand.
GGGACCTGTAAGTTGTGTTATGTACTTTTACGTAATTGTACGTGAGTATGAAGATAAAAAAAAATTTAAAAAATCGTTGCAATATACAACCACAATATATATATATAGTGTGTGTGTGTGTTTAAACTCTAGCAGTGACAATTTTTTCCCACAAAACTTGGCGTACGACCATCAATTAATAAAGGGTTTTTCAAGTTCGTTAACCAGCAAACTTGGACCATTGGGATGGATTACCAAAAGCGATTTTGTTACAAAAAAAAAAAAAAAAAAAAAAAAAACAAAACAAACACAAACAAACGAAACTCGATATATACCTTTAAAACATATTTATAAAACTAGTTTCAGAAAAATAAGGCAATTGAGGAATTAGGGGTGGGAATGTACCTGAAAAACGAGCAGGGGTTAAAGCGAAATTTAAAAATCGCTCTAGCGGCTGAAATTTTAATGTTATTAGAGGAAACTTGGTATATGCAATTCAAATAAAATAAGAAAACCAATATGTGAAAATCAGCGAGATTGGACTCATAGGAGTGGGGAGGTTTTCCTGAATCCAAAATGTAAAAATCGCTCTAACGGTATGAATGTATTTTTTTTTTTTTTTTTTTTTTTGCCAAGGAAAATCAATTTAAGGAAAAAAGTAAAAATATTTTCTGAAAATCAGGTGAGGAATTACCTGAAACCCAAAATTTGAAAATCACTCTTACAGTACCAATATTTTTTTCTCAACAAAACTCGGAATATACCATTTAAATCAAACAATTAAAATAGTTTCTAAAAATCAGGAAAATCACTTCATAAGGAGCGCAGTGAGAGTAATTTTTAAGTTTTGCCTGAAACTCAAAACTTAAAAATTACTCAAGTGGCACCAATATTTATTTTTTAGCAACGAAACATGGTATATAACATTTAAATAAAACTAGAAAAATATATCCTGAAAATAATGAAAATTGGGCCATAGAAGTGGGAGTTTACCTAACACATAAACTTTTAAAATCGCTTTAGCGGCACCAATATTTGTTTCTTTACAACAAAATTTGGTATATACCATATAAATAAAATAAGAAAAATTAATTTTTGAAAATTAGGAAAATCGGGCTATTCGAAGTAGGGGTATGCTTGAAAACCGAAATGTAAAAGGCGTTCTTAACATTTATTTTTCTCTCTTTTGCTTAAAAATAAAAGGCAAATTAACTTAGCATATAAACTATATTTATAAGATGCATATGTTTTATATTCAACAAAAGTATCGTCGTGAAGAAAGCAGCTGTGAAATATTATTCTAATATGAGTGTGAGAATTATATTTGTATTTAAGAGCCTCTGTAATAACCTTCAGAAAACGTTTACGTCAACTACATTTAAATTAAATTTCAAATACAATGAATATGAATGAAACTTTCGATTATTGATTGTTGATTGTGTATATTTACTTAGTACATTGTAATTGTTTTTGTTTTATTGAAACATACGAACTTCTTAAATACACAATGTAACTCGTAACTTTCAGTTATTTCTCTCTGTTTTAGTGAATGAAAAGGAGATATCAGTGGTCATGTATTTCACTTAATTAATAGTGTACCAATTAATTTTTGTGGTTGGATCTCATTAATAATAATAATAATAATAATAATAATAATAATAATAATAATAATAATAACAACAACGATCCTAAAAATGTTTTTTCTCTATTGTAATACTTGCAGATTGCAAAAAATTCTAATTTTGTTCTCCTAATACCAGACATTAATGCCATAACTTATTTTATTTCGCTAATTAATAAGGTAATACTTTTGATTTTATATTCTTTTTTAAAGTTACTCTACTAGGTGAGGATTCCCTTAGTTTACGCAGCTCCTGGAACGGATTTTTTGAAGTCAATAAGTAAGGCACAAATGCGACTGTTACTTAAACCCCGGTGGGGCTGTTAAGTGTACCTGGGAGCACATTGAAAAAGTGTTTAGTAAACCCCAAGTTTCAACGTTGGAAATTTCTGTTCTCGCCAGTGACGAGCCTTTCATTCATTTGTTCATTGTTTGTGAAACTACAGATCTCCAGGTGTATACGTAGAGACACACAGCACCCGTGGGTTGTCATATTTTAATTTCAAAATACCATCATTCACACGACGCCCAAAGCTGGTGATTTGCGTCGCGCCCTTGCCATCCGGTGCGCGCAAGGCCGCGCACTTGGATCCTTATTGCACACAGCCTAGCAGCCCAGCTCACGTATTTCAGCGCATCATTTAATTAAAGGGCTGGCTGCTCTGAGCCGCTCATTATGTACTGGTAACTTGTAGAAGCCAGGAGCTGGGGCAGCTATGAGATTTGGGAAATAGAGAAGAAACAGGTTCCTTGGAAGACTGGCGAGAGATCATAGAAAATACTTTGGAAAATGGAACTCGTCTAAATAAATGGTCAAATATTTATATATAAAAGAAAAATGCGTCATATCAAATAAATTATTATTTTATTTTGCATTTTATTAAAATCCAATTAAGTAAACCTAGAATATACATACCGCCACGGGTGGCCGAGCTCGTTAAGGGGCGGACTCGTGAGCGGGAGGTCTGGGGTTTGAATCCCGCCAGGACCGTCCTCCCTGACTGAGGTTTTCCTCAGTGCTCATAAATGGCAAATGCCGGGGAGGTATCCTAAACTTAGGCCTGGAACGTTTCCCTCCTTAAAAATAAATCCTTTCCCAATATATAATTTAATTTCATGTATCATCAGTGTCCATCGCCTGTGATGCCTCAGTAGTAAAAACGGGCATTAAACACCTTTCATTCATTGGAATATACATTGGGAGTTCTAATAGTTCTCCGCCTGTCCAAGGAAACACAAGACTTAAGAAAATTTATTTTAATTATTTATTTTAACATAGCTTTTTAGTCAATACATTTAGTCCAAATATTTTCTAACTTTTTAATTCCCTCAGTAAAATGTGAAGCGAACGTGATGCAGTTTTACAGCAACAATCCAAGACGTGTATGAAGGTGCATTATCGCGATGAAAGAGAACTTTCTTTTTCGCAAAGTGTGGACGCTTAGCCTGAATAGCATCCTTCAGTTGGTCCAGTAGCGAAGCGTAAAATTTCCCGGTGATGGTTCTGCCCTACGAGCACCACCCAGAAAACCGTAACCATGACTCTTTCTTGTAGATGAACCGCAATTGCTTTCTTTGGGCTCCTTCACCTGTTGTTGGACTGCTCCTTCGTCTCTGGCGCGTAGTGTTTCATCTACTGTTGTGAAACGTCGGAGTAATTGTGTTTAAACAAGTCTAAACACTCTTGCGAAATGTTCATTCGAATGTTTTTAACAAACGCCGCAGAAAGTTTTCACATACGCAAAACTTGGTATGAAATGTAGTGAAGTCTTTACAATATCGGCCAACTCACGTACTTTCAATTGGCGATTATTGAGTACGGCATTCTGAATGTTTGTTACATCGCTCATAGCAGTTTTGGAACGCCCTGACCTCGCTTAAATTCAGCAGCTCACATTTTAACAGTCGAAAACGAAGGGAAAGAATCCTTCAATGTTAACTCCTTTTGCATTTCTGTTGGGGTTAAACCTTTCAAAACAAAGTACTTTATCTCAAGTCGTATTTAAGTTTTCACCATTTTGTAACACTAGTTTGTTTGCACGAGCGTCACAAACAAGTGACTGCACTTATGCGTCTGAAACTTTACAGTGCCACTCTAAAGGATGACACTATCATAATAATTTGGCCATCTTCACGACATCTCTGGGTTAGAGAACACCCCTCGTATCTCATTTTTCCTATGCAATCTGCTGTTGTCTTTTTCGCCGACAACTGCCTTTTGCAGCAAGCATTGACTGTTTGGCTTAGATAACGCATTTGGACTGCACTTCTTGATCTTAGGGATTTTTTTTTTTTTGCGACTGAAATGGGTTTTTACTTCCCACGTATGTTTTTAAAAATACGACAAACAAATGATAAAATCGCTGTGTACAGATTTGAACAGAGATTATGTTGAGAAATAAAACGTTTATTTAAAAAAAGCTAAATATATTTAATTTTTGCATGGTCTTCTTTAACAACCCTCGTATGTGGCTTTGATTGCATCTCTCTATAGCTATATAAATAGAACTTTAGGCACAACAACTAACTATCAGTTTGATTAAAGCTCCAGCCGTTTCAGGTTGTGCATACACATAATGACTTCCTGTCATGTACTCACTCACACTCCATAAGCTTACCGAGTCATCGGTTTGCACCGCAACTGCAAACCAAGACCCCTACAGATAATAACCTCAGGCTCAAAATATAAGTACAATAGTTATATAGGAAATTATTTCGTTGAGGGAGCCAGTTCATTATCAGATGCTTGAAGTGCTCCAAAAGACGGTGATTATACCTGCTTAACCGCAAATGCAGCAGCACAACATTTCTTGGACAGGGGACCCCGTGGATGACTTTCCTCTCTGATGTGTGCTAGTGACACATGACTAGTCACCAGTCATCAGCTTCTCTAAAAATTTCAAATCTTCATTACACATTTCCAGTAACCCACGACAGACTTCAACTCTTTTGTTCTTCTGTGCCAGAGTCAAATCACTGCAATCCAAAGTGCGCACCCTTTTAGCGAATTTCGAAATGGTGTATGGTGCTTACGGTTGCACCATGAAAATATTTTTGGAAATGTCTTTATATCTCCATCGACCTTACTTACTAAGTATCCAAAATGAAAGTTGAAAATGTATATAACTTTATATATTTCATCGCCATGTGTGTTTGTGTCTGTTAACGCTCTAACAGCCTCATTTTATGCTTTTCCTCAACGAAACTAGACATCAATTACAAACCATTCATCGAGTGGGCCATTGGGAGGGGGTAACTTAAAACAAAAATTTAAAAATCGCTCTAGCAGCAATTTTTATTTTTCTAAGCGAAATTGGGTATATGGCATTGATATGAAATAATAAAAATAGTTTATGAAAATTAAGAAAATCAGATTATTAGAAATAGGTGTTTACCTGAAATTCATAAGTTAAAAATTGTTCTAGCGGCACCAATACATATCGCAAAAACTGAGTATATGCCATTTAAATAAAACAAGAAACATTTCTGAAAATCAGGAAATTGGACCATTAGAATTGTGGGTACGTGTGAAAACGGAAATTTAAAGAATGGGGGTTAACTTAAAGCGAAAATTTAAGAATTGCTCTATCAGCCATAATTTTTATTTTTTCTTAATGAAATTCAGTTTATGCCATTGAGAGGAAATAATAAAAGTAGTTTATGAAAATCAGCAAAATGAGATTATTAGGAATAGGGGTTTACCTTAAAACCAAAATTTAAAAATCGCTCTAGCGGCAGTAATATTTATTTTTTTCGCAAAAATTTACTATTTAAATAAAATAAGAAAAATAGTTATTGAAAATTAGAAAATCGAGCCATTAGGAAGTGGAAGTATATCTGAAAACCGACAATTAAAGAATGGGGGCCAAACTAAAGCGAAAAGTCAAAAATCGCTGTAGCGGCCGGAGTTTATATTTTTTTCTAAACGAAACTCTGTATAGGTCTTTGGAATTATACAACAAAAATATTTTCTGAAAATTAGTGAAATCAGACTATTAGGAGTGAGATTTGCCTGAAACCCAAAATTTAAAAATCCATCTAGCAGCCGCAATTTTAATTTTTTTCTAAACGAAACTTGGTATATCCTGCAATAAATAAGTAAACAATTTCCTGAAAATCAGTGAAATCAGGAGTGCGGCTTACTTGAAACCTAAAATTTAAAAATCGCTCTAGCGACACCAATGTTTGTTTTCTGCAACGAAACTCGGGATATACAATCCAAATAAAATAATAAAAAGTGTGTCTGAAAATTAGGAAAAGCGAACCACAAGGAATTTGAAGAGAAAAATTTAAAAAGACCCATTTCTGTGCTCTATGCTCTGTATACCCTTCACAAATTCGACTTGTTGAGGAATTTGATCAGTTCACACAGCCCCTGCATGAAGGAATTTTTTTTCAAATTCAAATAGTCGTGAATAATGGTGTGCAGGGTTGTGTGGCCGAGGCCTTTAGTACAAGAAGGTAAAATAAAAGGGACAGAAGAGTTTATTGAGTCACTTGGTGGCACTGAAAGAAGGAGAGAGTAAATTCTAGATAATATCGTAACGAGTCGCCAGTAGGTATCACGTGTTCTTTTGAAAAACGATCATATGCTTAACGTGTGGCCTAAGGTATCGATCTCAGGACTTGAGCATGTAATTACGCGGAGTGAGTGTTATTTGTGCAGGTCACGACATGAGCACGATTACTGTTATTCTGCTTCTCCCTCCAGTACCAAAGTTTTACTCCCGTCGGATTTGCTTACGCTGCGAGAACAATGGCATTTTACGATCGAAAATAACAAATTGCGGATCAGAAAAACGGCATTGAAGGATGGTCCTGTAACAGTCCCACAGTATTCTCTGAGATCACGTTTTGTCTTCCTGTTTCCATCCTAATTTAATATTACGAAAGGAGAACAAACGAACTTTCATCAACTGTTGGTCGTGGCGTGAGTTGTAGTCCGGTCAATTTCCTGGAATAATTACTGTCGATGTTGCTGTACAGATGTTCTAGATATGGTGTAAATGGAGATAGATTCCTTTGTTAAAACATTTTGTATATTTAAATACCTTAAACAATGAAAGACTACTGGCAAGTGAATATATGTATGTGTGTGTGTGTGTGAGGAGCATTCAAAAAGTTCTGCAAGTGCCATCTTAAAGTCTAAGCTAAGGACTAAATTCGAAAACTTATGCTCACAATCCTTCAAAGTACTCTCCATACACACAGTTGTACACGATGTAACCACTTCTCAAAATCACTACGGTACTTGAACTGAGCTGAGCTCGTTTGAACTCGTTTGAACTCGTTTAAAAAGTTTACCAGCAATGTAAGGTTTCACTCGAGGAAACAACCAGAAATCGCCCGGTGTAAGGTCAGGACTGTAGGGTGGATGGTCAAGCAGCTGAACTTGGCGACTTCCAGTTTCCTCAAATTTGCAGCTGTTCTGTGAGGTGACGCATTGTCGTGCAAAAGTAACAGCCTTGAAGTTCTGTCTTGGGACGCCGCAGTATTCTCCATTCATTGCCATTCCTTCTGGCATACAGTCAACCGCTAATGATCCTCATTGTTGAAGAAAACAGTGAACATTCCCTTCCGAGAACGAAAATCTTGTATAAGAACAACTGGTCTTGGGTCATTCTCATTTACCTAGTTCTGAGCTTTATTTGGGGTGGTGTAGAAATAAAACCAACTTTCATCACCAGTGCATATATCCGCCAAACGTTTAGCATCATTTGGTGAAAACATGCTCAGCACTTTCCTTGTACATTCCTTTCTCTCCTTCTTCTCTTCGCTGGTTAGGGAATGTGGTAACCATATTTTTCGCAGCTTTAAATGTTCACGGAGTATACTATCAATGCTGGCAACACTGATACCCACTTCCATACTTAGCATTTAAAAAGTCGATTTTACTCTACCAGTTCCTCACTCTTTAAATTACTTGCCTCCTACACCCAAGAGCGCTGGTTCGAACCCGGCCAGGACCGATGGATTTTTTCGGGCGTAAAAATCCTAAGTATGGCTTCCTTCGGAAGGGAAGTAAAGCCGTGGGTCCCGTGTCGTACATTTACGGCACGAAAAAGAACCTCAAGCCTGAAAGAGAGGCCTCTGAGCAATTTGTCGGCTGTTTCACGTCCTGAGTTGAATGGGACGCTGATGACCTGAGATGTTGAAAAGCGTCCATAAATAAACAAAAAAAAAAAAAAAACTCTTTAAATTGTCACAGCTTCCCGAGGTCGGCCAGAGCGAGGATTGTCTTTCAATGTCTCTCGCCCTTCTTCAAATGATCAAATACATCTTGTAACGGTATCAAATGAACCCTCTTGAACAGATACCAAGTCCTCGCTCTTTCATCTGCTTATAGCGTGTGAAAATGTGAAATGTAAAGTTTTCTTTAGAAATATTCATGATTTTTCACCAGCTATTGACACAGGACTGAACTCAGCAGACTGTACGACAGTGACTATACAAGTTTTTGAACTTGCAATTATGCATATTGTGATAGTTTAAGGTGCATTGTTGACAGCTGCGTTAGTTACCTTTTTGTAGAGGTTATTGTCAACAATGAGTATACTGGTTGCAAAACATTTTGATTGCCCTTCGTAGATTAGGAATTAAAGTAGTATGATGTTTTGACGTGTTATTTAAACTTTCGTAAATATATTGTTTTAAATAAAATGGCACGAAATTTTGCTATCCCTCCTCAGTCTTGTGGTCTTTGTTCCGAAAAAAAAAGAAAAAGAAAAAAAAAAGCAGTGACGTCATTTATTGTTGTTAATGTTGCTAAGCTATTTGTCGTGTGCTGTTACAACTTGAAAATCTCTACCCTCGCAGTCGAGGGAACAAGAAGGAGTCGCAGGGTGTTAAGTCAGGACTGTAAAGAGGATGGATGACAAGTTTCACAGAAGTTAAATGGATGGTCCGGGCTGACAGCTGACATTTTCGGAAGGGACTAGTTTAGGGAGACACCGGGCTGCCAGGATCTACGGTGGTGACTGCGCGGACGCATATAAAACACCGCGACTTCAATAGAACTCCTCTCGAGTTGTTCAAGTCTCTCAGAATGACGCCGGGACAGAAAGCTTTCCAAAGCGCAAGCCACCTTGCCGTTTCACTTTCGACCCTTAACAGAAACAATGCAATGAAGTGATAAGAATCCATCCTAGCGACCAGAGGAAACCGAATGCCAATTCAAGCCACCCTTCTCGGTTCTCCAGTCTGAAGTCCGGTATTGGAGACAAACCATTCTGTAATAGCTGTCCTTCGATCTTCGAGGAGTATTGTTGCCAATCATCACTACTTGCGTTGGGGAAGTCACAGTACATCATGACATCCCGTCACTGGGCACTGTCTATTTCTTCAACTTTCACCACATGTCTCTTGAGTATTCACGTAAGAGCTCCAAGCGCCCAAGTAAAATGTTCATCACGGTGACAGATTAGCAAGAGCTTTGTAAACTTCATATCCTCATGACAATCGTCCGTTTTTTTTTTTTGTTTGCATTTGAACATTAGCAGAGTATTTTGCACAATTTCGTGTTTTCTGGGCGATATCACTCTGGTCCTTTCCTCCTAACTCGTTTTGAGACTGCGAACGAAGCATTTACCGATGTTTCATCTAAATACACGTATTCCCGGTATCTACGAATTAGCACGCCAGGACGCGATTTCAAGTTTTAGCGAATTCCTGCTATGTCGGTAGCAGCCATGAACAGATTTTTTAAAACTTTCTTCATATCTTCCATCCTACTTTCTAGGCACCAAAAAACGAGTGTTAAAGTGTGGGGGAAGCAATAACAACACCAGTTGTTTGCCACATAGCGAGTATTAATTCTGTGATTATTTAAGTGTTTTATTATTTCTTCTGCTCCCTTAGTTATTATTATTTTAGTTACTTTTTCCTGCAATGCTTATGTCCTGATAACTTGTTTCATTGATTTGTTTTATTTACGAACGCTCTTTAATATCTCAGGCCATCAGCGTCCCATTCAATTCAGGGCTTGAAACGGCCGACAAAATTTGCTCAGAGGCCTCTTCTTTCAGGCTTGAGGTTCTTTTTCGTGCCGTAAATGTACGACACGGGACCCACGGCTTTACTTCCCTTCCGAAGGAAGCCATACTTAGGATTTTACGCCCGAAAAAATCCATCGACCCTGGACGGTCCTGATAACTTGATTCTATACATAATATTCCATATTTATTTATATTTATTCCTCTTACATTTATCATTAAAATTACCAATGAAATTTAATTCTATAGATTTTAAAATCTACAGTACTAATACTATAACTAAACAAAACTAATTCTTCAAAGAACTAAATCGGTACTGGAATCCAGCAATACGGCTATTTTAACTAGGATAACTTATAATTAAACCTACAATTGCTACTTGTACTCAATTTTTTACACAATTTCATATTTGCAATCTTCATATTTGCTAACGCTCCCCACCGGAATTCCAGGCATCAGGACGTGGACATCATGAGGTCTCCAGCAGCAACTGTACTGGACCATGGTGTGTTGACAGTGAAGTTTCCTTTCTCTCCCCCCTCCTTTTGTTCTCGGTTTACTTCTTCTCTCAACTGTCTCCTTTCCTCCCGAAGACTACCATTATTCTCTTCTTCTGTTAATTCTGCTCCCTTCTTTCGATTCATTTGGGTGTTATGTTCTTCATCTTTTTGTATATATCTATCTTGCCTTTCTATGATTCTCTGGGATCTTCTAGGGGAGTGTACGATTTCTGACGGTTGGATTTTCTCTCTCATTTGATTTTTGCTGTTTCTGTCATTTTACACGATATTTTATTTGTTAAATCAGTCAATATCCTAAAATCCTCTTGATCTCTCATGATGCTCCACAAGTATCATCTTTCCTCAGCTACTGATTTTTAGGGCACTAGAATGCAAAATGTTCCGATGTATCGATCACCGTACATGTATTGTCTGCGTGTAATTTAAATCTGTACAAATATGAGCAATATGTACAATGTCCAGTTACACAATGTACTAAACCCTTACTGGGTTCAATATGTTTGAATTGTAATCTTTCCTTAATGGATGGGAACATTTTATACATTCTTCTACCTTCTTATATTTTATCCCATTCTTGTTGTCATGTTTGTAATAAAGAATCTTAATTTCTTTTTTATTTCTACACTTTTTGCTAATAAGTTAATAATTTTTTATTATTTTGTTTTTTGAGCCAATAAGAGGCTGTTCTTCAGCGGATTAAATAATCAATAAGCCATATACCCAATATTACTAATAATCCCATTGTAGGAGATGTGGAAAGTGCCCCTGTACATCTCAATAAAAGTCTAATTTGAGAGCTCCTTAAAGTGCGTATAAATTATATATCTCGCGTGCCTTCCCCCCCAAACTCATCCTCCATAGTTTAATGACTTCAAAGATGCTATTGTGATAGATTTTTATTCCATCTGCTTGTATATTGAAACATTTCTGTTTAATATTGGCCAACTTAAAGTTAACTTTTTATGCTTTAGTTCTTGCATTTTCTACATGTTTCTTAAACTTTAATTTTTCATTCAAATAGATACCTAATATTTATTTACTGCTTGTCTTTTGATATTGTTATTGTTAATTTTAATAATCGGGTTTCTGTTGAAGACATATATGATCATTTGTGATGAGCTCCAAGATTACTTTTATGCATCAATTGTTAACATGATCAATTATTATTTTCCAACTCTCTTTATTTCCTCTGTACTATTTCCGTCTATTATCATTAGTAAATCGCCTGCAGATGGGACAATCTTTTGTTATACTTTTTAATTCTTTTCTCTATTAGAGACTCCAAAAATTTGTCCCATAATATCGACCCTAAAATTGATCCTTGCGGACATCCTTTGGTGATTTCCTTTGCAATACCTTTAACACATATTCTTCTTATTTTGCAATAACCTATTTACGAATTATAAATGCATTTTGGATATTCCTTTTTCCTTAAAATTTGAAAAAGTGCCGGCCACCATAAGTTATCAAACGCCTCAGCAATATAGAACAATATTGATATTACGTATTTTTTATTAGTTGTTTTTGCAATCTCTATTGTCTCGTAATGGCGTCCTCTGTTGACTTGTCTTTTCTAAACTCAAACTGTTTAGTATTCATACCAATCAATGGTCAATAGTTTTTCTTGAATTTTGCCTAGAACATTTACTAAGCAAATAGGCCTATAGGGTTTCGGTTGCGTGGGACTCTTATCAGCCCCTTTGTTTAAAATGATCACATTCGCCTCCTTGCAGCAGTAAGGCACTCTTCCCTGCCATAGACAGATATTCAACACAGGTACGGAGTAATCTGAGCTTCCAACTGTTGTAACACTCCCGACTGGTGACTTGTCTTCTTTAATTCCGTTATAGTTTTTCTGATTTCAACTTCATGGTAGGGATAAATGACACCTTCAACTGTTTTTCAGTAAAGAGTTCTTTTTCTTAATTTACTGTTATCATTGTCTTTATTACCATTAGGTAGCAGATTTAGAAGTAGGAGATTAATAGAATCTTTTCAATTTACAGTCATTTTGTCATTCCCTTTATCCAAAGTAAACATTATTTCTGGGGCCTCTACTTCTCTCCATATTAGTTTGTAATGTATACCCCATAGATTGTTGGAAAGGTGTACCTCCACAACCCCCTCTAGGAGTAGGGTTTACCTAAAGTGAAAAGGTAAATCACTCTAGCTGCCGCAATTTTTTTCCTCAATAAAACTGGGTGAATGCTATTAAAATAAAATAATAAAAATTGTTTCTGAAAATTCAACAAAATCAGATTATTAAAAGTCCAGGTTACTTGAAACCCAATCGCTTTAGCGGCACCACCAACATTTGTTTTTTTTTTTTTCCGCAATAAAACTCGATATATGCCATTTAAATAAAATAAGAAAAGTATTAGGAGTGGGGGTATACCTGAAAACCGATATTTAAAAAGCGCTCTAGCGGTGGTTGTATGTATATATATATATATATATAGATTAAAACGTATATAGAAGTATTTTTACATCTGAAAAAAGATTTACGATTTGGAAATTGAAATTTTTAAGTTAATGGCGTAATTTAATAACGTTCCACTAGCCTCAATGCTTTTATTTGTATAAAGAAATTTGAGCATTAAGGTATTATAATAACATGAAAAAAATTATTTGCTAATCATCAAATTTACTATTTCTGCAGATATACATATATGCTTAATAAAAGTGAAAAATAAATTGGAGAATATTTCTTCTGCAGTTCGAGAGAGTGGTTTGCGATCCCTCATATTTAAAGTTCAGGTATTTTATTTTGGTTTTAATGCTAAAATTAGGTTTAACTGTAAACCAGCGTTTATTAGATCAATAATTATGACAGTAATTTACAATGTGTTATTATAAAACAGAGCTGTTAGTAGGAATTTTCGGCCCCTTCGGTCCCCCGATTTAACAGCTTGCAATTATTATCTCTGGAGTAAATTAAAAAAAAAAATGTCTTGCACAAGACGAACTCGCACACCATACAAGAACTCAAAGAGAATATTCGTCAGGTATTTGTCCGGATTTCTCAAAATGAACTACAACGAGTGATGAATAATTTCCTGAAGAGATGCCCAAAATCTGTGGAGAATGAAGCCGGCAGCTTCAACACCTCATTTGATAATTTGGTAAGTAATGAGTTTCTTAAATTGGCTTGCGTATTGTTGTGCGGTTGGTTTGTTTTATTGTTTTACCCTCCCGCTAATCACCGAGACCCAGCTGGCCAGCTAACCGGCTAACGAACGGCGCGCTTGCTCATAGGCAAAACGCTCCCGGGGAAAACAAAACTGATCGCACGAGATTTGCGTTACTATAATAGTTGATTATGTTCAATACTTCAAAATAACTGCCTTTTTCTGTGATAAGTTAAGAATTTATCAACAAACGCTGTAAATCGTATAATGAAAGTTTCTCCTTCCACATTCCATTTTGAAGTGACTTGGCAACTCAGCCGAACAGACACAAAACAAACAGACAGTAAACACTACACACGTGACACTAGAAAAACAGCTGATAGCACTCAGGTTGTTGAACCTGGTGCCTTGGTAATGACTTGCACCGAAAACAGCTGAGTGACTATACAATACGCGCGAAAAATTGCACCTGTCTTTTTTACTTTAAAGCTCTGTCAACTGTTTGCCGTTAGTCAAATATGCTCTGAACATTCCATACATCTTTAGGTGCGTGGGATATCAGCCTTCTTATTAGCAAATATCGTTCTGAATGGAGTTTACTCATTTAAAATCAGTTAATATGTACTTTCAAATTGATTGTTCAGGAATTCCTAAGTAGCACATCATTTTATTTGTTTTAAACCTTACAGGGAATGTTTCTAATAGACCTTCCATTTTGTTATTCTCATAGATAAACTATTAGCAATATGTAAAAAATCAAGAGGTAAAGCAGAGAAGGCTTAGAGCGGGCACTTAAGGTATTTGAACAATACCTTTTTGATGATTTGACAGTATCAATTGAAAGACTGTGAATAAGTTTACAATACAGAAGTGTTACAACTTAAATTACGTGTTGCAGAATTATAAAGTGTTATATTAAATAACTATGTTGCTTTCACTTGCACCCATGTATGTTTAATAATAATACGCATTCAAATGCACGCTACTAAAACATTTTTGTTTATAAACTTAAATTTCTTCTTCTTCTTCTTAAACATTCTATTTTTCTAAACCAATATGTTCACTGTGTTTAATATAACATTTGATTATATGCCCCACCATAGCAAAGGTTTAAAAAGTTCTAACAAACCTTTAAAACTTCATGAAGATGGCCAAATTACTATGGTAGTTGTTAAGTATCATAATTTGGTTGACGCGCTGTCAAGTTTCAGAACTGTAAGTGTAATCACTTGTTTGTGACGATCGTGTAAACAAATTAGTGTTAATATTTGCTTCAAAATGGATAAAACTAAATTACGAGCTGTGTGATAAAGTGCTTCGTATTGAAAGGTTTAACTCCAACAGAAATACAAGGATCCTTTAATTCCACATTAAAGAAATCTTCCCCTTCATTTCGACGGTTAAAAAGAGGACTGATGAATTTAAGCGTGGTCATACATTCATTCAAAATGATGAGCGTTCAGGCGTCCCAAAACTGTTACAATCGACAATTTGCAGGAAAATTCAAGCAGAACCATCACCGGGGAGTATTAGAGCTCACTACTGAAATATGCTATTTACGCTAAACTCCACACTTTGCGAATGGTAATGCCCTTGAGACATGTCTGGGATTGTTGCTGTAGAATTGCATTACCTTCGCTTCCAAATGTTCCACATCCGCCATATTCGCCGGATTTGGTACCAGCGATTACTTTCTGTTGCCAAACCTGAAGAAATGGCTGAGTGGACGAAGATTCGCATCAAATGGCGAGGTTGAAGCTGAGACAGATTTTATTTTACTGGGGGTATTAAAATGTTGGAAAGTCATTGAACTAAACGTATTGATGTACAAGGTGACTATGTAAAGCATTTCTCTTAAATCTTCTTGGTCAGGTTTAGCATGCTCCTCGTACATATGCAAATGTTGTTGCAGGTATTTCTTTTATCTTCAGACGCCTTTTACTCAGTCAGAACTTCCTCCTCGATAAGGGAGATACTTTCTTTATGCGTCAACCCGTCCTACGGACTACTTCCCATGAACCATTTTAAAGGCTCTCTCTGCTGAAATAAAATAATTTTGAACACTCGTTCACAGCGGAACATGAAGGGAAACTTCGCCATACACAATCCAAAGGCACTGTTTAATATCGCTAGGATCGATGGAGTTTTGAAGAAATTTTTCATACAAGAGTAATATCTTCGAAATTTCCAAAAAGTTTCAGTCTTACCTGTCTTAACATGGAATAACAGACGAAGCATCCACTAAGACAGTAAGGCTGGACTTACCAAAAATTAATGTGTTGAAGTTTTCTTTACTGTGTGCGTTAGCCTTGTGGACTGTGGCAAAACTTTGTTAAAATATCCGTATTGCCTCTCATTACTGGATATCGCTCAGCACATTACCCCGATATTTGGGAGCGATACCTCTGAATTTACAGCATACTAAAAATATTTTAGTTACAGCATACGTCAGTTTTTTTTCATTATTTATGGGCATTAATCGTAGGTTTTCTATACTACAGTGACTATAGGTCTGCAAACAAACATCACCACGTAAATAAAACGAGAAAATTAACTGCGGTTTAGCAACATTCGGAAATACACACGACTTACGTCCTCAAAGTGGAAGTTTTGGTCATTTACCTGCTGTACAGGCTGAGGTTTTTGGAATGTCTTAGAGATTTCTTTAGGCAATGTCTTAATTCCTAAATGTCATTAAGTGTTTCTTTCGCTAGGACACGTCGTTTTCGGTTAGAAATTCTATCATTTATCGATTCTGTTTCCCTATAATTAAGAACTATTTTTTTCTTATAGTATCACTAAGTGAAATAGGAACAACAGGAAATTTCTTTATAGTAGTCTAAACACTGGCCTGAAAATTTTTGTATTTCATGTAGTTCTAATACCAGTGTTAACCTGTATTAATGTTAGACATATTAAAACTGCCTAAAATATCGTACAATTTAAATGAAATTCATGGTATATCTGACTAATGGTAAAACAGTTTTTAAAAATATTATTTTCCTTATTAACGGACGCTCTTTAACCTCTAGGAGTTCCATGCAATTTAAGGCGTGAAACGGCCTATAAATTTTCCTCTGAGGTCTCTCCTTTCAGGCTTGAGGTTCTTTTATGTGTCCTAAATCTACGACACAGGACCCCAAATCTTAAGTTCCCTTCAAAAGGAAGTTATACTTGGAATTTTACGCCCATCGACCCTGGCCGGGACTGAACCCATGATCTTGGGTCTACAGGTTAAATATGGATAAATTAGTGACTTAAAAATAGACGCTTTGATCATATGTCTGCTAACTAGCTACCATAAAAGAAAATTATTGTCATTTTGTTTATTTATTTACTTTGTTATATAGTATCGAATAAATAAATCGATTTTTAATACGAGGATAAGCATTTATACACGGAACATTGCCCTCCCCTGGGGAAAACATTGTTGCTGGTTCGAAATTGTTTAGTCATTGGTGTTGCCATGGTAGCCAGGCAGAGCTCTGTTGTGTTATTCATTTTCCTGCAATTTTATGTTTTAAGTCTGGAAAGTGTGAACGTTCTTGTAAGTGCAATGGAGATTCAGAGAGAGTATTTTCGTGCGATGATCTTGCGCGATTTCAAATGTGGCTTAAATGAAACGCAGTCACTTGAGTGTTTGAAAGGGGGAGGGGGCTTTCGGGCACTTTTCTCCTTCACGTGCTGCTGCGTTCCGCTGGTTTGGAGAATTAAAGAGGAGGCGGCAATCTCTTAAAGATGAACAGAAGAGTGACAGGCCATCAGTAGTGACTGAGAAGAAACAATGATGAGGAAAGATCCAAGACTAACCTACAATAACACTGAGCTGGCATTAGCGATTAGTTTGCCGAGTGTTTCAACCATCCTTCATGAGCAGCACCCTCATGTAAAAAAAGTCTTCAAGATGGGTGTACCGCCACGGGTGGCCGAGGTCCCTAAGGCGCGGACTCGTGAGCGGGATGTCCGGGGCTCAACCCACCAGGACCTTCTCCCCAGACCGAAGTTTTTTCCAGGTTTTCCTCAGTTCTTATAAATGGCAAATGCCGGGAAGGTACCCTGGAACGTTTCCTTCCTTTAAAAAATCTTTCCCAATATATCATTTCATCTCGTGTATCATCCGTATCCATCGCCTATGGTGCCTCAGTAGTAAAAATGGGCGTTAAACACATTAAAAAAATGGGTGCCCCATAATTTGTCTGAAGCAGAGAAGCTCCACAGGGTATAATGTTGTCAAGAAATGCTACAAAGATTTAACCGTGGAAAGTGTCGCCGTATTTCTGATATTGTTACGGGTAACGAAACAGGGATATGTCAGTTTGATCCAGAAACAAAACGCCAGCCCTCCATTTGGGTTTTCCCTGATGATCAACAACCTATTAAAGTCAAGAGGCAAAGAAATG
This sequence comes from Metallyticus violacea, assembly GCA_030762175.1. Classification (NCBI taxonomy): domain Eukaryota; kingdom Metazoa; phylum Arthropoda; class Insecta; order Mantodea; family Metallyticidae; genus Metallyticus; species Metallyticus violacea. The sequence continues at coordinate 7,360,992 of CM060844.1, forward strand.
TGAGAAAGAAAACGGTTGCCTCCACAGATGGTCACACTGTGCTCGAAAATCAGAGAACTGTTACTGCAAAATGGCACACAGAAGTTTGTCTTCCGAAAATCCAAGAACGGCGTCCAAAGACAGGACTAAGGGGCATTTTGTTGCAACCTGACAATGCATCAGCTCACACCGCTAATGTAACAATGCAGTTTCTGCAAGGAACTGAGCAAAACTAATGACTCATCCATCCTACAATCCCGACCTGACACCATGCGATTTCTTCCTGTTTCCTACTGTAAAGAATCGACTTCGAGATAATGATTTTCTAATCCCGAAGAAGCGGTTGCAGCATCTGTAGGGCCAAAAAGTGAGTGACGTGGATGCTTCCAGAAGTGGTTCCAGAGGGGAATACTTTCAGAAACAAAATGTTTTTATGAGCATTCATTATTTGTTGTCTCAATACTTATCTAGCAACTCTCCTTTAGTAAAAACGTTTACAATAAATGAAATGATTGTCAAGGACGATATTTAAGTCGAGAGGAATAATTAGAAATGATGGAACACACAAGGGGATTTGCTTGCAGGAAAAAGTGTTATGCCCAGAACGTGGAAGGGATATCAAGAACTAACTTGACAAGGTTGTTCCATAGTTCATACAGCGAATATTTTGAGAGAAATAAAACGAGTGTTTCAGAATGACATAGTTATTATAAGGGGGGGGGCAAATTTAAATATACCACATTCAAGACATTCCCTGCAAAATAATTGAAACAAAATATTCGCCTGTATCACTGAACATGCATTACAGCTGCGCCCACAACGACGGCGGCCAGTTTCAATATCTTTTTTTCACAAGTCGGTAAATAAAATAGTTAAGGAAAATGTTATATGGTTGTGTCAACGTCACTGCACGATACGCGCAGACGGTAACGAGCGCCGCTGTCGCCTATAGCCTAACGCCACAATTTGGTTCACAGTTAATTGGGTTGCTCTGTAAGCCGTGAAACTGGAAAGAAGGAATATATGTACGATTTGTAAACTCTTGTAAGAATTTCCACGCGGTCTCAATATTCGTATCACGGAATATTAATTTCTATAGCAACAAAGTAAGAGTAGAAATAAGATTACAGGTAGATCCTATAGCTGGGAGGGGGATATAGCCTAACTCTGTTCCCCTTCCACCTCCCTAGTGCACCCTTCGCAAGCGTATCGCTTTAAAACTGCTCTGATTTTTCTTACCGGTTAAGAACATCTGCCGGGAGCAGCATTTCTTCTTTTGTTACATAACGGTAGCGCAACGTCCAGAATTGGAAACCCATACAACACGCAATTTCATCTTTAGTTGTTTCTGAAACTGCGCCCAGGTAAAACGTTCATTGCCATGGAATATAATAACAATAATAATGACAACATAGAGAGAATCGTTGGTTTTACCCCTCTACTAAAGACTGCATCTGCAACAACGGGCGGCAGTTATGCCAGGAAGTCTCACCTGCGATCTAACCGCCTCGCTGCCCAAACAATGGACCCTAAACACGTGCCCAGAGGGGCGATATACTGCAAGTGTCACGACGCCCCAAAAATGTCTGTTCGTGCTAATAGACGCATTGTTAAATTCCAGTGGTCTTAAATAATTAAAACACTTTTGAGTACAAATTCAATATACTGAAAACGTACTAAATATTCTCCTTAATTTTAAATCATTAATATCTAGAGATCAAATTTTATTCCCACCGCAATGACTGAAAACTACAGTACTGAAAATATTTATTGCAAGACTCAAAAATTTTGTTTCTAGGTATAACCCGAATATTGTTAAGTATAAAAATGTGAAATTTTGATGTTGTTAATCATCTTCATATCTGTTAAAAATAAAGTAAACAGTAAAACTGAACAAAATGTTAAATATTATAACTAAATATCTACAACGTTGTAATTAAAATGGCATAAACCTCATGAGTTCTTCTTTAATTATTAATTATAACAAGGGAGTCTGTTACACACATAAAATAAGTCCTTCTCGTCGTAAAAACACTGAATCAATACTTTGTGTTGCCTTCCGCGTTTTTATTACGGCATCACATCGTCTGGGCATTCAAAGTATTAACTTTTTGACTTGGTCAGGCGAAATCTCACTAAACTACATCCTATGGATGGCTACGACCAGGTCTTTCTTATTTCTTGGTTTTTGTTTTGCTACAGCATTGCCAATCATTTTCCATTGTTCTCAATGGGGTTGAGATTTGAGCTGTTCCCTGGTCATTTGAAGGTGAAAATCCCTTCAAGAAAACGTCTAACCTAAAGCGCCCGCCCGCCCGCGCACACGCACACACACACATGTATGAAAGATAACGAACGGAAAAACATTTATCCGTGTTTGTAGCGGTGAAGAATTTCAGTCAGAATGTTTGGACTCAACAGAAGTTCCCAAAAAGTGTGATGGTGTGGAGTTGTTTTTGTAGCAAGGGAATGAATACATTACATTTTGTTGAGGGAACAGATGCATACATGTTGATTTTAAGAGAAAGTTTAATATCAACAATTGTGGAGCAATTTGTATCCCAGGATGACTCTGCAGCATGTCATAGGACAAGGAAAGTGAGTACCTTGCTTAAACACTACTAATTTTACTAAACTAAACTACTACTATACTAAATTCATATTACACCCACATAATTCTAAACTATATATATAGTGTAATTCTGGTGATACAAACTGCTTCACAATTGTTGATATTGAACTTTCTCTTAAAGTCGTATCTGCATTTACTGTTGCCTCAACAAAATGCAATGCACGCACTTCTTTGCTGGAAATACAACCCCAGACCCACCACACTCTGGGAATTTCACTGTTGAGTTCAAACATTCTGACAGAAATTCTTCATCGCTACGACGACGGATAAATAGTTTTTCATCATTTGCTCTGGCATTATTTTGATTTTCACCTTAGAATGTGGTTTTACTCAAGTTCCTTGACCCATTCTAGTCGAGCTTTCTTCATTTTAACTGCCAGAAGGGGCTTCTTTCGTGGCCGACTAGCAAGTAGACCCGTTTCTGAAAGTTGTATGTGCTGCAAACAACCACACTGGAAACTTCTTCCCACTTTCTTTTCAACTTCACTGAAGTCATACGCCGGTTTTTCACACAGATCCGCTTCAAAAAGCAGCAGTAGAAGATTTTTTTCTACCTCTTCCTTTAATTCTTTCCAAGTTTTCTTGTATTTAGTCAATAATCTTGAAACAGTGGACTGGTTAAATCCCATCTTTGATGCAATATGTTGAGTAGAAAGGCCCCCGTGAGCGGGAGGTCTAGGGTTCGAACCCCACAGGATTGTCCTCCCTGACTGAGGTTTTTCCCAGGTTTTCCTCAGTCCTCATAAATGGTAAAGGCCGAAGAAGTGCCCTAAACTTAGGCCTGAAACGCTTCCTTCCTTAAAAAATCCTCTCCAAAATTGATCATTTCAACTCATGTATCATCAGTGTCCACCGCCTGTGGTGCCTCAGTAGTAAAAACAGACGTTAAACACCGTTCAGAATAATAAAATAAAAAAGAAAGGTCCTCAAAAGCTAATGGGACAATTACATCTTTTTGTGCAAGAGTTTATTCAATTTTTTGTCCATTTTGTGCATCTGTTATTAATCACACATTACTGACTACTACATTGACACCAACATAAAGGCAGTAATATCACAACAATGGAAAATGTTAAGAAGTTCTGTTGCTTACAACAATTCATTATTCTAATAGATAAAACAAAAATGAAACTGTGAAACCGTTTTTGGCATTAAGTAAGGTAAGTGTGAAAGTGCACAAAGTCTATTGGTGATGCATTTTTTCAATAATGTGTATAATTATGGATCATTTTCTTGTGTATTTTTAATATCCTATGAGTATAAAAAAATCTTTAGAATTGTTAACATTCAGAGAAGAAACATCCTTAACAATTTTCTCCACGCGTGCAGAACCGGGCACACGCCGCAAGGACTTGCAAGGATGGGCATGGGTGTGAATAGGGAGCTGCAACCCCACCTGTCCCCGTTCTTAACGGTCGTTTCCACACCCCAGACCTCGTTCCGCTTCTTGCAAGACAAGTTTCCTCTTTCCTGCTGGACAATACCTCCAGACGTTTGCCTTACAACAAAAAAGGGTGTGTGCATTTAGCAATGCTGCAAAGACCAACGCTGTAAATATAGCAGCGTATATTTTCTTAAGTAACTTCGGCAAGATTGTTGTAATAAACCCATGCCTCTGCGGAATAAGAGCAGCTTTTGTGTAAAACCACCGAAAAAGTTGAACAGTGAAGTTATATCAGTTATGGGTCAGCAGATTGCGTTTGCGAGAAACCAGTCGTCAAGACCGTGTAATGCATGTGCAGGTAGCAGCTTGTAATTAGTTTGAGGAATTGCGTTTCCGTATTACTGTGCGTTAATTGTTCTTCGTTAATTATGCCGCTACATAAATATGGTCTTGAAGAACGGGTTACCTACTTATGTGAAAACGGATTCTTGCAAAGAAGCGGTAAGGGGCCGGTTTTCAGTCTTTCGGACTGACGCTCTAACCAACTCGGCTTCCGTGTCCTTCTGCAAGCACACAACCCGTAAAATTCTTATCTCATTCCAGTGGGTGATTTTTGCTTTGCAAGACCGCTCCATGCTTAACGGCCGGTAGTCGGTCAAGCTGGTACCGCGCTGATTGTCACGCAAGTTATTACTAACACTTAAAAATGCTGGAACTGTCTCCCTTCATTATCCATGCATTTCTGGGATCGGTTATGGAATTAACCATTACCCTCTGAGAAATGGAAAACATTTATTCTTAAATGTTATTGTTTTTAATTCACCTATTGTGTATGTTGTCTGGTATACTTTTTCCTTTAATGTCCCCAAGAGATAAAATTTGCAAGGCGTTAAATCGGAGGGCCCAACAGGTGATATGTTGTTAGTGATAACTCTACTGTCGAATGTTTCCTGAATTGTATGCAAGCGGACATGGGCTGTATATGCCGTTGTTTCTTTAAAAACAATAGAGCCTGTTATTCTCACGCTGCTAATGGCCTGCCACACTCCTATCTTTTGAACATGCAGGGGTTCCTCGTGAAGGTTAGGTTAGTTTCCGAACTTAGTATCGGTTGTTTTGTTGATTTGATTTATTTACGCACGCTCTTTAACATCTCAGGTCATCAGCGTCCCATTCAATTCAGGGCGTGAAACGGCTGACAAATTTTGCTCAGAGGCCTCTTCTTTCAGACTTGAGGTTGTTTTACTACCGTAAATGTACGACACGGGATCTACGGCTTTACTTCCCTTCCGAAGGAAGCCACACTTAGGATTTTTACGCCCGAAAAAATCCATCGATCCTGGCCGGGTTCGAACCCGCGACCTTGGTTTAGAAGGTCGGTTGTTTTGTGAATTAGCATATCCATTTACATGAAATAAGATTCGTCCGTAAAGAAAGTTAAATTATGCCAATTTATTTGTTCTATATCAATTGTAATTTACTTAATGATTTACCCTCGTATCACGCTAAACGGAGATGTGAATTAGTAGGTCGAAATGTGTTTATTCCTTAAGATGTTTATTTTGTGTAGATATATTTACACTTTTAAGATGTTTACCTATGATTTAAAGGTATTCAGTTTGTTGCTAAGGAACGAAACAATTAACATCTTAGATATCAGTAAGAGAAAAGCCAATTTTTCAAAGACCATCGCTTGTGATAGCACACATGTCGATAGATACATTACTAGAAAAATGTATTGTGTATTTTTACACTTACTATGCTTAATGAAACAACGGGTTCATAATTTCATTTTTGTTTTATCTATAATTGATAATGCATGGTTGTATGCAACAGAACTTCTTAACATTTACCATTGTTGAGATGTTATTGCTTTTATTGTTGGTGTCAATGTAGCAGTCAGTAACGTGTGTTTAATAACAGCTGCACAAAAAGATGTAATTGTGCATTAGTTTCTGAGAATCTTTCTATTCGACATTTTGCATCACAAATAGGATTTAACCGTTCCGTTGTGTCACAATTATTGGCTAAATTAAGGAAACAGGGAACTTGGAAAGAATTATGGGAAGAGGTACAAAAACTCTTCTATTGCTGCTAATGTCCGCGTTTTGAAGCGGCTCTGTCTGAAAACCAGCGTATGACTTCTGCTGTTAAGTAAATAATTGCAGCTGTATTCAGTGGAGTTGAAAAGAGAGACTTACCCCTCATTGTCTACCGTAAAAGAATGGGGCAAATTTTTTCGAATGGGCCGAGTAAGCATTGAAGACGAAGAGCGTGCAGGTCGGCCCTTGGATGTGCTCACTCCTGAAAACATCGCACTTGCGGACGGAGAAATTATGGAAGACCGGTGCCTCAAAGTTACAGAAATAGCAGCAAGGTTGGGTCTTTCTAAAATAACAGTCCTTCGAATTATTCATGAATATTCAAACATGAACGAGGTTAGTGTCTAGACTTCTTTCCTCAATCCAAAAGCAGCAACGAGTCATCTGTTGTCAGGCATTTTTGTAGCTCTGCCGTGACAACTAGAGAGAAGTTCTGTAAACCATTGTTACAGCAGATGAAACTATGGTCCTCTACTATGATTTCTTGTCCAAAAGAGAATCAAGGGAGTGGCGTAAACTTGGCGAAGCATCGCCTCTAAAGGCCAAGATCACTCAATCAACCAAGATCATGCCACAATCTTTTGGAACTGTGAAGGAATACTCTTCATTGACTTCAAGGAGAGGAACACCACAGTAAATGGGGAGCACTATGCTGGTCTGCTGCACAGACTACGTACTTCCATTAAAGAGAAAAGGCGAGGAAAGCTGAGTGGTGGTGTGCGCCTTCTTCACGACAACGCGCCTGTACACACAGCTCTTGTTGCAAAGGAAGCATTGAAGAAATGTGGCTTCAAGGAGATCGACCAATCACCCTGCAGTCCAGATCTAGCTCCCAGTGACTATTTTCTCTTCTCAAAACTCAAGAAGGACCTTCGAGGAAGGAAATTTAAGTGTGACTAAGAAGGGATGGATGCTGTTTATGCCCATTTTGCAGACAATACTTTTGACTTTGGGGGGGGGGTGTATTGCAATAAATAGCAACTATATTGAAAAGTGAAATATAGTTTATGTCTTTAACATACCTAGAAAATGGTTAGGCCAGAAACTTATGGACCTACCATCGTATGTCCTCACTGCTCACACTTGTTTTTGCAACTCAATCAAATCCGGTTCTCCTACCATTTCACGGCCGCCAGCCTGCTTGTCCAGCAGTCACCAGTATAAATTTCTTCGTGAAGAGGCAAGTCAGCCGACTTTAGAACACCGTAGTTTTATGTGTAAATGTTATTATAAACATTTACAGATTATGAATTAATCTGTCGTACTCGTGAGGGATTGATTCATAAGTTCTATAACTGCGATTTTCGATCGTGTGAATGCATTTGCTACTACTGGTTCTGTACAAAACAAGAAACACATGCGAAGACGTGCATTTTAACAGAAGACATATTAGACATAATTGCCTCAAATCTATCAACATTCGCCAACATAATCACTGCCGAAATTAGCACATGTTGGGGTTTCAGTGTCTTCTACACATACAGCAACAAAATTGTTGAAACTCAAAACTAACAAGTGTATGCATGTCCATTGTATACGGCGAGATGATCCCGTAGCATGTGTGCATTATTGTGAGTGATTTCTTTCATCAGTGACTGAAGGGTTTATCGACCCATAGATTGTGTGTGTCGGTCCTGGGGGTGTAGTGATAACCATACTTGCCTTCTAAATCCAAGATCGCGGGTTCGATCCCGGCCAGGACCGATGAATTTTTTGGGCGTAAAACTCCTAAGTATGGGCTTCCCTCGGAAGGGAAGTAAAGCTATGGGTCCCGTGTCGTACATTTACGGTACGATAATGAACTTCAAGCCTGAAAAAAGAGGTCTTTGAGTAAATTTTGTCGGCCGTTTCACACCCTGTTTTGAATGGGACGCTGATGGCCTGAAATGTTAAAGATCGTCCGTAAATAAACCAAATAAAAAAGAAATAGCTTGTATTCTTTTCAGACGAGGCACGGTTCCACCGAAATGGTCGGGTGAACACTCAACACACTCGATATTGGTGTTCTGAAAATTCAAACTGTGTACAAGAAATCCCCCTTTATGATAAAAAAAAATTGGCGTTTGGTGTGATAGCGCCAGACGCATAATCGGTCCGATTTTTTTTTTTTTTTGAATAGACTAAATGGAGAGAGGTACCGAAATGACATCCTAGCCCCATTTTTTAATCAGCTGGCGGCAGAAGAGATTCATATAGGTAGTTTAAAAAAATCCGCCACTGCTGATACAGAGTTCAGGGGTAAAATTAGAGAAATGATTGAAGATAGAGTGAGTAGTACTGGCGTATGACCCTCTCGCTCCTAGATCTAACAGCCTGAAGGACAAAGGGTACAAAATAAAATCCGCACACATGAAAAAACTCAAGGAAAACATACGAAATGAAATCAGAAATATTACAGTGGTCGAGTTAAACCATGTCAATCGGAAATTGTTTACTCTGCATCAATGACAGTTTAGCTGAGATAGGACATTTCCAGCACTTGTTATACACAGTTTTAAGAAGCGAAGTCAGAGTATAGGTATGTGCAGCTGCAAAACCACGGTAAGGACACATTCTGGAAGCCCTGTAAGCGTAAATGGTGCTCAGTCACCGCAGTGTTATCAAATCGCAACAACTCACTATATTATGAAGCAATCTTCACTTTATTACATCTTTCATTGTTTTTGTGAAGCTTGCTTAAGACACCGCTCGACTGAGTGCAGAAAATTGACGTTTGTCGTGTAGCGCCGCGTGACGAGAACAGGGCAAAGTGTTTACTGTGGACCAGCTGACTGTTGGGCTCCCCACGTGTGGCCAAGTTCAACGTTCGTCACGAGACAGCTTGCCCCACCACTTTCCCTTTCTCAATCCGGTAGATGGACAGAAAAACTGCATTCGTTAAGTGAGGCCAAAGAAAAGGAAAAATGTCGGACGGAGAAAATAATCAGACCCGATAAATCACATCCCTGACAAAATCTCTGTCTAGACTCACAAGCAGCGCTGATTACACGAAAAAAGAGTTTGCGCATCATCAGAAAGTACAGGTTGTGATAAAAGTTTCTTTCTTGCAGAAGAATGCGTGAATATAGGGCACAAAACTCATTTGTTTTGTTTTCCATGATGCACGAGAGTTGCATGTGTCAGAAAATATGCGAAAATCCGTGGTGTCATTTTTCTATCGCACGATGTGTTGAATCTAATGCATAACAAAATACGTGACAAGCATTTAATTGGACAGCTCATACTGCCCGAGACTATTGGTGTTTCGGATGGGTGGGCGGCATGTTGTAGTCCCGGACAATGATGAAAGCGTGAGATTAGCAGGCAGCGTGGAACTGCGGATATACTCTTCACGAATTCCTGTGGAGAAATGCATTCGAGTGTACAAATGTATTTTCATCATTTATCAAGGGTATTGTGAATATCTATAGGATGTCCCATAGTGAAGGCAATTTTTGTTTTAATAATAAAACACATTATTTGATAAGTACTAATATTATTCAGTCAATTATTAAGCACAAACATTACCACTAAACATGAAACAAAACATGAGGCAAATGTCCTCCACGGCTTCGTTGACACTCTGTTAGCAAAGCTTTCAACTACTTTATTGACTGACACGTCTATCTTCTGCCTTCAGTTGGGGGATTGTCCATATAAACACAAGATATTAATAGCCCCACAAACACGGCGAATGTTGATCACCGTTACTGGTTAACTAGCTCGATGAATCGTTATTTTTAGCGCCTAGTAAATAGGATCCATGAATATTTGAAGAAACTTTTCAAAAATATTGTCATGGGTACAATCAAAATTCTCTAAAAAACTCTAAACTCACCATTACGAAATTAATTTGTCGAGAAAACGCTCTTTAATTGATCGTTATATACCGAGGTTTCGGGACCATTAGGAGTCGGGGTTAACGTAAAGCGAACATTTAAAAATTACTCTAACGGTCGCAATTTTTGTTTTTCTCTCAACAAAATTCGGCAAAATGTGCCATTGAAATAAAATAAAAAGACCAGTTTCTGAAAATCAGCGAAAATAAATGTGAAAATAATTCTATATACATTTTAAGCTATAATTTTTCGATATAACTGGAAATTTTAATTCAATGCCGGGGTAATAATTTCATTACTATCACGTCCGTTTTCCGCCTGTGAGAGGTGTGCAAGTTGACGCATGTTGAATTCCCCCTAAAGCAAAATGGAGGTGACACGCGACATAATTTCAGAGCAGCACATTGTTCGTCACTTCCGTTTCAACAGCTGAGGCCTATAGCGCAACTCGAAGATGATTTAAATTTTTAAGAGGGCTAAAATTACAACTAGTCGAACATTTTTCATTTTTATTAAATACAAGTATATATCTCCAAAAATTAGTAAACTTTTGATGATTAGCAGAAGTTATAATAAAATACAAAACATTACTTTGCTAGAGCTCTTTTAAAATTTCGGTTTTCTCGTAAACTTCCACTTATAATGGATAGATTTCCCGAATATTCAGAAAATTACTTTTATAATTTTATTTTAATGGTATATACACATTTTTGTTGCAAGAAAGCAAATATTAGTTCCGCTAGAGCGATTTTTAAATGTTTGGTTACAGGTAAACCCCCACTCCTAATAATCTGTTTTGGAAACACTGGTCTAAATTTTGAAATTTCGAAATTGTCTGCATTTTACTGATAATAGTTAAAAGCTCTTCAGAAGTGGTTGGAATTTTCCGTGACCTTGGTAACCAATTTCGGTATTGTTATCCCAGAGTGTTTGTCAGAAAAGATCTGCAGGTACATTACAAAGTTTTCCTTTAGACTTGAAAAGAGAACGGTATTTTTTCCGCAGAAGACCTGTATGTATATTGGAGTATGTCGATAAGATCGAGGACGCAGGTAGTTTGTTTGATACCTGCGGTTTTGGTTCTGGTGTGCTGCTGACGTCAAAAGAGTAATAGAAAAAAACGCCCTTTGATCCTGTGATAATTGAGCTACGGCTTGCATTAGGCCTACTGCTTGTACACATTAAAAATGTTTGTTCAGAAAATTCCCTTGCCCTCCTTGACTGGAACCAAATTGTACACTAAATAACAACATATTGGAAATTTACGAAATTGGCCTAAACTGTTAGGTAAATATACTTCATAAATATAATTAGCTCTATAATTACAACCAATTTTAAACCACTTTTTAGTAAAGTTTATTATTTATATTTAATGTTCGAGTTTTTTATTTTTGGCATTAGTGATAAGTGCAAAATGTGTCTAAAATATATACGTTTTAATATTCAATGACTTTTAGAATAAAGTTTAGTGCTCTTGAATATGAACAAAATACGAAATATTTATTGAGGGTATAAATTCCAAAGAACAATTCCCACTATTAATTATTTTATCTTCAAAAGTTTCCTGAATGAAATTTAATTACTCGTTAGCTGTTTACGTCCAATCATGAGAAAGTAAATGCTTAATAATTAAGCTTGGAATAATTTAACGTTCTGTAACATTCAATTAAATTACAGAAATTTATCCCAACATCACCTGCCTGCAGTTCATTTATGATGATAGCTGATGCGTGTTCGAGGGGTATTCAAAAGTTTTGCAACCAGCATATTCATTGTTGTGCAATAACGTCTATAAAAACGTAACTAACGCAAATGGCAAAAATGAATTAAGTTATCAAAATGTGCATAAGAACAACTTGCATAGTCTGTTTCTGCATTTTCACATGCTACAAGCAGGTAAAAGAGCGAGGACTTGGTAGCTGTTCATTTGATACATTGCAAGATGGATTCGATCATTGAAGAAGAGCGACAAACTTCCAAGCACAACCTTTGCTCTGACCGGCCGTGAACGAGAGTGAGGAACTTGGATATTACTGTTTCAAACCTAAGTATCAATGTTGACAGGTTGATAGTATACTCCATGAATATTTAAAGGTGCTGAAAAGTTGTGCAAAATGGACTTCACATTCCTTAACCAATGACGAGAAGAAAGGAATGAGCAAGTAAACTGCTGAGCATGTTTTCACCAAATGATGCTAAACGTTTCACAGATATATGCACTGGTGATGAAAGTCGGTTTTATTTCTATACCACCCCAAATAAAGCTCAGAACTGCGTACGGGTAAATGAGAATGACCCAAGACCAGTTGATCTTCGACAAGATGTTCATTCTCGGAAGCGAATCTTCACTGTTTTCTTCAACTATGAAGCACCATTAGTGGTTGACTATGTCAGAAGGAATGACAATGAATGGAGAATACTGTGACACTTCTATTTTGTATCTTTATTTGAAGAGCTGAGGCTGCGGCGTCCAAAGACAGGAACTTCAAGGCTGTTGTTTTTGTACGACAATACGTCTCCTCACAGGGCAACTGCAAATTTGAGCAAACTGGAAGTAGTAGCCAGAGTCCAGTTGCTTGACCGTGCACCGTACAGTCCTGACCTTGCGCCTTGCGACCTCCGGTTGTTTCCTCGAGGAAACCTTGCATTGCAGGAAAATCTTTTAAACGAGTGCAGGACCTTGCTCATTTTATAAATTCAATTCTGTTAACAATAACTCAGTCGGAATACCGTAGTGCTTTTGACAAGTGGTAGCACCGTCTACAACTGTGTGTGGAGTCCTCAGCTTGGACTTTAAGGTGACTTTGGCAAAACTTTTTGAATGCCCCTCGCAAATGACACTTTTCTAAAAAGATGCCAGAAATGTGTGAAATTTGACTGGTCAAAATTTCTGACATCTCCTGTCATGAGATACGTGCTTATTTTCATTGTATGGGGGACGTTCGGAAATGATTACGACATTGTTTCTTTTTACATGCAACATGGTTCAATGCACATGAAATCTCTGAATGTACTCCCTACAGACGCAAATGCACCGCTAGAATATTAGCCACCACTCATGGGCAGCTATTGAATTTGCTCGTAGCAGAATTTGTTTTACCTCAAATACTCGAATAAGGTGAGATCCGGTGAGTATGGTGGGTGCGACACAACAATGCTGGTGTTTTGTCATGTTAGAATAACACTCTGCAAATCACTTCCCCTTTCGTCGTTGCTGAATCCTGTGTTTAAGCCGTGTCAGTCGTTCCTTGAGAAACCAGTCCATTAGCACTGTGCCTCAAATGTCTCAAAAGACCAGCACGAAATTTCTTGGAACGGGACTCCCTGAATATTTCCATTGCATGGATTGCATTTCTTCTGTGGTGTGTGGTAGTGACACCTTGACTCGTCACCGACCACCGGCTTCTCCAAACATTCCGCATTTTCATTTTGAATATCCAATAGCCGATTACAAAGTTGTTGTTGGTATACAGTATTTTTTGCAATGTACAGCTATTCCATAATGTTAGTCGTTGTTTGTACTTTTACTTTGTTCAATTAATAATAATAGAAGTGCTATTAAAATATGATAAATATGAAAACTCCACAATATTACAGTGAAAGTATGGGGGATTGATGTTATAACTAGCCTATTACATTTATTTCATGTGTTGCAGAATGAAGAAAATTCTAAAAGAATGGGAGACAGCTTAAACAATCTCAATATGTAAAATACATGGAGGGATAAGCTTATTAAATGTGCAAGAATCATGACCTCCAGGTTAAACACTCATATTGTTAAAGTGAGGCTTGGACTTAAAAGGGGGGGGGATAAAATTCAAGCAGCAGAAATAAGCTTTCTACGATCTAGCAAAGGTTGCTAAAAAGAAGATCATATAAGAAATGAGGATAAAAGAAAAGAATTATTAGTGCAACCAAGCAATCAGGGAATCATAGGCAAGAATGGATAAAAATACTTAAAAAGAATGGTAGATGACCGAATTAAAAAAAAAAAGTTGACTAATAATCCGAAAGGAAGAATCTCAATTGGAAGAAAAAGAAAACAAGATGAATAGAAACAAATGTGCCTAATCCGTGATGGAATAAGAAGAAGAAGATGATTTGTTCAGCTCAAACAACAGAAGTGATCAGTTGAATTATCTTTAATATTTGGAAGCAGTGGCTAGGGGGTTGAAGGGGGAATGAAACTTAAATGTAAACAACTTTCTGCTCATTATCTAAATTGAGCTGTTTTACAGTCAACCATCTGATTTTGTATAGCACATTCCCTCTGCTGATAACTTAAGTTTTTTGATTGTTGTGATTCTGATCAGAGTAACATGTTAGGGTTAAATCAGACAGCTGAACGTTTTCCCAACTTCCTCTGCAGTAAACAGCAAGCAGCTCATCTTAAATTATTCCAAGCAGAAATAGAAGGAATATTTCCGGCTCGCTATATACAACTTCCTCTGGGCATGACACTATCACAGGTTCCCTGACCACGTCCTTCCTTGACGATAAATGCCTTGCTAATTACCTCGTGCAGACAATCGCAAGGAAAATCTAGAAAAACTCACAATGCTACTTCCGCTGGACTTCCCTCCTTGTACAATTCATCCTAAAAAGGCAAACCATAGCGCACCCCTTTTCTGGGGGATGATAAAATTGGATGCTATTGATATGCTCTTGGAATAAAAAGTGATTCGCTTAACTCAAGATTCTTGAAAAATAAATAATAGCCATTTTATAACGACTGTTCATTAATATCATCTTATATATTTTAATACTAAAATGAAAAACAAAGTATCTCTTGGAACAATGCAGCTAAAATAACAAGAGCTAGAGAAGCAGAAATAAACAGACACACGAATATCGTTATATTTCGAACCGCTTGTGTTTCTCTTCAAAGGCAGAAGACAAGTGAAGGTAAGGTAAAATAAATTAAGATGTAAATGATTTTAATCACATTACCAAAAGCTTCTTTTTTTCCTCTTTCGTGTGAAATAGCATGCGAAATTATTCCAAATCCAATGTAAACAAATATAATTACAGCTAAGAGAGAAATTAATGATCCGATAGACGATCAAGAAAACGGGACATTTTAATATTTATCTCAATGAAAAAGCGCTAAACATTGTTTCGTTATGAATGCTTACGTGTGGAAACTAATAATAAATAAATAAGTAACCTTTGAGAATAGGGCACCCCATCATTTGTTGTGTTTACCTTACTGTGTAGTTGTAGTATCGAATTTACCCCAGTCAAACAATCCTTTAGAATTATTAATGCAGCATTCATTGATGTTTTCCTGATGAATGGATCTTCTTTTTATCGCACAGAATTTTGTAAAAGTTTACATAAGTGTGATTAAAGTTCGGCTTATAAATCAACATTGCTTTCAAAAGTTGGTACTGAAAGAGCGATCTTGTCACTTGTTCACAAACCATTCATATAAGAAAACACTCATGAGGGGGGGGGGGGTTGTTCCAGATAAACAAAGAAGAAACTCCAATATTTTAAGAATATAAGAATAAGGCACATTGTTCATATTAAAGTTTGATATAATGTCTACCCAACAGTCGCCAGGTGATGTTTTCGGTGTTATGTATTGTTTAATATACACATAGAGACCGTGTCATCTATTATAGACGAAGAGCCATGAAAGCGTCTGTTGTATATCCTTCCACTGGGGTATTCCTGCCGTGAGGTTACCCAACTGTAGTCCCGTAAACTCTCAAATTCCATTTATTTAAATATTCAACTGTAGTTTAATAAAAAGTATAGACATTCTGTTTAAATTTTGCAATCTCTGATGATAAACCTCCTTTACTAAACCAAAACTGATCTAACAGCTGACTTTATGAAGCAATCTTGGAAACTGCATTAGTTTTTAAATAATTTAACACAAATTCTGCAATTGTATAACCCTCTACTCTTTGAACTGCAGAGTGAAAAGTTGATGCTTGGTTGTGAAGAATGCTTCTGATAAAGAATTTTCAAAGAATGATTTGATAAGATATTAACATTTATTTACAGATTCGACATTTTATTTTAGAGGAACAAACATGGTCAGAAGATGTTCGACCGTAGGAAGTAAAGCAAGCTTGTTTTGCTATACTCTGAAACTTGTTTGTACTTCTGGTCTACACATTCACAAAATTCTTTAACACTTTCAATCCTTACAGCATACACATAGAAATAAGAATATGTTTTAGAAACAATGCATTTTCTGCAAATCAGATTTCAGCTCAGAAATGACAAATGGAGTTAAGACATTTAGTACTATTGCCTTGGCTTTACAACGAACGCACTAAATTTTGGTTCAAAAGTACATTGCATAAGTTTAAAAGTACAGTCCATGGGTTGTGCTGGATAAGCGAACGCTTCTTCAACAGCTGCTAATTTCATATATTTTCCCTAAAACTTTCAGTTTTAAAAAAATTAGTAATACGGTGCTAGAAATTTCACTTACACCAGCATTCTTTTGCGTTTGTTATTGTTTATATTTTGTGATATATCCACTAGCCTCCCCCCCTTCCCTCATGGCTTGTACTGAAAGCAGATGCACACTTGTTGCATCGAGCATCTGAGTCGGAAATTGTTTCTTAAGATTGCTTTAAAAACACTCTTCATTTTCGGCGGTGACATGTTCTTTACAAGCGTTTTAGCACTCGCAGCTTGCAAAACTACACTGTATTGTAGTGTTTCACAAGTTCAGAACACAATACTGTCTTCTACCAGAGTCACAACTGTAGTGAATTTCTTTCCACTGAAGCATATGGTTTGCAGTTTTCAATATTGTTGACGGCAGTCATATAAAATAGAGTGATTGCGATTAGATAGTTGACATAAAGAGTGCAGTTCAATTGTTCGCTACTTCAGTCGCTTACTGTACTTCTTCCCACATTGTTCCAGGTGTACACCGATGATATAAACAGCGCTTTGCTTTGCCAGTAATCTTTAACTTTTTCATAACGTTATCAGAAAGACGGGGCATAGACTAAAACGGGACGTCTGGCAACCTTAGTATTCATTAATATGGTTTTCTCAATTAAAACTAGCCCTTATTAAAGTTTAAAGTATAAGCTCCTTTAGGGACCACTGTACATAACACAAGAGATGTAAGTCATCCTGCACCGCAAGATTATGATGTTAGCTAGTAGAAAATCATCACATTAACCCAAACTCCAACGCAGAAGAAAAATGGCGGCAAACTACTGGCAAACGTTTAGACACTTAACTTTTATCAAGTATTACTTTTATAAGATGACATTATTTATGTTTAGAAACTATTTCCGTGTTTTTTTAAGAATCTGAAAATGTTTACAAACAACATTTCTTACATGCAAACGAAATATAAAATAATAAGAATTCGGTTTACATAAAGTCATCTGTGTGCAAAAATCTGGTTGATCATCTTCTGCCAATTGTCGTTTACTGCAGTGCAATAAGTAATGAAATAATATTAAGAAGAAAAACGCAATTATAACACCAACAACATGCATAAATAAAACATAACTTAATGAAATATTTTCATTAATTAACAAACCGCCACGGGAGACCGAGATAGTTAAGGCGCGGACTTGTGAGCGGGAGGTCTGCGGTTAGAATCCCGCCCGAACGTCTTCCCTGACTGAGTTTTTTTTTCCAGGTTTTCTTCAGTCCTCATAAATGGCAAATGCCGCGAAAGTACCCTAAACTTAGGCTTGGAACGTTTCCTTCCTTAATAATAAATCATTTCCCAATATATCATTTCATTTCATGTATCATCAATGTCCACCGCCTGTGGTGCCTCAGTAGTAAAAACGGGTGTTAAACACGCTTAAAAATAATTAACAAGCATAAAAATAATTTTAAGAAAATTTACTGTATTGCAAAATTAAATGGATCATTTAAACAGACATGCATCTATATATAGATTTGACTTTTGTAAAGCCATAAAAATATAAACTAGTAAGCAATTTATATCTAATTACAAGCAGAAGAAATCATTTTAACAAACTGCTAGAAAGGAAAATGTAATACAAAATACAATTTACTTTATATATATTTAAGAAAAAGTTGCAGCCCATACCAAGGGCTCTACTGAATATGTAATTTGATTTGGATAAGAAAACTTCAATTGTTACAATGCAAAATGTATTTTACTAGATTCCTGTATATCCAAACAATGATATAGTGATAAACTTTCCTTTGCAATATTTATTAATGAAGTCACTCTTTTAATGAATTAATACAATTAGGGAGGCAACTCCAAGCTTATCCAATTTGTTCCATCTATAGAATTTTAACTCCTTATTTCCACTGCTCTCCAAGATAAACTGATCTTTTTACACACAAGCACAAATCTTTAAAAAAATATAATAATTTCCAAATTACTGAACACGTTTAACCTAGTTGACATGGTATAGCTTGTATTTATTATCATCTATTTTAATAAAAAGTTTAATTTTGTTGATTTGATTTATTTACGGACGCTCTTTAACATCTCAGGTCATCAGCGTCTCATTCAAATGAGGGCGTGAAACGGCCGAAAAATTTTGCTCAGAGACTTCTTCATCAGGTTTGAAGTTCTTTTTCGTGCCGTAAATGTACGACACGGGACCCCACGGTTTTACTTTCCTTCCGAAGAAGCCATACTTTGGATTTTTGAGACCTAAAAAAAAGCCGCCATTTTGTGTGCTATTATTACTGACATTATGATCTGAGGTAACCTATCGATAAATGATAAATGCAACATCAAAATCCTTACAGTGAGGAAGGACAGGTTGGACAACAGAAAAAGGAGACTTGGTTTTAACAGAACGTCTATGATTGTTCATACATAGCGAAACAACAGTAGAAGTTAAACCAATACAAAATGCTTTGCAAAACTTACAATATAACATATATACGATGTTCTTAAAAGAACAAGTAGCAAATGAAGAAATATTGGTTATACACACACACACACGCGCGCGCGCGCGCGGAGGGTACCAAAAATGTATATACACTTCAAGCAAAGAAAAAACTGTGTTAACACAACAAAACTCAATTCACACAAACAGAAAATGGCGAACACTAATCATCTTAGATTTTACAGTTACAACAGTTGCTCAAAATGCCCACCATCGCGTCGATACAATTCTGAGTACGTTGAACGAGCAACGTTTGCGAAAGTATCCTCAGCCATTGCAGCACATGCTGTTTCAATTTCTTCCCAAAGTGCTTCCAGTGTAGCCGGTTTTCTACGGTATACAACATCCCTAAGAGTTCCCCATAGGTAGATGTCCAACGGAGTTAGATCCGGAGAACACGGTGGAAACTCAATCGGACCTCTTCGTCCTATCCAGTGCCTTGGAAGATTGTCATCAAGGCGCGCACGTACATCTCGGTAGTAATGTGGTGGTGCACCATTCTATTGGAAGCAAAATTCCTCTTTTCCATAGAGTGTATGAATGGAAGGTAAGACGGATGTGTTTATCATGTCCAGGTACTTGGGCCAGTAACTGTTCCTTCAAAAAAGAATGACCCAATTAGATCTCTAGATGACAACCCACACCAAAACGTGGCGAAATGTGAGTCACATCTGTTTACAGAACATCATACGATAATCTTGGCTACATTCGTTCATTGTTGATTTACCTGTCACGTAGCAAGGCTATCATAATGTATGTGAGTCCCATTTTTTACTTAACATCATGCTACTCATTACTGTTGCTTTTTTTTTCCATCCAACTTTGAAATATATTAAATAAATATCTACTGTGAAACTGTGTATATATTTTGGCCCCTCGATATATATAATCCTAAACTGTATTTTCCGCCGAATGTCCCTTGCATAAATAAAAGATTAGCATAATTGTATGCAATTTCAAAACTTTTATTACTACTTTTTTAATTAAATATAAGCTAGCCGCATATATATGGGTGTGTAAATGAAACCTTTATTAACTATTGCCGAATGTACGGTAGCAATGAATAAACTATTTATTGTTTACTATTGATGCTAAAGTTTAAATAACTAGGTTGATGGTGGTTGGCGATTATGTTGGCTCTACCTGCTCCTGTGCATTTGTTCTGATTGCACAAGTTATCAGCGTTACCAATTGGCGGAAACTTACCTGATTTTTGTAATATTCTGACAGTTTAATAGTTGGTGAATATTCGGCTGGGTATTAGGAAATTGAGGGTATTTTAGGCTATTTTGTAAATATTTTTTAAAATTATTCCTGTTCATTTTAGCTCAAATAAACTTATTAGTTCAATACTTATGTAATGATATACTTCTAACCTATTCTTTAGCGATTTTCAAGAGAAAAATTGGCATCATTGTTCGTGCGATTTGTTTCATGCACCGCATTACTCAACACTTCCTTCTAATTCCTTATTCCTTATTGTTAATATTTATGCCCACTAGGTCGTTAACTATTACTTTTATATTTGAAACAATTATTAATAATACACAATGGTATACTTTAGCATACTTCATGTTAACTATACAAGAGGAACCACTCTTGAACTGTATGCTCAATGTTGTTATTTCTAATAATACTAAACTTATATTATTGTGTTTTCCTGCTCTCTTTAGTTGGCGAATTTCCGCATACATGTCAACAACTTCTCGCTTCATCTGGAGTCCGTTTCCTGTGTACAAAAATGCTCATACATCGATTCCTAATTGTAAGTAGAACATTGTGGACATTTTATTTATACTATATATTTTAATTCAGAAAGAAATTGACTAAAGACAAACAAAATAGTAGGGGAAAGCAATGCATTACTTAACCTTGAACCCCCCAAAATTGTTTTGTCGTACGTCCATATTTTGTGCGGATATATCTATTTTAACGTAATTTTGCCTACTACTGTTACGAAACTGCACAATTAGTTGATCGTGTTCAGGTAACAAACGCTAATCGTTATATCGCTTGCCTTCAAAGCATGTTTTACATTTTATAAGAATATAACGATTAGTTTTCGTTCCCTGGAAACGAAGAATAAATGAACAACTGCATCTCTGAATATTTATAGGATGCATATCATTTAACGAAATTAAACTTTTTCTAATATTAACAATTCCTTCACAGAAAATGTTTAATATTTTTGACTTTATAGCACAATAACCAACAGACTATCTGTTTAAAAAAGTCCTCAGTTTTGGAAAATACTAATATTAACGCTATGGTAATTCAGAAGAGTTGATTTAATTATAGAGTATTCAAACCAAAAACTAGACGGTTTAATGATCTTGGACTTTTCTAAAAATACCCAATACAGTATCATTGTTTATTCTTAGTGCATTACTCACGCAGCAGTCCTTGAATTTCGTATAATTGCTCGTATAAAGTTTTCCAGATTTTTCAGAAAGTATATCTGTGTTGGACTGCTTGTTTCATTGCAGTTGATGGACTATCAGATTCATCTTCTTCCCTCATTTTCACTTTTGAAGCAAGAAAACGGGATATAAAATGCAGACTACAGCAACAATGTCTTGTTAATTTTTCTTGTTACCAGGAAACTTTTCCTCAATCATATAAATGTAAAGAATTAAGTAGGCTTTGGCCGAGTCGAATAAACTGCAATTTATAATAAATTTATTTGCTGAATTTTTAAAATAAATTTCGTTCAATATACCAAACATATTGTAGATAATACGTCAGAAATTAGTTTTAGTAACTAGTTATCTAAATAACTATTCCGTGTCCCTACCGTACTTGGATGAAACGTACAA
This sequence comes from Metallyticus violacea, assembly GCA_030762175.1. Taxonomy (NCBI): domain Eukaryota; kingdom Metazoa; phylum Arthropoda; class Insecta; order Mantodea; family Metallyticidae; genus Metallyticus; species Metallyticus violacea. The sequence continues at coordinate 7,382,599 of CM060844.1, forward strand.
ATGTTCTTATTTTCTATTTTGACAAATTCATTTACCTTCATCCTTCACAGTTGTTGCTACTCTTCCTGTAACTCTCTGCCGTCTCAAGGACTCAGATCACAACTCAATTTAGGGGAAGAAAGGACCTTATGATTTTACTATTATTATTGTTATTGTGTTAAGTCTTGCATGTTCTGTGGTATGCAAATCTTTTTTGTTTGTTTTTTTATTAATTGTCTCTACTCAGTGGTGTTCAACTAGATTATATATATACACACACATTTACAGATTTATTTTTGATGAAGTGGTAATTTTTAAAATGAGGTACTACGCATATGTGAGTTATTTTCTTATAAATTTCAGAGGGCAAATCTTTGTACAGTGATAATTAAAGAAATTAGGGATATTCAATATAAATACGAGAATTTTCAAAAAGAAATTTAATTTATTTTCAATTTTCTTGGTACATTAACACCAGTATAGAGTATTCTCGCTTATGGAAACACGTGGACTACACAGAAGTAGTGATGCTGTGCAAGGCCTATTGTTGTTATGATGATTTTTCAATAAATACTTAGTGGCATTTCTTCCTAAACTCCTGTACAGAACAAGACCGTATTTTAGCTTCCAGAATTATGACAACCTTACCCAAAATCCAAGATGAGAAGCAATGCATGCAACTAAACATTGAAATTTCTGTTTTGGTAGTTAAACAAAAATTATTATTATTATTATTATTATTATTATTATTATTATTTAAATATCTTTTGGGAGATACATTTGTTCTTGCTATTAAATAGGAGAACTTTTAGGAAAAAAATCCAGTATTTGAGAGAACTCGTGGATGATTAAATTGCAGAGGGTATTGGCAACGCTGCTAATATTTGTGCAACTCCCTTACAGCGGAATATTATATTGTACTTACTGATCTGGTTCTCCGGATATAATGAAAATGTACAGCAAATAGTTCTATGCTTCATCCAAAATTATGTTTAATACATTGTTCGGTGCTTGCATTTGCTCCAGAAATGATAATACCTAGTACCTTAAGGAAGCAGCTTCGCTCAGTCAGGAAAGTAAATTAAAAACTTTTTAAGTACCCTTTGTCCACCAAACTTTCAAATTTTTCATCTCATCGGAAAAATACGTTTAAGTTAGCTATGTTAATATTTATACGGTGAGCACTGTCGATGCAAAAAGTGCATTAAACATGGTGAAACGCTCGTTTAAAAGATTTCTTTTTGTGAATTGTGATACGTCTACCTTATTTGTTTATCTTAGAACAGATATTTTTGTTCTTGCGCGGCATGTTGAAATATGCACAGAACTTAATTTTATATTTTCCTTGTTTTATGCAGTTATTTTATAAAGTATAATAGTTAGTGAAATATAAATTCACCTGATAGTGTTGAAACAAATTTCGAAAAGGATTTTGTTTCAACACTATCAGGTGAATTTATATTTCACTAACTATTATACTTTATAAAATAACTGCAAATGCTTATGTTAACATTTTTCTAAAAAGATATTTCATCAGCATTTTTAGTACTTATCGAGAAAGAAGTATCTTATAATAGAGGCAAATTATTGAAACCCTTATCTAACTATATTAGAGATTTAAGTATTATTAGTCCTGTTACAGACAATATATTTCTAATAGACATTTTATTCTGTTAAACTGTTTTAAATATATAATAATGATTTTAAATTAATATTAGTGATGGATTTTGTCCTACGCGCTCCAAGATGTAACGATAGTCCACTTTTAAATTCTGTGTTCTGATCGTTTTATGAAGCGGACGGGTTTATCTCTAAGATGACATACAACAATATGCCAAAATCCTTTTTTAGAATTTCAAGTTTCAAATTGGGGTGCGCATTACATTCAGTGGCGCAGTGCATACTTGCCTCCTAAACCCAAGATCGCGGGTTCGAACCCGGCCAGGACCGATGGGTTTTTTCGGGGCGTAAAAATCCTAAGTATGGCTTCCTTCGGAAGGGAAGTAAAGCCGTGGGTCCCGTGTCGTACATTTACGGCACGAAAAAGAACCTCAAGCCTGAAAGAGAGGCCTCTGAGCAAAATTTGTCGGCCGTTTCACGCCCTGAGTTGAATGGGACGCTGATGACCTGAGATGTTAAAGAGCGTCCGTAAATAAATCATTCAAAAAAAAAAAAAAAAAGTGGCGCAGTGGATTCGCGTAAATACTGTATATCTATTTTAATGCTTAAATTGTTAATATTGCTGATTTTTTATAAATACACTAGTTCGACAAGAGTGGCAGAGGTCGTTAAGGCACGGACTCGCGAGTGGAAGGTCTGAGGTTCGTTTCCAGCCTGGACCGTCCTCCCTGATAGGCCTTTTTCTGGTTTTCCTCGGTCTTCATAAAAAGCAAATGCCGGATAGGTCCCTAAATTTAGGTCTAGAACGCTTACTTCCTTAAAAAAGTTCTTTCCCAAAATGTTCACTTCATCTCATGTATCATCATTCTTCAGCCTGAGTTACGTCAGCGTTAAACAAAGTTCAACTGTTTGCGTGACATTTATAGAATGCTATTTAAAGTCGTGAGTGGTGCGCGCATAGTTAAGGAGTTGCTGAATTAGGTCATATTATGCCGACACGACTTTATTACTCCATTTTTAACCTTAAAGTTATAAGAGATGTTAAACATATTTTCTTGATCGTAGTAGCAATTGAAACAAAGCTGTTACTTGGCCCTCTTTATGTCAAAATCTTCTTCGTCCACACTTAACATTGAAAGTTTTATTTATTGCTTTGCTGTTAATAGTTTACTTCAATAACAGAAACAGTTTTCGCTGAATGTCAACTTACATTTGGTGCGGTTTGATCATTTCACAAAGGCCAGTGAAAGGTAAGACATTAGAAGACAATGGGGCATTCGTCCTTTTTTTGGGGGGGAGGTGGTGGGGAAAAGCCAGAAAGGTTCTATTCATCAAAGAAAATAACATGGGTGAAACAAAGAAGGCAGTAGCTGACATTAACAATGAACTCTCCATCTTTTCATTGCTGACTTAGTATAGCCATTCTATTTGCAACAAGCTTTAGATGCATATAAATTTACTTTAATGTCATTTTCTGAGAAGGGAAGTGTATATGTACAACGAAAACTAAATGGATTATTGTATATACATAGTCAGCTCTGAGTGCTACTTAATTTCTGCAGTGTGTCAACTGATTTATCCACATTCTTTGTAAGACCTGACGCATAAACTGCTTTATCCACATTTCATCCATATTCGTAACTTTAAAGCATAACCACTTATAGTATTAATAGGTCTATTAATTTGTTCTATATTTATATACCGATAGTAAAGATCATGTATCAGCTGATTTTTTAATAATCTTTTATACGATGATAGGTCCATAAGTTTTCGGCCTCACTGTTTTCTAGGATTGATAAAGACAAAAACATAGTTACCCTTTGTTGCAATACACGACTCATATCTTTGAATTCGCTTTTCACCCCCCCCCCAAAATAGTCGGAAGTCTTGTGTGCAAAATGGGCATAAACAGCATCGATCACTTCTTCGTAAAACTTACGTTTCCTACCTTGAGGGTCATTCTTGAGTTTTGAGAAGAAGAAATAATCACTGGGAGCTAGATTTGGGCTGCAGGGTGGATGTAGCCACATTTTTTCACAGCTTCTTTTGCAACAAGAGCTGTGTGCACAGGCGCGTTGTTGTGAAGAAGGCGCACACCACCCCTCAGCTTTCCTCGCCTTTTCCTTTTGATGGAAGCACGTAGTCTGTGCAGTAGGCCAGCATAGTACTCTCCATTTATTGTGGTGTTCCTCTCCTTGAAGTCAATGAAGAATATTCCTTCACAGTCCCAAAAGATTGTGGCATGATCTTCTTGGTTGCCTGAGTGACCTTGGTCTTTAGAGGCGGTGCCTCGCCAGGTTTACGCCACTTCATTGATTCGATCTTTTTTGGACAAGGGATCATAGTAGAGGACATAGTTTCATCTTCGTAACAATGTTTTGCAAAACTTCTCTCTCGTTGCCACGGCAGAGCTGCAAAAATGCCTGACAACAGATGACTCGTCGCTACTTTTGGACTGAGGAAAGAAGCCTGGGCATCTCTTGCACTAACCTTATTCATGTTTAAATGTTGATGAATCATTCGAAGGACTGTTGTTTTAGAGAGACCCAACTTTTCTGCTATTTCTGTAACTTTGAGCCACCGGTCTTCCATAATTTCTTCTTCCACAAGAGCGATGTTTTCAGGAGTATCTCCAAAGGCCGACCTGCACGCTCTTCGTCTTCAATGCTTTTTCGAGCCATTCGAAAAAGTTTGGCCCATTCTTTTACGGTAGAATATGAGGGAGATGCTTCTCCATATACACCGTCCAATCGCTGTTTAATTTCATTTGGAGTAAGTCCTTCTTTTGTGAAGAACTTAATAACAGCTCGAAACTGCATTTTGAACATGTCACAATCTTCTACACATAGCCTTCTTTATGCAAATATATCTGAACAACTGAACACAGTGGAGCGGAAGTAACAGTTGCAATTATTTACTTAACAGATAACGCATGACACCAGATAAGGATTTTGTGACGGCGATAATCGCTAACGGCGAGATCGGAAACTTATGGACCTACACCCGTAAGTCATGATCATCTCTAGTATTAATATTACTATTAATAAAAGTGGTCATGTATCACCTGATTATCCATATTCGTTATTATAAGTCATAACCATATCTATTATTAATAGTGTGTTATTAAAGATCGGTCATGTATCGGCTGATTTATCCATAGTTGTTGTTTTAAGTCAATACCTTATATCAGCTGATTTATACGCATTGTTTTGTGTATTGACCTGCAATCAGTTTCATGGAAAGTTTCAAGGTGTTCACCTTTTCAGAAGGCAAAATCGAGTTTGTTAATTGGCCTGGGACAATTAACAAACTCAAAATCGTTACCTCCATTTTCGCCACGTTAACCAACGCAGGCGACTACGTATTAATTCTTTACGTATTATGGAGCCAGCCTGCTCACATACCTTGGCGGTAGAGACAGGATGCATGACATGGCTGTCCAATGATGCGTGTAACTACTCCCATGTAATAAACAAACAGAAAAGGAGCGAGGAATGCGCTGTAAATTTGTAAGGTATAATTTAACTCAGAGACAGACTACATAACTCGACTTTGCGAATTGTCCATCTGTTGAAGTTGCTTTAGAAACATAATGACGCTAGGTGCGGTGTGTTTTTATGAGCTGAGGGGAAAACTGCGTAGATTCGTGGCTCGAGCATACAGTGGGATCTTCAAGGTCTCTCTGCTTGTTCACCACACCTGCTGTAATAGAAATGAAAACGTCTGGAAGCGTAGTAAGATCTGGATGTGGTTATCCTTTGTAATTAGCTCTTTGATTAATATCATTTAATGTCTTTTTCCTCTAAAGAGGACGATACATGAAGGGATTGGCAATAAAATGTCCACGTCTTTCTCACTGGCATTTGCCGAGCACTGAGAAAAACACGGGGAAAAAATCTCAGTAAGAGAGGATCGATCTAGTGGGATTTGAACTTCACAACCCCTGTTTACGAATCTGCCCTAGCGAACTGGGCTACTTGTGTCTGTTCATGCTCCACTCCTTCCAAGAAAGTGAACACACGAAAGGAAGGAGAGAATACAAATGAAAGGAGAATGAAAGACGAGAGTGTAGACGGAATGGAAGAGATGAGAAATATTAACAGAGGAGAGAACGAAAGTACATGGCAGATAGGGATGTAAGAGAAGACAAGAGGAAATAAGGTAAAGAGAAATAGGATAAAAGAACAGATAGAGAGAAATGGACGAGGATGAAAGGTAGACGGAAATCAAGACAGTAGCAGAGAGCATAAGAAACGTCTAGAAAGAAGAACGTGAATAAAAGTGATGAGGCAGTAGAAGGAACAGATGAGAAAAGAAACGAAGTGGAGAAAAGAGAATAAATATAGAAAGGAAGGAAAAATTGAAAAGAAGGAGAGAAAAATAAATGGAAGAAAGGAAGAGAAAAATAGAGAGTAGAAGTAATGGAAGAGAAGAGAAAAAAGATAAAGCGAATAAGATGAGAAGAAGAGAAAAGAGTTTCAAAAATTGAACAATAAAAGAAAAGACTAAAGGAAGGAGAGGAAGGTAAATGAGAGAGAAAAGATAAATGAAATGAAAATAGATGGAAAAAAAAAAACGCAAGAAGAGAAAGAAGAGAATGAAAAGATAAAGGAATAAAGAGGCGCCGAGAGACTGTTGTGGATGAGAGGACGGTCAACAGCTGCGCCACAGCGAACCTTGAACCCAGGACCGCCCGTCATGTGTTTCCCACACTGCCGTGTGTGGGTTCCATTCACAAAACTCTGGCTGCCGTGGAGGGCGCAAGAGCGGTTCAAGTGCTCGACGACTCATTAGCACTGCAAACACCGCCCCTCTCTCTTAATAAGGACAGAGTTCTTTTCTCTCATGTTTTACTGCTCTTTCTCTTTATTCCGAGTCTCTCTCCTTTTCAGACTTCTTCTTGTTTATTGCATAAGCATCATGAACCACTTAGCCCGGGAGTCTCACTACATACCGAGAGGCCGTTCTTACCCGCTAGAGTAGTTCCCATACATACACACGAACAGTTCATTCATGTTCCTCCTACACACTTCACATGTTGCAGTGGCGTATCACCTCTGCAGTGGTGGCGGCCTCCTGCGGTCTACAGTTTCAATGTCAAGTTTGTTTTTACACCTTATTTTTAAAACACACATAATAGAAATTTAATGAATAAAACCATTTCAGTGAAATGAGGGCTCATTCTAAAGTTGGTAGGTTTTTAAGCAAAACATCAGAAATAGCATGCAAATTTTCAACATTTATATACATTATTTTTTAAAGTTTAGGTAAACTTTGAAACTTCCAGTTTACAAGATATTATTAACGTATTTTTAGATTACGTGCAACAAAGTCGCTAAGTAAACTTAAAATAAATTGTTTCGTACTTAAAGGGCCTCAGGAGTCAAATTAGTTGAGAAAACTTATAAATAAACTCATAAAAGTATTTCAAAGGGAAACTTATAAGACCTACCACAATACAGTTGCGACCATGCTTTATTTAGATCTATGAAATATATGAGCGTTTTTGATTGAGTTCCTTTTAGCACGTTATACATATCAACTGAACAAATACAACTTGTAGCAACAAAAAATTCAAACTGTATAGTGTGTTGATTGAATATCTACCATTAGCCATTATCGTTGTTTGCTGCCTCATTGTTCTACCAATTCATGAGTCGTCATAAAATTCTCGCTATATGTGTGAAATATAGCGAGAATGTTATAACTTTTGTTTCTTTTTAAATCCAGTTTACCTATCTGTACGTTTGATTCACTGGGTCTTGGATAGGTACTCGTCCAGAAATTCGTATTGAAAATATGTGAGTGACAAGGGAATCAATTGTTGACCTGGTAAACTAAACTATCAAATTCAGAACTGAATAAAAATGTGTCAGATTAGTAACTTTTCGAGACTGTCCAAAGAAAAATAATTATTTTTTACAGACATTTTCTCTCGCTAAAATTTTATTTGACAATATTTTGTTAGCTTAGTGGGTAATGTACACCCAGTACTAGTTTCATAGTTGTCATTTTCGGTTCCTGCCTGTGAGAGATGTGCAAGTTGAGACATGTTCAGTTCTGATTATAGCAAAATAGACGTAGCACCACAAACATTAAGTTGCTCTAAAATACTTTCGTCTCTGCAAATCTTCAGCCGAGGCCTATGAAGAATTTGTTCTTTCCTATAGCACATGTCTAGGAAGGCAATCAAATTTAAAGCAAGTGTAGCCGGCGCTTCAGTTTGTGCTCTAACAGAAGAGAATATTAACACTGGAGCTGTCACTAAATACACTTTCAGAAATTCTGAAAATTTCACAGGGTGTCACCCAAAAGTTGATAACTGAAAAGTTGCACACGAGATGTGTTTGGTGGCTGATTCATGTGCAGTTGAAGATGATATTGCAGGAAGTTGCGGAGTCTCGTTCAAAGATGATGATGTAACTTGGCACGAACAAACGGCAAAACTCTCAGTGGAAATCTCCATTATCACCAACACACCCACACACACACACACACAAAGCAAGAGTGGTTGCTTCTGCTGGCAAAGTTATGGTCAGTAATAGCTTACCACCATGTCGTATCTGCACACACAACTGTAACTCTGAAAACTCTGCAAGACTACATTTCCGTGCAACAACTGGATGCTGCACTACGATAATGCTTGGCGGGAATATCTCATAATGCTCACGTACGTCGCTCTGGAATAGTTTCTATCCCCGGCGTCTGGCAGCGTGGAAGTTCGCGCATCAACGCCCGGTATCTCCAAATGCTTTCTTCCTTCCGGAAGTACTTCTAACTGCAAATAGCCGCTGAGCAAGGCTGAAGAAACAAGGTCTTCATCTGCTTGCAACAATTGAATACAATCCAATTGTTTATCGTACTTAAGAAGAGCAACGATCCTCAAGACACTCGAACATCAGAGTTTGGCTCTATTGGAAAATTCACGACTGAAACATGTCACTTGAGAACAAATGATTAGTTACAGCTCTTTACCTGCAAAGCAGTAAAATGCAGTTTAAAAGAAATTATTGTGTGAGATGCATAAACATATCACAGAGCATTCTCATGCCAAACCAAATGTATGAGAGGCGGCCATAACGCTCGTATTACTGAATCAATTAATTGTTGTGCCACACAAACCAGATTTAAAACCGTACAGTGATTTAGTAAACAAGGAGTGAGCATCAAAATACAAGGCCAACAGCCTATTCATTATACTTTCAGTTGTTTTGAAGATGCAGCAGTATAGAAACTGTTCGGCAGTTTCTGTATTTGTTTAAGGAAATTAACATTCATTAAGCTTGTAGATTGGATATTTCCGTGCTTCAGGCTTTGTGCCTATGCCACTTCCGTGAGAAAGGGTGACTGCGCGGACGGGATCCTAACATGTTGTAGATAAATCATCCCGACGCCGGTGGAGGCCTTTCCCGCAAGGAGTACGAGCCTCTCAGAACGGCCACTTCCATACCAGACAGCGGAGCAAAGCGCAAGCCAGTCAACCTGACCCTGTAACGATGGAATGAAATGATTCGCGAGGAAAATTCTTGGAAAGTAAAGTAAACGACCAGGAGACACTACAAAAATAAACTCAAGGTTAGAATGTCCAGCACCCCTTCCTCCCAAGAGATTTGAATGCCTGAGCCACCCCGCATTATATTCTTAACCAGTTCATTATCTAATAATAGATGTCTTTACAATTAGAGCGTGTAAATTAAAACACCAAATTGAGAATTCTTCTTAATGCCACAAGTAATTTAGATTGTAACATGGACTATATGTCTGACATAAAGTTCGTGCTATCACCATGCATGAAGATGTGTAGATCAAGAGTATCTCTCCTGGATTCTCCCAAGAATGAATGAACTCCTTTCTTTGGTTACTGAACAACTTCTCCAACACTCGTACCACTTCTTTGTTCGTATGAAAGAGGGAGAAGTTACTGGTGCCAGCTCGGATGAATATGGAGGATGGAGTAAAATTTCATACCCCAAAGCAGCCGCATGCATCACTAATGTGCTGGTAATACTTTCAAGTTTTACAGGCATAATCTGTTAACAGCACACCATGGGAGTCCCCAAAACACTCAACATGACCTTCCCCAATGCAATCTGTATCTTTGCTTATTTTGGTGGTGGTGAATCTGCGTGTTTCCACTGCTTACCTTTTGCTTGGTCTCGGGTCATAATGATCTTCATCCATGGTGATCTAGCGCTCGAAAAGTCGTCCGAATCCGCCTGCAAGTCTGCACCATTTGGACTGACGCAGTTTTTGCTGAGGGTGAGCAAACGCGATATCCACCATGCGAAGACCTTTGTCATACAACTTTTATCACTGACTAATGCGCACCTTCTCCATTATTGCCTAGACAGTAAAGCGACCATATTCAAGTACTAGGGCCTCCACTAGCGCCGCAACTCTTTGTTCTTCTATGAGAGATGGGAGGCTACTTCTTGGCTCATTTGCCCACATTGGAAACGCCTGCGCCCCTTAACCACAGTGTTCCATACACTGCAACTAGCTCAGCATGAACTCTCTTCGCATTTTTTTCCTTTCAAAAACAGGAAACGAATAACCGCACGAGCTTCCATCTTCTTAAGAGAGTGCGCCATCTTGGACTTTGCACTCTAGCGCACTCTGCTTAATAATAGCGCGGTAAACTTTAAGTGGCGACCTCTACAGGGACACATGATGGTTGTACAATATAAAACGTGAAGTTATTTAAAATCGATAATACGAACGTTATGACCGCCCCTCTTATATATGATTTCAAGGAGTGCTGAAAAGAAACTTACTTTTCAACAAGTAGTTATCTCGTTACTGTTGTTCTAGAAATTCGAAAACAGCTACTGCAAAGTATTATACTTAAGCTGTCTTCAAATCCGCCAATGTCTTTTTCCCACTTTAAAGTCCTGAAGAAGCAGTCACAGTCTAGAAGGGAGAATTGGTTGCATTGCTTTCTTGAGTATTCACTTTCATGTATGCTTTCCCTCCAACCTATAATGTTAAGTTATCACTTTCTGAATTTCGAGAACTTCCACAGAAGGATTATTTGAGAGACGGGGTGAGCATAGCGCGGCTGCGTACTGGATGAAACTGGATGGCTTATGCTGCATGTTCAAATAGCAGCTTGTGGTTAATTTAAGGGAGGTTTTGTCAGCGAGTGGTTGTGTGTAAATGTGTGCTTATTGTTCTCTGCTAGTTATGTCATTATTTATAGAACATACATATGTTAAAATAGATTCTTGCAGAACATGATAAGGCGACTCCCAACAAAGCATTCTGGTAATCGTGTTCCAGGTAGAGAAATAATTGATCTACCTCTTAAAAAGTTACGAGAAACAAAATCATTCATTACAAGGAAAGTGTTCCAAGCTAGGAAGAAACATTCCGTATAAAAATACCGCAATGTATTGCCGCTGCGGGGCATCATTTTCAATAATACGGGTAGTGATTAATTCCGTCAATTTTAAAGTATCGTTTTATGCTTGCAGTAAAAATTAAAAATACTGTATTGCGTCTCTTTTTAGCGAATTCAGAATGATTGAATGAATGAAAAGATTTTTGAAAAATTTCTTCAAATTTCCATCAATCCTAACTACTAGGCACCGAAAGACTATGAATATATATATATATATATATATATATATATATATATATATATATGTGTGTGTGTGTGTGTGTGTTAACGCTCTAGCAGTCGCAATTTCTCAGCGAAACTCGGTAGAACTATCAATTAACAAACGATTCGTAAGTTGTAACAAGCAAAATTGGATCAATCGGGGTGGTAGTTAATCTAAAGTGAAAATTTAGAAAAAAAATAATAATTAAAATTTCTGTGTCGGCCGTAGTTTAAAATGTTTAAAGGAACTAGGCATATGCCATTGAAATAAAACAAGAAAAATAGTTTCTAAAAAAATCAGTAAAATCAGATTATTAAGAGGGGGGAGAGTTTGTCTGAAAGTCATAATCGCTATATTGGCATTAATATTTCTTTTTTCGAACGAAATTCCATAGATACCATTTAAATGCAATACGAAAAGCAGTTTCTGTAAATCAGAGAAATCGGGCCATTAGGTGTGGGTGTTTACCCTGAAGATCAAAATTTAAAAAAATTGTTTCATCACAACAAAACTCGGCATATACCATTGATTGGATGAACGAATGAGTGAATGAATGAATGAATGAATGAATGAATGAATGAATGAATGAATGAATGATGATACATGAAATGAAAGGATATTGGAAATACTTTATTTTTAAGGAAGGAATCGCTCCAGGCTTAAGTCTAGGATATCTCTCCGGCATTTGCCATTTATGAGAACTAAGGAAAACCTGGAAAAATCCTCAGTCAGGGAGGGCGGTCCTGGCGAGATTTGAACCCAGACCTCCAGTTCATGAGTCTGCGCCTTAACGATCTCAGCCACCAATGGCAGTGTATACCATTGAAAATTAAGGAAATCGAACCATTACGAATAGGGGAATACCTCAAAACCGAAATTTAAAAGTGCTCTAGCTTTTATTTTTCTCTTTATTGTTTCAAAATAAAAGGACAAATTATTTCAGCATATAAACTGTATTTATAACATGCATATGTTTTATATTTAACAAACCCATCGTCGTGAAGACTGCAAATGTGAAATATTAATCTAATATGCGTGTCAGAATTAAATCTGTATGTAAGAGCGCTCTGTAATAACCACCAGAAAACGTTTTTACTACAATAACATTTAAATTAAACTTCAAAGGCAATATAAATCTATGTAACTTTCGATTGTTTATCATTGATTGTGTACACTTGCTTATTACATTATAATTGTTTTTAAATAGTAGCATGTTTTTGTTTTATTGAAACATATGAACATCTTAAATATACAATGTAACTCGAAACTTTCTGTTATTTCTCTCTGTTTTAATGAATGTGAAGATGATATCAAGGAAACATGGTCACATTAAAAATGTTTAAAAATACTCATACAGTATAACTTTGTCTATCAGTGGTCGTATATTTCATTTAATTAATAGTATACCGTTAGTTTCTGTAATTTGATGATGATGCTGCTGCTGCTGATGATGATGATGATGATGATGATGATGATAATAATAATAATAATAATAATAATAATAATAATAATAATAAAATGTGGTTTCTCTTTAGCGATACTTATTGATTGCAAGAATTCTAATTTTGTTCTGCTAATAACACATAATAATGCCATAACTTCTTTCATTTCATTGATTAATAAGTCAATAATATGGATTTTATATATGCATTTTTAAATTTATTGTAATTGCTGAGGAATTCGCTTAATTTACGCAGCTCCTGTGTGATGGACTTTGCGTGACTGCACTTTTCCGGTAAGTAGCGCCGCTCAGGAGGCCCATAACTCAAATAAGCTCGCTGTATATCAGTAGTTGCACTAATAGTTACATTACCTTTGAAGTATTTAATGCTATTTTTGGAAATCTATCAGTTTGCGAACAAAACCTTCAAACAAATGAATAGATACAACTTGCTACTTCTGCTACGCCACTGACAGGTTTGCTTCTTTTTCTCCTGTTTAAAGAAAACATTTATGTCCGCTCCCTTGTAGAAAGTAACCCTTGTTTTGTGTGGAGGGAACTTTCCCACTATAAACGCAGTCGCAGCATTCCAAGGAAAATTTTTGGGATATTTCCGGGAATCTGGTGCATGTCCTAACAATTGAGGGGCGCGATTTTAAGCTTCGTCAATTCTTCTTTTAAGAGGCACCGCAAAGTGCTCACGAGAATGGAATGAATGAATTTGGAGCACATACCTTAGCAGGTTTCTTGAAAATGGGCCACCCTAAAGCGTTTACCGACGTGGTCCTTTGAAAAGAAACTTCGCCATTTGTCTCTTTTGAAACCAGAAAATGGCGGACAAAACTTTAAGAAAAATTCTCATTATTTATTTTTATGTTCTTAATATGTCGAAAGGTCTATCAAATGTGTAACAAAGGATAGGTCTGGCCACCATTGCAGAGTTCAAACTGGATGGGAGATGCGAAATAAAAGACAGGAAAATCTGACGTTGCTCTTAATGCAACATTTGGAGGAATCAGAGCGTATTCAACCATGGGAATATGAGGGTTGAAAGAGTTGAACGTGTAAAAGGCCACCTGGAGCCAGACGTACTTTCCTTAAGAATATAATCGGGGTGCAAGGTTGTGTCGCGAATCTGGGTCATTCTTGCACAAGGTTGTGGGAAAGGGTTGTATTTCCTTGTGGCCTAGTTATGCAGTCTTTAGATGTGGCAGAAGGTGATCTCAAGCCGCCTCTGTAAAGAAATAGCTTTTTGTAAGAAACTCACGTCTACAATGCTCTTTCCTTCTTCCTTTATTCTAGTGATGGTGTTTATTTCCCTTCTCTGTTACGTATTTAACTATCTCTTTTCACGCGCACTTTATTTATTTTTTTACGTTTATATTAAATTGCGATAAATTCTGCTTCATTATTAATTTGCATCTAACCTTACGTGTAAACAAAATTTATAATAAATCATTATTGGATGTAACATTTATTATTTCAAGTATTATTTTATTATATGAGGGTTTTTGAAAAAAAAATAGTTTGTAGGTATGATTTCTCGCTCTAAAATTTATCTTTATAATATTTTATTAGCTTAATTCAGCAACGTGGTACAAGCTTCATTGCTGTTCCCGCCTATGTAAGGTGTTAAAGTTGAGACATATTCAGTTCCTCCTACAGCAAAATAGAAGTGACAAGAAACGTGTTCTGAACCGTCGTGAAAAGTTAAATGAAATACAGGAAATTTCAATGCACATGCGGCAAGTATTATAGTGCATTTTAGTACCCATTATCAGTTTTAAATACAGTATCACTTTATGTTTCAATTAAAATAAAAAATACTAATGTAGCGCGCGCTGGCTGTACTAATATCGTTTGAAAAGTACTCGGAATGAAGCAAAAAATGGCGGTATAGCTTTTTAAATTATTCTTATATTTCAACATAGTCTCCCTCGACACCAATGCACTTTATCCAACGATGCTGCAAAGCTTTTACCCCATCACGGAACTGCAAAATACGCCTTAACCGATGATTTAGTTTCTTCATCGAGAGAAAAAAAATTCCCACCATATTTTTATTTTTTCTGTTTAGAGAACAATTGGAAGTTCGATGGAGCCAAATCAGGGGAATAAGGCGAACGTGGTACCAAATCCTATCCTAATACATGGATGTTTGCCATTTTAACGATACATGTGTGAGAGCGAGAATTGTCTTGATGCAAGATTACTTGCTTTTTAATAAACCGGCTGGTACACAAAGTCGGCGGGATCTCTCTGAAAATGAGCCACACTTTGCTGAGAGATTCTTAGTCAGCAGTCACGGCATCCACCTTGCCCATCATTTTCTCAAGCACAACAGTTCTTTCCTCAAAATGTGAAGTACGCCTTCACCTAAAATGACCAGAGTTTCAGCAAATTCGGACACTTTTTTCGATGATCATCCAGAACCACGTCGTGTACTTTATGTAATGATTGTCGTGAAGGACTTTGCGTCATCTTCAAGGCTTTCATGACCATGGTTCACGTAGAAACGGTTGAAGAGTGTTTGTCATATCTGTTGCATTCTTTACCAAGTACTTAATAACCCCACAATGTTCAATATTTGCCATTTTCGCGTATAAACGTCTACGCCGCAACAAAAAACTAAGCTACTACCATTTTTGACCATTTTTAAAAAAATTATAAAATAATGTTTAACGCCCATTTTAAATAATGAGGCATCATAGGCCGAATTTTTTACCAATCCATGTATTATTGCACAAATATATCTATGGAAGATGTTGGGTTTTAATAACAAAACTGCCTCAGAACTGCTGTTGTAATCTGTGATTCATTCCGAGAACTTTTCAAATGACCCTCGCATCTCCCTAAAAGCTAAAGCGTACCGTAACTGTAATAACCTCACTATATGTAAGAGATATTCGTTTATATACACAGCCAAAAATCTATACAAACTTCAAGTAGAGAAAAAACTGTGTTAACATAACAAAACTGAATTCACACAAACAGAAAATCATCTTAGACTTTTACAGTTACAACAGTTGCTCAAAGTGCCCACCATCGGCGTCGATATACTTCTGAGTACGTTGAACTACTGATAGAGCAACGTTTGCGAAAGTGTCCTCAGCGATTGCAGCACATGCCGTTTCAAATTCTTCCCGGAGTGCTGTCAGTAGCTGGTTTTCTACGATATATAACATCCTTAAGAGTTCCCCATAGGTAGAAGTCCAACGGAGTTAGAACCGGAGAACGCGGTGGAAATTCAATCGGACCTCTTCGTCCTATCCAGTGCCTTGAATCCAGTGCGTGGGGCTTGTTCCTGTGCGAGGAATGCCTGATCTGCCCTTGTGAACGTCGCATACGGTACCATGAGTCTCAAATTTGTCTGGAATGCGTGCAATTGTTACTCGCGTTAGCGTTCTGTTCTCTACACACGTCTCCATTGCCTTTGAACTTCAACAACATTCTCAGTTTTCCAGTACCACTTAAAATTGCTTTCCGTTGTTCAAACGATAATCTTGAGTTCATTTTTGTAGCAACGCTAGTATAACGTAATGTGAGTCACATCTGTTTACAGAACATCATATGATAATCTTGGCTCCATTTGTCAACGCTAGCATAACGTAATGTGAGTCACATCTGTTTACAGAACATCATACTACACATTACTGTTGTTTTTCGATCCAACTTTGAAATATATTAAATAGATATCTACTGTGAAAGTGAGTATACATTTTTTGGCATCCTCGGTATATAAGGATACCATAAACGCTTAATTTACTCTTCCTTTCTGTAAAAGGACACTTCGCTTTGCTGTATTATTTAAGGAGAATAGGAATGAACTTTGGATTCGATGCTGCTCTAACAAAACCCACCACTACTGCTCTAGTCACTCGCCACTCAGTAGCCATAGGAACGGATATTGTTTCAATGTTTTTATTTTAGTCCTGCCAACATCCTTAACGCGGCTCCAGTGAGCTGACGCACGCGTCCTTGAGTAGCGAAATGCAAATTTTTTGGTGAAAGCGGGGTGGGAGACTTAACCTCCGGTTTTGCACGCTGCCTGGGTCCAGCAGAAGGGTTTCCACTTCTCAGGTTTCCTTCTTTGTCCTCGCCAAGTTGGCACTTCGTGCAACAGCAGTACATGTCCGCTAATAGTGAATAAAATGATTCTTTCCATACAAAGCCAGGTCCAAAATATAATGAATTTTCTGTGATTACGTTTAACGCTACAAGCGTACTGTGAAGTAAACACTTTAACATATTACTATATGTGTGCCAAACAGACGACGAGTCATAGCAATGTGGGGCTGCAATGGCGAACTCTGCTTATCATGTGGGGTCTTGGGCCTCACAAAGAAAACACACGATTTAAGGTTTAATTTTTTTTCAATAGTCACCTTGTAAATTAATATATTTAGTCCAAATTTTTAATACCTCAGAAAAATAATATCTGTTCAGCTTGAATCTTATCTTTTGATGCGAATCTTCCTTCATCCAGCCATTTCTTCGGCTTTGGGAACAAAAAGTAATAGCTGGAAGCCAAACCCGGGGAATATGGAAGCGAACGTCTTGCAGTTTTGCAGCAGCAATTCAAGACGTGTGTGAAGGCACATTAATCTGATGATAGAGAACTTTATTTTCCGCAAAATATGGACGTTTTTTCTGAATAGCATCCTTCAGTTGGTCCAGTAGTGATGCGTAATACTCCCCGGCGATGGTCCTGCCCTACGAGCACCACATCATGAGAATCCCAGAAAACTGTAGACATGACTTTTCCTGCACATGCATGTTTTTGCTTTCTTTGGTGCACTTTGATCTGTTGCCACCCTTTGTTTGGATTGCTCCTTCATCTCAGGTGTGTAGTGATGAATGCATCCACTGTTATGGAACGTCAGAGAAACTCACTGGAATTGCCTTTAAGCAAGTCTAAACACACTTGGGAAATGTTCATTCGAATGTATTTTTGGTCTGTTGTTAACAAACGCGACACTCATCGAGCGGAAAGCTTTCTCATACTCAA
Organism: Metallyticus violacea; assembly: GCA_030762175.1. Taxonomy (NCBI): domain Eukaryota; kingdom Metazoa; phylum Arthropoda; class Insecta; order Mantodea; family Metallyticidae; genus Metallyticus; species Metallyticus violacea. The sequence goes on from CM060844.1 coordinate 7,400,249, forward strand.
AACTTCTGCTAAATGTGGTGTACACGGCCTATCGACAGCCAACTCCATTACGTTCAATCGGCGATTATTGAATACGGCCATATGAATATTTGCCATAATCTGGTCGGTCATAGCAATTTTGGGACGCCCTGAGCGCTCATTATTCTCAATGGATGTACGTACACGCTTAAATTCAGCAGCCCATTTTTTAACCGTTGAATACAAAGGGGAAGAATCCTTTAATGTGGAATCTAACTCCTTTTGTATTTCTTTTGCGGTTATACGCTTGAAAATGAAATATGAAGGAATGTGAATGAATAGGAAGATTTGGAAACATGTCAGTGATGGGCATCGGAGTGGCAAATCAGTGAAAGTGATGGAAAATGAAAGTGACAACAACCAAAACAGATTGTTAGCTCAGGGCAAAAAAGCAGCAACTCAAGAAAACCCCTCGACAAAGAGAAGTGCATGATTGATGAAAAATTGGCGCTAGATCGGCGTCAAAAAACACTTGGGCTTAACTTGATAGAGCAGTATATCAAGAAAAGCTTCACCAACGCCAGAAAATTGTGAGCGTACTTGGAAAAGGCCTGGGCTCATTTACTGTTGGTCAATGGGCCAATCGAGGCAACTCATCCGGGGAAATAAGGTACCTTCCTTCAAGGGGTTCATGTTATTGCCTGGGCTCGCAGAGTTGAAATGATGACGAAGAGGTCCCTCGGTTGTGAGGACAGCTCAAAAATTTGGATCCACGTGTCAAGTGAACCCTCACCTACTGCTGACCGGTATCTATGTGATATTCCTTTGACGTCACAGATGTTTCACCCATGGATTTTTGCGGTTTTCGTTTGTTGAAGCACGGCCTTTCTTCTAGACGTCTCACTTAGAAAGGGGATTAGGGCTGACATTGTTCTACAGTGACAGAGGGTGTTTGTGTCTAGTGGCCAAAGACTTTAACTTATGCAGACACGTCACTCCCATCACATGTAAATAAAGCTTGATTGAGCGATATTCACGTCCTCTGTTGCAGCAGCAATTCCATCTGGCGAACAAGTGAGATAATTAATGTAAGAAATAGTTCTAGGTACCTAAAAATTACATTTTACCCAGCAAAATATAAGACGTGTTTTAACCTACAGCAACCATTAGTGAGCATTGAGCATTATTGTTGCTTGGAACTTTACTCCGCTTCTCAACTGTAGCTAGACTGTCTTATATTGCTCACTTGACCTTTTCACATTTTAAAAGTAATTTGTTTATTTTTGCAGTATTTATGTATTCAGATTTTAATTGTGCTTACAACCCACACCATACTGCAGAAATAATTAAAACATAATATTTACAATTATACATGCCAACCTTAACAATTGCATTTTGACGTAATTAAATGCGTGTCAACTTAATTAAGAGCATGTCAGAATAATTACATTATAAATTAATTAAAAACTTTTCGATCTAATTAAATGCTTGTCAAGCTAATGAAATACATTTCATTGTAATTAAGCATTCCACAATAATTACATTCAATTAAACACATTTCAACCTTATTAAGTACATTTTAACCTAATTAAATGCTTGTCAATCTTTTTAAGTATATTTCAAAGTAATTAGGTGCATGTCAGATTAATAAAATACATTTAAACCTAAGTAAATAAATACCACGCTAATAAAAGCCTCTACTGTGGGTGTTTGTTCATTACATACTTACGCAATAGCAAATGTTGTCTTGGTCATTAAGTGCGTCTGTTTTAAATGTTTACCTTTTATAATAAACAAATGTTGTTTCGCATAAAAAAGCAGGGCACTACCATCATCATACGTCTGCCGCTTACAGAAAAGGCACCGACCGCTCTAATGCTTTCATATGTCGCACTCACTTCCTGTAGGGCTTGGCAGTGAAATCTCTTACGGATTTTTAATATGTAAACTAACATGTGATGTGTTATCTTTAGGGCCCCAGTGGCGTGCATTTTAATTTCCGAACAAGTAAAACAAAAATTGTTACGCAATGGTAGCTATAATTATTATTTTGAAAGTTTGCCTGTAGCCTGTTATGGCACATCTCTGAACTTGATTATCCTGAAGCACCGCCCCCCTTTTTATTTTGATTGCTGTGGTAATGTACGCGCATTTAATTGACTAAAATGTTGTGTTGATTTCAGACCAGACGTTTCAGAGTAACGCATTCTGAACAAAGTAATATCTTTAGTCTTAAATATAGTGACCGTCGCTCCTTGTTAACGTGATGGAAGAAGATACAGCTCTTTGATGCAGGAAGCAAAAACATCCTTTCATTGCAGTTTCCACATCTGTAAAGTTTCAGAATTGTTGACATCCGAGGTGAATACCCAAAGAAAGGAAAAGATGATACTGTGGGCGCACTAGAGACTCCCAATCAGGACGATAATGCTTTCACAAGCCGCCTTACCTGCATGTGGTTTGGCATTATCATGCCAGAGAATATCACCTCACGCTTCATAGATCTGAACACGTTCCAGCTGGTAGAGTACACATAGCTTTGATGTTTGACATAGTCCACCAAACAACTTCCTCTAGCGCAGTGGCGGTTTCGGTTGTTTGGAGACAGAATCTTGGAGGATCATAGAGTATTCAGTTTTCATAGCATGTCAGCAGTCCATCAAGAAAGGGATCTTTCTGCTGACATGGCAACAATGCAAAACACGACAGCTCTTGCCGCCTTCTAAGCAATGGTGGCTGGTGCACATTTGAGTTGTTAGGGCGCAATTTATAAAAATAGTATTGCATAGAATCCAGAACATGCATTTATCACATTGATTTGAAAAAATATACTGTCTGAAAACAAAACAAAGAAAAAAAAAAAAAAAAAAGGACAACACTTTCACTTTTTTCGAAAATGTAGCTAACAGCAATTTTTTGTTTTTTTCTATAAGATATTCACTACACGTTTACTAAGATGCAGCATTTACGCGAATCAAATGTGCAACTTGTGGTGCGCATTTGAGTGCAAATCATTTCGTAGTTTGCCGGTAACTTCATTCGAATTTGTAGTTTATTACGTCATAACGCATTGCTGCAATTCTCAACTTCGTTACATTTATTGTTGGTCTATTGTTGCATAGAGCGTTTGAATAGCAGGTAGTTAGGAAATGGAGGACAAACAGAAAATCTTATGATGCTGCTTTCAAGTGTAAAGTAGTTCTTAATGCTGATAAAAAATGGTAACAGAAAGACAGAGTTCAAATTCAATGTAGTGAGAGCAACGTTCGCTTGTGCGGCAACAGAAATTGACATTATTTGCAACTAAAGCTGGTAGGAAGAAATTCACTGAACCTCGCAAAGAAAGACATCCTGACATTGAAGAAAAAGTTTTGGAATTCGTACATGAAAGGAGGAAGAATGGACAGCCTGTGACTAGTGACACCATAAGAAATAACTTTTTCTTCTTTGACCCACGTCAACTGTCCTGGCAACAGCACAAGTGATGGATTTTGTCCTACGTGCTCCAAAATGTAACAATTGTTCACTTATCAATTCTGTGTTCTGATTGTTTTATGAAGCGGACGGGCTTATCTCTAAGATACCGTACAACAATATGCCGAAATATTTTTAATGATTTTAAGTTTTAAATTTGGGGTGCGCATTACATTCATGTAAATACGGTAAATAATTCACCTTCACTTAAGTTTCTCATGTATTTCAGATCTTTGTTAATAGTGTCCCTGCTTCTCTTGTTCAGAAACAGCAATAAATATAAATACTTAGGGAAGCAGTCTATTTAAATAACTGTCCGCAACGTTAATTTATTTTTTCTCTCTTTCTTTCTCGACAGTGTACTAAGGTAACAAATCGGTGAGAGGCAGAAGTGCCAAAATTAACATCCTCTCATTAATCATTCAAGTTTATTCTTATTTTGATAACGCTGGTAATGTTATTTAAGGAATGTAGTTAAGTTGCCTTTACAGTGGAAGGGTTTCTTATAGTTTACATTCCTCATAGGCCATTGACACGAAAGAACAAACAGCTGATGGGAAGTAATAACGTTAACCTCACGACAAATCGCTTAGGGAAACTCATCTTACAGAAGCCTCAGTAGGGATGTGCGAGAAGTGTGCACAGATTCTGCATGTCCTTTGTGAAGCTTTACCCCTCTCATCCCTTCGTCCACCAGCTTTAAACCAAAGCATTCGGCCCTGCTAAGCCTGAACACAAGGAAAATGTGCCCTGGTCCGTTCTCTTCACACATCAAGTTGTCTGCATTCGCACAAGCGTTTAAATCGCTCCCGACTGCAATGCAGGTGCTGAAGCGCTCGAGGTTTGCATCTAAGAAACTCCATAATCTTCTTTGAGTTGACAATTTAAGCAGAAATTATTTGAAGGTATTTATGGTTCAAATTAAAGGGAGGGCATGTGCCCCCCGTACCCATTAGCGCGAGCCGCCACTGCTACTAAGTGGAAGCAGCGGCCAAGCTTATATCTTATTCCTAACTGGTGGGGATGGAGCACTGACGTTCAATTCTTGTGCCCCTCAATAATCGCTAGGAGAACCTCGTTACCCATTGTCGTTGGTTTTCCTGTGACGTGTCTCATCATCTTTGCACTGTTCGTTAATTCACAGCACTAGCACCTTAAGCCTGGCATATTTACCGCGCCGCACTGCTGCACTTAAATTGTTGCTCAGTTTAAATTCATAGAAAATAAGAGCTTGTGTAGTGACGGTTCTTGAACAGTTTCCCGCTTCAACTTCATTTGTTGTGCCAATGCTCGAAATTTGAGCGTGGCGAAAAAACCGACAGGAAGTTTTTGGTCAAATGTATGGAACTTGGAACGGCTTAAGGAGTCGGCCCCTGTGATCTGTCTTATTGCGTAAGGTTTTTGGAACAATTTAAAAGACTGATTATGTAGCAGGTAAAAAACATTGTGGTAGATCAAACTACTTTGGTTTAACAGGAAATCGAAAGTAATCCCCCAGAGGAAATGATTATAACAAGTTCCAGGGATGTCAAAAATACTATGGCTTTGCAATATTACAAACTTTTCTGCAATTAATGCATAGGAAATCAGTACAGTCTGTACTGATTTTAGAGATGCGCTCCTTAGAGTGGGCCCCCATGTAAATATTGTCCATGCTCATTGCAACTCAACCCTAACGTAGGATTATGATAACGAGCTAAGCCGATTCTACGAGGATTCGTCAATAAAATTTAGAATTATTTTGGCGAATTTCGAAGGATTGCGTTTGTAGGTCCATAAGTTTCCTGCCTAACCATTTTCCAGGCATGATAAAGACTATATTTAACTTTTCAATAAAGTTACCCTTTATTGCAATACACTTCTCACATCTTTGACTTAACATTTCAATCTCCCCCCGCCCCTCCCAAATAGTCAAAAGTTTTGTCTGCAACAGCATCCATCACTTCTTCGCCACACTTAAATTTCCTTCCTTGAATTCTAAGAAGAGGTGATAGTCACCGGGAGCTACATCTGGGGCTGTAGGGTGGATGGTCGATCTCCTTGAAGCCACATTTCTTCACAGCTTCCTTTGCAACAAGAGCTGCGTGCACAGGCGCATTGTCGTGAAGAAGGCGCACACCGCCACTCAACTTTCCTCACCTTTTCTCTGATGGAAGACGTAGTCTGTGCAGTAGGCCAGCAAAGTACTCCCCATTTACTGTGATGTTTCTCTCCTTGAAATCAATGAAGAGTATTCCCTCACAGTCCCAAAAGATTGTGATCATGATGTTCTTGGTTGACTGAGTGACCTTGGCCTTTAGAGTCAGCGCTTCGCTACGTTTACGCCACTCCATTGACTCTCTTTCGGACAAGAGACCGTAATAGAGGACATAGTTTCATCTCCTGTAACAATGGTTTGCAGAATTTCTCTCTCGTTGCCATGGCAGAGCTGCAAAAGTGTCTGACAACAGATGACTCGTTGCTGCTTTTGGACTGAGGAAAGAATTCTAGGCACCCATCTTGCATCTACCTTATTCATGTTTAAATGTTCATGAATAATTCGAAGGACTGTTGTTTTAGAGACGCCCAACCTTGCTGCTATTTCTATAACTTTTGAATCGCCGGTCTTCCACGATTTCTCCTTTCACAAGAGCGATGTTTTCAGGAATGAGAACTCCAAGGGCCGACCAGCACGCTCTTCGTCTTCAATGCTTTATCGACCGATTCGAAAAAGTTTGGTCCATTCTTTTACGGTAGAATATGAGGGGGATGCTTCTCCATATACACCGTCCAGTCGCTGTTTAATTTCATTCGGAGTTAAGTCCTTCTTTCGTGAAGAACTTAATAACAGCTCGAAACTGCATTTTGAACATGTCACAATCTTGTACACATATCTTTTTTATGCAAATATATCTGAACAGCTGAACACAGAGGAGTGGAAGCTAGAGCTGCAATGATTTACTTAACAGATGACGCATGGCACCAGATAAGGGTTTTGTGAAGGCGATAGTCGTTAACGGCGAGGCCGGAAACTTATGGACTTACCCTAGTAACTCGAAACGTTCTGTTATTTTTTCTCTGTTTTAGTGAAGGTGAAGGTGATATCAAGAGCTTATTTTATAAACATGGTTTCATTTTAAAATGTACAAAAATATCTACACAGTATAGCTTTGTCTATATGTTAAATTTAATTAAATGTATATCATTAATTTTTGCGGTTTAATCTCAGTAATAACAATAAAAATAATACTAAAAATGTGGTTTCTTTTTTAGATTACTTACGGATTACAAGACTTCTAATTTTGTTCCTCTAATACCACACCGTAGTGCCGTATCTTATTTCATTTCATTAATTAATAAGATCCATAATTTTCATTTTAAATGCTGTGACGGACTCTTTTTTTTATTATCACACAGTGGATATACGGTGGTGAAACAATTTTTTATAAGAATAACAGATCTCACGCGATTGGAGGGAAAAGTTGGAAGCGCGCACTCGCATGCGTCTCAGTACAGGACACCAGCAAAGAGCGAGTGTTTGGCAATAGGCTGCGAAAATGGAGTCGCCTCGTAACGATCAGAAATTTTGCTTCCGTCTGCTTATGGAAACGTACGCGATGTTACAGCAAGCACATGGCGATGATGTCCTGCCAAATCAATCACTCTTTGGTTGATCAAGTATTTAGAGGAGGGCCGTGTTTCAATAAGAAAACAGGACGTCCAAGTGCCCATTGGCGGACGTAGACGGGGTTTCTGAGTTGTACGAGCTCCTCGCTTCCATTGCAGAATCTGAGACAAAAATCACCGTGCTAGTCCATCTCATCCTGAACGAGAACCAACGGTATCAAATGAGCGGAAAAATCATGGAATGTAAATGTCCATCCCGGCATTCGTCTAAGGCACAGAAACATCAAGGTCAGGAATTGAATCTGGGACCTCCCGGATGGTTACCCTCGGCAAGTAGCAGCTGTAACTGGAGAAAGATGAGTGTTGCTCTGTTCCTGGAAGCGCCTGCTGGTCGGTCAATGCTCCTCCATTCATTCATCATTTGATTTATTCTGTTGCTTTCAGTGAACCTTGATACCTTCATGTCAGCACAAAGAAAACGACAGAAAAACTTTGTCATAAACACAGAATTTAATCCAAATAAATTCGGACCGAAAACCAAACAATTCCGCTGTTAGCTGATGTACTATTAATTAAATAAAATATATGACAACTGATAGACAAAGCTATACTGTGAGCGTATTTTTAAATGTAACCATGTTATGAATAGAGCCCTGGATATCATCTTTACATTCACCAAAATAGAGAGAAACGTGTTACATTGTGCATTTAACAAGATGATCAGGTTTCCACAAAATTAAAAAGAAATTACTATTTAAAAACAATTAAATTCCACTAAGCAAATATACACAGTAAACAATGGACGATTTCGTCCATTTTCACTAGCTTTGGTTCAGTTTTGTATCTTAAACAACAGTTTCCATTTATAAGTTCTTTAGCCGTTTATGGATGACTATGGGCGATACTTGTACCACCAAATAGAAACGAGTATAAAATGTGACGCGCGCACACACACAAAGAAAAAAAAGCGTAACATTGAGAATTTTTATTGAAAATGTCTTTCCAATTTATTTTATAAATCGATAGTTTTCATTTAACGTAAAACATTCATTAAGTAAATAAACAATATATATATATATATATATATATATATATATAAATGTCACATATACTTTAAAGCAGTATTAACACTATTTCTATTTTTTAGATTTACAGTATATGTTAATGTCCAAATGTCTCTGGTTTATGCTTGTAATCTTTGCTCTTCAAGTGGAATAAACTTTAATTAGAACAACACATGTTTTCAGTAAGGCTCGCATAAATGTCAATTTGCTGTAGTGCATCCCATTCCTGAATGAGGGAAACTCGTCGGCGAATACGACATCGTATACTTGCTCAATAAGATTGAGGTCCGGACTTCGAGCTGGCCGCTGTAAAGCTTCCTCCAGAAACTATGACACACACTCGCGTTATCTGCTCAATGTGTCGGTGTGCTGTTAAACGTCAATTTTCAATGAAAAGGAGCTCAGTACGTGCATCATCCCATATCATAACTGAGTACCCGTGGGGAAAACGTACAAGCAGAACGGCGTTCTACACACCCTCTTCCATCTGGAGCCCTAAGGTTGAATTTGGACTCATCTGTATAGCGAACTTGACTCCATTGCTCAATTGTCCTGTCCACCTGCTCTAGGCCAAGTGAAGACGATCTTTGTCGAGCTAATATTGGTCCCGTGACAGGTTTCCTTGAGTACAGATTTGCTTCTTTGGGTCTTCTTCTGCACGTCCATTCGCCGATGTTAATATTTCCAGTGATTTCTCGCCTCAATTGTTTTCATGTGATGATCTCTTAAAATCTCTAAATTAAAAAAAAAAAAAAAAAAAAAAAAAAAAAAAACCCGACCATCTCTTTGCAATGTACATCTCGGAGGACCTGATGTAGGAAGTCTGTCGTAAGTGTTGTGTTTCCTGAAATCACCAGCTCGCAGAATATTCGTGCGAGTTGTTCCTTAAAACTCTTGCTACATAGCTATAGCTGCATTCAGAGCATCTAACATCTCCACACTGTAGACAGCATTGCCAACCCCTTTCCTTTGAAAATCCGTGAATGAGTTGTGAAAAAACCGCATAACGGGTATAAAAGTCGGTAGATTTTGTATAATAAGTCGCGAACATTTTAAAGGTGGTTTATGGGAGTGAGATAAGGTCGGAAGATTTTTTAAAATAGTGTTTAATGTCCGTTTTCACTACTGAGGCACCACAGACAGTTAACACTGATGATACGTGAAATGAAATGATAAATTGGGAAATAATTTTTTAAGGAAGGAAACGTTACAGGCCTAAATTTAGTATACCTCCCCGGCATTTGCCATTTATGAGGACTGAGGAAAAACCTGAAAAAAAAAACGCCAATCAGAGAGGACTATCCTGATGGAAATCGAACTCCAGAACTCCCGCTCACGAGTCCGCGCCTTAACGATGTCAGTCACCCGTGGTGGTCCGACGGAAGATGGTTAACAATATATCACATGCTGTTGGCAGGTATCAAGAATAAGAGTAACGTGTAATACTACAAGTATGTTAACTGTAGTACTTACAATCAACATTGGTGGTCTTTGTTAATTCAATTTATTTCATGAATTTATGAGTAAGTTTTTGATTAAAAAATTAAGTTCATAGTTTTATAATGAAAATATAAAAAGCTAAGAAAGCAAAAACACAACGTTCCAACAAACACAAGTCACAAGTTTCACAACTGAAACTGAGAGGGATGTCGATGAACTGAAGATCTCCCGTACACGTAATAATCAACTTTAAATTACTCCAAGCTGAACGCAATAATCCAACCATAGGCCGGCTCAAGATAATGCACTGGTAGGTGCTTTCTTATTTATTTAAATATGCAACTTTTTGTCACGGCCGACTAATATGAAACAGACTGTTATTTATGTTTGGTAATCTGCTAAAAATACTAAAATGAAATAGTAAAAGCACAATTAAATCTCAACTAGAAGGGAACAAGGAGTGCATTCAAAACAGACATGAACAGCAGATTTAGATGCACAACAAGTTTCCTAGACACGTGTGAAGACATAATCACATCCCGAGATGTCTGTAGATCGTTTTCACAATATAAGAAATTACAACTAAAATCAAGTGAATTTCTGCAATTGGGTTTTACAGAACATTCATGACATTCCACATTTAACCATTTTCTCTGATAAAGCATTGTTCATTTACTGGTTACATATGTTACAGAACAATAAATTCTGGAGCACAGAGAATTCACGAATAATTCACGAAATTCTTCTGCATTATAAAAGATTGGTATGCGGTGTGCCGTAAAAGCAAATCGAATAATAAACCTATATTTTTTTTAAGATACTGTACATTCGGAGAGATATCATGCGCAAATACTCGCACAATTTTTGAACAATTAACTGATCATGAGAGACAATTTGCATATTTTCAAACAAGATTGTGCCACAGCCTACACTGCCCGTGATTCTTTTGAGGCTATAAGGGAGAAGGGATATGGCCAGCACGTTCCCCAGATCTTACCTCGTGCAATTAATATTTGAAGGGAACCCTGTAAGAGTCTATAGAAATAACCTACACACTGTAGATGAACTGAAAGACAATATAAGAAGGATAGTAAAAGTAGAACTTTTGCAGTGAATGCAAATTTCATCAATGCCGAAGCACAACACTCTGAGCAACTGTTGTATCAGGTTAGTGAAATAAAAGGATGATTGTGTGCATACCATAGATGAATGAAAGTTTATGAATAGAATACTCGGGAAATAATGACATTGTTTACTTCGCTCTCGCCCGCTTGCTCGGATCAAGCGTGACGCCAACACTTTGTACTTGGGGTAGTGCAACACACAACCCAAGATGAGACTTCGATTCACCTTCACAAGTCAGAATCAAAATAATGGACTGAAGCCGGTTGTTTTGATGCATACTCACGTTTTAGCGATGAAGAATGGAGAATTTTGAATCATTGGACAATGATCTCCTGATTTAATTTTAATCTGTTTTCATTTATTCCCTAAGCTTAAATTCTTCTTAGTTTATGGGGCATAGGTGGATTTTTTTAATGGTGTTTAACGCCCGTTTTTACTACTGAGGCACCACGGCGGTTATATAGGTGGAATGAGTGTATTATTAACCTTAACTGGAGACTGTATTGAAAAAAAAATGTTGAAGTTAAAAACTTATTTGTTTACATTGTAAGCCGAGAACTTTTGAGACCAGCGTTGTATTTAATACTATTTTACATGATATGAAGCTCATCCGATATATGGCGATATTTCTGGATTGTTGGTCTGAAATCGGCTGTCAAGTTACATCACTGTTTAAAATAAAATAATCATAGTGCACAATACTAGGAGTGTTCTAAAAGTTTTCTGCCTGACTTACATATGTCGTAAAGATGGCCAAATTACTATGATAGTTGCTAACATTTCATTCCTTAGATGGTGCGTTGTTAACGTTTTCCACAAAATAGATAAAACTGAAATACGTGCTGTAATAAAGTATCGCGTTTTGAAGGATTTAACCCCAACAGAAGTACAAAAGGAGTTATATACCACATTAAAAAATTCTTCCCTATGTTTTTCGACGGTTAAAAAGTGGACTGTTGAATTAACGTGGTTGCATATCTATTCAAGAACATGAGCGCTCAGGGCGTCCCAAAACTGCTAGATTGTGACAAAAATTCACAATACCGTATTCAATGATTACCAATTGAAGGTACGCGAATTGCCTGATATTGCAAAAATCTGGTTTACACTAAGTGTTGGGTAATAGAAAACTTTCCGCTCGATGGGTGCCGCGTTTGTTAACAATGAACCAAAACGCATTGAATGAACATTTCGCAAGAGTGTTTAGACAATTTTTAAAAACAATTCCAGTGAGTTTCTCCGACTTTTCATAACAGTAGATAAAACATGGATTCATCACTACACGCCAGAGACGAAGGAGCAGTCCAAACAATGGATGGAAACAAGTGAAAGTGCACAAAAGAAAGCAAAAACGGTTCCATGTGCAGGAAAAGGCATGGTTAAGGTTTTGTGGGATTCTCATGGTGTGGTGCTCGTAGACCACCTCCAGAAGGGCAGAACCATCACCGGGGAGTATTACGCCTCACTACTGGACCTATTGAAGGATACTATTCAGGCTAAGCGTCCGCACTTTGCGGTAAAGAAAATTCTCTTTCATCAGGATAATGCGCCTTCACTCACGTCTGGGATTGTTTCTGCAAAACAGCATGAACTTCGCTTTCAAGTGCTTGCACATTCGCCATATTCGCCGAATTTGGCTGCCAGCAATTACTTTTTGCTCTTAAACCTGAAGAAATGTCAGGATGGACGAAGATTCACATCAAATGATGAGGTAAATCTGAGGGTACTAAAAAGTTGCAAAGTCATTGGACTAAATGATTAGATTTACAAGGTGACTATGATGAACAATTAAAATTATATTTTTCTTAAAACTTGTGTTTTCTTGGTAAGGCCGAGAACTTTTAGAACGCCCTTGTATTTTATCCTCCACGAATTCAGAGGGTTATGTGGAGAGACGCAACTAAGCGGGAACTGGTCTATGATCGACACGGTTGTACCAGAAACCAGGCTCATTACAGCTCTGTGCCATTATGTTCCCATCGATTAAATGAATGGAAATTAGCTGTTGGTGTTGTTATTTAAATCTCACCTTGCCGATAATGCTCAGGACGAAACTATGGCCTGCATCCTGTTTCGGCACTCAGCAGGAAGCAGTCCATGTTCTACATGGGAGAACAAGAAACGTTCTGTAATGAAAATATGGAAAACGTGGGTTTCATACCTCCTTCTTCTCCTTTGTCCCATACGTTTATCCTCTTCTACTTCTTGTTTCTGATAATCAGTGTTAGTATATTCTTGACTTTAAGTTTTGCTAAAAATAACGTATAAAATTTCCCCCAAAATTGCAAAATAACCTAATATACTTAAAATGAAACAAAAATCAAAATATATCATAACAATTAAAATCCTATTCTAAGTCAATAGTCATTCTCTATATTGAGGTAGATAACATCCCTAACTTCACAAAGCTTGCAAAAGTCTCAAAACTAGTGACGATATTTTTGATTCTAGTGGCTTTGACAGGCTTCCTTTTCTGCATTTTATGAGTATTTCTAAGAAGATCGCGAATACACTAACTTAACCGAGAGTTCTGTTACTGCAGCTCATGCGCAGAGAAGTCCCATGTTTGAAGTTTTATAACATCCTGAGTTTATATTATCGATTAATCGCAAGTGGTTATTCTTGTTGAAGTATTATGAGGTCTGTTTAAAAAATAACCAATTTTTAACTTTTAAAATTTGAGCTTATCAGCTATTCACTGAGCGTTGTCTCTCTCTATACTACATTCAAGATCAGACTCCAATGAAGGTTTCGATAGTACAACATGGCGGAAAATGTGGTCCGTGCCGTTGATTACGTGGATTTGTTAATTTGGTTCGCTGCAATTACCTAGTTTATTACATTGGTTTATCATTGGAAATAAATCAACAATAGCGCGTTACTTATTTGGTTTCTCATTGAGTTCATATTGATTTAGTGAAATTACACGAGGTATTTTTTAATAGAGAGTGTAAAGTGCAACATGGGTTGTTCTTGTATGTCTTAATTATGGCAGTGCACCGCATACTACCATGTTTACAATTCCTAAATAGCAATAATTAATAAGGGGTGAATAAACAGTACATCATGCAAATTTTGAAGTTATTAATGAAATCGTAGCGTGTATTAAACGTTTTGTACCAACATTTTATGCTTAGGGAGAACATTTTCTTTGTGCAAAATTCGGTAATCTGTATGTGATAGTGTGGGTTAGCAAGAAAGGAAAGATCTGAAAGAACGTATGAAGAGAGCTTTAATAAATATTATGAGCCTATATTATAACGTGTTTCGACCTGTTTCCAAAGACAGCACCTGATAGGTTGCTGTTAACACATGGGTTTGTTTGTTTTATTAGGTTTATATTTGGAAGTAAATAAACATTAGCGTGCTAGTTTCTTATCAAATTAAAATTGATTTAGTGAAATCACTCCAGGAACTTGTGTAATGAAAAGTGTTTCGTACAACAAGGTTTACTCCTGTACACACACACACACACACACACACACACACACACACACACACACACACACAGATATATATATATATATATATATATATTAATGATGAAGCTGTAGTGTGTATTAAACAATTTCAAATTGTGGTTAGGGAGGACATTTTCCTTGTGCAATTTCCCTTGTCTACCATCATATGTGACGGTGAGGCTTAGCAACGAAAGGGAAGATCCGGAAGAACGTATGAAGTGGGTTTTGGAGCGAAATGAAGAGAATTTTGACGAATGGTGAGAGCAGGATGTTATATTTTGACTCCTTTACAAGTGAGGTTAAGACAAAACAGCTACACCCGTTCATTACAATTGCCAAGGAAAACTATGTTCTTTTTATTAAAATAGACGATGATAAATATGATGCGGTCCCATCTATGTCGATTAGTTATTTGGTTTCCAGTAATTTGGAAGTTAAGTATTTTATAAAGAATTGTGCCTACCTGTACAGAAAGTTATAATTCCTATTATTTTATATTTAGTTTATATAAAGAAATATTGTTTTAAACAATTTCATATTCTCAAAAACCATTGAAATGTTTTCTAGTGATAAATCATGTCATCTTGTAAATGTAATGCTGCGAAAAATGTTTGTATTTGCTATTGGCAATAGTAGAGCAACTACGGTCCGCAATTTTGAGGTCTTATCGTACCTCTTCCAACAGCGTTAGCAGTCCTGGTACGCTTTTCTCGAAAATGAGCGAAACTGTTAGGGAATTTTGTTTAATCTCTCCTCCACTGAGTAGACTCTTCGTCTTTTCGTTGTGGATTTAAACTTTGGAAGCAAAAACATCTGCAGATGCAAAGTCAGGGAGAACAACGATATTTTTTTTCACGCACAAACTGCGAAAAGGCCATAATGAATTAGCTGATGCGTTATGTGTTGCAGGATGCATGAATTGTCTCTCAACAGTTCAGGCCGCTTCTTTCTCAGAGACGCCTGAGGATATGTTCAGTTTGACCCTCCGGTTGAAATTCGTGATCAATAATGCCTTGAATGTGGAAGAAAACACATTGTCATTTGATCTGACTTGACGAACTTTGGGGGGGTGGGGGTCCCTTGGTGAACATTTGCCAACCCACTTTCCACCTAACATCGTAATCATAGATCCAAGTTTCATCATTAGTGATTATTCTGTTCGTAAAAGTTGTACTCTCACTAACGCGGTTGTGCCAACGGACGAGGTGCAAGCATTTCTGTCAAGATATCAATACACCATTCCGTAGAAATGTTAAGTCTTCGGTACCTTTTGGAATATTAGGCATCGATTTTCATTAATTCCCCAGTTGACGTCTAGGATGCGGGTCATTAATTGCGGACTCCCTACCACCTTTAAACCTCATAAAAACGGTGTTGCAAAAGTTAGGGATGTTTTAATGCATGAAATGAACATATGATATTGATACATCATCTGTTTACTCATATGACATACTACAACATTATATGAAATGCATACTAAGCATTAAGTATTCTTTGTTTTTAAGACAATAAGCATGCCACATTTACGTGAATCTAATGCGCACTTTTTTTTTTTTTTCCAAATGTAGTATTCAAAATTGTGGTTAGCATTAGATTCAATGACGTGTTAGGTTTGAGTGCAAATCCGTTCTGTAGTTCGCCGGTAACTTCATCCTAATTTATCGTTTATTACGTCATAACGCATTGCTGCAATTCTTGACTTTATTACATTTGTTGTTGGCTTATTATTGCATAGAGTGTTTGAATAGTAAGGTAGTCATGAAATGGAGGGCAATCAGAGAACAACATCTTGTGACGCTACTTTCAAGTGTAAAGTAATTCTTTATGTTAACAGAAAGACAGGAAGAGAGTTCAATGTAGTTGAGAGCAACGTTCGCTTGTGGCGGTAACAGAAATTGACATTATTGTAACTGAAGCTGGTAGGAAGAAATTCACTGGTCCTCGCAAAGGAAGACATGCTGATATTGAAGAAAATGTTTTGAAATTCGTACATGAAAGGAGCAGAACGGACAACCTGTGACTAGTTACATCATAAGAAATAACTTTTCCTTCTTTGACCTACGTCAACTGTCCTGGCAACAACACGAGTGATGTATTTTGTCCTACGTGCTCCAAAATGTAACAATAGTCCACTTATAAATTCTATGTTCTGATTGTTTTATGAAATGGACAGGCTATTTCTAAGACGTCGTGCAACAACATGCAAGTTTTATTATTATTATTATTATTATTATTATTATTATTATTATTATTATTATTATTATTATTATTATTATTATTTTAGGTTTAAAAGTTTTGGTGCACATTACATTCGCGTAAACACGGACGGCATTGTCTCTCATTTAAGGGCAAAATAACGACGGGGAGAAGGAAAATGACTGGTGACTCGTGGTATGCTTTAGGTATGTTACACTCTAGATCAAGGCAAGTTGTAGGAGTGTCTCAGAGCATTATCAGTAGACTTGCAAAGAGAGACAGGAGACAAGAACTGTGGAGGACCAAGGAAAATCTCACCTGCAGTTGGCAGGTTCCGTACTCTTCAAGTAAGAACACACTCTGTGTATAGTACGCGACGATTAGCTGGTGAACTATGCGATGCAAATGATTCCGTATCAGCCGTTATACTGCCAGAGGCAAACTTATGTTTGAGACGTTTCGTTCTTGGTTCATCATATAGGTTCTGGCAACAAGAATGATACACCACATTATTTACTAATGAGTCCCGATTTAGTCTTTAGTCGCCGTGCGCACATAAGGACAATCATGACTTCGATGTATAACAGATTAGTTCTTAATTGTATCTTACGCAATAATCGCATTTCCTCTCTGCTGCTGTAGTAGCGGTAGCATGCGGGTCCTCCGTTAGCGAGGGAAGCTCATGGGCCAGCCCAGAAAATTTTACGATTTCAACTTATACCTTCATGGGCCAGCAAAGATTTACAAGGACTTATATTTGTCTTCCTCAAAGAAGGTTTAGTCTTTCTCCTGCTTGTTTCTGCCTTCTCTTGGGCCAAAGGGAAGACGGCCCATGGCGAGCGCTCGGTATTCTCTCTTTTCTTAGGAACCAGACATTGAGCAGTTACTGAAACCACGCATAACTGACTAGGAACTGTTTTCGCCCTTTGTTTGCACTTGGGTGGCTTCCTCACTGTTTGACTTTACAGTGTTAACTGTAAGCGTATCTGTTTTGTGACAATGAATAGTGACGTTTTATTGAAGACTCCATTTTCACGACTAAGTTTAACTGTTAAGTGAAGTGAAACGATTTGAACCTCATCAATTGAAAGCTATTGGAGCTTGCTCGGCAAGGTGGCACAAAATTAAGGTTATTTTTATAGTTTGAAAAAGCATTTTGGCTGACAGCGTGTTAAGTTTTTTTTTTTTTTTTGAGTAGTGTTTAACGCCCGTTTTTACTACTGAGGCACCACAGGCGGTGGACACTGATAATACATGAGATGAAATGATATATTGGGAAAGGATTTATTTTTTATTGAAGGAAACTTCCGGATCTAAGTTTAGGGTACCTCCCCGGCATTTGTCAATCCTGGTGGTGTAGTGGTAACCATACTTGCCTTCTAAACCCAAGATCGCGGATTAAACTCGGTCAGGACCGATGGATTTTTTTCGGGCGTAAAAATCCTAAGTATGGCTTCCTTCAGAAGGGAAGTAAAGCCGTGGGTCCCGTGTCGTACATTTACGGCACGAAAAAGAACCTCAAGCCTGAAAGAAGAGGCCTATGAGCAAAATTTGTCGGCCGTTTCACGCCCTGAATTGAATGGGACGCTGATGACCTGAGATGTTAAAGAACGTCCGTAAATAAATAAATAAAAAAACCACTTCTACAGGAACCACCAGCAGCCACTAATACAGATCGTTTATTGTATTCAAGTAAAAGATTAAAAATTATAACTTGAAGTCTTCAAACTTTCTTTATTCTAACTTTTGTAACCCATAGCACTGCGTACGGCTTAAACAATTATCACAAGTAATTACGTTCGTGAATTTATCGGTGCCCTCGGACCCTCTCGTGATATTTATTACGACTATTTCACGAATAAAATAAGAATTTAAATATAATTCCTCTAAACTTGGCTTACAATATTGTAATAATTGTATATTTGTATTATGAATACTAAAAACTTTTCAAGTCAACATACAAATGTCGATTGTCAGTAATACCAATAGAGAAGAGCCAAATACGGGTTTGGACTATTTCATGAATAGAATATTGCGCCCTTAAACAAAACTCGTGAATAAAAAAAAGAATGAAAGTAATATATATTTGAAATTCGCGCATGGATTATTAACAATTGCATAACATGTTATACTTAATTATTAATAGCTATCTATTCAGGAACCGTTAGAATGAAACAGACGAAAGTCGACCATTACAATCGCTACAGTTAGATTTACTAATACCAACTGAGAAAAACAAAACAGAGGAAACATTTTATAATTCTGAACAAGGGTTTATTAACATTTACGGTTGCCTAGGCAGTAAGTGTTATAATTTACAAAAAATATTTCAGACTGTTTGGCTGCATACCCAAAAACAATTAAGTTGATACAATTAATTTCGTTAAGTCTACAGTTACAGAAAACACAGAAAAGTGGTCAGGAATTATTTAGTAGAGGTATAGAGTTGACTACACTAACCACAAGACATGCACGTTGCGTGATAAAACGGATTTGATAATTTTTTCCCTCGACAATTCACTCCATAATACGGCTTTGATTGGTCAAAATTAAAAATTTTGTTTTGTTTCATTGGTCGATTTTAAGATGCCGTCACATGAGTGAAATAATGTTCATTAGCTTCTTCATCATGTCATGAGTGTCGTTAAAGGATTTACGAAGTTTCACGCAAAATTTAACGTTATTGAGGTACTACAATAGGCTGCCTTCTCAAAACACTCACAACACCATTATTTCCCCAAACGTTGCATCTTGCTTGCCAGAACAAGTACGCATAAATCCGGCCTGGAGAGCCGAGATTAAGAGTGTCTAACGCAATGCTGACCACTTTGATGCACCTTCTAAGAAGCTACCCTCTTCTGTTGAGTTTATTGCTATTATTGTTGTGCAATGGTATGTTACAGTTCACAACGTAAGAGGCTATAGAATACACCATCTCTCCAGTGTCTTGGCCGGGGCCCGCTAATTGGGAGGACCTCAAATCCCACGACTATAGTTCAGGAAGACTTGCCGATTACATGAAATCGTGACGAAGAGGTTGGTAATTATTATGCGCCTTCAAGGTTCTCCGTCACATTATCATAGCTTTCTCGTGCGGCCTTCGTCCAGATATTCCATTGATTCGGTAATTTCGGTTCGGTAGGTAATAACAGGCTTCCTGCTGTCTTGATCGGACTTTGTTCATAGCAGTATTCAACTTCCAGACTGTCAACATAATGCACTGTTACCAGCTTTCAAAACGGCTAATAAAGAAGTGGCTTTTTGTATTAGAATGTCTTATTGTTATTCATGCATATTTTTTTAGCAATGATACAATTCACAATAAAATTGTTGGGAGAAAAAAACCGTTAAATATTAATTAGTTTTGGTCCAGGTTATACCGAGTTTTCCAGCATGTTGTTGGTGAGTTTTTGAATACTACAAACCACGGTACACCGGTTAAAAAAAAAAAAAGTTACAAGGCTCCGTGATACCATTGTTTAATAAGCCTATGTCCATAAACACATTGTTTACCTGCTAGCGTCTCTGAAATGTAGGGGAGGGCATAACAGTATGAAAGAAGTAAAACAGAAAATTTAAATACTGTAAGTAAACCATTTTAATCAACAACAGAGTGCTCAATATGACTGCCACCAACTTGTTGTGTCATGTCGAACTCTTGGAAAGATTCCCGGTATATCTCGGATGACTCCAGCTGCTACTGGATCTGGTTGTGTCTTCACGGGAGTACACCAGGGCTTACATGTACCCCCAGAAAAAGAAATTTAATCGTGTCTGGTGAGGTGAGCGAGAGGGTCAGGGTATTGTTGACCCTTCAAGTCCAATTCATCTGTTGCCAAAGATATTCAAGTGGCCACGTAGTGAGCTGGAGCCCCATCATGCTGGAACCACATCGTCCAGCAGCTCGGGTAAGATTTGCCGCAGAAATACCAGGTAATCGGGACCATTAAGAGGCACAGGTATGAGGTACAGACCTATTAGATGGTCATCAATGATGCCTACAGAGAAGCCATGTTGGTGACTTCAGATATGCAGCCCATCCATCCAAACATGCCGTACCTGGTAAAGACACACTTATTAGAAAACAAGATAAATCGTAGGAAGTGAATGAGGTACCATCTGCATAAGGTGACACTAAGAGGAATGTCATCCTGAGTCATCTGGTAGGGGCGAAGTTAGCCATATTGACGAGGTGTGTGCTACAGCTCGAATGCTCGAGGCTGATCTCCAAAACGCTGCAGTACCGCTTCTTCAAACCGTGGTATACGGTGTGCCACAGGGTGTATGTTGCCTGCTTCAGTCTTGAAGACATAGGGTGGGCTGTTGGGATGATGTAGTTGATAGAGCCGGCAGAAGCATTGTTCACTCCCACTTGACGATAGGCACAAAATGAATACTGTAAACATGGGGATGTGGTGAAGGACTGTATTAACAACTGAAGCAATACCGCTGGTAAATAACCCTTGCCTAATGAAGCTATCTCTACTACTCTTCGTGGAGTCTAAATAAAACCAGGGGAAAATCAGTGCAATTGGACTATTAGCAGGGGGGCTTTGCCTGCACCCCAAAATTTAAAAATCCCTCTAATGGCATTATTATATATTTTTTCGCAACGAAACATCCTTCAATAAGAAAAAACAGTTGCTGAAAATCAGGAAAATCGTGCCATTAGCATGGGGGAGGTGGATTACTCAAAATTTAAAAATTGCTCTAGAAGCACCAATATTTGTTTCTTCTCAACAAAAATCGATATATATATATATATATATATATATATATATATATATACCATTTAAATTAATACGATTAATAGAGTCTGAAAATTAGGAAAATTGGACTATAAAGGTATACTTGCAAATCGAAATTTAAAAAGTGCTCTGCGTTTAATTTTCTCTTTATTGTTTTAAAATTAAATGAGAAATTAATTCAGCATATAAACTATATTTATGACTACATAAATGTTATATCTAGTAATCTGTGGTTATATCAAACAAAAATATACCTGTGAAAATAGCAACTGTGAAATATTAATGTAATATACTGAGGGTGCCAAAAATGCATAAACATTTTCACAATAGACATCTATTTAATATATTTCAAATTTGAACCGACAAACAACAGTAATGTGTAATATGGTGCTCTGTAACAAATGTGGCTATACATTTTGAT
The DNA here is from genome assembly GCA_030762175.1 of Metallyticus violacea. Classification (NCBI taxonomy): domain Eukaryota; kingdom Metazoa; phylum Arthropoda; class Insecta; order Mantodea; family Metallyticidae; genus Metallyticus; species Metallyticus violacea. The sequence continues at coordinate 7,421,742 of CM060844.1, forward strand.
AGCGTTGCTACGTGACAGGTAATTTAACAATGAACAAATGAAGCCAAGATTATCATATGCTGTTCTTTAAACAGATGTGACTAACATTACCTTATGCTAGCGTTGCAACAACAAAATGGAGCCAAGATTAATTAAGGCTGTTAATACTGGAATAATTTTGGTGTGGTTGTCATCCAGGGGTCTAATTGGACCATTCTTTTTTGAAGGAACAGTAACTGGCCCAGTGTACCTGAACATGATACCCACATCCGTCTTTGATGGATTGATTGATTTATTTATTTATGGACGCTCTTTAACATCTCAGGTCATCAGCCTCCCATTCAACTCAGGGCGTGAAACGGCCGACAATTTTTGCTCAGAGGCCTCTCTTTCAGGATTGAGGTTCTTTTTCGTGCCGTAAATGTACGACACGGGACCCACGGCTTTACTTCGCTTCCGAAGGAAGCCATACTTAGGATTTTTACGCCCGAAAAAATCCATCGATCCTGGCCGGGTTCGAACCCGCGTTCTTGGGTGTAGGAGGCAAGTATAGTAACCACTACACCACCAGGACCGACACATCCGTCTTACCCGCCATTCATACACTCTAAGGAAATGAGGAATTTTACTTTCAACAGGATGGTGCACCAACCAATTAACAACGAGATGTACGTGCTATCTTGATGACAATCTTCCAAGGCACTGGATAGGACGAAGAGGTCTGATTGAGTTTCCACCGTGTTCTCCGGATCTAACTCCGTTGGACTTCTACCTATGGGGAACTCTTAAGGATGATGTATACCGTAGAAAACCAGCTACACTGGCAGCACTTCAGGAAGAAATTGAAACGGCATGTGCTACAATGGCTGAGGATACTTTCGCAAACGTTGCTCAATCAGTAGTTTAACCAACTCAGAAGTGTATCGACGCCGATGGTGGCATTTTGAGCAACTGTTGTAACTGTAAAAGTCTAAGATGATTAGTGCTCATCATTTTCTGTTTGTGCGAATTCAGTTTTGTTATGTAAACACAGCTTTTTCTTTGCTTGAAGTGTGTATACTTTTTTCTTTTTTGGCACCCTCTGTATGTTTGAGAATTGTTTATATGTATGAGCGCTGTATAATAACCTTCAGAAAATATTTGCGTTACATGTTTTTACTACAATAACATTTAAATTAAATTTCAATGCCAATGAAAATCGATCACACTTTCAATTGTTCTTTGTTCATTGCGTATATTTGCTAGTACATCGAACTTGTTTTTAAATAGTAACATGTTTTTGTTTTATTGAAACATAGGAACATCAAATTCATAAATACACAATGTAACTCGAACATTTCTGTTATTTTTCTCCATTTAAGTGAATGTTAAGATATCAATGGGTAAGTTCATAAACAGGGTTAAATTTAAAAACGTTTAAAAATACCACAGAATATAGTTTTGTCCATCAGTGGTCATATATTACGTTTAATTAATCATTAATTCTTGTGGTTTAATCTCAATCATAACAATCATAATTCTAAAAATGTGGCTTCTTTTTTGTAATACTTATAGATTGCAAGAATTCGAATTTTGTTCTCCTAATATCACACAGTAAGACCATAACTTATTTCATATGACTAATTAACAAGGCCTAATTTGGATTTTATATTAATTTTTATTAAACGTTTTTTCAAGCGGTGAGGAATTCCCTAAGTAATGCAGTTTCACATGACGAACTTTGTATTTGTACACCCGAAGCGAGTACATCTGTATAAGTGTGGAGGATTGAGTATAAATACATTGTTAGCGTAAAATAGTCCGCAATCTACACTTTTTAACCTTAATTTTTATTTAAAACAACAATGTTTTGATGTTTATTTTCATAGTATAGTAAAGAATGTATTTATCATTCCTTAAAATGATTGTATATGTTTGAAGACTAAATTTTTAATTGCTATATAAAGCTAAGATCATTATTCTGTTTTGTAAAGTTTATCTTCTGTATAATTATATCGGATTTATTTATAAAAACAAGAATTTTTAGTGCCTTATTTACTGTTGCTTTGATTGTATTGGTCTTCTCAAGTCAGTAGATTGGACATGAATACTATATATATATATATATATATATATATATATATATATATATATATATATATAAAACAACCTATTTCAGCTTGATCTACCTGGATTCGAACGTAGGACCCGTCGATTAGTACTCGCAACCGCTAGCTCTTGGAGCACGCAATCGGTCGAACAAGTGGAATAGTTTATCACAAATGGGTTATTTTACTTTCGTATTACTCGTTTACTTTCGGCCATCTTCGTGACTGCGTAAAAAGCCTTGTAAGAGTGCATTGCAACATAGCAACAGTAGCCATTGCATGGTGAAAAGTAGAAGGATGAGTTTATCTTGGCTTTGTTTGCTTTAACTGGTACGTATTGCCTTAATATTGTATTTAGATATTATAGTATTAATTCTTCATAATAAAAGATTTGTTTTTATTCAGAGGAATGATAAAGTGGTGTGTATTTCAGAAGCCAAATACCAGAACGCACGATCCCAAGCACGAGGTAGCATTTGTGTGTATAGGGCAACGCAGTACATCGGTATTATGTGAGGTGAGTGATATTTTACGCAAAATAAATCAATGAAAGGTATTTTTGGAGAGCGTAATTTACACAGACGTGTATGGTTCGAAATGGCGAATTAATATGTATAATTTTAAAATACGAAAAGGTTAGAAAACGATCTAATTATATAGTATGTGTATAGCATTTTTGAAATGATAAAATCATAAGGAAGTAAAATATAATGTGTGTAAATGGATAACAAAAGTACAGGACAACCACCAACATTACAACGTTTAAACTGACGAAATAATTTCACGTCTTTAAGTACAGAACATAACGAAAGCTAATCTAAATAGAAAATAAGAAACTTAATCTTAGATAAGAATATAAATTTATAGGAATGAAAATTAAATAAAAAAATTTGAAAATGTTAAACCTTCCATTTTTAATAGGAATGTTGTACTAGAAACTTGTTAAATAATAACTGAAAGATGTATGAAAATATAAATTAGTACCAAATTTCACATAGTGGAAAGTAAAATTACTTAATATGCGTGAAGCGGCCCAGTTTCTTTAAAATTAAAATATTATGGTATCCATGCATTCCCCTGTTAAACAAAACTTGCCGTTTTAATTTTAATTGCAAGTAAAGGAGTTTTTTTTTAAATATAGGTTCAGTTAAATGTAGCTTTCTAGATTATTCACAAACATTTTCTCTTTTAATGGTTTATATCAGCAGATATGAGCAATGTAAATGCATTTAGGTGATATATAGAGCTTTGCAACAATGATTTAAGTTTGCAAGCCATGTACAATACTGAATATTTAAAAGCCATAACAGATACAGTGTAATTCTTGCTTATTATTTAGGTAGTCAGCTGATTTTTATTTTATAAATTAATAAACAGTACGTTTAAGCATATTAATTTCATTTACTTGCTGTTATCATTACTTTTTATGTGAAAAGGTTCTTTACTCTGTTTTTATTGTAAAAGTTCCCATACGATGGTAAATATTCAAATGTTTATTGCTGAATGTGAGTATTTTTGGTTTATAATCTGTTTTTGGGTAGTGTTTGCAAACTCTTTAGCTGAAAGAGCATGTTAGAATTATTTTGATGAAAGCTGTCAAAAAATGGATATCACATGATGTTGTTATTAAACTTAATGCGTAAAAGGAATCAATGCAAAAGTAGACGTCCAGTTACATAAGATGGTTGTTTGTTAATTCACCTCCATGAAAAGGTGTGAGAAAATTATCAGCAAATCAGAAAAATGTAAAAGTGGTATCCCAATAAAATGCAGGTGATGCACTACCCAGGATGCTGTTTTGTGGTTTCAGCAGAAAGTTAAGCAACAAAATTTATCTTATCAGAGCAGGTACTGGAAAAGTAAAGGTTTGATGCAGGATATTAGGCATCTTCTTTATCATTGACAAACTTTAATGAAAGACACCATGCTGCCTGTGCTAAGCAAGTTTGATTAGTTGTCATGGCCTTATGAATAGCACCAGGTGTGTCAATATGAGTTTCACACCAGTGGGACAGAAATCTCCTTGACTATAGAAAAAATGTTGAACTTGCTTTACAGGTATGTATATTCACATTTTGCTAAATTATCTATGTATGAGACTTTTGGGACATTTGGTACTCCTGGCAGTGCCATTGTGAGGTCGATCTTTCACCAAGACGGGCTTGTAAAATGTGTGCAGCAATACAAGAGTGAGGTATGTGCAGTGATAAGGTTTCTGTGGGCAAACAGCAGCTATATATCATTGAAATGACTCACACTGCACTGTGAGTCATTTCCTTGATGGACACTAATATCTATGAGGCTCTTAGCAACAGTTTTTGGTACAAGCAGGGTCTGTTGTTGGTGGAGGTCTCGGAACAAGGCTCAACAATAAACAAATGCTCATAATGTCTGCTGGTAGACAGTAACAAAAGGATGAGAAGCTCAAGGAGAATGTCATAGGATGGCTACAACCACAGGTGACGAGAGGGGATTTCAAAGCTTGTAAAGCAGTATGGAAAATGCCTGAATGTAAATGTAAATTATGTTGAAAAATAATTTAATGGTGTACTTTTTGCTTGTGTGCTTGTACTTTTCCTAAAAATAAAGTAGCATTCCTTAAAACAATAGCTTAAATTACTTTTCAAATTGCTGTTGTATAATTGTATATCTAATTTACATTATATAATTTTTTTTTCTTTTTTCAGATAATGGCCTGTTCAAAGAAGATGAAAGTTGATGCATCTAATGATGGAGTTGTTATAACTGAGAAAGTAAGTTTAATGTGTGTTTTTATTATGATAAATAATTATAGTACTGCTCAGTGTGCTGTCCAGTGGAACCAAAACTTTCAGTTAAAACCAACCTGAGGATGTAAAAACATTAGACCACAAGTCCTTTGAGAGGGTATTAAGCAACAACTTTATTCCCTGATTAGATGGCATGGCAATGCAAACAGATGCATCTCTTGTCTGTCTGTCTGTCTGTCTGTCATTTCCACCCATGGTTGGTTGACACTTTTTGGAGTATTGTACCATAAGATCTCAATATGTGCATTAAAATCTTTATTTGGCTTTAGAACATGTTTTGAAATTACAGTAAAGAGAGAGGATATATAGAGGTATAGTGAAATGTACATTAAAATAATATTTTTTATAGTTTTTTTACTTATTTGGTTGCAAAGTATCTGTACAAGCTAGAAATGTTTTCAAAATTGGGAGTTTATTAATTTTGCTACTGTGATTTTTATTTGCAGAAATGGATGGTTAATATTGGTTCATACTTGTTCAGCTCAATTGCACAAGGAGCCTCATATGTGGATAAATCTCTATTTATATACAAGGTTTTCCATGAAGAACTAAGTGTTAATGGAAAGACCCAAATGGTATATGAACAAATGCCTAGAATAATGCTAACTGCACCACGGTGTTTTGGTAAGTCTGTAAACTTGGACATGTTAAAGTGTTTTTTGGAGATACAGTATGATGAAGGGATGAGAAAAGTTATCACAAGAATTGATGAAAGAAATAATTATAGATTATTTAATGGCTTAAATATCATGGCTCCAAAGTATGCAGATTTTGTAGAAAATCATTTTGGTAAATATCCTGTTTTGAAGTTGGATTTTTACATCAATGGTTTGGTTAAAGAGCTAGATGATGCAGTTTATTATGTTAAAAAAATAATTTATGAATCTTTTGCAAAACATGAATACTTAACAAGATCTAAAAGTTTATCAGAAGATGAACGAAAGTATTGCAAGAAATGGAGTCTGATTAATTTTGAAAAGATGAGTCATACGGAAACAGTGTCGGCTTTACAGTTTCTTTCAGAGTTTTTATACAAACACTTTAACAGTCAGATATTTGTGCTCATTGATGATTATGACTCGTTGATTACAAAGGTAATGTTTTCGACTAGTATTGATGAATGTGAGCGTGAAAAAATCACCACATTTTACATCAGTGTTTTTACCTCCCTTCTGAAACAGAATGATTATGTATCTGGTACCGTGATCACTGGTAATTCTTACTTTGCTGGTGTGGGTCTGATTGGTGAAATTGGTGCTATTAAAACACACAAGTTTTTAGATCAAAAACATTTTAATGGCTGTTATGGCTTCACTTCTAGTGAGATTATGGATATGTTGAAGAAACTAGGGTTACCTAAGGAGCATATGACTTTTGCAAAAGAAGTGAGGTGTGGGTATGAAACCAAAAATGATCTGGTCCTCTACAATCCTTGGGGTGTTATAAAGTATATATTTAAAAAAGAATGCTATGTGAGAAGTTTTCCATTAGACTTTGCTTCTGTTAAGTGTCTTAAGGAAGCTTTCAAATATGATCAGTTGAGATTTTATCTTGACATGCTTTTGCATGGAAATGTAATTGATATTGAGGAGTATTTGAAGGTTGATAAGGATACTATTGAACAGTTGGCAAACATGTCAACTAAAAGTAAAACAGCACCCAAAGTTGAAGTTTTTCTAGATTTTCTTGTAGAGCAGGGCTATCTTTCATACAAAAAAATAGGTGTAAGACTCTTTTTAACAATAGTAAATGATGATCTTAAGCAAGATTTTGCAATAAAGTTAACAGATTTTTACATTCACATGTATGAAATTGATAGGTATATGGTTAAAAGTTGCACAGTTTCATTTAAGGAGCTGGTTTCTTCCATTGGTCAAAATGAACAACAATTCAAAACAGCTTTGCAAAATTTTCAGAATAAACTGGAAGCCTTGCTTACTGATAAAATATTATCAAACTTACAGAAACAAGGATATGCAACACTGCAAGATATTCTTTTTTTTCCATTGTTTCGAGTGGCCTTCAGGTACCACAGTGAGGCATCTGTAACTACAGGAGGTATCATCTTATATAAGAAAAATTTGGCAATTATTATTGAATTGAAACGTGCCAAAAAGGTTGATGATTCAAAGAATTGTGCTCTTAAGGCTTTATATAAACTATTTTATCAGATGTATTATGAAAATCTCCCTAACAAAAGATACTTCCCAAATGGTGTTGAAGAATGTATTTTAATAGGTTTAGGTGTGTTTGCTGGTACTACTAAATCTGTTTCAATATGCAGCTTACTTAAGAAAAAATGTGACAGTCCACTAACTATAAATGATTTTGAAAATGTTATTCAGATATAATGATGTACTAACTTTTTTTATTGTCCTGCATTAGTTAAATTGTTTGTTCATGTGATAATATATGAATTCTTGATCAATGTTGTATTGGTTGAACTATATGTCATGCATATTGTATCTGAACTACTGAATAAAAATGTGATTTGGTTAACAAAATTTTCACTTATTAATCAGTTTGCTACCTTAGATTAAAAGCCAAAAAACTAAGCATTCGTAAATTGTGTCTTAATTTCAGGGTTTTGCCAAGGTTTTGAAGCAATGAATTATAACTATTTTCTGTTCATTCTTGGTATGGGTCATAATGTAAACATTGACCACATGACATTTTACTCTCACAAAAGTAGCACACCATTACATACATGTAAAAATGAGCAAAAAACTGTAATTATACATATAACACTTTAATATTTTATATTCATAAAACACAAGAAACCTTAATACAAAAGATGTAAGGCTTTAAGTAGTGGTGATAAAGCAATAGCTAGCTATACATATATAATAAATACATTTGCCAAAAAGTCTTCTATGCTTTCAGTAAAAGACCTTTAAACATCACTTCTGCATTCACTGTAGTTTTCTTGTAATAGGGATTGTGCAGAAGTATTTAAAACTGAAAAATATTTTGAGTTTACCTAATGTTAATGGCAGTGATTGTATCATTTTCTGCAACTAAACATATGGTAACTCCTATATGCTAAACCCATTTGAAATGACATGGAGTGAAATGAAAGGTCACATTACTAAAAATAACAAAACAATATTAATGGATATCATTGTATGATTAGTTGAACTACACACTCTTAAAGCTTCACTTACTTTTTATAAAAGTATGGAACCGGTTTCGAGAACATTTGTTCTCGAACAAATGTTTTCGAGAACAAATGTTCTCGAAACCGGTTCCATACTTTTATAAAAAGTAAGTGAAGCTTTAAGAGTGTGTAGTTCAACTAATCATACAATGATATCCATTAATATGATTGGCTTCACTGTGTTTAAGTTCCAATTTTACATTTAAACAAAACAATATGTTTGTCTTTTGTGGAGAAAGGTTTGTCAATGCTAAGTGGAAACAGTGCATTGAGTATGTAGTGACAATAGAAGAAAATAAATTGTGGGAAATTGAAGCGTTTGTAACACTATTGTAGATTGAATAGGTGAATTGACATTTTCAAGTTGCTGAGAGCAATGAAGAAAATTATTACCAAGTTTCCATAGGTAACTTCACCAATTATTAATTTTTTTTTTATTGTGTTCATTTGGAGTAACACACTATATAGCAGCGTGTTAAATAGTGGTGTGTACAGAATTTATTTTGTTTATATGGGGATCCATTCAAAGAATAAGGAATGGGGTACAAGAGCAAGGTTAATTAGACATTTAATAACAATATGTAAACTCCTTTACAAAGCTACTTAAAATTATTTATGCCTCATTGTTTCGACATAGTCCTGTTTTGATCATGTGTAATGGTATGGAAGATGTAAGCAAATTAGGTCTTGCTTTGAATGTCCCGTTCCATTGCTAGTGTAGTGAACAGGTTGCTTAGAAAGTAATGAATGTTTCTGAGATTGAATTCTATATTTGGCACAAAATATACTACATTAATATTACAAATATATAATACAAAAATGTGAAATGAAAGAAATTCATTAACTTGTAGCCTGTAGCATTTTATTTGTACTGAAATAAGACATTTTGATGACAGATTTATATGTTAACTTCTATAAAAATAATAAAATGTTTCTGCTAAATTCAGCTATTCAAAGGAAAATAAGTTTCCCTTTAATTCTGATATTTGGTTGAATACTTCACAACCTTTTAATGTTTGGACATGTTTCAGATGACATTCCATTCTTCCTACTTCCCCCAGCTGTTATTTTGTCATCTTTTCTCCCTGTTGTGATTTGCATGACAAACTTCATTATGAGTTCTTCTGGTGGTGTTTCAAAATTCAGTGCCTGTTGTTTTTATATATAATGATATTTTTTCAGAATTTTTATAAAGAAGAGTGCTAAAAAAAAGTGAGCAGAAATTGCAATAAATACAAGAAAAAGTTCATAAAAGATACCGAAAACAGAAACGCACAAAATACACGAGCATCTTGGTTAGAAAAAAAGTTCAAATACCATAAACCATGAAACAGGGAAACTAAACTACTAAAAACATCAACCAATAACGTATAATTAACCACTTTGGAAAAAGTCTTCATATGTAAAAACTAACAACTGACAATAAATTCTGACCTTGTCAAAAAATTTGTCATGCAAACCACAAGAGGGAGAAAAGATAGCGAAACAACAGTTGGAAAAAGTAACTGAGCATGAACACAATGGCATTCGAAACATGTCTTAAGTGTTAAAAATATCAGAATTTAAAATAACTTCACTGTTAAGAATCTTCCTGTATAATAGACGTAATGAATTATTTAAGCAATTCAACTGATCTGAAATATAACTTGAAAGTAGGTTTGAATTGGCGAATAAATATTTAAAATTATACCTTATGTTCAACGGTTTTTATAAATAAGACATTACCTACAGAATATTTCAAATGAAGTTATTACAACAAAAATAATAATGCAGGATTAATTAAAAGCCCCTTACCTCCTAAATATCTAGGTCAGTGGCTTGGTGTGTGGATAGCCATACACTGAGAGTTCAAAAATATTTCCAGCTTTATTCTACTTCTGGTTAAGCCGGAAGTAACTCCAACTCTTCTTTTAAATGGAACACCTAATATCTTTTTACATATTCGTATAATGCGCTTTAATTTTTTTTTTTTCTAATCGTATCACACTGGATAGTTCTGTACAATTTATTTTTGGTAAATAAGAAAAACAAAGAGTAACGAATAATAAAATGCTCCTTTCTTAACAAAAACAAAGCTAGCTCAAGGTCTAAATTGTGTGTTCAAACTGGTAGCCCTCAGCTGCTCTACAATGTGTCGATAAAATCATAGAAACCATTTAAGTGATGACAATCTGACTTTAGAAATGTCTTGATTCGATACAGCAGATATTCCGATTTCCTGGATATTTCTCTATTTACTACGGACTTCAAATGGCGCCACAGAAGCCCAAAGGCGACAAATCTGGTGATCATGCTGGCCATTCTATTTGACCTCTCCTACCAATCCATCCTGGTCTAAGTGCCGACAAACATTCAGTCCAGTTACCATCTTGTTGGAGATAAATGTTATCTTTGGGTAGACCATGGTTGACTGGATATGGAAAGAAATTTGAGGTGGTCGGTACTACGTGATTGAAGCAATCCAAACAAGGAGCAATGACATGGCTTAAGTTTCTGTGGTCACTGCTTGTGGTATTGCGCATTACCGGCAATGTTTTGGCTTCATGTGGGAATACGTTAAAACGCTCCGTCATTAATTCACAAAACTCTGGCATGGTCCTCCCGTGAAAGTTTCTGCAAACGTTGACTTTTATAGCATTGATGCTTGGCGTTTTAAGAACTTTCATCACGGAACTTTGGCTTATGTTTTATTCTAACGACAAATGTGTAGTAGAAACTTGTGGATTTTCTTGCACACGGAGGAGAACATCCTCATCAGTTGCACTTTTCGGGCAACCTAATCAAGGTATGTCCCCTTGAGAAAATTTCATTACGCTTCTTGTCACTGCTGTATGTGGACTTTAATTACAATCCGGATGCATATCATTAAATAAATTCATCGCTCCGTCTGCAGAGCTATCTTTACATCGCATAGCTCTTGCGGGGTCATTTGTGCATACTAATTTCCCTTCCCGCCTTTACACAAGTTTACGAATGCTTTCATTAATCAAGATTTTTGATCTGCGCTAAACTTCTGGTCCTGCAAATGCTCTTTCAAAACTACAAACAAATGAAAATCTTAACTACGGCAAGTTCATATTGTAATGTGAATATTTTACTATCTCAAATATTAGATCTCTTTTATTTTAGAAAAATGAAAAAGGTCCATATAACAAAAAGTTCGTCACGCAAGAACTGAGTAAACTAAGCGAATTTCTCAGCAAGTTGAATTTATGAACGTTATTGTCATTTTTGTAGTCTAAAAAGTGAAATCAATGGAGGTTTGAAGACATTTTTTAAAAATCTTTCCATGGGTACAACCGCAATAGTTGGGAATTCGTTAAAATTGCTTTAAAAAATCCAGCCGATTATCTTGAAAGCATCACGTTTTCCAGAAACAATTGATGGTGAATTCATTTGAGAGGGAACACAAGGATATTAGTTACATTTTGTTTAGTGCATATTTTCAAGATCAACTCAGTTTTTTAAAGTGGGAATCCGATTTTTTAAAACACATTTTAATTTTACGAATAAAAGCAAATAACTTTAGTCTGAAACTTTTTTTTTATTATTAAACCAAAGAAACCAGCCTCTATATTTAACAAAGAACTATTTACAGCAAACAGACTATCAGAAATTTTCACTTAATATTAATTTGGGTTCTATACTCCGAGACATTTCACAGATATTTATTTTCAAAAGTCCAAAAATACTAAGTTATGTTCTTATAGCATAGAAATATGTATTAATCTGATAAATTACATTTTTCGTAGGGCTTACTCTCTCCTGTATATAAGTTCACAAAGTTCCCGTTAAATAGGAGTTTTACTGTTCGATTACATATGTAATAACCCAAAAGTTCTGTTATCGATATATAAAAGGCAATTATAAATATATTTTTGAAAAAACAATAATGACCCTTTCACGATATTTAGCACATTTTTACCGAGATCTGGTGATAAATTGATATGCCTGATTGTCTGTTCTTCGACTATTTGTTTGTGAGAGAATGTTTCTTGGAATTCTGTGGTAGCGGAGCTGTTTTTTCTTTAAAGCAGCTTAATCGATCTCTGCATGGAGAACGTGAGTGGTACTGGTTTATGGATAATGTTCTTAATGTGACAGTGTAAGATTAGGTTTAAACAATTTAAGAGCTCTCAGCGTTAAAATTACAGGCAAAAGGCAAGACAAAAGATATACACTAATTGAATCCTACTTTTTTTTTTATTTTGTTTTTGTTTTTGCTTCTTCTTTCTCCTTTCTTTTAGTGAGTCATCCCTGGGTTAGAAAGTTCATTAATTTGCATATCTTTTTTTAAAGCAAGTTATTAATGTGCTGATAATTTATGTTTACGAATTAGTAATTTTCCAGTGCCCCGAATAAATTTTATTCGAATATAATTCAATGTATATGATCTTTTAAAGCAACTGCATAATATTTTAGTAAACATTATGTTTTATGATGTATTTAAACACTCAAATGGGAAAAATCTGTTTCAAAAAATGTTGTTTTAGTGAATTGACGAATTACTTTTTTTTTTTCCTTTTTCTTCTTTTTTTCTAATATCAGTGTCTCTCGGGCACGTTAATTCAGGATTATTTTAAGAGTGAGTGAATTCAGTGTTGCCAACTGCTGAACTAAAGAACAAGCTGGTACCAAAAAAGAGCTAAATTTCCCCGCAAGGGAGCTGAATATTTTCTGTCATCGACGTGCCATCGCAACAGCAGCTTCCCCACAAATGATGATGATGATGATGATAAATTTTATGTTCAATGGATGCTTCTGTAAGCGTATAAATGTTTATATCGCCATGCAGCCATCTTCCTCCTCTTCAACTGTTTCAATGTCCAGCTTCGCAGTCTTTATCGCCACGTTGATACACAACACTCGTTCCTAAGCGATCAGCGATCTTTTGTGTAACAATTGCTGCATCGAGGGAGTTGCAAAGGAAGTTTTTTTTATTTGTTTATTTACGGACGCTCTTTAACATCTCTGGTCGTGAAACGGCCAGTAAATTTTGCTCAGAGACCTCCTCTTTCACACTTGAGGTTCTTTTTCGTGCCCTAAATGTACGACACGGGACCCACGATTTTACTTCCCTTTCGAAGGAAGCCATACCTAGGATTTTCACGCCCGAAAAAATTCATCCATCCTGGCCGGGTTTGAACCCGCGACCTTGGGTTTAGAAGGCAATTATGATTACCACTACACCACCAGGACCGACACAAAGGAAGTTGCATTCTATAACTTGATTTGTTTTTCACTACATGCATTACTTAAGAGTGAGAAAAACAGAATGGAATAGCAAAGGATGCTAAATGAATGAAAGGATTGTTTCAGTCGAATCTCTGTAATTCAGAACTTCGCCCCAAAGTATTTTTACGCCACCATTGCACGAGTTTACATAATTGATTTTACGTAATTACTTTCCTTTGATTTTTAATTTTGGTTAAGGAGAAGTTCAGAGTGACTGAAGACAAAAGAAATAGCTGCAAGTTGGTGCTTTTTAAAACACTACAATTCATTTCCATAACATTTGCATGTGCATTGTTTCAGCAGTTCAGGTGCATGTGCGCGTGGAATGTTGTCAGAAGTGTTTGAATTTTTGCCCTGCCAGAAGGCAGTATTGTGCAGACGAGACTATAGTTCTTTACTGTAACCCCCTTTCCAAAAAGAGAACCAATGGTGTCGTGCAATAAGGGTGAAGTACCTCTAGGAAGACCAAAGTAACACACTTAACGAAAATGATTATGGCGAGTATTTATTGGAATTTCACAAGAATTCTGTTCATAAACCCCAGAGGAAAGGAAACATTTCAGCATTTTGTAGACGAAGCTTGGGACTGCATTTTTTTAAAGAGAATTAAAATGTTAATCCCCGGAATTGTGAGAAATGTACTAAAATAAAGAGAGATTACGCTGAAAAATGATACTTATGCCTTTATCCTATTACCTATGTAACATGTTCAGGCGGAAACTCATGGATCACACCTGGTACCGTTTCTCTTGAGAGCATGTGTGAAATTGTTGACACAGTAGTACCAATTTTTCTCTTTGAAATTTGTAATGTTCATCTTGGCTCTTAGGATATTTAGTGGTTTTCAAAGGAAAAAAGGAAGGGTAAAGGTGCTAAAATAAGACAATGTTTCGAAAACGTGCAAAAAACAAACAAACAAAACAAGACTTTGCTAACTTTATTTGAAATTCCAAATAACATAATTAGAATAATTTCTCATTGTTCTCTTCTTATTGGCGCTACAGTGGGCCTGCCGGGGCGACCTCTGCTTCCTGTACCTCCGTCTTATGATTTCACTGATAGAGGGCAGTGGGGAGGGGGGCTTATAATCAGCATGCCAGCACCACGCAGGTCGCCTATCAAGCAGATTCATGGTCAAAGAACGCCACCTCTCCATCAGGCAGCTTCCCAAATATTCTCACGAGGCTGGATGTTCTAATCACAGAACAAATATGGCGATACTGACGGCCAACAAGTCTAAGGAAACTCATGTGCATTTTATTGTTAACCACAAATGCCACGGGAATGGAACCGCTGACGGAGATTAATGAAAATAAATTTCGCAAATTATGGGCAAAAATTCGCATCCACCCAAGTATGGTAGTGGCCAACCTATACACAGAAAGCACAAACAATAAAAAATTGCAAACTTACAACCGACATAAGTCGTATGTTCCCTGTGCACAGTGTACATATCAGTTGCAAGTAGTTAAGGAATCTTATGGTTTAAGACGAAAAATAATATAAATAATTCCTAAGTTGTAAATAACCTCCAATGCAAAACCTATCACACATTTCATGTTAGTTCGCTATAGTACATCAAAGAAAAATAAACTCATATCAAAGCCATTGATAAACGATTTCTCTTGAATGGGCCACGTCAACTCCATGTATGTGTTTAACTATCTGGAAACTGTAAAAGAGACTAAAAATAGATCCTGTCTAATGTAAACTAATACCTTAAGGTCGTCCATCGTAGGTCAGGGTATATATTAATGAATAAAGAAAATCTGAAATATGAATCAACGCATCAGGCGCAGCGATACCGTCTCCAAGGAGACGTCGTCCAAGCCAATGAAGATGTCCGCCGCAGTTGTAGGCGAAACGTCTGGAACTCCTGGCTCCAGCAAACCACGCCAGGAAGATACCTCTAGTGATTGGCGCCCGCTAACGGCAATGACTTAGGAATACATTGTCACGGTGGAAAATTGGTTTGCGAAAACAAACGCATTTACAGACATCGAGGTAGCCTTCCAGGTTGGATTGCCAGCAAT
Source organism: Metallyticus violacea (assembly GCA_030762175.1). NCBI lineage: Eukaryota > Metazoa > Arthropoda > Insecta > Mantodea > Metallyticidae > Metallyticus > Metallyticus violacea. The sequence goes on from CM060844.1 coordinate 7,437,022, forward strand.
ATAAAAAAATCCTGTACGATTACCTTCGTGTCAGCAAGGTTTCCTCACAATTTGACAGAGGCACAAAAGCGCATCCTTGTCGAATGATGTGAAGAAATTCTGCAGAGATTGGACGTAGGGGGCTCAAGGCATGTTTCCGATGTCATCAAGGAATTACCAGTTTGATCCGGAGACCAAACTAAGCCGCCAGTTATATTTCCAAATGACAATCCATCGACGAAAGTGAAAAGGGGCCGAAATGCTGGGGAGTAAATGGTGACCACAATTTCTCTGGAAAAGCAAATGACGGTTACTGCTCATGAAACACCACAGTCTGCATGCCGAAAGTTTTAGACAAGCTCCGAAAACGTCGTCAAAGGACAGGCCTGAGGAGGATCCTGCTTCATCCCGTCAATTCCTTCGCTCATGCGGCTAATATCACCATCCATTTCCTGGAGTCCACAGCGGTCAGACTCCCTAAGGTCTCCATGCGATTATTTCCCCCTCTCAGTGGTGAAAAATGGCATGCGAGAACAGCGATTTTTCAGTCCTGAAGAGGCTGTGACTGCATATGAAAGTGAATTGTTCTCCCTTGAGGAACTGAGCACTTTAATAAGTGGTTTTTGAGGATGAGAAAATATGGAGTGTGGTGGAAAGTGCTTAGAAACCATGTAATAGTCGGGGCGAGTGTATCCACTTCCAATGTGACGTGTCTCAAAATTTAGTACTGACCCTCGTACATCTGCTGATTGTCGACCCACCAGCTGCTATGCAACGGAATTCTAAAGTAAATCAAGTTGCTGTGGTAATATTACGGTTAGAGTGGAGAAAAATCGGATAAAATTCCCAAAAAGGGGCAAAATGTTGCAGGAAAATTACCTCCACCTCTATTGTAGGGGACATTTCTTCGCTGGTTTCTTTAAGATATCTCTAATTCGCTTTGAAAAAAGTTTGCGCATCTAAACACCTTAACCTTATTCACTGCTCATTTGCCATGTCGACAGAAGCATACCGCCTCGAGCGCGGACTCGTGAGCGGGAGGTCTGGTATTCGATTCCCACCAGGACGTCCTCCCTGACTGAGGTTTTTTCCAGGTTTTCCTCAGTTCTCATAACTGGCAAATGCCGGGGAAATACCCTAAACTTAGGCCTGGAACGTTTCCTTCCTTAAAAATAAATCCTTTCCCAATTTATCATTTCATCTCATGTATCATCAGTGTTACCGCCTGTGGTGTCTCATTGGAACATCATTGGGGGGGGGGGGGGGACAGTTGCATGAGTGAGACGAGAAGGCTATTGTCGCACACAGACTGTGCGGTTTGCGGTCACGGACATGGGTTTGATTCCTGGGACGGTAAATATTGTTCAGCCTCTAGACAGTATAAGGTACACACTCGTTGATAAACATGGGGCAACTAAACTTTGTGTGAACTCACAGCGTGAATCACCTGCCAGCGCATCCCACATACCCAGCCGGTGAGGGGCTCCATGTTGGGGACTGGAATTATATCATGTAACGAATCAACGTGGTCTATACTTTATAGCACAACTGAAGTAATTTTATTTTTAAAAAATATGGCGTCAGCGGGTACATTTTCTTGCATATAAAACATGCCATGGAACAACATTTAATGAGGTATTGTTCTTAAAGTTTGTTTTCATGAAAAATATAGACCCTGCTTCATCCATGGTGACAATTCAACTTGAAAAAAGGCCAGTGTTAGTCGTTTCTGATTAGTGTTCAGAAATTTAGAAATCCATTAAGGGGATAGTTTTATGATACGAGGGGCAATCAAAAAGTTTTACAAGTGTCACCTTAAAGTCCAAGCTAAGAACTGAGTTCCAGAGCTTATCCTCACAATCCTTCCAGGTAGTCTCATTTCTCTCTCCACACACACACAGATGTAGACGCTGCAATCACTTGTCAAAAGCACCACGATACTCAGACTGATATTGTCAACAGAGATGAATTTATAGCATGAGCTACGTCCTGTGCTCGTTTAGAAGGTTTTCCAGCAAAGCAAGATTTCACTCGAGGAAACAACCGGAAGTAGCACGATGCAAGGTCAGGGCTGTAGGGTGGTTGGTGACTTTGGCGACTTCCAGTTTCCTCAAATTTGCAGTTGTGCGAGGAGATGCATTGTCGTGCAAAAGCAACAGCCTTGAAGTTCCTGTTTTTGACACTAGACGCCACCTCCTCAACTCTTCAAATGAAGGATCCAAAATATAAGTGCCACAGTATTCTCCTTCATTGTCATTCCTTCTGGCATACAGTCAACACTAATGGTCCTTCATTTGTCAATTTTTCTCCACCAAGTTCCTCACTCTCTTGTTTACAGCTTCCCAAGGCCGACCAAAGAGAGGGTTTTCTTTCAAAGTCTCTCGCATTTCTTCAAAATCGAATCATCTTGCATAGTGTCAAATGAATACACTTGATCACCAAATCCTGGTGATTTTTTCCCTCTTTCTCCCCCTTATATCGTGTGAAAATGTGGAATGTAAAGTTTTCTTTAGAAATATTCACCAGCTATTGACACAGGACTGAACTCAGCAAGTTTAAACTTACACTTATGCATATTTTGATATCTTAAGGTATTTTGTTGCTAGCTGTGTTAGTTACATTTTTGTAGACATTACTGTACAACAATGGACAGGCTTTTTGAATGCTCCTCGTACCTTGGATTTGCAAACTAGATAATAGGAAATATTCAGAATCTCTGATGTATGTTTAGGTCAATTCGTCCATCTTACATCTTTGTTCTTCCTCTGTTAAATTCCGTAAAGCAAATACTGCTTATGTTCAAACATAGTTAATTATTTTTATTCCGCTACGCAGTTGGAAATTATTTTGCTGACGGGAAGTTACTGCATTACGACCTGCCGAGGGAACTTATAGCGCGCATTTTTTATTTATTTTGTACTTATTAGTAAATATTGTTGCGTTCACCATCATAGTAGATACCGGAAGTGCCTGTTCTCCACTATGAGATATGCTCCAATCCTTTTGAAAAAATTTAAGACACTACCTCCGAATATGTAAAGTGCTTCCTGAATATTTTGTTTCTGATATGACAGTAATTTTAAATGCAGGAAGATCACCGGCTGAGTAGCTTTTACTCACTGCCTGCAGATAATCGCTGGGTAATCTCTTAAAAGGTCTAGTAGAGAAAGTATATAAAGAAGCTTCTCCTGTGCTAAAATTCGTTTTTATTTTCTCTCTCCTCCTCCTTGTCAATGAAAACGTTCGGGATATCGTAATTTGTTTACCAGCCTGAAAATTGGAGATTATACCTGGAAAATACCAAATTCCTTCCTACAGTATTTCTATGATTTCTTATGTACATCAGTCATAAACAAATCTTCTTTGTTATAGCTTATATGTCACTCTCGGCATACTCCACAATACACATACAGTGGAAAGTTATAAACACCATTATGTAAGTTCAGTGACCGGCGTCAACAGAACTTTAGCTCCAGTCTTAAACGAGTATCGCGCGTTCACTAAAGATCAGCAGGTTTCTACGAGAGCTAGTCAATAACGACCCTCTTTTCTTCTTCTTCTTCTTCTTCTTCTTCTTCTTCTTCTTCTTCCTCCTCCTCTTCTTCTTCTTCTTCTTCTTCTTCCTCCTCTTCCTCCTCCTCCTCTTCTTCTCCTTCTTCTTCTTCTTCTTCTTCTTCTTCTTCTTCTTCCTCTTCTTCTTCTTCTTCTTCTTCTTCTTCTTCTTCCTCCTCTCCTCTTCTTCTTCTTCTTCCTCCCTCATCATACAACGTAGATACATTGATGACATTTTTTTTCAGAAGAATAGATCTTACGTGATTGACGGAAAAAATTGGAAGCCAGTACAGGCATGCATCTTTGTACAGGACGCTCTAGCTAGGAGAGCGACGGTTTGTTAGTCGACTGCGTAAAATGAAGTCGCTTCGAAATGAGCAGTACGCTGCGCTGAAATTTTGCTGCAGATATCCGGTATGGAAGCTTACACGATGTTACAGCAAGCTCATGTCACAATCAACCGCACTTCGGTTGTTTAAAGATGGCTGTGTTTCAACAACAAAGCAGGGCTGTCCACTGCAGTGAACGAGATGATGGTTAATACAGCTGCATCATTGTTCGGCAAGATTGACAAAAATGTTACAAATTTCTCATGGTGGTGCGTTCTGCTCGATCGCTTTCACCCGTGTCGAATGCAGACGCCTGAACAGTTGGTGCGAGGGGAGCTTCAGCGTCTGGTAGTATGACATGGTGAAGCATCACCAAAGGTTGTTCGGTCGGCGGCAGGAAAGATTATGGTGATTTCGTTCTTGAATGGTTTATCAACATGAAGTCCCCCCACAAATAACGGTTAAAGGAGTGTTACAGCGTGCTGGTCGAACACTATAACAAATGCACTGCTCGACGTTTGTCCAGAAAAATCATCCAATGTGTGTCCGGATGTAGCTCCGAGTGAACGTTTTTTTATCTGTTCACTCGTCTAATAAACACCTACGGGGTAGGGTTTTGTTCATCAATGGCTATCATGAAAGAGCTGGAGGCCGTTCTAAAGACGACGTCAAAAACTGGTTTGTAGCACATCTTGCAGACACTTTGAATTAAATGCATACAACTCAGTGGGCACTAATTAGATAAAGACCATACGACCTTGCCTAGTGTACTTTGTAAGTATAAAAAAATAAAATAACAACTACAACAACAATAATAATAATAATAATAATAATAATAATTCTACAAATGTGGTTTTTCATTTGTAATATTTATGGATTGGAAGAATTCTAATTTTGTTCCCCTAATACCGCACAGTAATGCAATAACTTATTTCATTTCATTAATTGACAAGGCCTAAATTGGATTTTATATTACTTTTTGTTAAAAGTTATTAAGCCGGCTAGGAATTTTCTTAGTTCCTACGTGGCGGACTTTTCTTATATGATCTTTTGTGCAACCTTTGATTGATCATAAAAAACGCATTTCTGCTACTAGAATTTTATTCACTTCCTTAATTACTGGTGAGGTCATGATTGTAGAATCTTAATTGCATGTCTTTTCTCATTTTGTTTTTCAAAGTATTTCTATTTGGTCTACACACAGCTTGGAATGTATTTTTACATTAGCAACTTGATCTTCTTCATAAGTGAAATCACAACCTAGAGTTGTTCTATTATTTTGCTTCTATTACAATTTTTGTTCTTACTGCATTTATTTCAGAACACCATTATTTTTGTTTTACTCTTTGAAAGTATAATATTGCATTCTTTATTTATTTATTTATTTTATTTAGTTGGTATATTTCTTTTATTACTGTATTATCCTTGTCAAAATTAATACTATATCACCTGCAAATATAAAATATTTACTAATCTGTTCTGTCCTAGTTCTATTTCCTAATGTACAACCTTTTCCATTCTTCAAGAATGTGTATATATATTGGAGAGAGACTACATCTTTTAGACCACAATTTGTTTTTATTTATTCTAAAGCTATAGCACATAATTCAGAAAAGTTGGGAAACTTATTGTAAGCAAATTCAAAATGTTGTCTTACGTTGCGTGCTTAAATGAAAATACAATCTTATGCAGTGGTTTGGAATCAGATATAGATAAGGAAAATTTGAAGTCTCGACCAGGATTTGAACCTTTGACCTTGGACTTACCGTGATCTGCCTTACCATAGCGTGAATGCTCCCCAGCAGAACCTACCTAGGTATTTGACGCGGTGTCGTAAAATTTTAATTATCATCCAAAACTTATTATGGTGTACTGATGAAATTTTGTCAATATCATCATTGCTCCCCAAGTATATGATTTGAGAAAAACGGCTGATTGTGTCCTTTATTTTTTATTTATTTATTTTTTTATTTTATAGTTTGTGCCAGAAATGACTAAAGTGTAAGATTGAGAAGACTAAGGCTCGCATCGTGGTAAAGTTCCTGCATTTGAACAGTGTCTGGCAAATTCTTAACAAGATGATGGCAATTAAACGATTGCCCATCTTATGACACTGTAGTGAGGTAATCACATGTCCCTCACAGGCGAGAAAGACCATCGTTGACGAACATGTAGCCACAGTGAGGAAAGTGTTTAATCTCGAAGACAAACATCCCAATGATCAAGAATGAAACTGGTCTCAGTTATGGTAGTGTGTGGAAAATTAATCTTGACGAACTGCACAGGTCTTAGGTGTTTGCACGCAGGATTCCACGTTTGCTAACCCTTTCAGAAACAAACACGGCGTGACCTTTCAAGACAGATGTTGACATTGTTGGAACATGGTGAAGAGGAATTTTTGGATGCCTGATAACCATGCAGAATCTTGGATCTATCAGTATGACCCAGACCAAAACCATGAGCATGGAGTGGAAGCATGCCAATTCCCCTCCCCCCAAAAGGTAAAGGTGCAAAAGTCGGCAGGGAGGGTCATGCTTTCAGTTTTTGGGACATACCACAGCAATCTGGTGCACCAGTTGAGAGATGCTCTCCAGAGACATTCGTCTTCTAGCTGGCAATGTGAATGACAAAGCAAGAGATTGCAGATCTTCTCGCATCCGTTGCGGGTCGCCGATGTGACAACACAGAAGACGTCATTAATGAAGTGGAAGAGTGGCTTAAGGGGCGATCTGCAGACTTCTACGTTTCGGAGTGTCAAAAAACGCTGGGGAAAAGTGTAAATGATTACATAGAGAAGAGTTAACTATTACAAATCTAAACAAACTTTCAAGTTTTTCAAAGATGATAATTAAATCTTTATGATCCCCCTCACATATCCTAGTCATCTAAAATATCTCGTAGCAAGATTTCATTCCTAATTGGCGTCTTTGATTCAAAATCACAAACCTCGAATTTAATCAAAGTGACATAAACTGACAAAATGTTTAGATATAACTGGTGTTTTAATTGGTTTCTTTTTTGATGTTATATAGAAGTTTAAATCACAAAACTTCATTTATTTTCGAAGGACCTAATAATAAAAATGCTGAAATGGTCACTGAATTGCTAGAAATAGTGTTGTTCATCCTAACTTGCTGACTGTAAAGTTAACTGCCTGTTTTTATTTTGTTTCAGGATCCACAGCAAGTGCTTACGGGGTAAGTGAAATGATTTCATTCCCATTTTATACACAGCACTTTGGTCACGTACGTTTTCATACTGGTAAAGAAAACAGGAGCATCAAACTGTCCAGAGTAGAGGACGAAACAAAGAACACTGTAAACTTGCCGAAAGTGTGCGGGGGGGGGGGGTGTTGTGCCGACCGTCTTGTCTATCTATCTCTCTCGCTGTGGTTGAAGCAGACGCCATAACTACACATGAATCACCCACGCTCACTTATGATGTCATACATTACTTCTGCAAGCATCATTTGTCAAAGGTTAACTCTCCCTGGAACTTGCATTAGAACGGCTAACTACAATGCAAAGGCGCCGTTAAACACCACAACAAAATAATCATAGTTGTTCCTACTGAAAACAAGTTTAGCATTTTATGTATAACCGAAGACTTCTGCAGTATTAATACTCTACAGGGTGGCTAAGGAGGTAACGCTTGGATTCGGCAACTTAGGCGGATATCCTCACCTCGTTTTGTTTGCTGGTTACCCTTGGGCCCTATTCTACAATCTAATACATAACAAGCGTATCAGTATAAGGCCTTGTAAAATATGGACTTGTAACTTTCTGTCCCACGAAAGAATGAAAAGCACTTATAACAAACTGGTAAAACGTTACAAGTTGATTATTATAATTGTTGTTTAAGGGCGCAAAAGTGCTAAGGTCATTAGCCCCCTAAACACACTAACATTGCACCATTAAAAAGAATAAATAAATCCATCTACACTGAAACTGCCATGGGTGGCCGAAGTCATTAAGGTGCGGACTCGTGAGCGGAAGATCTGGGATTCGATTCCCATCAGGACCGCCCTTCCTGACTGAGATTTTTTTCCAGATTTTCCTCAGTCCTCACAAATGGTAAATGCTGGGGAGGTACCCTAAACTTAGGCCTGGAACACTTACTTCCTTATTTCGCAATTTATGGTTTCATCTCATGTATCATCAGTGTCCATCGCCTCAGTAGTAAAAACGGGTGTTAGACACTATTAAAAAAAAACTACACTGAAATGTTGCGCAGAAAACCGACGATACAAGTTAGTTCGCTAATAAAAGTGAAAAACCCCATAAACAAATAACAGGGCTAAAAATTCAACAAAGCCAGACAATAAAATGCACCAGCAATAGCCGAAAACATAGTCGGTTTAAAAAGTGCTAAAAAGAAAACCGTCACCTACAAAATGAAAAATCATTCGGCAGCAAGAGCTTCCTGAAGAGATGCAGGCAAACATGAATTTCTCAAAGCCGCTAGCTAGATGGTGACATTCTTTAAAATGTGACGCACTGTATAGGGGTGGCCACAATTTAGGCACGCATATGACGGTGAAACAACAATGTCCAATCCGCAAACAAGCTAGAACTACTTCTTCTAGCCGACAATGCGAGAAATGGTTAACCAAGTAAAAGGGACAGATTTTATTTCCCGAACTTTGTTCTGTCAGAGCAAATAATGGTTCTGCGTAAAAGCGCACTAGAACCCCCCTAGTAAAAACGTTGCCGAATTATGGCAGGAGCTGCGGCCTCGGTGCCCGGAATCCCCACATGACCAGGAACCCATAGCAGTGTTACGTCAACTAGAGCAAACATTACATTCTGTACAAGAGCACTCACAGTTACAAGTGATGTCATATTAAGAGCAAGATGGAGGAACACAAGCTGTCCACTCATAATAAATTCGTGTTTTTAATGTACAGTGTGTACCATTGTCATTCCTGCTAATGGGTCTTGTAATGTATTGGACTATGCTTTTGTGAAACAGGCCCCTGGTCGATTAGGCGAATGCTGAGATGGGTGTCAAATTTTCCGCTCTCTCATTTTATTCATATAACTTGGCAATATTTTGTTAGCTCAATGTGTAATGTACACGTGATATAGTTTCATTGTCACTGCCGCCTGTGAGAGGTGTTCAAGTTGAGACACGTTCAGCAAAATGGAGGTGACGCGACGAACAATATGCTACTCTGTTTTCGTCTTAACAAATCTTCAGCTGAGGTCTATGGAGAGTTTATTCTTTCCCATAACACGGCTGGAAGATAAAGTAAAATGTTTAAAAATGGGTGGTACTCAGTTTCAAATAAGGTGCATCCGGCTCTCCAGTTTGCGCCTACTTAACACACTCCTGTCACTGTGAGACAGGATTGTCGAACAACTTTAAGAAATAGTGAAATTTCACTGGGTGCCATGCACACATTCTTAACTGAAAACTTGCACAAGAGACGAAAAAGTGATTGCGCTACTGTTTGTCAATGCAAGGCCTCCTCACTGAGTTTATGTTTTGGCAACGGAGACCTCAGATTTTCTATAAAGAACTCATTAACTGAGTGCGGACTGAAGAAGTTGTGGATAAAAATATATTTTATGTATTACGGGCGTTTTGCGTAGTAATTTAAAATTTTATTTTTTCAAAGTGTAGGGCTAAAATTCTTAAAAAAATCTTTAATGTATAAATTGATAAACGTCGGATGTTAAGTCATCGAACTTATTAGTAGCTATAATATACAATTTATGAGCTTTTAATTGCCCCTCCCCCCAGCACTAAGCCCCGTCTTTAACGTTGTACAGGTGGCTGGGCAGTGCGGAAGCATCGAACTCGAGGCCGGAGACAGGCAGGAAGTGAGTTATAACACTGTTGCACGGAGAGACTGTGGTATGTGGCCGACCTTCAACTTGTGTTCGGACTCACCAAGGCTTCCTCCGGTCTGGCCAGACCTTTTCTCCTTGTTTGCATATTCCATCGTGTGCTGGGCGTGACGGGAAGGGGAGGGGGAGGTGCGTGTCACGCACACGCTTTCTGCCCTCCCATTGATAAAGTACGTACCGCGAGTTTAAGTGGCGCTGTGCGTGGTCACCACTAGGACGGGTGACCGTTATCGTTCCACCTGGACGTACTGCATTAGAAGGCATATGAGGAGGGATCGCTTAGAACGACTGGCGTTAGACTAGACCCCAATGTAGGTATAAATAGTAGACAATGATGAAAAATGAGGTCGTGCTGTTAATTACATGGCTTTGTTAATTTGGTTCCTTTCAGTTACCTGGTTTATTACAGTGATTTATTGTTGAAAGTAAATCAATAATAGCGTGTTAGTTTCTTAGTTTTTATAACGTTAATATTGATTTAGTGAAATCATACCAGGAGCTTGTGTATTAGAAAGTAGTACAACATGGGTTGCTCTTATATGTCTTAATTATAGCAGTGCACCGCATAATACCACATTTACATTTCCTAAATAGCAGTGATTAAAGGAGGAGTGTATAAACAGTATACATCATGCAAATTTTGAAGTGAATGATGAAATTAATGTGTATTAAACATTTCGTACTAAATTTTGTGGTTAGGAAGGACATTTTCTTTGTTCAATCTTCCATAATGTACCATTACATGCGACAGTGAGGGTTAGTATTGAAAGGAAAGATTCGGAAGAACGTATGAAGTAGGTTGTGGAGCGAAATGAAGAGAGTTTTAATATGGTGTGAGCAAGGTTTGGACTCCTTTACAAGTAAGGTTAAGACATAACGGCTACACCCGTTTATAACAATTGACAAGGAAGATAGTCTTTTTATTAAAATAGACGATGATAAATATGAAGCTCTCCCATCTATGTCGATTATTTTAAGGTGTCCAGTGATTTGGAAGTCCCTGTGTTTTATAAAGAATTGTACTTACTTGTGGTAATTTATATTATCTTATATTACGTATACAAATGAGAGATATTGTTTGTAAACAATTTCAGATTCCCTCCAAAAAACCCGTCAGGGTGGCCGAGGTCGTTAAGGCGTGGACTCGTGAGCGGGAGGTCTGGGGTTGGAATCCTACCAGAACCATCCTCCCTGACTGAGATTTTTTCCAGGTTTTCCTCAGTCCTCATAAATGGCAAATGCCGGGAAGGTACGCTAAAATTAGGCCTGGAACGTTCCCTGCCTTAAAAAAAATCTTTTCCCAATATATCATTTCATCTCATGTATCATCAGTGTTCACCGCCTGTGATGCCTCAGTAGTAAAAACAGGCTTTAAACACTATTAAAGAAAGAAAATCTTAAAAACTATCGAAATGTTTTCTAATGATAAATAATGTCGTCTTGTAAATGTAAAACTGCGCAAAAGTTTCGTATTTGCTATTGGCAGTTTTTTTTTTTTTTTTTTGAGTAGTGTTTAACGCCCGTTTTTACTACTGAGGCACCACAGGCGGTGGACACTGATGATACATGAGATGAAATGATAAATTCGGAAAGGATATTTTTTTTTTTTTTTTTAAGGAAGGAAGCGTTCCAGGCCTAAGTTTAGGTACCTCCCCGGCATTTGCCAGTTATGAAGACTGAGGAAAACCTGGAAAAAACCCCAGTCAGGGAGGACGGTCCTGGCGGGATTCGAACCGCAGACCTCCCGCTCACGAGTCCGTGCCTTAACGACCTCGGCCACCCGTGGCGGTCTATTGGCAGTAGTAGGGCAATTTCGGGTTCTGGTAAATATAGTCGGCCCTGGACTGGCCTGTCATAGGCGTGCAATGTTGCCTAGTTCGAATCCTCACAGCACAAGTGTTTCCTATTTTTTATGTCCCCAAAATGACTACGTGACTATTTGCCTAGCTCTATATGCGGTAAGATATTTTGAAGCAGCCTGTTTCTCACCTAGTTATGGTTTCAGAATTAAACAGTGTTATGTTCCAAACTTGCCCTTGTGCTATTATCCATACAGCTCGAGGAAACCTGGGGCTCCAGTTCCGAGTGACGGGCTCCATCCCTAATGCCGCAAGCGGGACGGGCCCAAAATGAAAATGACATCCGTTTGAAACAGTGTAAATGTTGCATGTTAAACGTAACTTTCTGGCTCCAGTATGTTGTTCCTTATTACAAAACCTTGTGACGTGTCGTTTTGAACTACAGTATTTTTCTTATAAATAAATTCAATACGGTTCACTGCAGTCCGGGAGCACGCGAGTTCGGTGCAAGAGCAATGCTTTGTATAACTGTGACAAAAATCTGTTTACATTGTGTGTTTTGTGAACTGTTATTTTCAAAACCTGGTACCAGTGGTACAGGCACCGAGGGCAAGGTATTCTACTCTCAGGCCAGAAATATTATTTTAAGGAATTGTCATCTGAGGAACTGCTTGATAAAACAATTTTTTTTCCACAAAGTTCGCAATGTGTGCGCATACGGTATCGTGCGTTGTAAAACAGGGCCAAACTTCTACCACAGAATTTGGTGAACTTCTATTTAGAGAGCCAGAAAGCAAAAAAGCATTTCCGTTTTAGATAACTTTGAAAAAGACGTTCTTCGCTGCACAGTATGACAATGACGAATATCGCACCTTTAAAATGCTCGTTCATATTATGAGAGAAAAAAAAATTAGTATAAGGATACTTCTACTTCCATGGAATTAATGCTGAAATTTTTGGCCTTAAAATACAAAAAGACTAATGATGGGCGTAGAAATAGACGATATAATTGCTGCGAGAATAAAACTTTTAAGAACTATGTACATACCTAAGACATCTAGAGATAAGCGCCCAAATTGTTTTTTATCTTCCTGAGACGTGAGTAAATCAGAACAATTGCAAGAAAAAACATATAGCAAGATTCGACTCCTGTAGGAAAAAGCAACAGGCCTATAATTTGTCATGTAGGTAGGTTATAATTCCCGAAAACAGGTAGGTTCTTCGTTCCACAAAAATGAATGCAGACACCTACAGAAATTGGTTCATTTTCTAAAAGATGGGCTAATCATCATACTGCCATTCTAAATTCTTGGACATCATCATTCTTCTACAAATTTCCGAAAACAAAATATTCAGGGCTGTCTGGTATGCATTGACTTAGTATTCTACCCTTCTGAAACCAGAGCAGAATTGCTAGAAAAGATAAATCGATGCAAAATATAAAGGAAAAAAAAAAAAAAAAACGAACTAGACGAATAAGACTTAAAACATGTTTTTGTTACACTGAAACCCAAGATGAGTGTGATAGACTTATTTGAAAATTTATTGTGTAGGCTGCTCTATTGCCATTGGGTTCTGTTGCTTGGAAACACCTTGTTCAGATCTTGAGTTACGGCAGGAGAGTGATTCATGTAAGTTATTATTTTAGTTTGATTTTTATTTGTTTTATTTATGGATGCGTCCCATTCTATTCAGGGCGTGAAACGGCAGACAAATTTTGCTCAGAGTCCTCTTCTTTCAGGCTTGAGGTTCTTTTTCGTGCCGTAAATGTACGACACGGGACCCACGGTTTTACTTCCCGTCCGAAGGAAGTATGGACTTAGGATTTTTACCCCCGAAAAAAGCTATCGATCCCGACCGGATTTGAACCCGAGATTTGGGTTTAGAAGGAAAGTATGATAACCCGTACACCGCCAGGACTGACTGATTATTTTAGTGATTTCCATTCAGAAATGGTGATGGTGAAGACGACCATGTAACTAGTGAAGTAATACAATCTCACGAAAGACGATGCTGCAACATTGCCAAGTATAAGAGGCATTGCGCGTGAAAAAACGGCCCTTCAAATCAATTCAAGGTACAAAAGAACAACATCATAATATGTGAAAAACAATTTATTCCCAAAGAGTTCTTACCAAGAAGAGGCAGAAGAAAAAAGTTCAGACTTTGGTTTCACTTGGAACCATACTCTACGCAAGAGAGATGTTATGTTGAACATGCAACTAAGTGCGAGAATGTGGAGTGTTACAATAAAACTAAAGAAGATTCCTTGAACCAGACATTTCATGCAAAAGTAAGAAAGAAGACGGCCACTAGCATTATTTATGAACTCAATTGACATTTGTGCAATCACAGCATACATAATATTTTTGGTGAAAACCCAACTTGCAATATAACTATAAAAAATGTAGATGTCACATATTCTTTGCTGAATTGACTGAAAATTTGATATAAGATTAGTACTTTACAAGTCAACAGTTCAGTGAAGGGTTCACTTCCTATAATGTCTCAAACGAAGCAGTGTTATTTATGTAATTGTAGTCCGCGGTAAACACTCAGCGATCATACAAAACGCAAAAACCGCTTACAATGAAACAGTGATGAGGATTCGGAAGCAGGACACCCTTATTATTATGTTTGATACGTGCGGGTATTTTTATACAATGTGCATGCAGTCATAAGTATAACTGACAGTAAGCTCTAATAGTTATGGAGAGAAGAAAAAACACATTTAAATAAAAGTATGTGCTTCGCAAAAATATGATTTGTCCTAGAGCTTTTGTTAAAAATGTTCCCATTAACTTACAACGTAAATGTTGCAATAATTAGCAATGTAAAATTGTCCATAAGTTAAATTTGCTTTATGTTTAAATACATTAACATTTCTTATAGAATCAGGTTTTTCAATACACCAGTGCTCCATTATTGCAGAATTCCCATACAAATACAGACACATCTTAGGTGTGTATAGTAACAAAAGAACTTTTAGAACGAATCTACTGTTATTCTAAGCATTGCTTTCCAAGTCCTGGCGATAAAAGAAAGCTACTGTTTCTTCAGCAACAACAGCAGTGTGAAAAGTTTTTACTTCGACCATAGGTGTCCGTGCAGCCGAAAATAAAATTTTATTTTATTTCGCATGTTTGTCCGAAGCATTCATTTGAAATATCAAGTTATTGTTTAATACACATTTCTAAAGCAGACATGTTTTCAATATTACATAAAATTCTTTGTTAAAGATGACAACGCTTAAAGAAAAGTTAATGAGGACGGGGTTCATTTTCAACGATTAAATTATGTACCACCGCTTTAAACTTTGCTGTACCAGCCTTCAGTGTGATTGACAAAAATGTGCTAATTAAAATACGTGAGCCCATAGACATTTCAAAGAAACGTGAATTACCACAGTACATAAAATATCGCAGTATTATTTGAAGCGTTGTAAGAGTAAGAGAACTGATTTTGTTTTTCTGCAATAATAGTAATAAAAAAACCACTATGGAAATATAATTAGTGTATTTTTATTGTGTCTGAAACAGCTTTTAATACCATAAATTAGTTTTAAAACATTAGTAAAATCAGACACACAAAGAAACATTCTTTCAAATACATGTGTTAGAGGAACTGATGAACTAGGGAAAAGACATTACAGTAGCTGGATCTGACAAATTAATTAGAAAAACATTTTAAATGGTAAAGGTTAGTTATTCAATGCAATCAATAAGAAATATTTGACATTGTCAAACGGGTGGTTAATTTAGATCCACATTCTATTGTTGTCGGTCCTGGTGGTGTAGTGGTTACCATACTTGCTTCCTACACCCAAGATCGCGGGTTCGAACCCTGCCAGGACCGATGGATTTTTTCGGGCGTAAATATCCTAAGTATGGCTTCCTTTGGAAGGGAAGTAAAGCCGTGGGTCCCGTGTCATACATTTGCGGCACGATAAAGAACCTCAAGCCTGAAAGAGAGGGCTCTGAGCAAAATTTGTCGGCCGTTTCATGCTCAGAGTTGAATGGGACGCTGATGACCTTCGATGTTAAAGAGCGTCCGTAAATAAATCAATAAAAAAAAAGATATTCTGTTACTGGCGAAGAAAACAGTTTAAGGTTGCTAACATTTTGATCCAAATTATGGGTTCTTTCTTCTTTCTTCTCTTCTGGCTCTACAGCCTTATATGATCCGTGGCCTCCGGCACAATCTTCCTCCACAATTTCTATTTTGCATTTTGAATCCTCTAATGTCCATCTTTCCCAGATCTATTACATCATCTAACCATCTTCCTTTTTCCTTCTAGAATACAATCTTACTTTTAACATTCGTTTTGGAATTATATATTCAATGATTCTTTCTAAAACGTCCTAGCCGTTTTATTCTTTGTGTCTTTATGAACCTCCATAATATTTTGTTTGTCTATCAATTCTTCTAATTCTTAATGGTATCTTATTCTCCATTCTTTATCTTTTATGGCCCATAAATTCTTCTCAAATGATTCTCCATTCTTTATCTTTTATGGCCCATAAATTCTTCTCAAATGTCGTAATGTTTGTTCTTCTTTGTTGTTTCTGTTACTATTGGTGTTTTATAAATCTCACATTTTGTTTCTGCCCTAATTAGTAATTGCAAATTAGCATAATATGCTGCATTCCTACTTTGAATTCTTTCGTTTTAGTTATTGTTGTCATTTACAAGTGTAAATATATACATTGTGATATTCCTTCAAACGTTTTTTTCGCAATTACCACATTTGTAGTTTTGCTTTTACTTCTATCTGCTGTCATCTTCATATACTTAGTTTTTCTTTCATTTACTTGTAATCTTATTTCTTTGACCTTCTTTCACTACCTTGTTTTCATCTGTTGCTACAATGACTATATCATCTGCGCAGGCACATATTTGATTAGTCTTGAAGAATATGGTTCTATTTCATCAACACTCTGTGCAGGGCTAAATTAAAATCTCTCTCCTTGTCACATCCGAGTATTATAATAGAAATCTGAATATAGTTTATTCATTATTCTAACTCTAGCTTTAGTATTTCCCATTGTCATTTTTATTAATCTTACTATTTTTGTTTGAATTTAAAACTTCCCAGTGTCTTACACGAGTACTTCCCTATCAATACAATCAAAAGAACGTCGTTAACTGTTTAACCGGCGAATAGTAAAACGTTCGCTGATTCCGGTTATTGCTTTGGAGTGGAAATGCAATTAAATCATCCAGTATATGAAAAAGTTAATAATAATAATAATAATAATAATAATAATAATAATTAGTTTAATAGGGAAATATAACGTTTTTAAATTAAGTTTAAAACATTGTAATAGTTGACTGTGTATTAGAAAAGCTATTATCTAAACTTTTTTCTTCCTTTTCTTTATTTAGTTATGATTGGTTCATACCATCTAAAGAAATAGTTGATTAGATCGGTACTACCTACATCTAATTTATTATAGTTATGGCCCCTGGAACAAATTCATCAGCTAATCTAATTGGTTGATAACTTTTGAGACAAAAGGAATAAAAAGTCAAATTCGTGAATCGAAGCTGACATCTCTGGCCGCGATATCCTTGATTGAATGTAGCCCCTTGCTGATTCGGCAACTGTTCTGGCAAGTTCTGTAGCGGGAAGTCTAACATTAGAGCTTTAAGGGGAACTGGATTTGAAATTTATATCTTTTTCACTTCCGTACATTCTCACTACTTGTAATCCTTCACTCAAGTTCTGCCTCTTCTCCTCGCCTTGTTCTTGTCCTTCTTCATCCCAGACGAGGCGTTCGCACTAAACTTTTATGAGAGGGCGAAGTGCATTTTAAAAAATAAAGATATGGATTAATGACAACAGGGCACATTGACGGCTCGTCACATGAAATGGCAAAATCCAAAAGGAATGTTGGGAAGTTATGAAAACGTCAATATGTCCAATGGGAGGGAGTGAGAGCGTGAATGTCCCACTAGCTTATCCTTGCTAACGGCTGGCCGTTTTACATCAGCCCCCCCCCCCCCAGAAGATCCTTTTCCATACAACGCGCAAGTGTGCCAGACCACCTAACCCGACACTTTCGAACCTTCCCTTTCGGGACACTTCAGGCACACTGCTGTGGATCGGCTTCCTCAAGGTGTACTGCCAAATAGACACAGGATTCAGCAACGGAGATGGGGAAGTGATTTTCCAACATGACAATCGCGACCCCACACTAGCCCGCAAAGTTGCTCTGGATCATTCGACAACATGAAGTGCGAAGTAAAACGCAGGCAGCTGTCCACGTAGTAATATCAAACTATGTTTTCACGACTTCGTAATGAAGTTACCAGGAAGATGGCACCTGCATAGCGTTGATGGGGAGTATATCGACAGATCCCAACTACTATTGTAAATCATTTTCCAACGCTCCTACTATTGCGACATTAACACCAAAGGGGAGAATAATTCGAAAAAAATAAATCTTCCGGAAAGATAGTGAACCCTGCTTCCCTCTAAGCGCACCAACTGGCAAAATGCAGGGGATGAAATCGCCATTTAAGTTGAGTACGCGGAGGAAATAGACGGCGGCTTTGCTGTGCATAAGTGGCGGTAAGTGCAGGAAAATGTTTTTCTAAATGGAAGCGCAGCAGTTCACTAGCAAGAAGATAACGGCGCTACAAAAATGTCAAGCCGGTTTACACAAAGGAATGGCCTGCCCTTTTTAGTTTCTCCATGTGTTCTCTTGTGGTAGGGTAGTGAAATCAGAAAACATTCTTTGTTATATTTATGAATGGTGAATAATTATTTACATTATTTCTTTTAGAGCGCAATATCCCATTAGTTTTTTGCAGGGAAGATATTCACATTTGGTTAGTAAAAGTGAACGATAGACGTTATATACTTTCCTTGAATATATTTTAAATTTATCTAGAATTTGGGCAAACTTTTTTTTCCAGAAATATGAGAACTAAACCAAAGAAATGTTATAGCAAAAAGGTCTGGTAGCACTAATTAGCTTACTTTGGCGAGTAGCCCTCCCGTTTCAAAAAGTTTTGCTACCAGCCTACCCATTGCTGGACAATAATGTCTACAAAAATATAATAACGCAGCTATATCACTATCATGTAGTCTTGTGTCATTAACTGGTGAAAAACCACGAATATTTCTAAAGAAAACTTTACATTTGGAACTGGATTTCCCCAGACAATCCAATAATTATAATTGCAATATGTGGATTCAAATACTATAACAAGTCTATATTTATATTTGATTGCCTTGAGTAATGTATATTTTATTCAACCACCCCTAAGTGTATGTTTTCGACTCATGCTATTTTGGTTGAGTAGGCTTTGAAATTGCTTTTGCAAGGAAAGAGCGGAAATGGAATCGTGCATAGAATTGCTAGATTTTTATGGCTACTCAAATCATAAAACTCTGCCAGATCTTTTCTTAAATGTTACGCGGTAAAGAAGAGGATCTTAATATATCCCTTCCTGTGTCCAAACCTAGTAGCTATCTTTTGTTTTCTTTGTACGTCATCCAGGAGCCTTACGTTGATCCAACAGTAAGAAATAAATAAGTTATGGTCTTTCTTTCTAGTGATGGCCAATGGGAGATTCATAATATCCAAAGGAGGTCAGATCCCCTAACTTTAAATTCACATTCCCAGCTTCATGTAACTATATTCACAACATGATACGAGCGCGAAATAAAACGCCAATGACAAAAGTTCCGTAAAACACTTTTAAGTCATTGGGCCAATGAGAGGCTACAAAGAGTAATTAAAAGCTTAATGTTGCTAAGATCAAAAAACCCAAAGGACGCGTCGACCGACCGATTGGTTCCAAACAAAATCGGTGGGGCGTCGAAGCCGGACATGAGTTTTGATCAATTTGACACAAGTTTACTGTAGTTATCGCACGAGCAATGATTAACGAGTTTTCATAACTTTTGGCTGAAATTATCACATGAGCTGTCATTAGTGTCTCGTCAGATGTGATTATTGTGTGTATCCATGTATTGTGCGCAGTTACGCATATTCTAAGATCGTGTTAGAAGACTTCAACCCTCAACACCGCGGCGAACTAGTGATACCCGTGTCGTCATTTTCGACTTATGATAGTGTCAAGTTGGAGACGATAATAACATTTACAACACAAAGTGTACCTCTCAATGTAAGTGAACACAGACTTGTTCACACAACGTATACTAATGCTCGTTGGACCCTGAGATTGAATAAAACGACTCATTTTATTTTTCGGCAGTTGTTATCTTAAATTTAACGCTGTTTTTTCAATCCCTTCTCCCGTGAATCGTCCCACGTCACCATAATCATTAGTGAGATCTGGAGCACTGAAGAGAGTCACCTCTTCACATCTGCAAAGAAGAGGAAGAAGGAGCAGGGAACCGATCGCCGAGTTCCTGATCCACGGAATTCCTACATAACATAAATCACTTAAACTTCCGCATTCCCTGTACCACCTTAGATTGGAGCCAAGGTACAAACGGATTCTGCCCTTCTTATCTGCAGCAATTACTTTACATTTATTTATTCAAAATTAATTATTATTCATACCTGCTGTTCAAACAAATTATGGTCTTATATTTCCGCTTCAGATTCCACATTTTCACATGCTATGTATGCTAGGTGAAAGAGCGAGGACTTGGTAGGTGTTCATGGTGATCATGTTGTGTTCATTGATGCCAATGCAAGATGGATTCGATCATTTGAAGAAGGGCAAGAGACTTTGAAAGACAATCCTCGCTCTTGCCGGCTGTGAACAAGAGAACAGTTAAATTCAACAATTCAGGAGTGAGAAACTTGACATATTACTGTTGAAATGCAAAGTAGGGAAGCGGGTATCAGTGTTGGCAGCAATGGCAGTATACTCCATGAACATTGAAAGCTGCGAAAAAATTGTGTAAAACGGGTCCTACATTTCCTAACCAATGAACAGAAGAAGAGGAACAAGGAATGTTGAAGGAAAGTGCTGAGCATGTTTTCACCAAATGGTGCTAAACGTTTGACAGATATATGCACTGGTGATGAAAGTTTGTTTTATTTCTATACCAGCTCAAATAAAGCTCAGAACTGCGTGTAGGTAAATGAGAATGACCCAAGATCAGTTGCTCTTCGACAAGATTTTCGTTCTCGGAAGCGAATGTTGACTGTTCAGTTATGAAGCACCACTAGTGGTTGATTGAATCCCAGAAGGAATGAATAAATCGAGAATTCTACAGCACCTATATTTTGTATCTTTTTTGAAGAGCTGAGGAGGTGGCGTCCAAAGACAAAGGAACTTCAAGGCTGTTCCTTTTGCACGACAATGCGTCACCTCACAGAACAGCTGCAAATTTGAGCAAACTGGAAGTCCCCAAAGTCCAGTTGCTTGACCGTGCACCCTATAGCCCTGACCTTGCACCGTGCGACTTGTTTCCTGCAGTGAAATCTTGCATTGCTGGAAAACCTTTCAAACGAGTGCAGCACCTTGCTCAAGCTATAAAGTCATAAAGTCATCTCTGTTGACAATATCTCAGTTCGAATACCGTAGTGCTTTTGAGAAGTGATTACACGGTCTACAACTGTGTATGGAGAAGTGATGGAGAGTACTTTGAAGGATTGTGAGGATACATTTTCGGATTCAGTCCTTAGCTTGGGCTTTCAAGGTGACACTTGCCAACGTTTTGAATGCCCCTCGTAATTCCACGCAACTTTCTTTGCAACAGTGTTGTGAATGTTCTATATTTATTGAGTGGCGGTTTATGAGCACGCGTTAACGTTTTAATGTTGCATAAATCGTTTACCGAGACAGTTAGATGACGAAAGAAGCTTATGTAGATAATTGTTAAATGTATGCCCATGCTGTGAGTGGTATATGCCGTTTAAAAGTGGTCGGGAGTCTATAGTTCATGACCCGCATCCCGGACGCTATCGACGTCAACTGACGTGAGCCCAGAATTAATGTGACCATCATGCCCGACTGTTTAAAAAATTGCCGAAGAGTGCAACATTCCTGTGAGATCGTGTCATGCTATCTTGACATAAAAGCTTGTTATGTATCGTGTAGCAGCAAAGTTTGCACCTGGCTGTTAACACAATAGCAGAAAGACAACCGCAATACGATCGATCATAATAACTTTTGGATCGCGTTAAAGGGATGCAACTTTTATGAATAAAATAATCATTGGTGATGAAACATAATCTTTGGCTACGGTGTTGAGGTGAAACTACTCATCATAATGGGTTGGAAAATCTTCACCAAGACCCAAAAAGCTCGTCAGGTCATGTCAAACGTTACATTTTCACATGATGTTATTCATCACGAATTTCTGCCAGAAGGCCAAACTGTGAACCGCTTGACATTACCAAAATGTCCTCAGAGGTCTCCGAGAAAACATGAGAAAAAAGAGGCATATTCTGTGAAGAGACCTGCAACATGATAATGCACCAGCTTGTTTATTATTTGCGCGAAAGACAAAATGACTTCTTTCCCATCCTTTATACTCTCATGACTTAGGACCTGCAGATTTTTTTTACCTTCTTCTGTTTCAAAGCTGCAATTTACAATGAAAGGACAAAAATTCGGCTCAGTTTCGCAGACATAACTTTGCGCAATTTCAAAAAACTCGTATCAGGACAGCTTTCAACGCAACAGGAGAACTTGGATAGAGGGGAACATTATTACTTCAAGGAAGTGAAAGCTCAGTAAGATTCAATTAAGCATACATCTTAAAAAACTAGAACCTTCAGCTATTTTTTAACAGACCAAATGAAGTTGTGTTTATAGTGCTAAGTGTATCACCTCACACTGCTCTCGTACAGAGCGTTTTTAGTGTTGTGAGACAGACTAATTCATATCTTCATTAAGCACATCAACATTAGAATCATTTCTTAGAAAGTCAACGTGAATTTGCAGAAAAACAGCCACAAAGCATTTTAACACAAAAGTACTGGCAGATAACGTGTGTTTTATATATACTCTTTAAGCCAGGAAGGAGAAGAGAAGTTCACGCTAAGGGATTACTAATATCCCAAGTTAAAAAGGTTGGCAGCTCTATTATGTATTATACTTTCAAATCTTGCTGCTTTCGACTGCCAAAGGAACATAATTCACGTGTTTAGTGTAATTTCAGTGTCGTCAATAGGATATATATATATATATAATTTGATTACGCATGTTCAATGCACTGAAGTTGACACATAAGTAATTATTTATACAAAATTTTCTATCATAGCTTGTTGATATCCAAACCGCACTCCATGCAGAGAATATAGGTCATCGAAGCTATAACACTTTCATGCGTTTGTGTCATAAAGATATGCTTTATCGCATCAGTAAGCAAGGCTTATGTTATCTGCCATTCTAGTTATTCATATTATCTGCATATATAAAAACAAAAATACGAGACTTGTTTATGGAGAACGTGAAATAATAGATACCCAATCTTGATGATTAAGAAGTAATCTTGAAGAGCAGCTGTCTGCTGTTATTAACTCAGGTTATAAAAACTTTAAATCACGAATAGCTCAATAGCTAATTAACTAGTTATTTCTGCGAGAAGTGCAAAAAAGTTATGTAGCAAATACCTATTACACAGTAATATGTGCTAAAGTGTTTAGAAAGAAAATATATTTCTAACTTTGAGCAATAGCACAATAATGGGATGATATATTATGTGTATTCAAAGTCAAGCAAAACTCTTCACATATTAATGCTACTTCCAGATATTGATGTAAAAATAAACAAACCTACTTAATTATTTTTCAATTTTAGGATGGTCATACCATCTGTGCAATGACAATTTTGAAATATCTTGTTATGTGTGAGGAAGAATGAATGAATCAAATTAATCACTAGGAAAACTAGGTAGAATTCGTTTTTTAGGATGAGGGAAAACTGTGAAGAACTAGTTGGGATATTTATTGCAAGACTAACAGTTGGTGATTTTTGTGTTTTACTCTAGGTGACTGTGGCAAATATATCTTCCGATTACTGTTTTTGTAACGTTATTGTGTGTCCTGATTTAAAGCAAATGACAAAAACAAGACTAAATTTATGTATTTAAAGGAAGACAAGGGAATTGCTGCATAAAAAGGTTCATTAAATAGAACATTGTAGTTATAATAAAGTGCCATTGCAGTAGTATGGTGTTATTAATTAAAACTTTACTTTCAGGACAACGACGAAGAAACAAGAGGCAAATGAACCAGAGGCCTATATTCTGCGAAATTCAGGAAGACTGTAGCGGAAACCTAACCTCAAACAATGTAAGTCGTTTAAAACTGGCTAGAGACATACAAACTGTGGCTTTTATATCGGCGTAATCAAAAGTAGTAAAAATGTTCAACTGTTATTTGCTAAAAACATGGGTTTGAATACAGAATACAGCTCTGTTAATTCATGTGTTGGTACACACTAATAGTGTAAATTGTATCACAATGTGTCCTGATTTAAAGGAAATCACAAAAATTAAGAGTAAAGTTATATATTTGAAGGACACCGAAATTGTTGCATAAAAAGCATGGGATAGCTTAATTAAATAGGGCAGTATAGTTATAATAAAGTGATATTGCTCTAGTGTGGGGTCCTTAACAAGCAAAACTTAACTTCCAGGACTACAGATGAAGAAATTTGATGCAAGTGAAGCAGAGGCCTCTTTCTGCGAGGTTCAGGAAGAGTGTAGCAGAAACCTGATAGCAGAAACCTGACCTCAAACAATGTAAGTTGTTTAAATTTGGCTAGAGACATACAAACTGTGGCTTTTATGTCGACGTAACCAAAAGAGGCAAAAATGTTCACTTATTATTTGCTAACAACATGGGTTTGAATACAAAAATGCAGCACTGTTAATTATCTTTGGTACACACTAGCAATGTAAATTGTATCAATCGTAATTGTTGAGTATGCTAATATTATAGCACGTGGTTTACAATTCTCGTGTATGTGTACTAGTTGAAATTATAAGACCTAGCATACAGTTTTTGTTTAACCCTACAGTGCTACCCTGGATCCATTAGACTGGGAAAGAAATTGATTGCTGCATGAAAGACTTACAGTGGTACTGCTTTACTTCAAAATTCAACAACACATTAAATTTTTTTGTTATATTTTTGTGTGATTACTTTCTGATGCTATTTATAGTTTGTACTTTATACCTCACATTTACAGACAGCACATTGCATTCCCTGCAGTATTAAAGGAGAAGCTTAGGTTATTGCATGCATTTAGCTGTATGTGATAAAATGGAATTCTGTTTATTTCTACAACACTGGTCCCCCCCTCCCCAGGAAACAGAGCAGAGTACAAGATAGTGTTGCTGTTTCAAATCCAGATTTTTAATTAGTGGTTATACAGTTACTGCACAGCTGAAGATGAAGATTTCCAATCAAATGAAAACAATAAATGTGTTCCTCAGGTTACACAATGCAGCTCTTCAGATGAAGATGGGTTCTCTTCTGAAGCACAAAATAGTAATGGTGACATAAGTAATTTAGTTCTTGGGCAAGTAAATACTGATACAGATATATTGCTCCAAATGGATATGGAATAAAAAAACAAAACACCTACTCATAATGTTATAAAACTTGTATCAGGACCTGCAAGGGGCACAATAACAAGTACTCCCAAGGATGCTTGAGATTTATTTATTCCACCAACTGTATA
This sequence comes from Metallyticus violacea, assembly GCA_030762175.1. Taxonomy (NCBI): domain Eukaryota; kingdom Metazoa; phylum Arthropoda; class Insecta; order Mantodea; family Metallyticidae; genus Metallyticus; species Metallyticus violacea. Next base: position 7,462,162 of record CM060844.1, read on the forward strand.
GGATGAAATTGCAATCTAGAAGCGAGAAGAGTTTGTGTATTTAAAAAAAAAAAAAAAGAAGGGAAATTTGCGGGGGGGGGGGGTAACTGAATGTGAAATGTTTGCTTTTGGGGAATTTTTCTTCATATAGGAGCAGATAAACACTGAAATTTACCTTTTAGGGAACTCCAATCCATTATATAGGGCTACAATGTCATGAATAGGTTTGGAGCCATTAGAAAATTTATTATATTTGATGACAAGGGAACAAGAGAGGCTCGGTTCCAAACTGATAGGCGGCTATTTCCTACATTTGGTCATACAGTGCAGGAAAATAATGGATGCAAAATTAATGTTGCCATAGATGAACAGCTGGTGTCATTTAGGAATCAATGTGGATTTGAGCAATACATACCAAATAAGCCAGGAAAATATGGAATTAAATATTTTGGATGTGATAGGCCATGGGATTGTGTATAAAAGCAGGAAACCAGTAACCTGCAACAAAATTTAGGTCATACTATAGTACAGACTCTTGCAGGTATGGCTTGCTGGTACAGCCCGGAATATAACTATAGATCAGTATTTCACAAGTGTTCTATTGGCAGAACAGTTTTGTCTTGGACAAAACTGTTACAATGTGGAGGGACAATGAGGCAAATAAAAAGGACATTCCTAAGGAAATTAAATAGAGCCTGCCCAGTAAATTCAGTACTATTTCCATTTTGAAAAAAATTAACAATGGTTAGTTTTTCACCAAAGAAAACTAATGGCATTCCTCCAAGTCAATGCATCATGATAATGATATTGATGAACAACATCCAAAATGGAAGCCTGAAATTGTAAAATGTTAGTCATACTGAGGGTGGTGTAGATATTATGGATCAGCGTTACACCTAGAAAGACAAACCAAAGCTCCCTGGAGTAATAATAGCAATCTAAATGCTCAGTATTCTTTACTGTATTCAACATAGAAGATTTCCTATCTCTCTCTTTACAGAAAGCTATAAACTGAATATGGAGAATTTCATTTTGTGTTCCATTTATTGGTAAGTGGCACCAAAAGAGAAGGTGATCTTTATGTCCTACTTCAAAGGAAGGAAAACATGTGCGCCACAATTGTAGAAATGAATGTAACACATTCCTGTTTATTCTGTCACTTATTCTGCTTAAATTGCATAACAAAAAACTGTGATTGATGTCACAAAGGACTTGATGATTCATATTACTATTTTTGTGCAGTAATTATTCAGAGCACATATGAAAATATACTCCTAATCAATCCCATATGTTTGTTTCAAATAAAAATATAAAAACACATAATTAAGATCATTGTATGATTGATTTGTTCTATACACTGTTATTGCTGCACTTATTTGTTTATAATATGTATAACTAGTTTCACCAACCCTTTGTGCATCATCAGCTAACTGTCAACTGCTGGATAATTCGTTAATGCTGCTGGTATGTGTATTCTGCTCTCGTGGAGGTGTGATGAACCGTCCAGCAGTTGACAGTCAGTCAGTTGATGATGCGAACAAAGGGTTGATGACACCAGTTCTACATATTGTAAACAAATAAGTGTAGCAATAATGTGTAATTCAACTTATTTATACAGTAATCTTAGTTTTATAATTAGCTTCACTGTACTAGTTCCAATTAACATTTCTAGTTAATGAAAACATGTGTTTTAATTAAAATCCCTTAACAGACACAATGGGCCCATTGGACCCAGGGTATATAAAAGTAAAGAAAAAATAGTCTCTGCATACAAGGGTAAGGCATTGTGTTCTTTTGGAAATAATGTCATGTAAATTGTTGTGACAGCAGATTAAAGCTTGTGGTTTTCATTGTTTTTATGTAGTGAAGTTACTTTATTCCTTCAAATTATGCATATTACTCAAAAGTGTTTGTCAAAGATAGTGTTCGTGAATTTTCTGTCCTATTGTTTATCAAAATAGCTGAGCCTGTATTGACATTAAAGGTTAATATTTTTCCGTTCTGTTATTTGCACTTTTCTTTTCTTCTGTTTTTCCCTTTCTCTTTTGTGTCTACTTTTTTATTCCTTTTTTGAGTCCTCTCTGTTACCATTTAATTTCTTATTTCGTTTCATTATTCTCTCATTTTTTTCTTCTCCATTTTGTTCTTTCTTTCCTTTTCTGCTCTCACCTTTTTCTTTAATTTCTTTCTCTATTCTGTTATATTTTATTTCTTTTGTTTCTTCTCTTCTCACTTCTTTTGTTGTAATGTTCTTTCCTTGTTTTCAGTTATTTTCTCCTTTATTCCATATCTTACCTCTGTGTGTTAACTTCTTCCTATGTTTTATAGTTATTTTCTGCATCTTATTTATTTTCTACCTTGTTTGAATTCTTCTATACTCTCTTTATTAACTCTTATGAAATATTTTCTAAGGTTAAGTTGTGTAGATGCTATGGAGAAAGTTCAGAACTTTCATAAAAGGGGGAAAGCAAATGTAGGCTGAAGAACCACTTGCAATCAGATGGAAAAGGCTATGGGTACATTTTAGAGCATATGCACGTTTTAAGACATGGGCAGACATTCAGAAGAGGCTAGAAAATCCCAGGTATTATGGATGAAATAAGTGTCTTCAAATTAGGGATAAAAAATATAGAACTTACATTGTAAAAATTACATTGTTTAACAGAGAAGTCGAATAATTTGCCTGTAGCAGCCTTTCAGGGGTATCATCTAATTTTGAAGAAGTTGAAAAAAATTTAAACTCGTGCCTTAGTTTGTATTATTGTGCTAATTTATTTTGCATCTAAGTCACTCTATGGAAAACCAACACACTCAATGAACAAATTTGACCTTCAACATCTTAGATTTTTCAAAACAATTGATGCACATGCTCTAGTCATTAGGGTAATACCACCTCAATTAATTTCACGCTCTTGTTTTTAGTATTCAGGGTGTGAAAGTTGAGCATTTGAAGTTTAAATTACAAAATTTTTGTAATGATATTTTTTAAATATTTGTATTTGTACTTAAGTTGCATGAGTTTTATTAATAAAACCACATAAAATGCTTGTTCATTTGACACAGTAGAAAAAACTGCCTCTATTGTACTGTAATAATAGTTTGTATTTAAAATATTTTAAAACTCTTTTTCTACAATGTAGTGTCTTTGATTTTGTTTAATAGTGGTAGAAATATTGCCCTATAATGCTCTATAAACATGATAAAATTTTTTACTTAAATGTAAATTGGAACTTGCACAGTGAAGCTAATCATATTAATTGATATCATTGTATGATTCAGTTGAAACTACACACTTAAAGCTTCACTTACTTTTCATAAATGTATGGAACCGGTTTCGAGAACATTTAGTTCCCATCTTCAGCCAGGCTAAAGTTCGACATTCAACGAATGATCCGACAGTTGAACTTTAGCCTGGCTGAAGATGGGAACTAAATGTTCTCGAAACCGGTTCCATACATTTATGAAAAGTAAGTGAAGCTTTAAGTGTGTAGTTTCAACTGATCATACAATGATATCAATTAAAATGATAAAATTTATCCTGGGACCTTCAGTAATTTTACTGTTATTGTAGAAATGCTAGATAAAATACAGATTCGCATGAGGACTGTTCAATAAAGAATAATCATAATTGTTTTTACAACACACCCATACTCGTACTCATAGTCCCCATTTGAAGCAATGTACCTATCAGAGACACTCTGGAAATTTTTGACAGGTCCTTCAGAATCGCCTATGCAGCTCCCACAAATGTAGCTCTTCAATTTGGGGAAAAGGAAGAAGTCTTCTGGGGCTAAATATGAACTATAGAGAGGATGTGGATATAACTTCATAGATTTTTGTGAGACATTCGCCAACAACATTTGCAATGTATAGCCGTGCAATATCATGATGCAGCATCCAGTTTGTTAAACAAAATTGTGGCCTTGTAGAGCTTTCAGGACATCTCTGTAGTATTTCTTTTGTATAGTATTCTCTTCCTTTCTGTTTTGCCCTTTTCTCTTCCCATTTATTCCAATTTTTCTGATTATCTTTTCATTTTGTTTTTCATTTATTTTTTTCTTTAGATCTCTCATGTCCAGTTTTATTTTGTTTTCATCTATGTTGTTCTCTTTCACTCTGTTTTCCCATCCCATTCCTCAAGGGTTATTCCCATTTATAAGAGTGACGTGTGTTATGATAAAGTTACATCCACAATAGTGAAACATGTCAATATAAGTTGGCTAAAAATTTATTTCACAAAACATGTAATAGTTTCTAGCGATATATTTTTATCAAAACCTCAAGCTACACATGTGTAAAATAAAATTTCCTCATTTTAAATAATGTTAATGTGTAACTAGAAATATGGAATTTAAATTAATAATATGTTTGGTATTTGCAGGTTGGACAAGCAGAGGATGCATCAAGTACGTTCAAGAATGAGCCTAAGGCACTCAACATTGTGATGATATTTCATGTGAAAGTGATACAAGTGTACAAGTGCATATACAAAATAACAAGAACTCTTAACATGTTTATGTACTATGAAAACATTCAGTGCATGAAGTTGAAAAAAAGTGTGTTAAGAGATGAAAAATTTTTAAGTGAAATGTAAATATGCAGAAAATGGAAAATGTTGGAGAAGGAAATAAATGTGTTTTAAAACTGATTGGAGTAATCTATGTTATATACACCACTGATATATGTTGGCAATGATAGGTTAAATTTACCAGCAAAATTGGAAAAAACAAAGATGGGCTCAATTTGCTGCACAAAATAAAAAAGGCAAAAATGGAAAATGAGGCAATTTTCCTAGGAAAGTTAGCCTATCTTTGCCTAAAATTTCTAATTAGCCTATCTTTGCCTAGTTAGCCTATCTTTGCCTAGTTAGCCTATCTTTGCCTAAAATTCAAATTTTCCTAGGAAAGTTAGCCTATCTTTGCCTAAAATTCCTAATTAGCCTATCTTTGCCTAGTTAGCCTATCTTTGCCTAAAATTTCTAATTAGCCTATCTTTGCCTATTTAGCCTATCTTTGCCTAAAATTCAAATTTCCCTAGGAAAGTTAGCCTATCTTTGCCTAAAATTTCTAATTAGCCTATCTTTGCCTAAAATTCAAATTTTCCTAGGAAAGTTAGCCTATCTTTGCCTAGTTAGCCTATCTTTGCCTAAAATTTCTAATTAGCCTATCTTTGCCTATTTAGCCTATCTTTGCCTAAAATTCAAATTTCCCTAGGAAAGTTAGCCTATCTTTGCCTAAAATTTCTAATTAGCCTATCTTTGCCTACTTAGCCTATCTTTGCCTAAAATTCAAATTTTCCTAGGAAAGTTAGCCTATCTTTGCCTAGTTAGCCTATCTTTGCCTAAAATTCAAAATTTCCCAGGATAGTTAGCCTATCTTTGCCTAAAATTCCTAATTAGCCTATCTTTGCCTAGTTAGCCTATCTTTGCCTAAAATTCAAATTTTCCTAGGAAAGTTAGCCTATCTTTGCCTAAAATTCCTAATTAGCCTATCTTTGCCTAGTTAGCCTATCTTTGCCTAAAATTTCTAATTAGCCTATCTTTGCCTATTTAGCCTATCTTTGCCTAAAATTCAAATTTCCCTAGGAAAGTTAGCCTATCTTTGCCTAAAATTTCTAATTAGCCTATCTTTGCCTACTTAGCCTATCTTTGCCTAAAATTCAAATTTTCCTAGGAAAGTTAGCCTATCTTTGCCTAGTTAGCCCATCTTTGCCTAAAATGCAAAATTTCCTAGGAAAGTTAGCCTATCTTTGCCTAGTTAGCCTATCTTTGCCTAAAATTTCTAATTAGCCTATCTTTGCCTACTTAGCCTATCTTTGCCTAAAATTCAAATTTTCCTAGGAAAGTTAGCCTATCTTTGCCTAAAATTCCTAATTAGCCTATCTTTGCCTAGTTAGCCTATCTTTGCCTAAAATTAAAAATTTCCCAGGAAAGTTAGCCTATCTTTGCCTAAAATTCCTAATTAGCCTATCTTTGCCTAGTTAGCCTATCTTTGCCTAAAATTTCTAATTAGCCTATCTTTGCCTAGTTAGCCTATCTTTGCCTAAAATTCAAAATTTCCCAGGAAAGTTAGCCTATCTTTGCCTAAAATTCCTAATTAGCCTATCTTTGCCTAAAATTCAAAATTTCCCAGAAAGTTAGCCTATCTTTGCCTAAAATTCCTAATTGGCCTATCTTTGCCTAGTTAGCCTATCTTTGCCTAAAATTCCTAATTAGCCTATCTTTGCCTAAAATTCAAATTTTCCTAGGAAAGTTAGCCTATCTTTGCCTAGTTAGCATATCTTTGCCTAAAATTCCTAATTAGCCTATCTTTGCCTAAAATTCCTAATTAGCCTATCTTTGCCTAAAATTCAAATTTTCCTAGGAAAGTTAGCCTATCTTTGCCTAGTTAGCCTATCTTTGCCTAAAACTCCTAATTAGCCTATCTTTGCCTAAAATTGCTAATTAGCCTATCTTTGCCTAAAATTCAAATTTTCCCAGGAAAGTTAGCCTATCTTTGCCTAAAATTCCTAATTAGCCTATCTTTGCCTAGTTAGCATATCTTTGCCTAAAATTCCTAATTAGCCTATCTTTGCCTAGTTAGCCTATCTTTGCCTAAAATTGCTAATTAGCCTATCTTTGCCTAAAATTCAAATTTTCCCAGGAAAGTTAGCCTATCTTTGCCTAAAATTCCTAATTAGCCTATCTTTGCCTAGTTAGCATATCTTTGCCTAAAATTTCTAATTAGCCTATCTTTGCCTAGTTAGCCTATCTTTGCCTAAAATTCAAATTTTCCTACGAAAGTTAGCCTATCTTTGCCTAAAATTCCTAATTTGCCTATCTTTGCCTAGTTAGCCTATCTTTGCCTCATTTTCAATTTCCCTGGAAGCTTAGCCTATATTTGCCTCATTTTACTTTTTCCTAGAAAAATTAGCCTATCTTTGCCTCAATTTCCTTGGAAAGTTAGTCTATCTTTGCCTCATTTTCCATTTCCCCTGGAAACAGCTATATTTGCCTTGTTTTACATTTTCCTAGAAAAATTAGCCTCATTGTAGATTTTCCTAGAAAAATTGGCCTATCTTTGCCTCATTTTCAATTTTTCTTAGAAATTTGGCCTATCTGTGCCTCATTTTCCATTTTTCTAGGCAATTTTGCCTACCTTTGCCTGAATTACCAATTTTCCCTGGAAATCTACATATCTTTGCCTCATTTTCCAATTTTCCTTGGAAACTTAGGCTATCTTCTTACCTTTGCATATTTTCAATTTTCTGAAAAATTTGACCTGCAATTAGTGGGTTAATAAGAACACATTTTTTGTACAAATCTTTATTAACTGTTAAACATTTATATAATGATATGTTTACATTAAAATTAAACATCTGTACCACACCACATCTGAGTATCCTGGTTTTGCATCTGCAACAAATCAAACAATGATCCTTAAAACATAGAATGGCAATAACATTTCATTAAACACATTTTGAAAGCAGATAGATAATAGAAAAAATCTCTTTGGGAATTTCTTTTCTGCTTAAATATTTACCTACATATGCATCATACTGTACAGCTTTTATAAATATCACATGTTTGATTAACTGTCTAAAACATGACATGCAAAGTTGATAGGCTATGATGAAATAAATTTCACAAGATAAACATAATAAAATTGCATAGTGTATCAAATGTGCAGTAGGAAAATGTCTACTGTCTACACATTCCATAAATACAAGGAAAATAATTTGGCATATATTTGAAATATCAATCTTTTACATTCAGAGAGGATAAAAGAACAAACAATGTTCATCTTGCAGGAGCTGCATACATTAAATAAATTTCTAAGCAAGTACAACATTAAAAAAAAAAAAAGAAAAAAAAAAGAAAGAAAGAAAGAAGATATAAAATCCAAACTATTGTCTTATTAATTCAACGAGATAGTTATGATATTACTGTGTGGTATGTGGTATTCATATGACAAACTATAAAGCTAACTAATAAAAGAAAACAGAACTATTATACAATTTTCAGCTAGATTTGTCTGTTTTTTCCCTTCAAAGCCACTGAAAATAAATGTCTATAGTAATATTACACTGATTTTCCAAAGTAAGGAGAACAAATTTAGAATTCTCCTAATCTATAGGTATTACAAAAGAGAAACCATATTTTTAGAATTGTTCTTATTATTGCTGAGATTAACCACAAATTAGTGCTATACTAATGACACTAACAGACAAAGCTACACTGTTAGAATATTTTTAAAAATGTTTATGAACTGATCTCTTGATCCTCTTTATATTTACTAAAATAGTGAAAAAAATTGAATTATATTTTCTATTTAAGAAGATGTTCAATAAAACAAAAACATATTACTACTTAAAAGCAATTACAATGTACAAAGCAAATGTACACAATCCACAATATGCAATCAAAAGATTAATGAATTTTCCTTTCCTTTGAAATTTAATGTAAATGTTATTGTAGTAAAAACGTTTTGTGAAGGTTATTGCAGAGCGCTCTTACATACAAATATAATTCTCAGACACACATTAATATTTCAAATTTGCTATCTTTACGATGATACTTTTGTTAAATATAAAACATATGCAACATTATAAATACAGTTAGCACGCTGAATTAATTTCTATTTTTATTTTAAAACAATATGGAAGAAAATTACATAAAAAGTGCTTTTAAATTTTGGTTTTCAAGTATATCACTACTTCTAATTTTCAGAAACTACTTTTCTTATTTTATTTAAATGGCATATACAGAGTTTTGTTGTGAAAGAGCGAATATGATGCCACTAAAACAATTTTTAAATCTTGGGTTTTAGGTAAACCCTCCACTTGTAATAATCTATTTTTCTTATTTTATCTTAATGGCACACATCAAGTTTAGTTGAGAAAAAAAATTGCTGCCACTAGAGGGATTTTTAAATTTTCGCTTTAATTATTGTTATTTTAGGTGCATTTCATTGTGTTATTTTATTATTCACTTATATAATTTTTTGTCATTTTTTGACGAATGGTTAAGAAGGTTCGATGGAGATAATTTTTAAAAAATCGTTTCTTGGGTACAACCGTAATGGCTATATTCCTTCGGAATTCGGAATTTTAGAACACTTTAGCAGTCAAATTTAAAGACAAACAGTAATATAAATGATAAAGAAGCTGTTAAAATTGGTGAAGAAGAAAGTTAGCAATCGCAGTAGTTTCGTTACTGCGCTATAACTCTGTAATGAGAGCTATAATTGTGCTCACACCAACCAACAATAACCCAACTTAATACCAGGATAATTTTAAAAATTCTCCCAATGACTCACAGGTTGCAGCAGTCTTGTTATCAAAACCTGCCATCTTCCATTGAAACATTTGTGCAATAATAAACGAATTGGTAAAGATTTCTAGTAGCTATAGCTGTTTGTTACTCGAGTCATACAACGGTAGGCCCGTAAGCTTCCGGACTAACCATTCTCTAGGTGTGATAAAGACAAAAACTATATTTCACTTTTCAATATACTTGCCCTTTATTGCAATACACTTCTCACATCTTTGAATTAACATTTCAATCCCCTTCCCCCCACAAATAGTCAGAAGTCTTGTCTGCAAAATGGGCATAAACAGCATTCATCACTTCTTCGTCACACTTAAATTCCCTTCCTCGAAGGTCCTTCTTGAGTTTTGAAAAGAGGAAATTGTCACTAGGAGCTAGATCTGGGTTGTAGGGTAGATGTCGATCTCCTTGAAGCCACCCACATTTCTTCACAGCTTCCTTCGCAACAAGAGCTGTGTGCACAGGCGCATTGTCGTGAATAAGACGCACACCACCACTCAGCTCTCCTCGCCTTTTCTTTTTGATGGAAGACCGCCACGGGTGGCCGAGGTCGTTAAGGCGCGGACTCTTGAGCGGGAGGTGTGGGGTTCAAAACCCGACAGGACCATCCTCCCTGACTGAGGTTTTTTTCAGGTTTTCCTCAGTCCTCGTAAATGGCAAATCCCGGGGAGGTACCCTAAACTTAGAACTGGAAATTCCTTCCTTCCTTAAAAATAAATCCTTCCCCAATATATCATTTCATCTCATGTATCATCAGTGTCCATCGCACGTGATGCCTCAGTAGTAAACCGGGCGTTAAACACCATTCATTCTTTGATAGAAGCATGTAGTATGTGCAGTAGGCCAGCACAGTACTCCCCATTTACTGTGGTATTCCTTACCTTGAATTCAATGAAGAGTATTCCTTCACAGTCCCAAAATATTGTGGTAATGATCTTCTTGGTTGACTGAGTGACCTTGGTCTTTAGAGGTGGTGCCTCGCCAGGTTTACGCTATTCCATTGACTCTCTTTTGGACGAGGGATCATAGTTTCATCTCCTGTAACAATGGTTTGCAGAATTCTCTCTCGTTGCCACGGCAGAGCTTATTACTTATCCACCTACCCTCGTGTATAAGATTATAACAATGATAAAGGGTATCATGAAAACATATTAATTGTTCTATGAGTTTACAATGTGTTGTAACTGACAGATTAGTAGCAGGATTTTTTGTTAGTTTGATATGTTTACGTCAAATAGATATTAAGTCCTAGTTGCTTAATTCTTCTGTTGTCCAATTGGCATCTCAGAAACCAGATTAGTCATTAATCAACTCAAAAAGAAAAAGACCGAAGGACCAGATGCGATACCAAATGAGGTACTCATCCGTCTTCAGGAAGAAGTAACACAATTTCTTTTTAGATTATTATATGGATGCATTTGGCAAGGTCGTTTTCCACTGTGCTGGAAAATGGCCAAACTAATTATATTAATAAAAGATTTTGATAAAGATCCTACTTTTTGTTTACTTAATACAATCGGAAGGTGTTTGAGCAATTAATAGCAAAAAGAATAACAGAGTTTAGAACAATAACAGGTATAAATAATCAGCAAATTGGAATTCAGAAAAAGGTCAACAGAAGATGCAACTATGAAGTAATTAAAACAGTTAAATAATCAAATTCTAACTACGTTGTGGCCATATTAATTGATATTTCGGGGGCTTTTGATAACGTATGGTAGCGTTTTTTGTTTGAAAGGTTACGAGAAAAGAATTTTCCAAAATGCCTGTATGCCTTGTTAAAAGATTACTGTGTAAACAGGAAGGTTTATATAAAAGGCATAGGGAGAGGTGATAAATAAACAAATAACGAAAGGGTTCGGTCCTTGGGTCGATCTTTTGGGACAATGTCTTGGAAACACTTTTGGATACTTTAAATAACGGCATTAATGTAGTGAACACCATTGCCTACGCCGACAACGTTATATTTATAATTGAAGGAAATAACAGGAAACAACGGAGATCGAGAAGGAGGAGAAGAAGGGAGAGAGGAGCCGGAAAGGAAGATAATATATATGAATTACCATGGAAGCATTTTGTTATAGCTAAATAGTTTCAAAATATAACGCGTAAAAACTCTAGAGAGGTGTTGAGCAAAAAATAACATAACAAAGTTAATGGTTAAAGTTAAGTGAACAATATTACATTTGATAAGATTTATAAAATGTTTATATATTAATATAAAGTAACTAGCATTAAAACATGTATACTTAAACTTAAGAGAAGCTAAATTACAGAATAATTGAGGTATTAATGTAGAATTTGTACAGTATATAGTTACATTTGTTTTATATATGATTAACAAGAATCGAATTGAATTTACGTAACTTATTTGCATTATAGAGGGAATAGAATTTATGGTAACTTATAACTGTACAGGATACCAGTACACATTTTATTCTAATGTTGTTTCGTAATTTGCATTTTTGTTTTCACAGCTGGCTACCAGTTGTAGGTCAGTGCTTGCTTCCAACATGTATGAGGATTCATAATTTAGTTTACTTTATGCATATGTTAAAGTAAATATTCTTATAGCACTTTTTCTTTTATGCTCAATTTTTCTATTTTTATTATAATTATTATTTGAACAGCTTTTTTTTCTATTTTAAATTAGTTTTTAGAGTTAAATAAATCTGAACAACAATAATATAACAAATGTAAACGTGTAATTTTTCAAATAAAGAATAACAGTCTGGAATATACTTTCGGCGTAGGAAACAAAAGTACCCGGATGCAGTAATAGAGATTTTATTAAATTTATTTATTGTTTCTTACAGAGCAGATGTGGTATACGGGTTAAACGGCAAATATCGAACATGGTGCGTTTAATTAAGTGCTTGGTAAAGAATGTAACAGATATGACAAACACTCTAGGGGACTGCACCATCATTTTTAACCGTTTCCAAGTGAACCAGGGAGTTTAAATAAGCCAGTGCACATTTTCCTGGCTCTGGACTGAAGCTTGGATAGCAACATGTGCAAGTCCGAGGCGCTCCAACACTTCTGTATATTGTACGCCGGTATTACTACGTCAGATGCTAGGATTGATCTCAAGCAAGAGTATTTACGCGCTTTTATTTACTACGTCTTAAAGTCGGTTCACTGAGAGAGAATGCTTTCAAAGATTTCATCGTGCATTTGCGGATCTTTGCCCTAGCAATTCACCATTAATAATGCTTTGCAGATTTTAGGAGAGGAAGGGAAGACAGCAACTGTGATGAAAGCAGAAATATCTTACATATTGTCAGATTCAAGAAGTCCTGAATATTTGGATCGGCAGCATGAAAACAATTAAAAAAAAAAAAAAAACCTTAATGTCAGGGAGTTCTGCAGTCGCTGGATCCTCCACCACACAAACGAGGGGAAAATGTTGAAAAAATTTGTTTGGTGAAGATCAAAACTAATAAGTATGATTCAGAAACTAAGCGACAGTGATCGGTCTGGGTTTTCCCAGGAGAGCGAGAAGTGTTGACTTGCTTCTTGTGACAGTACCCTTGAGGGACAAAAGATTGTCACGTCAAATGGTACATCACAAAATGCCTCCCTCAAGTCTTCATCACTGAGAACGAAACGTCCTAAGGCTGATCTGCGTGGAATTTTGTTGTACCCCACAATGCATTAGAAACAAGTAAATTTCTGCATAGAATGTAATGGAGAGGACTTTGAAAAGTTGCCATGATCAAAACCATTTTTAAAAATGTTATTGCGTCCATTCTCAAAACTTTCAGTGACCCTAGTATTGCCGCCGACGGCATTGTTTTCAACATCTTTTATGACACAAGTTAGAGCCTATTGCTAATAGTTTTAAATAAAACATTACTTTACGCTTCAGTAAAAATATAAATATTAACTTTACGCATGGCGACTGTTTGAGCGTTTTTCAGGCTTTGGCGGCTGCAGTCATAAATAGCGGCGCTTTGTGTGCCCTTAGCTCAAATAACCTCAATGTACATAACAAAAGAAATATAGACATTATTTTAAAAAATTCACTCACGCGGGAGCTTCTGGGAATCAGATTTGAATGGATGGATATCATCAGAATTTGGGAATATCGCCCTATTGGCAGAAGAGACGTCTATTACATAAAAGCTGATAAAGGCATAAAAACATATAAAAACTGTTACGAGATTAGCTCTAATTTTACTATCACACTTTAGTTATTCCCCCTTTTTATTTCAACATCTTTAAGGCTGACAGATTGTTGTAAACATCCTGTGATGTTAATTATAGACATTTTATTTCAAAAAAATAAACATTAAAATGAATGTTTGATTAATAATAAGTCGTCATACAGGAACTGCGTACACTAAGCGAATTGCTCAGCAAGTTAAATAACTTTAAAAAAGAATTTAAATCCAAATTAGGGAAACAGAATTAGGAATGGGAGTTGTGGCAGTATGTACGCCCTAGACGTCCGGTGATGGCACCTCTTGCCCAGCCTGAGGTGGTTCGCCATACCGGACGAAAATGTGTCATCGGTTTGGCAAGCAAGGCTCAAGACGGGTAACAGCAGGGAGTGTAGCCTGTGTGATGTTTCGGTCGCTGTGGTGCTATCTAGTTTATTAATTCTTAACATGTTTACTTACTAGCGCCGCTGTGGCGTATGTTCAACTACAAAATCATTACGTGTATTTACATGTTAGCGCGCGTTCCTCATAGGGGGAGCTAATCCAAGCAGTAGCGCGTAGACACTACAGATATATACGTAGTGTGCGAAAAAAAAAAAAAAATATTAATGCCACTATAATGGTTTTAAATTTTGGGCTTCAGGTAAACCCCCCTCCTAATAGTCTGATTTCACTGATTGTCAGAAAACATTTTTCTTATTTTGTTTCAATGAATATACCGAGTTTCCTTTAAAAATTAAAATTTGCGACCGCTAGAGAGATTAAATTTCGCTTTAATTCCCACCCTTTCAGACATACCACTCATATTTCCCTAATTTTCAGAAGCTATTTTTCTTATTTTGTTTATATAGTATATACCCCATTTCGTTACGAAAAAAATTGGTGCCGTTAGAGTGATGTTTAAATTTTGGGTTTTAGGTAAACCCCCACTCCTAATAATCTGATTTCGCTGATTTTCGGAAATTAATTTTACTAATTTATTTAAATGGCATATACCGAAAGTTGCGACCGCTAGAGCATTAACACACGCACGCACACTCATTTTTGGTGCCTAGTCGGAAGCATCGACGGAGATTTGTAGAAAATTTGCAAAATCCTTTCATGGGTATAACCACATTTCTTCGGAATTCGCTAAAAAGTAATATGCATTTCTTTATTTCTATGTGGTTTGTTCTAATGTCTGTTTTTTCTTATTCGCTCTTTCTGTTCATCTTTTTATTTATAGTTTCCTTCTTCTTTTGCTCTTTGCTGTGTCATCTTTGCCCGTCACGAATCTCTTTCTTCCCAAACGAAGGTCGGCCTGGTAGTCTCACGCAATAGTGTGAAATGAAATGGTTACGTCGGCAAGCGTTAGTAGAATGGAATTCATATCTACTCCACGTCAGTGGACAGGCAAATTGCGGCCTTCTCCCAGCTAATGGAATAATATAAAAACTTCCAGGCTATGGATTTCGTGATTCTTGAGTCTTTTCTTCTCGGCGTTTATTGTCAAATCTCTGGCGTCAGTTATCCTTGCGTACCTAAATGTTTTCTTTATTTATTATACAAAAGAACAAAGTGAGATATTTTTGTGATTCTATGGCAAGTTGGAACCAACGCCTTAAGCTTGGTCGAATATTTTGTATATAGTGACAGATGTTTAACTAAAGAACAAAATATGAGAAATAAACAGTAACAGTAGAAAGTTACGAATCTGCCAGTTTTAACAACCTTCCGGAGCAACTAAAGTACAGCCATACGAGTGTCGCTATTTACTTTTCGGGATTTTCGGCAGCTGCTGCAAAATAGTACTGTGATCATGCGCTCGTTTTCTAATGTTCTAACATGCAGGAGCTTTTATAGTTTTTGTTTGTTTGTTTGTTTTTTTTTAACGAATATCAGTGAAGCTTGAGGTAACAAATATGTGTGGAAAATTTTTAGAGAAGCTTTCCAGACTCTGCAAACCATTTTCAGACTTCTGCACGTGAAGGAACAGAGTTTAAACGAGGAACACCCAGAGCGTCCCGCAACAGTAATACAGGTGAAAACATTGCTTGTGTAGAAGCCATAATGAAGAGCTATTCGCGAGTGACTTACTGGAATATATTCATTCGCTGCAGGAATCTGACATTTTATATTTATCGTTTGGTATTCCACAATCTCACAGAAGAACAAAATGCAACAAGATTGAAATGCCAGGAAGTGATTCACTGATTCGACAATGTCAATTCCTGAAGTTTCCACAATACTTTCATACGTGACGAACATCGGCTGTATGAATATACTCATTTTCATGTGAAAAATTATTTACTGCAATATTATTTTAATATAATAATAATAATAATAATAATAATAATAATAATAATAATAATAACCATAACAACAACCAAATATACGGAGTCATAAAGTAACCAGACAATTATTTCAGAGGTTTAAGGAGAAAGTTCGTTTTGGTCAAAACTTTTGATAGATTTAAGATAGGAAATTAATTGATAGCTTATTTTAAAGTACACAAAGTGTGCTTTATTTCAGTTATAAATATTATGCTTGAAATTAATTTTGTGACTTTTTAAGATGCAAAAACTCTAAAATACAAAGCTGTTCTTTCTAAAAAGTATCATCTTGCATTTTCTTAAATTATGCAGAAATGCTGCAAATAAGCACATCTTTCTTAGATTAAAAAAAAAAATTGGACTATCCATAAATGAAGAGTAGAAATGTCAAACGTTCCCAGTGCAATTTTCTAAATATTAACAGAATAAGGGGGAAAAAATCTACCCTTTTCTGTTAGCAATAAATCATTATGAAGACTTTATTTTACTATATATTTGCCAAACAGATAATAGTTAAGGAAAAATAATGAATAACAAGAAGAAGGTTTTTTTATGCCAATATGATGGGAGAGTCAGTTACAAGTGCTATTCAAACTCAGTTTTAGAGGGAAATAATTAAAAAAACAACATTATTGATTAGCGGGAACATGTATTATGGGAAAGTATATAAATGTATTATGAAACATGTACAAGAATACCAATCTTTATATTTTCTCCTCAAAACAGACAGGAAGAGTTTAGTTTTTCAATTCTTACACAGGGGTTGAAGTTGATGTCACATAAAACTCTCTGTACTCTTCAGGAAGGAATGGCAACATAGACAAGAGGTCTGCTTTCTTTCAATCGTTTAATGGGTTGATCTTTCAGACAAAGCACATGTTGCTGTATATCAACCATTGATTTTTCTTTTTTTAAAACTTCAGAAACCTTCCACACTTCTAATGGTAAGTTCTTTTAATAACAATGTGAGATGGATGAGATCGAGATACTTTAAGTATTGTACACATATTTAATGTTAACAGTAAATCAGCAACATTCTTAAAATCAAAGAAATCACTTCACTCCACTGGAACTACATGAAAAGTATTTATAACTTTAGCTTAATCTACAATGCTATGTAAATCTTGGGGGATGAAGGCCTTATCTACCCTTGTTCTTTCCTCTACAATAACAAAATCTCTATCGCAACCCAAAAGCTATGGCCAATTACTAAATATTTCTGTACTATAAATATTTTCCCTTAAAAACTAATATTATCTTTGCACTTAGAACACCAGATGGCAGCATTGTATGGCATATAGAAGATGACTAGAAATATGCACTTGGGCACATAGAACTTACTTTTGAAATAACATGATTAAATTTAAAAGTGGCACTTAGAACGTTTGACATTTCCACTCTTAATATTTCAGAAATATTATGCTTAAAAATGTTCACAAACTGCCAATTAAAATGGTCGTTGCTGAAATCTTACAGCAGTTTAGATGCATGATCTGCCCTCTTTGCTGGCAATTTACATATATGTTTTCCAGTTTAAGAAGTGGGTGTGACCAAAGACAAAATTTGACTGTTGTTACTATTAATTCATCTGAGTGAAGGGAAAAGCAAATGACGGTGATGGTCCATATGGATGAAGAAATTCTCCATTGTTCTTAAATTTGGCTAGCATATAGCCTAGCCATCAGTGGCCTGCAAATAGTTGTCAAGGGAATAGTTTTACTTGAACCACTAAATTTTCCCACAGTCACTAAGGTGCTATCTTGAGATGTGGAGTATTTCTTTGCTATCAAAGCTGATGAAGGAAATATTGTACTCATGGACTCCAACTACTGTACTGACAATTTCAAACCTCTGCTGTAGGTTCTGTTTTATTTCTTCAACCTCAGTATTAGGGATATAAACCATACCTATAAATGGTAAATTTTTCTTTTCTCTCAAGAAGAGTTATTCCGGTGTCAATATCTCATTGTTCTGTAAACATGAACAAGCAGCAAGGCATATCATGGTTCCACCTGCACCTCACAAAAGCCCTTCCAATGTGAAGTGTCAAAGAAATGCCATTCAGCATTAATTCTAAAACCAGTATTGTGAAAACCTCAGTTGATGAAATTGTGCCTGTTTTTATATTGGTGATGTACTATCTGAAAAGTAGCTTTGAAATATTTGATATATTTTCTTTCAAAAATGTAATGAGATTAAAATTAATGTAATGTAATGAGATGTTTTTGGAAGCTGTGCACAGTCATAGTATTATGAAATAAATGGTTTAATATAACAGCAAAACAAAGGTTTTGTATAAATATTGTACTTACGAAGCTGTTGACAATGGAGTGGTAATATATCCTAAACTTAAGTATTCATTTTTTTTTTTTTACACTAAACTCCATTTACTTACATAAAAGTAAGACGCATTTCAGGAGAATCTCACCCAGGTTCGGTGAGCAACTGAAGATGGGAGAGATTCTCCTGAAATGTGTCTTACTTTTAAATAAGTAAATGGAGTTTAGTGTAAAAAAAAATGAATACCTAAATTTAGGAAAAGGTTTTGTAATTCATTCATGGAGTTTTTGAAATAACAAAGGGATGAATAGTGGCTTGCTGACTATTCCAGTGAAATCCTTGTGCTGCATCCTGTGTAATAAATTAATTCCAAAAAATCTCCCAAAACAACTACTTGTACATTTTGAATAGATGTCTTTTTTTTCTTTTAAGAATGAGGATTGCTGGTGACCTATGAAGTCATGTACTTTATGTTGTCTGAGGTTTCTCAGATATTTTTCAAAACGTTCTTCTGCTGAGGTGGTGAGGTATTTACACCGCAGTCAGTTATTGTTTATATGTAACAAAATCAATCATATTAAATTCTAATATCTGAAGAAAAATTTCTTGAATACCCTACTAGTACATTGTATACAGTTGTTCAATAGACAATTCATTAATGCCAGCAGATTTTTAAATGTTGACATATTTTTTTCAAGATACATTTTGCTTAATGGTATCTGCCAAAATGCTTAGGTGAAAACCAACAAAACTTTGAAAAGCCAATTTTTAACATCTGAGAAAGTCATTGGTACATTTGTTTTAAGTTTCCAAGAATCAGCCTTTTCTGAACATGGACTTTTTTGCCATCCATTATAACAGATTTGAAATCCTTCTTCCCAGGAATTATGAACTAATCAAAATTGATGCACTAAATCTTCAACAGATCCACTACATCTTGGTTTAGCATTTGATGATGAAAATATTCCTTCACACTTAACCAGTTCTTTAGCCTTCCTGGCTAATCAATTTAATGTTTGAAATTCTTTTTCAATTTCGCACACACTCCAGCTTTTAGACAGAATGATCAAAATTCTAATTTTCCCACTACTTTTTAATGTGGTTTTGAACTTTTCTTTTAGTTGGCAAATCATTTCATCACACTCTCTGACTTTCACAGATGGGTGACTCTGAATCTAAGAACTGGTGGCATAGAGTCTTTCAACATTTTTCTATATGTATTTGTGATTTGCTTTAGTTTAGTTTTTACATAACCTTACTTTTGTTAATGGTGATTCAACAATTATAAGGATGTATTTAGTTCTTTAATGTCATGTAATCATATCATCTGCTGGAATATCAGTCATACACTAGCACCACAACTTGGAATGTGCAGAAGGTGGGAATACAGCTACTCTCAAAGGTTGACAGTATTTGTGGTAAGGCAAGGTACATACTGGAAACCTTCATCAGCAAATTAAATCTTTTACTGCAGAAGATCTGGGCAAGATTTACTTGTCAATCAACATAATGACAAACGATACAAAGTCTTCCATTCAAAAATTTTAACGGACTACTGTCTTCCCAACTGATCCAAATATATTTATATTTGTAGACGCTTTGAAAGATATCTCTCATATATAATCAACATGCCATCAAAGAAACAAATAAGTATTTAAAAAAGAACATTTCCTGAAAGAACAGATAATGCTAACGGCCAATAAATTTTGCTCAGAGGGCTACTCTTTCAGGCTTGAGACTTTTACATGCCGTAAATCTACGAAATGGGACCCACATCTTTATTTCCCTTCCAAAGGAAATCATACTTAGGACTTTTACGCATGAAAAAATTCGGCCGGGTTTGAACGGCATAAAACCGAGGATGAAATACTTAAAATAAATATAATTTAGGTTTTTTCTAAGAAGTAAATACTAATGGCTAACTGACAAAAAATAAAGCTATTGCTAAAAGAACTATATGATAAGAGTTGCAAAAAACTGATTTCAACGTTTATAAATATTGTACAATTTAACTATTACAAAACTTTAAAGGGGGAGGGCCCTAGGAAGCAAAACCTTTACATGGAGTCTACTGGGTAAAGCTAATAGGTTGCAGGATATGTAATTAAAAAAAAAAAAATCTTGCAGTAGCCAGCACCGAATTCCGCATCTTGCACTGAACTCAGGAATAACCGTACCATGCAAAGTTTTATCATCTGCCTGAATCGCTCTGTAAAACTGCAGGAAGACATGCACACTATTAGATGCCTAGGTAAGCACTTTTATGTATGTTTCCACTCAAAGAAACCAATCCTTTCATGAAACACTATTCCCCCCCCCCATATTAACAAAGTAATTTTTAAGATGCCATGGACTATTGAATAAAATTCTACCATATATTAAGTGTAATTTTCAGAATCTGTGAAACTATTGTGTACTTACAGTACAGTTCTTCCACAGGTTATGGTGTCTTCATCGGCTTCACGTGTTTGTCCAGGAACAGCTGAACATGCGGTTGTTGATTGTTGAAAGCCAAGGATCCATTTTTTTATGAAATAACACCTGAAATAAAGGTAACCAACTTTAAAACTTAGCCCAATCTCCATGTGGTCTGCCAGACCTCAGAAGTTAGTAGTGCTGTTTGTTTCTTTTAATCTAGTTGCATTACATGGCTGTGCAGGCAAATATTCCTACACTGTTGGCTGTTAGTGCTTGTGTGTTTGTTTCGTTCCAGTTTTGCAATTAGATGCAGTTTTATGGCTTGTGATATTTTCTGGGTGTCATTTATGTCATCGCTGGCCGGTTGTTCCCGAAGGATTAGATTGAATAATCCGGGTTTTGATCATATTGTAACGCAATGGTTTAAGGAAGAATTTGCTAAACACTGATCAAAATTCAGCATCTGGCGAAGATGAGAGAGAACACAATGAACAGGCTTCAAAACTAACAATAATGAAATATGCGAATCCAATGGAATTCCAAACTCTTTAATTGAAAAAAATTTATTTAGGTGGTCAGCTAAAGAAGAGCTTCTTCTATTTAGAACAAAGCAAAACAACAATCCTGGTATACGTGATTGGTGAATCACTAGTGGAAGATGAAGTTATTCCATCGAAGTGTGGAATTTTCTCATTAAAGATGTTATATTGTAGTAAAATGGACAAATACAAAAATCAGGTAAACTAAGCGAATTCCTCAGAAGCTTAAATAAATTAAAAATGAATATAAAATCGAAATTATAGCCTTATTAATTGATGAAATGAAATTAGTTATAACTTTACTGTGTAGTGTTACGAGAACAAAATTGGAATTCATGTAATGTATTAGTATTAAAAAAAGATAAAAACTATATATTATTATTATTATTATTACTATTATTATTATTGATATTGGTATACTATTATTTAAATGAAATATATGACTACTGATAAACAAAGCTATACTGTGTGAGTATTTTTAAACATTTTTAAATGAAATCATGTTTAAGAACTGAGCTCTTGATATCATCTTTACAATCGCTAAAATAAAATGAAATAACAGAAAGTTTTGAGTTACATTGTGTATTTCAGAAGGTGGCGTTCACATGTTTCAATAAAACAAAAACATGTTAATTTTAAACAAAATTACAATGTTCTGAGCAAATATATACAATCAACAATATGTAATTACGAGAATTTTGGCATTTGAAGAGAAACTATCATGCCTTGAAAAAAAAAAAAAAAACTTGAGAAGTGGAAAGTGTTCTTCCAGCAAAAGAGGAAAAAGTGCCCAAAGTATTGTTTGCATATTATTGAATAAATGCCTTTATTCTCAAATTTCTACTTAAATTATATAAATGTGTTCCTAAACTAACAAATCTAACAAATTCTATAAATAAAAAATAAAAAAGAGCATTAAAACCATTATATGTATGTATGAAATAATATCTTAGTTTTTGTCACTTATGATTATTAACATTTCCAGCTATTCAATTAATGTTTTTTGTGAGTTTCAATATTATGATTGATGTTGTATGTATTTGAAGGTATTAATAAAAATTGTTTAAATGTTCCATGGCAATTATTTAATTTTTATGCATTATAAATATATTTTTAGGTCCTGCAGATCATAACCTGGGTGATTAAGGATTGAATGACAGTTACAACAATAGGTAAAAAGCAGCAATCACTCCCATCTATTGCTCACAGAAAGAAACAAATTCTCCTTGAAAGTGGACCCCTATGATTTAACTAAAATTTTAATATCTTTAATTTGCCTCCTATATACTGGTTTACAAAATTAAAAAAAAAAATATATATATATATCAGTATTCATTGATGTTAGCAATAAAAATGCAATAGACAAAGTCAGATAAAAAGTATTAAATATACACAGTTTTAAAGTCCAAAAGCTCATCTACCTTATACTAAGGAAATTCAACTAACCAATTATAAAGCTTGTGTTTAAATACATTATCAGACAATGTTTTCACACTATTATCAAAAACCTATAACATGAAAATTATTTAAAGATTTACTCAGTCTGTGGTAAGGTATATATAAATGTGTTTCTTCTGGTATTATGAGTGTGAATTTTACTTCTGGTACCACAAATAATTACATGTATTTTTACATAAAGTAAACACTGAAAAATATACACATTTATTACAGTAAAATCCTTAAAGTAATTAACAGAGGCCTACAATGTACAATGTGTTTTAAATGGTGATATAGATAAAATTTGAATAGCTTTCTTTTCTTTGCAGTAGCTAAACATTTAAGCCACTACCATTACCGCATAAAATCAAATCATAGTAGGGGGGGGGGGGACCCAGAAGGTGCACTGTGACTGTAGTTTTCAGGCATAATACTTCTTAAAATTTTCAGTAAATACAAAGATCCAGACAATGTATTACATAATACATGATTTATATATGAATTGCAGGATAATTTCTGGTCAATAACAGCAACTATAAATTAATATCACAAATATCCAACATATCTAAGCAAAGTAAATAAGAATTTGAGTTTTTATATAAATAATGATATAATTAAACTATATTCAAAATTATTAATATTATAATAATATTAATAATAACTAATCTCTGTGAAGACACAACACTGCTCATTAATTTTAATAAACTTAAGGGAACCCATTTGTGAATTTTCCAAAATCTGAAGTACTCATAATTTTGCCACATGTTAAGTGAGTATAAGGAAATATTTAGAATTAAATATTCTAAATATTTAAATATAATTTAAAAGTTTGCAATGAAACAAACTTTTAAACTTATATATAATAAACTTATATATAAATATATAAATAAACTTATATATAAATATATAAATAAAATTGTTTATTTGTTAGTTTCAATTTTTGAATAGGAATTTATGCTTATCAAACTTTGCTGAGCATTTATTGGCAAAGTAAACAGTGATACTTAAAAATGCATCACAAGGAGCATTTTAAAGTGCTGAAAAATGTCAAAAATACTACAACTGAGATTTGAAAATTTGCATACATAAGCTGACCTGAAATTCTGCTTAAAACTGCCCTGCACCATAAATAGGACCCTTTGGTGTCTTCCTTAGCTTTACTTTTGGAGATTTGTAAGCTTTGGGTCTTTTCCTGACACTGTCGATGATTCTCTGGTGATCTTAACTTGATGCTGCTGAACTTGGGGACTCCAGTGATTGTCTCCTTCACCCTTTGAAAATTCACTTATGCCTTGTATTATTGCCGTCTTTCTTGGTACAAATATCTCTTTAGGGCATTTTGACCAGATGTAAGCTTTCATTGGTGTTCTGTGTGTTTCCACTACATCTTACAAGGATTTCATTTGCAGTTAATATCTGACAAATATGCACATAATCTTGGAAAGCAAATTGGAGAGAGAAAAAACTTTATATTTTTCTAATGCTTAGAGATTAATTCTCCCTTAGCTATTGCACAATTTAAAAAACACCAGGAAGATTCTTCTTAAAAACATCTGAAGTGTCTTGGATCATCTTTTTGGGGAAGTACAATGATACAAGGTTGCATAAATTTCAGATTTTATTTGCTGAATACTACCAACATTCTCATTTATAGATCTCCTTAATGATTCTGTAATTTTAAAATTATTTCTTCTTTCAAGCTGCCCTCCTTCTTGCCTCTCAGTGCCACTCCTTGGCTCTCAATTCTGTTACTAAATTGCAAAGACCCGAACCGTTAGGCTATGTGATTCAAGCATTCATGCTTCTCCATTTCAACATACTGCAGTGTTGACCAAAAGTTTATAAGTTGCGGCATCTCCATATTACACTGATGTAGTGTATTTCATTTTGCATACCTCTACTGATCTTTTCCATATTCTTTCTGTTGCCATCATCTCAAGGGTCCAAAAATTTTGTTTCACACTCTCCTATTTCTTTATGTTTTTTTTTTTGCCAAATTTTAAAAGTATCCTTGCCTTGTATGCTTAATGCTGTACTTCCCCAGTATCAAGATAACAATTCATAGTCTACCACTACTATTGTTAGTGCATCAATGACAAAGCCTATACGTTTATGTCATGTTCCATCCCCCCCAAAAACACTTATGTCAATAACATTATCTGCGGTGAGTTCTGGATTTTCAGATGTATGTGCTTAATGCATTTTCTTGTCATATCTAGGATTTTGTTCTTCATTTTAGTGTTAGCTTCCACGATTTTGTACACATGTTAATTGTATGTGGAATAACTGATGCAATTCATACCCAATGAGGTGCAAAACTTTTGCATTCCAGCATGCCCTTTACCCACATTCAAAAATCCATCTAAAATTCTTTTATTTACCTAAAGATGAGCTCTGGTAGAATCTGTGTGCAATAATCTTGGAATAGTGTTGCATTACTGTAATTACACTAATTGTAGATGCCATATCTGTGAATTCACTTTGAGACTTCTAAAATCTGGTTTCCACACATATTCTTAACAATGTCATTCCATATACCAGTTGCAATGGGATCGTTAGTGAACATTTGTAATTTCTTTTCACTTGTTGTTTTGTCTTCCATACGTATACATGCTGATGAGAGTTTCATGTTATGGATTAATTTCTTCTTCACCACTAACCTTTAAATTCCTTTTCCTAGTTTGTTTTGCCAACAAGAGATTTCATAGGTCGTTTTCCTCTCACAACTGCGATCTATAAGCCTATTTATAGCGCTCAGTAAAGATTAAACCTCGCACTATAACCATTACACTTTACCTAACCTAAAATGTGTATGCCTAATATAATTTATTTTAAACGAAACTGTAAAGCTATATAATAAGCAGTGATTATACGCAAAAACACCGATAACTTCAATAAATACTAGTTATGATGTTATTTAGCTGCTACAACCTAAAACATACGAACACTTTGGAAAATACCACCACAAACACAGAATGCAAAGCATATAAACAAATGTATTTATTATGTGATGACAGCATTGCCGACAACTACACTTACTAACATTATATCTGAGGATAGTAAACAATTAAATTTCATTTGTGACAACGGAGCAATTTGTAAAAAATGAGATATCTTATTAAAGCTGCTAATGCGCTGCCACCCCCATGATCACGGATATTTAATTCGTTAGGTCACTAGCTCAATTTTACTTGCTTAGCAAAAAATTTGGACGAAAATATTCCTAAAGAACCAGACTTCTTTATAAGCGAAATAACTAAATTTTATTTCTTACCATTTTTGTCCTTTCACTACCGAAAGATTCTTGTTGTTTTCAAGGAAGCTAAGACGGTAGGTACATTCTGCCTGGTCCACACAATTATGTTACCTAGAAAGTTCCGTTCCAAATCACAAGAAACTACAAGATATGGGTGATATATTTTTCTTTCTAAAGTAATATTTTATTCCGCCCGTATTATGTGTTTGGAACATAAATCTGCAGTTTATTTTGCCAACATTTTAGTAGAAAAGAGCATTTTATTACAGAGCGCGTAAAAACCACAAAATAATATATGGAAATATGAATGCCTTATTTTTATCACATGTCATAAATGCAAGTTAAAAAAAGTATTGTAAGAATTGTTCGTTTTTTCAGGTCGGCTCCCTTATTCTCCTTGAATAATATCCGTTTGACGCGGTTATCTTTAGAATTAAAAGACATGCATTCTAATGTCAAGTCAATATGAATTTGGATCCGTTGTTGGAAAATGATGTCAAGATAAAGCCAGCCTCCTTTGTGAACACTACTTTCGAGGAATGTATCTCAAAAGTATGGATCCAGTTACTTCCACTGGGAAGCTTATGACATGTGATGCTCTTTAAATGAATTTCTGTGAAGTCATCTGATGCCCCACTCATGACTTTTAGTGTATAAATATTTTTTTATTTAAATACATGTTTTAAACAACTTATTCTTCTTCTGTCTTTTCAAGGATTGGGTTTATCCCGTTCCGCGCCAAAGATATTTTATTCCTTAAATTGCTCTTTCTACCTAGTTCTCGGTCGTCCTATATTCCGTCTTCCATTTGGTTTATAACGAAGAACTTGTCTGTCAGGGGACATCCGATTGATATGCTAGTGAATTACCTCTTGTATCATGTTATTTCTTACATTAGATACTGCTCATTAACCTTCTCATAAATCTCATTTCTGAGCTTGCAATTTTATTTTTCTCTTTTGTTCTCAACCCAGATCTCACTACTATAGAGTAGCATTGGTTTCGACACAACATTATGTAATCTGAGTTTGTCCATCTTCCTCATTGAATTATCTGTTTATTGATGCATCCGTTCACTTAATTATATTTTGTGTAGATCTTGGTTTAAACTATAGATAGGTTGCATACCAAATATTCACTTGTTCTTAAAGGATCTAATCCTTTATTACGACTTTAGCTCTTCATAGTCCTATCCTACCATAGCCATCACTTTAGTTTTATTAATACAAAATTCCATAATGAAGGTTTCTAAAACTTTATTTAGCTTCGTTACTTTCTATTGCAGATCATTTTTAAATTTGGCCACCAAATAGTAGGGTATTTTTTGACATTTGAACTCAATTTAACATTTTCGGATTTAATGTTTGCAATTCTTGAATTATATATATATGTATATGAGTGTGTGTCAAATAATAATGGGGCGAAACCCACAACCCTGCGTAAAACCTTGGTTAACTTATTTTTTAGTATTATCAATTTCATTAATTATATTATAGGGAACGTTATTAAAGGCTAATTTTTCCTGTAGTTACTGCATATTTACTCGGTCGTCAATCTAAAAATATGACAAACAGTGGTAGGTTAAATTCCCTTCTTTTTTGCATTAATTGTTTTAGAACAAAGACTGCATCTCCTTTCCGAAACGCACATTGTTCCTCATATAGGAACTCTTCCACCATTAATTGTACCTTGGATTTTGTAGCAATATGCCTGCATAATTAGAACACTCTGCTCTATTTCCTTTTTTACATACATTAATTAAGTTTGTCATCTCCCAATTTTACCAGTACACCAGATATTATTTAGCAGTTGTGTAAATATCGTTTTCCATTTTAAACTGGCATATTTTATTATTTCTACTCCGAGTCTTTGTACTGTTTGCTTTTTTCTACACCTGTCATATCCACCTCGTGTTTCTTTTCCTTTTGTATTAATAGACTTTTAAAAAGATTTCCCATTCTTCTTTAGCTATTACATCAATTTTCTCTCACTGTGCGAAATATCTTGAAGTGCCTGCTGTATCAAATTGCTCCTTATTGGTTTGTCACTATTATTGCTCTTTGTGTTCGCAATAACAGGTATGACGCTAATATAATAGTTAAATTGCTACTGGGTTAGTTATATATTTTTAGCAGCGATCTACTTTTATTCACGTTTGTGTGGAATGGGATTCTGTGGTGTAATTTGATATATGGTCTTCCTCTTCTTTTTTACTTTCTTTCTTTTACCATTGATACATTTAATATTGAGCTCTTTCTTCTTTCACTATATCGTTCCATAACTTCAACCGTGCAGGTCTTCGTCACATTTGTACTCCTTATGCCTTATTATAATTGATGAGGGTTGCCCGGACTTGATTTACTTCACGTATTAGTTTATGCATATACAGATTTTTTATTCTAGATTGCTCTAATAGCTGGGTCTTAAATTGTGATTTTTTAGTTTTTTGTATTTCCTTTTTCAACTGTTTTAAGTTCCTTTTTTTTTCTGTAATTACACAAATTTCTATTTTTCAGTTATTAGAACACATTTTTAACATTTGTTTACTAATATGCTAGATGTTCAGCTTATTGCATTTTGTTTTGCGTTACTTAAATGGGAAAGAACTGTTAATATAAACATTCACTGCCCTAAATGCAGGATGTTTGTTCTATTTCTACAAATCACCTTGTAGCGGTATGTTTCTTCTCTTCTTGCACTCACAAGACTCCCTTGCTTATACCATACTTGCCTCCTAAACCCAAGATCGCGGGTGCAAATCCGGCCAGGACCGATGGATTTTTCGAGCATAAAAATCCAAAGTAAGTATAGCTTCCTTCGGAAGGGAAGTAAAGCCATGGGTCCCGTGTCGTACATTTACGGCACGAAAAAGAACCTCAAACCTGAAAGAGTGGCCTCTGAGCAAAATTTATCGCCGTTTCACGCGCTGAATTGAATGGGACGCTTATGAACTGAGACGTTAAAGAGCGTCCATATTAAAAAAAAAAAAAAAAAAAAAAAAAAAAAAAAAAAAAAAAAAAAAAAAAAAAAAACCTCCTGTTCCGTAAGACCAGAATTTTTGGTGCCGTTTTCTTAGTGTAAAACTGCAGTGCAAGGCTGTACTACAATGCCTGAAGGAAAAGCAACAAAAGCTATCGTTTGCAGTGACATGTTGCAGAATTTAAGGATAATTTTAGTTCAGATGGATGTTGATTTGGTTTATTTACGAACGATCTTTAACAGCTCAGGTCATCAGCGTCCCATTCAATTCAGGGCGTGAAACGGCCGACAAATTTTGCTCAGAGGTCTCTTCTTTCAGGCTTGAAGTTCTTTATTGTGCCGAAATGTGCCACACGGGACCCACGGCTTTACTTCCCGTCCGAAGGAAGCCATACTTAGGATTTTTACCCCCGAAAAAAATCCATCTATCCTGGCCGAGATCGAACCCGCGATCTTGAGTCTACGAGTTCAGATGGTCGTGTCCCTTACTGCCAAGCACGTGGGAAAGGCTGAACAGCAATCGCAAATTGCACATCACCTATCACTGCAGTTCGCACATGATGATGCAGTTCCAGATTCTTCTACATCTTCAGTCTATTGTGATGATTTATGAAGGACATTTGTGTCAGCCACATATCCCTTTACCGAGTTAGGGAAGTTAATATTAAAATTTTGACACTCCTGGAGAGCCAACTTTGGGATAAAAGTATCTTCCAAAGTGTTGACAACAACCCTACAACACATTCGTTCAATTTGTGAAAATGAAAACATGTGGATTAGATTAGACGAGGCTTCAGAATCTACCGAGGGGAAAGTTGGGACACTAAAATGATGAAGCAACGTTTTCTGCTAACAAGCCAAGAAATGACTGCCGCACACCGCATGACTGTTGCAAGATTATTTAATGAAGCAAAGCAAATTTTGTGATCAGGTAATATGAAGTTCGACAATGTTTTACGATTGTTGACAGATGCTGCAGCAGTCTTGTGTTCGTTATCCTAAAATAATCCATGTTACATGCATTGTGATGGTTTACACAGCCTGAAGAAATTACAGCAGTATATCCTAATTAGATATATTGACTTCTAATGAAAAACAATGTTCATAAAGTCACCGAGGAATTTACTTGGAGCTGTGTAAACTAAGCCAATTCCTCAGCAACTAGGATAACTTTAAAAATTAATATAAAATCAAATTATAACCTTATTAATTAATAAAATGGAATAAGTTATGGCTTACTCTGTAGCATTAGGGGAACAAAATTAGAAATCTTGTAATGTATATCACAAAAGAAAAACCACAATTTTAGAATAATAATAATAATAATAATAATAATAATAATAATAATAATTGAGATTAAATCATAAAAATGAATGGTATACTATTAATAAATTAAATATATGACCAATTATACAGAAAGTTACACTGTATGAGTATTTTAAACATTTTTAAATGTAACCATGTTTATGAACTGCGCCCTTGATATCATCTTTACATTCACTAAAATAGAGAGAAATAACAGAAAGTTTCAAGTTACATTACGTATTTAAGAAGATGATGTTAATATGTTTCAATAAAACAAAAAAATGTTACTATTTAAAAACAATTACAATGTACAAAGCAAATATACACGATAAACAGTAAACAATCGAAAGTTGTTTTACATATTTTCATTGGCTTTGAAATTTAATTTAAATGTTATTGTAGTAAAAACATAACGCAAACGTTTTCTGAAGGTTATTACAGAGCGCTCTTACATACAAGTATAATTCTCATACACATAATACATTAATATTTCACAGTTGCTATGTTCATGACGAAGCTTTTGTTAAATATAAAAATATGTGCACCATTATAAGTACAGTTTGTATGATAAATTACTTTTTCCTTTAATTTTAAAACAATACAGAGAAAATCAAACACAATAGCACTTTTTAAATTTGGGTTTTAAGATTTACCTCTGCTCCTAAAGATCGGATTTACATATTTTTCATTAATTTATTTTAATGAAATGTACCAAGAATTGAGAATAAACAAAAAATGCGATTGCTACAGAGTTGCTAGTTCATATATGTATACACACATTTTTTTTTTTTTTTTTTTCATTTTCATTTTCGGTGTCAAGAGGGTCGGATTTGAAGAAAATTTTCATAAATCGTTTCAATTCTCTAAAGTTCTAACGTACCGCTGTCACCCACCCAGTAATAATACAGTGGGGAGCTTGACTTGCAGTAGTCCAGCATTTGCCTAAGTAGGACAAAGATGAAGCAATTCAATTGGAATGCTTCAGA
Source organism: Metallyticus violacea (assembly GCA_030762175.1). NCBI lineage: Eukaryota > Metazoa > Arthropoda > Insecta > Mantodea > Metallyticidae > Metallyticus > Metallyticus violacea. The sequence goes on from CM060844.1 coordinate 7,493,126, forward strand.
AAATGTCAAGTGACACAGTGTTAATAATGACTGCTAGCTTGTGTTTCATTGTCAAACTTGAAAGGGGAGGGATACTTCTGTCAGTAATAGTTCATGAAAGATAACTTAACAGTCTACAGCACAAGTGTTACAAAATAAACCCACACGTGTGTTTGAAAATAATTGTGCGTTTCAAACTAAGAGTAAAATTTCAAGTTTGTTGCATGGACATGAAGAAGAGAATATTGAGTGACATGCCCTGATATGAATTTGCCTGACTGACATCTTGTGAAGTGCAGCATTAATTTTCTCAGCATAAGAAAATGTTTCATGATAATCGTCAGTCATTTGTCATTTGTGATGGAAACTTAAGGATAAATCAAATCATATTCTTCAGTAATCAGGCTTTCTTTTTGGGTGCCTCAAAACCATTGACATCCTTTGGAAAGTCTACTAGGAGGTTTGGGCTAATGAATTTTCCTACGCTGCGATGCAGTCGTTTACAGTAGAAACTGCGTGTAGAGCAATATATCACACCGAGCACAAGCATTTCTCTTAAGGCTTTTTGTTCAATGCCGATTTGAGAATGTCACAGACGTCCCACAAATAAAATAGAGAAACGCGTTTTATAATTTTCTACCTTATTTTTATCTTTTTCGCATGAAGTCCATATTGCCACATTCTCATCTGTTCCTTTGCTAACAAAATCACAGCTATTAGTTCTCTGCACGACATACTTCTGACAGCTTCAAATTATTGGTAATGGCGCCCTGGCGATGCGAAACGTTGGCTCTTCTTGACTTTGATGAATGTGCGCCCTTGCGCTATAAAACTGTAAACATTTCTCTCCGCGGGCAATTTGTAACTAATTTCCCCAGCAGGCTATGTAAGTTGGCAGCCTTGAACTCAACAAAAGGCTAGAGAAAAGTAATTCATTTTTATTCCTCTTTTGTTTGCACAGTCGCGTCTCGCAGTGACGTCACTGAGGGACATTATTGGGTTGGTACGAGATTAAGTGTACATATTGTTGATGGGTGTTTTTTTGAGTTGTGTTCAACGCCGTTTTTACTGCTGAGGCACCACAGGCGGGTTGATGGGTGTGCACGAGAAACTTTATTCATGTTTATTTCGCTAGTAAGGAAAAACGCATTTAAAAAATTGGGGACAAGCAAGACGTTTTAAGTATGCTCTTAGGTACCTCACAGTAATGTATTGCTTGCCAACTTAACATCTCCCCCAAAGGCATAACGATCTTTCCTTTTTTACCTCTTGTTTTCCTTACCGGCTTTTCGGTGATCATTCAAGTTTGATGTGTCTGCTGTTACACAAATGAAATTTTATAACGTTTTTTAAATATCTTTGTTTGCCTTTAAGCACCTATGGCCTATAGGGGTCTATAATGGTGGAAAATTTTATTGCATCATCTCTCTTTGCATATGACTTTGACAATGATTGATATAAAGCTTAGGTATCCACTGTTGCTCGTTTGTTGCTTGTGTATTCTTGTCTCTAAAGTTGCATTTCTAAGTGCATTTTTCACTAACAATACAACGTTATTTGTTGTCAGTTCCTCAGTTTACATCGCAGAAGTACAATGTAGACTCGTTTCTAGTTGAGACATAGTGGTGACAAGATGGACAAAGGAGTGGAATTAATTCTGAGGATCCTCGCTCGCTTATTCTTCTGTTAGTCTAAGCACTAGAGACAGTCTCCAGAACAGATTTTCACCAGTCTGCCATTTCAAGAGTACTAAAGAAACAAAGGAGAATGGAAATGTTGACCGGGAGAAAGGAGGGAGGAAAGGAAATTTACTCCAAAACTGGACAGGATACTAAAAAGTGATCGCTGGCTGCCATCCTCAGACAATGTGACGTCTCAGTGACCAGCAGAACTTCCTGCCTGTTGACACATAAAGAAGCCTTTGCTGACTACAACAATGAGACTGAAGCGACTACGGACAGTAAAGGTGTGGAATAGGATGATTTTTCAGACGAGTGTAAATTTAACCTGCGTGGCTCCGATGGGAAAGTGTACAGGTCGCAGAAGTGAAGAACATAACACAAACACCGAAGCATCCACAAGGTCAGATGGTCTGGGGTGCATTTCCTGCCATGTCATGGATCGTATGAGCTTCTGTTAATGCAGGCGTCTACTTTGGCATCCTTGAGAACAAATTGATGCCGACATATGAGAGAATTTTGGTGACCCTTCAAGCTGCATTTTTCAAAATGGCTCTACCCTCTGTCACAGGGCTTTGAACATAATTATTTTGATTAATATTTGTGTGGGAATATAAGTGGCGTTGATGCAATTATTAGTCATCAAGAATCTATTTTTCATATTTTATTTCAATAAGCATATACCGAGTTTAGTGGCTAAAAAAACTGCGTCTGCTAGAGCGAGTTTTGAAATTTCACTTTATGTTAAACCCCCTCCCCCTAATGGACCAATTTTGCTGGTCAACAAACTTGATGAATCGTTGTCGTTTGTTAATTGTTGGTGTATGCCGAGTTTGGTTGAGAAAAAACAAAAATTTCGGCCACAAGAGGGACATGCAGACGCGTCATTTTCGGTGTCTAGTAAGTTTTCATACGTTCCTTATAATTCGCTAAAAAGAAATATCACAAAGGGAGAATGAGTTTTATATTTATTATTTAGAGATACTTCATCGTAAATCACGATTGAAAACTTATTCGAATAATTCAGCATTTATATTTAGTTTATTTTTGTTATGCATATCTGAGGTAGTGGAGTCTGTTGGGAGGACTGAGGTGAATTGAGTTTGTTTATTTTCGCAGGTGGACATATGGTGTTGTTGCGCTGGGAGGGGCCGGAAGTCGGGTCCATAACCTCCACCACCACAGACACTGCTGCTGGGCGGCCTTGGCAGTAATTTGGATTCTCTCCCCTCCACCTCCCTACACAAATTGGCCCACACTTGTCTGGCTTCATGGAGTGCTGCTTTTGATACCAGTCGATAACATCCATAACTCCTCTCTGCCATTAATTAGGAGCCGCTCTTTGCCAGCTACAAATGCTAAGAGGGACATGATTCGAGCCCTGGTTGAGCCAGATGGCCGGTTTTTTAAGAACCATAAATGAAACCGAAAATGTCCAATAAAACGTGTATTTTTATGTAGAGCTGCGAGATTAGGCATATAGAAATAATTGAATAAATGAAACAAAAATAGTCCTTGAATTATCTACACTTATTATTCAAGGTAATCAATCACTAGATAACTCATGCTCTTTCGAGACGAGCAACGCTGCCAGGCGGTAGATTTTGTGAAGAGATGCTGCAGAGATTAATGGAAAAATATCTATTTAATGCTATCATGTTTAAAATTATGCCAATATGACAAATAATGCAAGTGATTATTAAATTAAATAACATACACTATTAAACAAATCAAGACTCATAACTCATCCTTAAATGTGTTTATACCGGTGTCTCACCTAACTCTGCGATCTCAAATATTTTCGGAATGAAACAAGATATGCAAAATCAGTTGCGCAGGAAGGTACCCACGTCAGGGGCGCACGCGATGGGAGGATATGCATAATCCAGAAAATAAAAAAATAATTAAAAATGTTTTCAAATCAAAGTTACATTTTTTAAACGGAACATGCATGTTTTTTCTAGCGAACTGGAAACTAGAGGTGCAATTAGTGAAAACAGAATTGGTTTTATTGTTCTAAGTCACAAACCTTCTGAAATACATAAACTTTTAGAGTGCCAATATACACCTGTTTCTGACGTTATGTAGAGTGTAGTACAGGGCCTGGGTTGTACTAAAAGCATCATCAGTCTGCTGAGTGTACTAATGTCTCCTGATATGGTCGGCTGTCAGTGTCAAACATGAAAATATTACAGGCTTAAGCTTCATCCGTATCATTTGTCACTGTACCGCAGCAATGACATTGCACTTCGGCAGTTGCAAGATAATAATGCATTCCACAGTAATATTTTGTTTAAGGATGAGGCTTCCTTCACAAATCATGGCCATGTGAATTTGAGGAGCATGTACTACTGGCTTCGCGAGGTTGCTTATCAACGACAATGATACCGCACCAAACGTTTTTATCAGAGAACATTAAACGGACAGCCATACGCATCATTTCTGCAAGACACTCCACCCTCTCTCATAGAGCACGTGGGATTGGAAACGCGTCTATCGATGTGGTTCCAGCATGATAGTGCCCCGCAACTTCGCACATGTTCCCAGAGAAGTTGTGGATGCAAATTACAAATCGGTAGATAGGACGGGATAGTCCTGTGAGGTGCCTCCGTGCCTCGATTACACGCCATTGGACTACTTTCTCTGAGATGCAGTGAAAGACAAGAATGTATAAGGAACTCCCAACGGCACAGGAGAATAAACACAGTGTATTACCGCCGCTTGTGCGGCAATATCTGTAGAAACACTACAACGCTCGCTTGTTCACAGTCTCTACAAGTGTATTGATGTAAACGGTGGTCACTTTGAACATTTGCTGAAGTGACAGTTTCATCAGAAAAGATGTTACTGCTTATTTGTGAGTGGGTTTTGTGTGCGATATAATTTACAAACATAATTTCTTTGAGCTATAGGCAACTAGTAATTTAGTTTAGGAAAGTAAAACCAATTCTGTTAACAATAATTGCACCTCTAGTTTACAGTTCGCTAGGAAAACATTTATATACGCCATTAAAAAAATGTAACTTTGAGTTGAAAGCAATATTTTTTAATTTTCTGGATTGCGCATACCCTCCCATTGTATGAGCCGCTGACATGTCGCAGAGTTAGGCGAAACATTCTATATATGAACTGAATCATCCAGGTCTTTCTCTATGCATTTACATAAGCCACTATTGAAATGAATTCTTGATCTTTCACTGAGCGTTCCTACCTCCATACTTCTTGTAAGATACCGCGTGTTCTGCTGCAGTTGACAATTACGTACAAATGGAGGGGAAAAAGAGTTATCCATGGACCGCTGTCCTGTGCAAACTAACACACAATTAAGCGAATTCAAGAAGGGAGTTTAAACACTTTTAGTCATAATAAAACGAATTGACTGTTAAAATAAAATAATTACACAATTCAACGAGGAATGTTCAGTTAAACTTATTATAATTATTTATAGGCATACTATCTGGCGCTAAAATAGAGAGGCGTCCAAAAATGTATACCCGTTTGATCATCAATAGCTTTGTAATAAATTGTGATACAAGTCTCATAATGTTCAACTTACTGAAGTCAGTGGAGGTGGTTGAAGTGGCCACCATCAGCAGTTGAACAGTGTTCAGTGAATTCGCTGCACACGAAAATTCACTTCAATATTTTCACGTATAGTGCAGCCGGTGTAGATGCACAACATTCTTTAGGGTCCCCTAGAAGTGAGGACCGTCAGGAAGAGTTTCACTGAACGTTTCAGTGGGGATACCTCTGCCTTCACAGGTAAACACGACGCCTGCAGTTTTTCGATATAATTTCAAAGCAGAGTGGACCAATCAACCGCCAAGAGCACAATTTGTCCCCAACACGCGACATTGTGAGACGTATCGTCTTCATAGAAATAGCGTTCTTCACGAATTGTTGCTGCCTTACACATTTTCCTTGGTTACCAATCAGCACATGCTGTTTTAGGAGCCATTATTTCAAGTTCTTTTCAACTCACGAGCTGATGTTCACTTCACGAAAGTTAGTTGCCAAGTGCTATACAATAATGGCAATACACAATCGAACACAAGAACTCTGTTGGTTGAAAATACAATCATTTCAAAATAATTGTATTGCTGCTTCACTAAGGTGGAATTGTTGAGTTACTGAATGATGTCAATTAAACGTGTTCCTACGCATCTTTTTTTAAAGATAATAAATATGATATAGAAACATCATAGACAAAATAAAAACGCCATCTATTGATTTAGCTCAACACAATGTTTGTAAATCTTGCAAGATTCAAAAAGGACAAGTGTGCAGAAGTAATACTGCTGCTGTACAACGTAAGATACGTCATTATGGAAGTTTCCCTTCGTCACGCCCACGAGCACGCAATCTCCGTGCTCGACAGATTTGCCATGCTTGTCTATATCCTTCAACATTTTGGCGAGACAAATCAGATAATCTTAATTTTGAAATTGCCACAACACCGAGAAAAATAAACACAGTGTTCTGTTTGAACTTAAGTTCACACTAATTGCATTAGATACAGCTTTCCACTCTCTGTCGTTATGACGGTCGATAGAAATACTTCATTCCTGACCAATATCTAGTTGATCGTTTGACCTATTGTTTTTACCTCAAAGCATAATGATTTATAATCTTATAAACATTTCTCCGATGAGATTTTTTTATCAGTTATGAAAAGAGTCTGAAATCGTGGGAACTAGATCACAAGATCAAACTCTGCTTTAACAATTGCACATCCACGATGTCGCAAACAGGACTTAAGCCCGCGCCAGCGTTCAAGTGCTAATACACCAATTGTAACTATGTTTACTAATGCTCAAAATACAGGCTGTCAGAATTTAGATTGTTTCGAAATACAACACCATATATTGAAATATTTTCTAATTTGAAACAGTGCGTTGTCTATGACGTATTCAGCGATACGGTCGAAGGCTCTGCCTTCATTGTGCATGTGCAGTAATGATTTGCTGGGGAGAAAAGTTGAGAGTGGAGAGAAGAGAGTGTTTCATGGAGTTTTCGTTACTCTGTAGGCTAGCCTTGGATTCACCCCATTTGATTATACGAGGTCTGTTCAAAAAGTATCGCGGATTTTGTGTTTTTTCAAAAAGTATTTATTTATTCATGAATATTTTGCCCCTTCAAAGTAATCCCCACCAGATATTATACACTTGTGCCAACGTTTTTACCAAACCTCGAAGCACTTTACTTTCATGGGCCTCTTCAGTTTTGGTAACAAAAAAGGGTCACGGGGGGCCAGGTCTGGGGAGTACGGTGGCTGCAGTATCATAAGTGTGTTATTTTTGCACAAAAATTTGCGCACAAACAACGATGTGTGAGCAGGGGCGTTATCATGGTGCAAAAGCCAATTTTTGTTCTTCCACAAATCCGGGCGTTTCTGGCGAATTGCTTCGCGCAAATTGCGCATAACTTGCAGGTAATATTCCTTATTGACCGTTCTACCCTATGGCAAGAACTCATGATGCACCATGACCCTGCAATCGAAGAAAACTGTAAGCAAAACCTTCACATTCGACCGAACTTGGCGCGCTTTTTTCGGTCTTGGCTCGAGTGGCAGCATCCATTGGGATGATTGAGCTTTAGTTTCCACGTCATAACCATAAACCTTTGATTCGTCACCAGTTATGACCCTCTGGAGCAAATTTGGGTCGTCGAGGACAGAGTTCAACAGCTCCTTAGCAACGTTAATGCGATGGTGTTTTTGGTCGAGATTGATGAACTTTGGTACGAATTTTGCGGCGACCCGTCTCATGCCCAAATCGTTGGTAAAAATCGAATGGCACGAGCCAATCGATATGTTTAGGTCCTCAGTAACTTCTCTAACGGTGATTCGACGATTGGCCAATACTATTTTCTTCACTTCGTCAATGTTTTCGTCTGTTGTTGACGAGCTCGGGGGTCCGGGACGCTCTTCGTCGTTCACATCTTCTCGACCCTCTGAGAACATTTTGTACCACCGATAAACTTTGCTTTGGTTCAAGATAGCTTCACCATTTGCCACAGTCAACATTCGGAATGCATTTGCGCACTTAATTTTGTTTTTCACACAAAATTTGATACAGATTCTTTGTTCCATTTTTTGGAATAGGCAAAAAACGAAGACGAGCCAAAACACGTCTAAGCAAATTAGCTGTCAACAATTATCTGTTCATTCAAAATGGCCGAGCTTGTCAACATAAGTGAGGGACATGAGTACCAACATAACGTCACAAAACAATCGAAAATCGAATATACGTAGCCCGCGGAAATTCAAAATTCGCGATAATTTTGGAAGAGACCTCGTATCTGCCATATTCTGGATGTTTGTAGACCCTGATGTCCAGGGTCTACATGACTTATTAATTTATTTTGTCGATAAATTGAATTTAAAACTACATTTAATTTTAAAACTAATTTTCAAACTTCCTCAATGAAAGTTATGGTCATTCCATTTTCAGATATTCAAGGAATGGTTTACCAGCATGCATACCAAAACATACAATTGTAACTGGACAATACTACAGAGATTCCTGAAAGCTCTGCAAGTTCAATTTCTGTGCAACAAATGCTTACTGCACGGCTGCACATACAAGTTGTCCCAGAATTCAACCACACAAATTGCAAGGATTGTGAAAGGGTTGTAGATAAGCATTTTGAGATAGGGAACTTATGACCCCTTTTTTAAACTTTCAAAGTTATGACGCTTTTTGGAAATCGGATATTCCAGGTGATAAGTCAATGTAACGTAAATGCGTGAATTAGATTTTCATTCACAATGCTCATGTCTTGCCTAAGTAGCCGGGAGAAGGTAGTGTTAATCCACAATACACGGCAAGTTGAAAATTATTGGCTTTGATACTTCGGTAAAATTGTTCGTTCTGCGAGGTTATGCACGTGAATGATAACAGTTCAGTAGTGCTACGCAGTTAATTGCGCATGCGCGAAGCACCTAACATATCGCAGCTGAGACTTGACGTTACAAACCGATCCTGACCTGCGGCCGAAATCCCGAAAGGTAGCGGAGAAGGCCGAATTCCGCCCGAACGGTAGGTAAGAAAGTGTTAGTGTCGAGTTCTATTATTATTAATAATGATAATAATAATGTTATTATTATTATTATTATTATTATTATTTGTTATGCTTAAACTTTTCATTTGTTAAAACTAAATTACACTAATCTAACCTACCCTATGAAAAGCAATTTTTTTTCCATTAAAACGGATCATAAGTGAGGGGGGAAAATTACACTGAGGTGTACGAACTCACGACTTCGCATTATTAGCATGACTCTCTAGGCAAATGAGCTAATAGGTCTACATGCTCATCAAGGAAATTATCCGCCTACTGGAATCGTAACCAGTCGGCTTTCTTCGCTACCGTTCAGGACTGAGTTAGAAGTCATTTGAGTGATTAATGGAGCATTTTCTGCTTCGTGTATCAAATGAAACATACTGCTTACAGTGGTTCCGAAACATGGCTAACGAATGTTCAATATGGGGAAGCAAGAGGACATGCATCTGTAGCTGCACAGCTATTCAGGGATAGATTTCCAGATAGACCTTTATCCTTATCGCTCGACCTTCCAAATTGTCCAGCGGCGTTTGCAGGAAACTGGACTTTTAATGGTGCACAGATCCGATGCAAAACGAAGGCGTCGCACTCCAGCCTTTGAAGAAGAGGTAGTTATCAGGGTTTGAGCGGAACCTTCTACCAGCACTGAACAATTGCTCGGGTCATGGTTATGAACAAGTGCAGCGTATGTAGCGGAATTCGGTCCAGGCTAGAGTTCTGCAGGTGGGTCTTGCAGCGGCAGAATGAACAGCCTGCTTTCTTCTCCTCGCTTCTCTTCATTGACGAAGCCAAGCTCACAAGAGGTGAGCTAGGAACGGTCATGTATGGAGTATGAGCAGCCGCATGCAGCCGTGGAGGCTCGTTTTCGCACAGTTCAGCATAAACGTGGGGGTAGGCGACGAGTCCGATCAAATAATTGGACCATATCTGTTTTACACGGTTAAACGGGCACGTGATCTTGTCAGATGTGGTTGCAGAACGATGGAGCCCCTCCCCATTTCAATGTGGGAGTACCAGAGTATCTCAATGGTGTGCTTCCTGGGCAGTGGTGGTGGTGTAAATTGACCACCGGGTTCTCCGGACTTCAACCCCCTAGAGTCGTTTTTATGGGGGCGTGTTAAGAGTCTCATGCACGCATCATCAGTTGACAATGATGAGCAGCTACTAGCACGGGGGTTGGCTGCTTGTTTGAGGTTCGTAACACTGCAGAGAGGGTGCGAGAATCATTACTTCGCAGGGTTGTTGCAGGCCGACATATTGAACAGTATCTCTGGTGATCTATGTTTTATTTGTTGCACTTAAAATACCCTTTCCTCTTAATCCTTCACTTTTTATTTGGTTTTCACGCAGGTTAAATTAAATTATTCTTAGGTATTGGTTTTATTCAGGTATATTTTTCTTTTACTCTGGAGAAAGCCGTTTACTTTTAAGTACTTACTATTTCTACCATCATTGGCTAGAGTGGAGGAAACGTCTTGTACATGTTGAAATGTACCTGCACGTACACTACATGTACATCATAGACGAAGGTGATAACACTTCGGTAATGGCTTTATCCTTGCAAGTTTAGAGTTACTATGTTATTCGTTAAACACATTGTAATTTATTTTGCTTAATTCGTTGGAGTGAACGAGCGTTTCTGAACAACAAAACAAATATGGCAACTATAAAATGAAAAAATGAAGGGAAAAAAAAAAACATGCATCGACATTGTTCGAACCTCCTCCTCCATCACATTATCTAACGGTGCTATTTAGGAACAATACCTGGAGTAAGTGAAATAATGTATTTTTCCCAACCTCCTGCAAGGGTTTAATCAGTGGCGTGATGACCATTTAACAGATTTTATGCTAGGTATTGCAAGAAATTTAGAAATCACGGAACATTGTGATAGTTCCCTATCACAAAATGCTCATCGTGGAACCCTCCACAATCCTTGCAATTTGTGCGGTTGAACTCTGGGACACCTGGTATACCAGTGTAGGCCATAAGTTTCCGACCTCGCCATAAGGATTATTGCTTTCACACATCCTTATCTGTTCAGTAAATAATAGCAGCTGTAACTTCCACTCCGCCGCGTTCAGTTGTTCAGATACAGTAGCACAAAGAAAGATATGTGTAGAAGTTTGTGATATGTTCAAAATGGAGTATGCACCTGTTACTAAGTTTTTCACAAATAATGATTTACTCCAAATGAAATTAAACAGCAATTGGACGCTATATATGGGGAAGCATCCCTTATATTCTATTGTAAAAGAATGGACCAAACTTTTATAGGTGGAGAAAGCATTGAAGGCGAAGAGCGTGCAGGTCGGCCCTTGGGGGTGCTCACTCCTGAAAATATCGCTCTTGAGGAAGGGGAAATTTTGGAAGACCGGCGGCTCAAATTACAGAAATAGCTGCAAGGTTGGGCCTTTCTAAAACAACAATCCTTCGAATTATTCATCAATATTTAAACATGAACAAGGTTAGTACAAGATGGGTACCTAGACATCTTTCCTTACTCCAAAAACAGCAACGAGTCATCTGTTGTCAGACATTTTTGCAGCTCTGCCGTGGCAACGAGAGAGAAGTTCTGCAAACCATTGTTACAGGAGATGAAACAATGGTTTCTCTATTATGAATCCCTTGTCCAAAAGAGAATCAATGGAGTGACGTAAACCTGGCGAAGCGCCCCGTCTAAAGGCCAAGGTCACTCAGTCAACCAAGAACATAATGGTCACAATCTTTTGGGATTGTGAAGGAATACTCTTCAGTGACTTCAAGAAGAGAAACACCACAGTAAATGGGGAGTACTATGCTGGCCTACTGCACAGATCACGTGCTTCCATCAAAGAGAAATGACGAGGAAAGCTGAGTGGTGGTGTGGGCCTTCTTCACGACAACGTGTCTTTGCACACAGCTCTTGTTGCAAAGGAAGCTGTGAAGAAAAGTGGCTTCAAGGAGATCGACCACCCACCCTACAGCCCAGATATAGCTCCCAGTGACTATTTCCTCTTCTCAAAGCTCAAGAAGGACCTTCGAGGAAGAAAATTTAAGTGTGACGATGAAGTGATGAATGCTGTTTATGCCCATTTTGCAGATAAGACTTCTGACTATTTGTGGGGGGAAGGGGATTGAAATGTTAATTCAAAGATGTGAGAAGTGTATTGCAATAAAGGGTAGCTATTGAAAATTGAAATATGATTTTTGCCTTATCATACTTGGTAAACGGTTATACCAGAAACTTATTGACCTACCCTTGTATAGTCCAAATTTAGCAGATAGGCAGAAACGCTGGGATAGTTTTAATGCCTAAAAGTTTGCTATTTAGTTATAACATGTCAACAAACATCTTAAAGGAGCACTTTAAAACAATAATAGGAACTGCGGTTGGGGATAAAATAATGCTATAGAATTTTTACAATTATTAGGTATCTTAGTACGTGTTTGTTTCTGCTAGACACCCCTGATCCTTTTGCCAACAATTCGATTGCTGGTGTGTGCTATACCTCCACTTTATATCACATTGTACATACGAGGGTTACAAAAACTAGGAAAGAAACAAAATATTCGCCTTTAAGATTTATACACTTTGACATGCATTCAAATCAATTCTCCAAACATTTTTTCCACTCTGAAGTTGGTATCTCAAAAACATGGCACGACCACGACGAAATTCTGCAAAGCAATTGCAAACAAGCTATTCTGATGGTGCTTCATTACCAAAAGTTGAACGAGGCGATTCTATGCATTGCTATTGTGTTAGGCCTTTACTAAAACCGTAACAAATTATCCAAAGAAAATTTCCACGTAAAATTTCCATTTTTTCCACCCGCAAAATTGCTTTGTTTAAACGCCCACTGTATACAAACTACTCGATCAATTTCTAAGCCTCAAAAGTTTTCACAATAACAAATGTCAATTGGTGCGAAAATAGTAATGACATATCTCAATAGCGCCACCTAATGCTCGTTTGTAGAACCATTAAACTGCTAATTTGTATACCACAGATCGGAATATGTCTCTATATCGCAGTAAGGAAAAGGGTAGATTGAACTTTTTTCCAGAATGGGACTTCTAGCTCTATTAGGAGAAAAGTGAAAACAACAACTATTTCATATTTTTGAAATCAAACACATTATTTATAAAATGGATAGAGATAACGCATTTGTCTGGGTTCATGACGATTCACACTAACAGGACTGAAAGTAGCCGAAGGTCGTAAGAGACATGGCTGCTTTGTTTATTTGTTCGTCCTAAAAGGAGCTGACTAAAAAGAAAAACTGTTTTTTCTTCTTTTTTAATCAGTAAACAGAGAGCATGGCATTCCGAGGAGATGCGAGCGTACCAACCTCAGCACGTAATTGGAAAGAGAGAGACAGACCAACGGCAAAAAATAAAATACGAGAGAAGATAGAGAATAGGAAGAATGAGCAGCAACAGGTGGAATTTTGGGGTGGGGGAAGCTGGAGCGGTGAGGAGGGTTGTGAGAATAAGGAATCCTGTGTGACCGCACAAGTATGTTGAACCATCCTTCCGCAGGCCTGCCAACAGTCTGCTTATTCCACCACATACTTGCCCATATGTGTTTAAGTCTGTTCAGATAAGAGAAGAGTAATAACTAGGTGCCACATATGGTGTGTATGGTTGAAGTAGTAATTCTTTAAAGTACAATTCGCTGCATGAGGACGGGCATTATCATTTCCACTGACTGCGGTAGAAACGTTTATGTATCCTTCAAGTATTTCTTTATCCAAATACACGGCGGTAAAAGCTTTCAGCTTAAAGTTAATGTCAACAAATTTGCAGTTAACTACTTTTGTTTCAAACAGTCAAAACATTCTACGAGGATACCGATCCAGAAAGTGACAAAGCTCACTGCCGTTTCACTTGAGATGTGCGGAACAGTTGTCCAGACTGGCCGCAAGGGGCGGTGCCTTACAACACGATCACGTTCTCTCCAAGGTCGGCCTGCCTCTCCTCGCCGAAGGTCCAATGACTTCATTCAGCACCTTTACCAGAGGCGCCTCTCTCCCCCACCCTAAAGATTTTTTTCCAATTAAACTGAATACGGAGAAACCTTGGACCACACCGTCGCTTTTCAGCCTGCTTCCTTCCGAAACAGACCGCGTTCCCATAGCTATTTTAATATGCCTAAACCTCACTTCATTGTGAAACACGTAGATATTTCCTTAAGTCTGTTTACCAGCAACGAATTCACAAACTCACGAGCGATAGGATAGAGTGGGGTATCCAGCACGTCGGGACCTTCAGGCTAGTGCTGTAACTGGAACTGGAATACGCGGCAATGATGTTCCTTATTGCATAAAACATGTAACATGTATAATTAAAAAGGCGGCATTTATTTTAGAGAGAATTTTCATTTCACAACTCAAACGGAATAACAACTCATAAATAAATAAATATATAGTCTGGAAGGTTTCAAACCAAACGCTGACCGTTGCAATAGTTAAATTTTTAACACGTGTTAATAATTACCAGCGCATCTTTTATTATCTATCTTTTCCTGTAATTGTTATTTAAATTGAAAATTATTGAAAAGTAAGAATTATAGGAAGTTTTAAAATTTTCTTAAAACTATAACAAACAATAAAAATGATTTTAAAACAGTCATACATATTTTTACAATATTTCGCTAGCTTAATGCATAATGTGCACTTGGTACTATTTTCATTGTTGCCACTTCCGGTTCCCGCCTGTGTGAGGTGTGCAAGTTGAGACATTTCAGTTTCGCCTACACGCAACTACCAATATGCTGCTCTTCGTCTTCAACTGAGTGAGGTCTATGCAATGCTACAGGAGGCACATGCAGAGTTTGTTCTTCCGTAAGCTTGAAGGAGGTTTAAAATGTTTATAGAGGAGAGGCAGTCAATTTCAAAGGAAGGTGAACCCGACGCTCGGAAGAACGGAAGAAAACATTAACACCCCTGCTGTCCTTGATAGAGAGAGTCATCGAGTACTGCTTTCAAACATTCTGAACATTTCATTGGGCGTCACCCACGGGTTTGTGCACAGTGAGGTCCAAGACTGCTGCTGAACATTTGCATGCAGTTGAAGATGATGTTACAGGAAGGTCAAAGGTAATCAGTGCAGATGAAACTTCGCTCCCTCACTTCGGTCTTGAGAGAAAACAGCAAAACTCGTTGTAGTCATTTCCATCATAACTAAAACAAAATGATAGCTGCTGTTGGGAAGTTATGACCATCTGAATTTTATATATTTAAGGAATGTGGTACCTGCACACACAAATGTTTCAGAGAAAATTCTGCAGGCCATATCACACAACAAGCTGCAATAATACACAGGTGCACGGTTTGTTACAGAAATCAATGTGAGGTGTGTCCCTCACCCTCCCTATAGCCCCGTGTGACTTTTTCCTTTTCCCCAAATTAAAGATACACCTTCGTGGAAGCCAGTGGTGAAGGGCCCAGAGACGATTCTGAAAGAACTATCAAAAATGGTTTCAGCATGTCTTTGGAGACTGATCAGGTGCATTGCATCCAGCGAAAACTACTTTGAGAAATATCATCAAAATTATAAGGACGAGTCAAGTAAGTAGTCAAAAAATGTAATAATTCTTTATATTCACGTATATTGGAAGAAAAAAGGGGCTATAAAAATATCCAATGTGTGACGAATTGGAACACATGGCATAGTATTTTGGAATGTAAAGATACCAAATCATGGAGAGAAGAGTTCTTTTACCAACGTGGAATAATCTACCGACAGATATAAGAGAAAAGAGAATTTAAGATCATATATCAATGTTAAGAATGTACGCGGCTAAATGTAGGCAGATTATATGACAATGATAATTAAATTTAAAATTATACAAGTTAAGAAGTAGATAGTAATGTTAGCTTGAATATTTGTTAGCTACTTATTTAAACATACACCCATTACATTATATAACCACGGTGTTAAATGTAACTCATAGCTTGTCAGTTTCTGTTGGTTTATTATTATTATTATTATTATTATTATTATTATTATTATTATTATTATTATTATTACATTCTGTTCTATCTGGCAAGTAGGAACGGCTTGTATCGGCACCTTTGATGTTGCTGTTCCTAAGTAAGGCTCCGAGATGGTTTACTTCTCAGTGAACCCATCTGGTGTCGCTGCTATCACCGCATGCAATATACATGTATAACGCACAAGTTACAGACTTGTCAATTTAAATCTAAACGGCGATGAAAATGTACTTATTCATTTCAAAATAGACTTGAAAATTCCAATGTATGTCAATGAAAGGAAAGATAATTATGTAGAACACCACATTAATAAGCTGAGAAAATCTTGTTTTTAGCGAATTCTGAAGGAACATAGCTATTGCGGTTGAACGCTTCTCCAAAGCTGCACAAGTCCTACTTACTAGGCACTGAAAATGACAATAAAAACTATGTCAAAGAAAAATAATGTAACGCTATTAACAATAATTAGAAAAGGATAAAGCACTAAGAACACAGTTGCGATTACAACTGTGACTTTTTCTTAGGGTTTTATTCTTTTCTGCTTTTCTATTTATACCGATATGTGTGTCTGTTAACACTCTAGCGATTGCAATTTTTGTTTTTTCTCAACGAAACTCTTCAATTAAGCGATTTATCGAGTTCATTAACCAGCAAAATTGAACCATGGGGGGTATGGGTTAACCTAAAGCGACACTTTTTAAAAAAAATTAAACATAGCTTCAGCGGCCGCAATTTTTATTTTTTTTTCTCAACGAAACTCAGTATATCTCATTAAAATAAACGAATCAAAATAGTTTATGAAAATCGGGTAATTAGGAATAGGGGTATACTTAAAAATCGAGTGCGGGTTAAAGCGAAATTTAAAAATCGCTCTAGCGACCACAATTTAATTTTTTTTAAAGGAAACTCGGTAGATGCCATTAAAATAAAATAATAAAACTAGTTCCTGAAAATTAGTGAAATCAGGTTATTACGAAAGGGGGTTTACCTACATGAAACCCAACTTTTAAAATCGCTTAACGGCACCAGTATTTGCTTTTCACAACGAAACTCAATATGTACAATTTAAATAAAACAAGAAAAATCTCAAAACCAGGGAAATCGGGTCATTAAGAATGGGGGTTCATCTGTAACCCAGCATTTAAAAATCGCTCTAGAGGCACCAATATTTGTTTTCTAACAAAAAAATTAGGCACGTGCCATTTAGATAAAACAAGAAAAACAGTTTCTGAAAATTAAGGAAGCTAAGCCATTAGCAGGGGGCATATAACTGAAAACCGAAATTTAAAAAGTGGGGGTTTAAGTGAAAATTAAATATGTTTAAAAATAGTCACACAGTGTGGTTTTATCTATCAGTGATCATATATTTCATTTAATTAATAGTATACCGTTATTTTTGTGGTTTGATCCCAACAACAATATTAATAATAATAATAATAATAATAATAATAATAATAATAATAATAATAATAATAATTCTAAAAACTTAATTTCCCTTTCATGATATTTATAGATTACAAGAATTCTATTTTGTTCCTCTAATACCATACAGTAATGCCATAACTTATTGCATTTCATTAATTAATATGGTCACTCTTTGGATTTTTATATTCATTTTTAAAGTTACTCAATTTGGTACAGAATTCGCTTAATGTACGCAGCTCCTGCATGGCGGACATTTTTATAGTACTGTTTTAGTTTTTTGGTTGTTTCTAAATAATGATCAAGTATTTTAAGTATATTTTAATTGCTAGTTATCCAAAATCCCTACTTCATGTTTAACCTGAGAAATTATTACAGTTCAGAAATAAAATTGGTTTAAAGAGCTAGCAAACAAAGGTAAGGCTAATAATTTCCGTAAATGACAGATCTCTGAAAACCGTATATTGCATTTTCCGCGCTTTACCATATGATGTGATTACTCGAAAATCAAGTGGGGGAAGGAGGGAAGAATATCGTAATGGGATATGCATGGTGTTCTGCATAGAACAAGCAATTATTCAAGAGCAAAATTCACTGCTCAAATAGCACCACCATTTGTTAATTTTTGTGTATTTATTTTGTTAGCAGCATTTTATGCCTGAGACGACGACGACAATAACAATAATAATAATAATCATCATCAACATCACGCGATTTGTTTTAGTTTCAGCATTCATTATTATTTAGTGGAACTCTTTTCAGTGTTTCAAAGCTTTTCCAGTTGCGAAAAGCACTAATTTAGAACTTCTAAGGACATTTGGTCAGAATTATTCTGAGAAATTCGATCCAACATAAAATTTTGTATTATGACCGTAATCTGTGCAATCAGAAAACTATAGAAGGCGTTAATTCACAAGAGCGGGTAGTGCCAACATAATCGCCTACTGCCACCAACCCCTAAACTTCGTCAATAGTAAATATTTCGGAATGCTTATATTCAACAGTAATTATTAATGATATACACATGCATAATAACGTTAACATTTTAAAAAGGTAGCAATGCTCTCAGTTAGTATCAATTATGCCATCTCTTCATTTATCCAGAATACAGGTAGTAAACCCAATTTCATGATGTGCCCTCTATGAATTCGATCCCGCGAAACATCCAAAGCCGTTCCTACTGTGGCAGTACCATGCAAGGGAACTGCAGATGTTTTTGTTTCAACCACACAGCAGGCCACGCGAGTTCTCGCGCCGTTAATACAAAAATCGAGCACGAAGATCAGCGTGGGTGGAACATATATTGTTGTCACCTCCCACTCTGTGCGCAGGCGTGAAAACTTTGTCCCTGGCTGCAGACGGACCACCCCTGGAGAGAGTTACGTTATGCAAGCCCTGACCTTGAAATCGTGGGAAGGTTATCATATCTTATCGTCCAATCTGACTTCACCTTGCGCTCGAAACTGGCCAATCAACGTTCTCATTATATATTCTTAGGCTCAATGCCAATTTAAAGCTGGAATGTTTTGTTTACATTCTCTTAACACGCGTATCATCGTTCTCTGAACCTCGTGAATTTATTTAAGCAGGCAGCATTCGAAAGTTGGTTGGTTTTAATGAGCTTTGCTGTCCATAAAAAGTGTTCCAATAAATGAACAGCAATTTGTTAGAGTCGAAGTCATGCTATATAAACTGCTACCAGACTATCAGAAGCACATTTCGGTGGTTTTGGTGTCTATAAACAAGGGGGAGGGAAGGATAAAATAAATATTTTTAAATATTACTCAATTAAATCATTTGATTTACCTTTAGCAGTATTTCACACGAGGGTTAGACCAATTTTTAAAGCTATTTCTTAATGTGCACGATTGCTGTATCTGTCATGTTCGGGTCTAAACAGAGGGAAATCTTTCAGCAAATGCCGAAAAAGGGGGAAGGAAAAGAAAAAGAAAAAATAAAAAAAGAAGAAAGAAAGGGGGGGGGGATGAAGTTGCCCTAATACTGTCAATAGCAAATACGAAACTTTTACGCAGTATTATGTTTACAAGATGATATAATTTTCCTTAGAAAACATTTCGATGGTTTTAAGAATTTGAAATTGTTTGCAAACAATTTCTCATATTTAAAAGAAATATAAAATAATAAACTTCTCCACATTCGCTTCCAAATTACCGGACACCGTAAAATTAATCGACACAGATGGGAAGCATCATATTTATGATCGTCTGTTTTAATGAAAAGAACAGTTTTCTTCTTGGGCAATAGTTATAAATGTATGTAGCTGTTTCGTCTCAACCTCACGTGCAAATGAGCCAAAATATAACATCCTGCTCCCAACATTCATTAAAATTCTCTTCATCTCGCTCCAAAACCCACTTCATACTTTCTTCCGGAACTTTCCTTTCATTGCTAAACCTCATCGTCACGTATGATTACATAAATGTCCTCCCTAACTATAAATTTTGGTACAAAACATTTAATTCAACTACACACTAGAGTTTCATCATTAACTGCAAAATTTGTACGATGCATACTCCTTTAATTACTGCTATTTAGGGCATGTAAATGTGATATTATGCAATGCACAGACTAATTAAGACATGCAAGAGCAATTCATGTTGTACTAAACACTTTCTATGAATCACAAGACAGGCCGTCCAGAGGTTCTTAAACAATATTGGGACTGAACTTTAGGAGAGAAGGAGGTTTTTTTTTTTTTTTTTTTTTCTAAAGTGAACGAAATGCTACGTGGGTACTTATTTTCTAAGCGCTTTATAAATGACAATGTGAGAGCGTTTTCACATTTCGATTAAGCTTTAAAGATATAGTGGAGTCCCTTGTGTTGCCCACTCGAAAATTAATATACTTCACGTTATGTCATAATATGCTCATCTCTGTTCAGCAAACAAGTGCAACGTCTATTCAGAAATATAATACCACGTAATACATATGTAAATACTTAAATGCATTTTATTAAAGGTTTGAACAACGCGCTTATGAAATTACAGTATCAAACATAACTTACAATAGTTACGGATTACGAATTTTATTTAAGATAAACAAAATTTTCTACCGCTTCGGAACATCTCCTGCCAACTTCTGACTATTAAGTCCATTGTGATATGATCACAACTTTTTCTTATATTATTTTAATGGCATATGTCGAGTTTCGTTGAGAAAAAACAAAAGGGCGTTAACACACACACACACACACACACAAAACTATTTTCATCGTAATAATTGGTGTCTAGAAAATGAATCAATGCAGGTTAGAAGAAAACTTAAAAAAATCTTTTCATGGGTTCAACCCCAAACCTTCGGAATGAATGAATAGTGTTTAACGCCCGTTTTTGCTACAGAGGCACCACAGGCGACGGACACTGATGATACATCAGATGAAATGATATATTGGGAAAGACCTATGTTTAGGGTACCTCCCCGGTATTTGCCATTTATGAGGACTGAGGAAAACCTGGAAAAAACCTCAGTCAGGAAGGATGGTCCTGGCGGTATTCGAACCCAGACCTGCGGCCGAAATCCCGAAAGGTAGCGGAGAAGGCCGAATTCTGCCCGAACGGTAGGTAAGAAAGTGTTAGTGTCGAGTTCTATTATTATTAATAATGATAATAATATTATTATTATTTGTTATGCTTAAACTTTTCATTTGTTAAAACTAAATTACACTAACCTAACCTACCCTATGCAACGCATTTTTTTTCCATTAAAACAGATCATAAGTGAGGGGAAAAAAATTACACTGAGGTGTACGAACTCACGACTTCGCATTATTAGCATGACTCTCTAGGCAAATGAGCTAATAGGTCTACATGCTCATCAAGGAAATTATCCGCCTACTGGAATCGTAACCAGTCGGCTTTCTTCGCTACCGTTCAGGACTGAGTTAGAAGTCATTTGAGTGATTAATGGAGCATTTTCTGCTTCGTGTATCAAATGAAACATACTGCTTACAGTGGTTCCGAAACATGGCTAACGAATGTTCAATATGGGGAAGCAAGAGGACATGCATCTGTAGCTGCACAGCTATTCAGGGATAGATTTCCAGATAGACCTTTATCCTTATCGCTCGACCTTCCAAATTGTCCAGCGGCGTTTGCAGGAAACTGGACTTTTAATGGTGCACAGATCCGATGCAAAACGAAGGCGTCGCACTCCAGCCTTTGAAGAAGAGGTAGTTATCAGGGTTTGAGCGGAACCTTCTACCAGCACTGAACAATTGCTCGGGTCATGGTTATGAACAAGTGCAGCGTATGTAGCGGAATTCGGTCCAGGCTAGAGTTCTGCAGGTGGGTCTTGCAGCGGCAGAATGAACAGCCTGCTTTCTTCTCCTCGCTTCTCTTCATTGACGAAGCCAAGCTCACAAGAGGTGAGCTAGGAACGGTCATGTATGGAGTATGAGCAGCCGCATGCAGCCGTGGAGGCTCGTTTTCGCACAGTTCAGCATAAACGTGGGGGTAGGCGACGAGTCCGATCAAATAATTGGACCATATCTGTTTTACACGGTTAAACGGGCACGTGATCTTGTCAGATGTGGTTGCAGAACGATGGAGCCCCTCCCCATTTCAATGTGGGAGTACCAGAGTATCTCAATGGTGTGCTTCCTGGGCAGTGGTGGTGGTGTAAATTGACCACCGGGTTCTCCGGACTTCAACCCCCTAGAGTCGTTTTTATGGGGGCGTGTTAAGAGTCTCATGCACGCATCATCAGTTGACAATGATGAGCAGCTACTAGCACGGGGGTTGGCTGCTTGTTTGAGGTTCGTAACACTGCAGAGAGGGTGCGAGAATCATTACTTCGCAGGGTTGTTGCAGGCCGACATATTGAACAGTATCTCTGGTGATCTATGTTTTATTTGTTGCACTTAAAATACCCTTTCCTCTTAATCCTTCACTTTTTATTTGGTTTTCACGCAGGTTAAATTAAATTATTCTTAGGTATTGGTTTTATTCAGGTATATTTTTCTTTTACTCTGGAGAAAGCCGTTTACTTTTAAGTACTTACTATTTCTACCATCATTGGCTAGAGTGGAGGAAACGTCTTGTACATGTTGAAATGTACCTGCACGTACACTACATGTACATCATAGACGAAGGTGATAACACTTGGGTAATGGCTTTACCCTTGCAAGTTTAGAGTTACTATGTTATTCGTTAAACACATTGTAATTTATTTTGCTTAATTCGTTAAGAGTGAACGAGCGTTTCTGAACAACAAAACAAATATGGCAACTACAACACGAAAAAAATGCATCAATGGAGGTTTGTACCTCCTCCTCCATCACAATATCTAACGGTGCTATTCAGGAACAATACCTGGAGTAAGTGAAATAATGTATTTTTCCCAACCTCCTGCAAGGGTTTAATCAGTGGCGTGATGACCATTTAACAGATTTTATGCTAGGTATTGCAAGAAATTTAGAAATCACGGAACATTGTGATAGTTCCCTATCACAAAATGCTCATCGTGGAACCCTCCACAATCCTTGCAATTTGTGCGGTTGAACTCTGGGACACCAGCATTTATATATATATAACTCTTTCCCTTGTCATTTTAGATGCCTAATAAGTTGGATCGGTGGAGATTTGAAAACCTTTTCAAAAATCGTTTTATGGGCATAAGGGCAATAAATATACTCCTTCGTTATTCGCTAAAAACTGAGTAGAAGTATTAATTTGAGTCAAACAGACTTACAGACTTTAATCAACAGTTTATTGCCATGAAAACTAAAATAATTAATATTTTGTTTAAGTAGCTGTGTCACGCATGTTCACTCTCAGGCACTCACACATGAGTGTTGATTGCAGAAAATTGTGCTGTATTGTTTAGCAATAGCAGGAGTGAAGTTGATCAACCTGAGTTTACGCTACCGCAAACCTCTGCTGGCTGGTGTTCAAGCGTCCAGTTCCAGCTTCAGAATTAAAATACAAAACCGAGTGCTTGTTTGTGATAACGAAAGATTTACTCCTTTCCTCTACAGAGACCTTCTTCAAAACGAGAAATGAAACTAAAAGTGCTGCTTCCTTAATTTGTAGGATTTCAAATTACCGGCGAACACATCGAAAATAGTGAGACATATCAGTCGTTAGACCTCTGGTGTCGTTCTTGCTCTGTTCCAAGTCGTCTGCGGGTACGTGTCGGCATTTGTCACAATAAAACACTGTGTGTGACGTCACATCCGCTGTCTGCATGTGATGTGCGACAAGTGACAGTCCCTGCCAGCTGTGATCATCAGGAGGCCGAAGACGGCGCCTGTTGCAGGGCAGCCAACCTCACGCGCGACCATTGTCATTCAAGGATGGGGCCGACAGGTTACAGTGCAGAGATTACATGAAGTGACCATACCTAATGCAGCTTTATATTACATCAGAAATTCTCAAACAAGAAAGTTTGAGGTTGACTTTGTAAAAGATGTACCAATTTTTTATAAACACTCAGAGAATTTAACTTTAAAAGCAAGTGGAGTGCTATATAAACCCCATTTTGAAGATGGAATCATGACAATGGCATACATTTACTGTTTGTTCTAAAACCCCAAGAAAGATAACAATAGCTATCTCTTATCCCAGTGGGATTCAAACATTCATTGTATACTTTTAAAAAGCCATAAAATTCAGTCTGTAGCGTATGACAAAACGTGCCTTGATTTTTTATCGCCGAGACCACGTGACCACGCCGCTTTTTATTCGCGTTTCATTGTCCTCCCCGGCGATGTTTGGAGCGCAGCCCACGCGGATCTTTCGCCACGTGTTCGCCTGTCGAATATGCAACACATACGTGCCGTACGTGTTCCTTGCCAATCACTGTCCTCGGGGAACGAAAGAGATGGGCCTGTAGTGATAATGATTAACATTAGTCTCAAATCTTCAGCATAGGAATGACTACCGAATAATTGCAACGGCGTTTCAAAGAGCAGCACTTCATGAAACCACTTGTCGGGGATTTGAAGCTCCCACGCAGGTTGGTGCACCATGTACAGACCTCCAAGAATGGACTTTCAATAAAGAATGATCATCTCGTACCTCTTTTGACAACATATATGTACTCATCCTCATAATTTTGACGTTCTTTCTCAAAGTAGGATGCAGTGAACCTGTTCCAGATTTTCTGCCAGTCTTCAAGCACTTGTTGGGTATTGTTCCACTAAAGTACGGACTTGTAACTTGTAATTATGAGTAAAATTCTGTTCCACAAGGATTTCTGCTACATTTGCACTTTACAACTTAATACTTACAAGTGATATTTCATTGATCTGTTCCACGGAAGTATTAGGTATACTCGGGCAAAGGTAATTTGTATTAATTTCTCTACAAGTGTAGGAATATTGGCAACTTCAAATACCAGCACAAAATTTATTATCTTTTCAATGATTTTGGGAGCCAGTTGACCCAAATGTGCTAAGTATTAGCGAAAGTGATGTTAATGTTGAGTAGGTGTATGTATAAAACTTTTTTTTTAATGATTTATTTATGGACGCTCTTTAACATCTCAGGTCATCAGCGTCCCATTCAACTCAGGGCGTGAAACGGCCGACAAATTTTGCTCAGAGGCCTCTCTTTCAGGCTTGAAGTTCTTTTTCGTGGCGTAAATGTACGACACGGGACCCACGGCTTTACTTCCCTTCTTTTCCAAGGAAGCCATATGTAGGATTTTTACGCTCCGAAAATCCATCGGTCCTGGCCGGGTTCGAACCCGCGATCTTGGGTTTAGGAGGTGTATGTATAAAGAAAGAGTAAATAAGTATAAGAAAAAGCTGGGTTAAGTGCATTTAATGTACGGATTATGAATGATATTGATATCTCCTGCTTCAAACACATATTTCAGACCGGCATCTTAGTTAATGTATTTTCAAGGTACTTGCTAAATGCCATGAAAAATATTTTTTTAATTTTTCATTCTCTTTTTAAATAATCTCTTTTGATACAATTTTCACAATTTTTCTTGCTTATAATGAGAAGCGCTTGTCAAACAATGTAAATGAATATAAATGATCATGATCAATGACCGACAGCAATTAGGAAGCGCCATTTCTCGATGACTGAAATTAATGCCCCTAAATGTAAACGTATGAGGCCGTCGTCTCAAAGTGGATTATTACGCTTGAATATCGATAAATTATAAAAGTTTTTAGATTGTCATTATACCTGAAAAAAATACATCACCCATTTAGCAGGGATGACAATACTACACTCTGTACATTAAAAACTATGTATATAATAACTCAAGGTGGCGACGTATGACGTTCTTTCATCTTGCTCTTATATGACGTCACTTTACAAGTGTTGCACTAATACAGGGGTAATGTATTAGACCGTACTTTTGTGGAATGAAACCATTTTTGACAGGTATTTAGAATCGCCTCCATTGCTTCTGATGATGGAAAATGTTTCTTTAATGTGGGGAAAAGGAAAAATTACACGGGGCTAAATGTGGACTATATGGGGGTAGGGTGAGGGAGCGGTCTTCACGTTCTTTTCATATCACACGCACAACAAGCTGAATGCTGCACTACGATAATGCACGGGTGTACATCGCATATGCTGTTGTGAATATCTCGCAGTACTTTGAAAGAAACTGCCTGCCATCTACAATTGTAGGCAAGTGCCCTTTTAGGGGGATCAGTAGTGTTGAAATTCACAGTATGCAGAAACACGTTCTGTTACCAATGTGTTAGTGGTACGAGTAACATTTTAAGAATTCCTGTAAGTGCTCTTAATATTATTTCATCCCATTGGCCTCCTGTAACTCTGCATAGACCTCAGCTGAAGTTTTTTTGAGACAAAAGCAGAATTTCAGAGCAGCTAATTTCGTAAAGCACCACCCACTTCTCTCCTTCCCCCATTTGATTAGCGAGTAAAGGGTAAAGCTGTCATAGATCACAATGTACACTTTTCAGCGATCTGTCATTTACGGTAATTATACGAAAACTAATTCATAAAGAAATATCATAAACTTTTTACAAGCATAGGTTCTCTCCTTACATTTTGGTAGCTTAATGTACACGTGGTACTAGTTTCATTCTATTCACTTCCGTTTCCGATTGTTCACAGCAAATGTGGGTAACAGTGACGAACAATATGCATGTAAAATATGTCATTATCCACCTCGATAACATAACCTTAAATAATAACAATAACGGAGAAAGGTTCATGCGATTTTTTCAGTGTCAGTATAGAAAGAGCACTTTCTGTACGTGAAAAAAGTATGAAGTTGGAACTTTAAGGGTCATTTGGTGAGAATTATAGAGAGCAGTTCGATTCAGTACTAAAATTTGTACTATTGCAGTAGCCTGTGCAACCGGAAAATTATCGCAGGGTTTAATTCACAAGAGCGGGCGGGTAGTGGCAACACAATCGGCATCGATTACTAATCTGGTGACTTAAACTTTAACGTCAATAGTAAATATTTCAGAATGTTTCCATGTGGCAATGATTTCCCATTTTTTACCTCTGGCCGTAATGACTTGTTTCTTGTCATTTTTGATGCCTAGAAACCGAACATGGCTTTTAAATCAGCCTATTAAGTCTCAGTTTTAACTGTATTTGATTCCGGAATATGGCAAAAGTTTAATCATGTGCCGTATTTACGTACTGAGGCTTTGTTATCAGAATGGATACTAAGTAAATCTTTATATGCAGTTTAAGACATAATCATTACGTTTGACATGTTTGTACTTGGTGTGTTTTGTAATCCCTAAACCTGTTGTGTGTGTCACGTACACCTTTATTACCATAAGTCACTTGCTGGGGCGCGAGCGCCGGAACGGAAGTTTGCATTAAAAATAAGTGTAAATCTTAATATTGACAAACGTAATTGTTCTGAGTGTAACTTTTGTTTGGAGTTTTAGTGCGAGGATTGTGTAATGTTGTTTGAAGCAAAGTAGTGGTGTGTTACTGTTGGTCGGTAGTGACTTTATTTCTGTGTTCAGCACGGATAAAAGTGAGACATACCAGATAATTTGTATTTTGTATGTGGAAGATTCACACCAAAATACCAAAGGTAAAAAATATCTGTAAAATTACAGCATAGTTCACTACTGGGTTCCAAAACCTTGTTACATTACTTGTATTTGTACAAGTAATTCGAGAAAGTGATTATATGGTAAATTAAAATCCTTACCATTCGCCGTACCATGATTTGGCAGGAAGAACAAAATCACGTCAATGCCTGTTGTTTCTGTATGGTAAAAGTGTCAGGTTTGACTAAGAAAACAAATTCAATGTTATTTGTCCAAATGCGTCATCAGCAATTAGACCTGTCGCTCATAGCGAAACTTTACAGCACCTGTCCTCAAAGTAATTTGAAGATACTGACAATAACAACAGTAATGATTCAAATAAGTCTTAAGTTCAAGTGGTTCAACTTAACGAACCTTCCGCCACTAGAAACGTGGACAATTGTTTAATGAATCAAGTTTAAATGATTTAGTGCACGATTTATATTTGGGGAAATAACAAGCAGAGATCTTGGGCTCGAGGTTGCAACAGCAGAATCTGCTGCTGAAACTAATAGAATTACAATCTATAGGAAACGGCAGGATTTATTTCCCAGTTTGACATATGCAAAGTTGAAGGAGGGTATTTTAGTTGGCCCACAGATAAGGAACTTTCAAAAGACGAAAACTTTTAAAAGTAAGCTAACAAATTGTGGAACTGGCGGCCTGGAGTGCTATCAAGGTAGGGTAGGTTTCTTGGCAAGAGAAAGTATGAACGATGTGAAATTTTAGGAACACATTAATACAGAGCAGCAAGATGTCACTTAAGACTTTGTCCTGAAAATTGGGTGTTGTAAGTGATGAGAGCGTTTTCATCAGAACACAGTCACAACGTTTATCAATGTCGCTGGGACCTGCAATGTTGGGGGAGTTTCTGAAGAGGGACAGTAATTCTGACTACTCAGGCAACAAGCAGCTTTAGGACTTGTGACGATATATGTTTTGTTATTCCTATTATTAATGTTTTAATTCGTTTTATGTTATTTTGACTAACAAGCACCTTTAGTTGTCCTCAAAATTAACAAATAATAATAATAATAATAATAATAATAATAATAATAATAATAATAATAATAATAATAAATTGACATTTAAATTTTAATTAAAACTTGCAGAAGTGTATTTTTCTTAGATATTTTTTTTTAACTAAACCCGATAGGAAAAATTCAAAGTAATTTTCGCAATCAGCGCATTTTTTCCCCATAAGAAGGAAATATTTCCACTCTGGTGGTATGACAAAACTTATTCTTTTTTGTTCCCTAGCTTATTAGGGCTTATACATGCCTGATAGCTGTTTAATTTATTAAAGAAGTAGCAATAAAAGTTCTCGGCTTATATTCAACTATGCCATCTGAAGGAGTTTACAGATAGTAGAGGCAATTTCTTGACATGTACACAATTCGATCGCACAAAATACTCCAGCTGTGTTTACTGTTTATGTACAGTACCTCATGGTCCACTGTAATCTGTATTTTAGAGGTTCTTGTGTCGGCAGTTGTTATTCAGAAACATCACAGGGGGCTACGATTTGGTTTACAAGGTCAGGTTATAACACCTCCCATTGAAAATCGGCGGGGCTTACACGTGGTTTTGTTTAAATAATGAGCGTGCTAGATGATGCAGCATTTCACCGCAGCCACCTGTAGCGCAGAGACTACCGCGTTGCCAACGTGATGCAGTCAAAACCGCTAAATTCAGCTAATGTTGATTTCGAATCTTACCAGAAGGACTTTTAATGTTTTCAGTACGAAGGTATCATTACTTTTGTCGTTAAATACAATTTTGATAAATTTTTTGGTGTATAAGCATTGAAATGCTTTATATTTCGGAGTTCAAAAAATTGCAATTTTCTGTTTTCTGTCTTTATAAAAAAACGTCACTACAAATTTCGAAACGAATATAAAGATGTGGAAAGTGTATGACGTAATCAGAGGATTTAAAGATTATAACTATGGCAAGGTAAATATGTAAATGCATATGTTTACATTATTATTGATAGTCATGCAAAACTGTTTTGCACAAGTTTAAAAGTTCAGTGATCATGAATATTTTGCAGCAAATTTCAAGGTTCCCATGCATAAACCACTGAATTGAATATATTCTATTTATTTAAATAAAAACAATATTATTCATAAAAAATCTACGAAATACTAGCACTTCAGCGTGTGTAACACGGTAATCTCAAGGGGCAATATATACCACTCACAAACGGCAAGCATTTTCCAGCCAACAACAGCACATACATGTACAGTGCTGTGCTTAAAGTCAACATGTAGCAAACTCAAAGATTCATGTGACTGAACCAACATTTTCTTGCTCATGAGAAATTGTTGATCGTATTTCTGTAAATCAATTGAAAAAGAAACGAAAAGTATGGACTATTTATTACATGTTTGGATAAAAATTATGTTTTATGCGTTGCATATTTCAAAACTTGTCGTGCATAGAAAATCTCATTAACACAATTCTTTTAAAATTCCTTTTGTATTTCAATTGTTCTCTAAACACCTTTCCTTGGGTGAAAACGGGCTTGTTAGCGTTATTGCTGTTGAAGTTGGCAACACTGCCGGAATTTCTCCTTTACGAGCAGAGGCGAGGTGGCCGAAAATGAACCGCTTAGATTCCAATATGTCTGACAGGCTGGGAGGGGTGGATTTCCTAGCAGTCGGATAAATCCTTCAAACGCTGAGAATGAACCCACCCCTTTAGAAAATACATGACTGTGAGGAGGGTGTAACATTCCATTAGGGTTACATTTATTACATCATCCTGGTCTTGTTTTGAGGAACGAGGTCGGTGGTGTCTCTCAAACACACACCCTGTTCCCTAACGCGCTTCTCCTGGACTCGGTTAAAAGGGGCAGATAAACCGTAAAGGGCGCATAAAATAATTCAAAACAAAACCAGAACGTTTATCTAAATATGAAGAGAGGGAAAAACAAAAATGTCCGAGAGCCGGTAAATGGAAAGTGAGGCACAAACGGGTGCTGATATCCTCCAACCTGGGAACTAATGCCTGTAAAAGGAGAACAACCAGATGCTAGTAGGGAATTGGAGATTGAGACCGATAAATGTAATGCAGATTACATAGACGCTGAGTGAGAATAAGGAAAAATTCCAAACATCGACAATAGAATAGGAAAGTACGTTAGAACAAAGGGCAATGAAAGTGATTAAAAAGAGTAAGGCAATGGGGATAAGTAAAGAAGGAAAAGAGATGTTGGATAATATGGAAAATTTAGAATATTTGGAAGCATTAGTCACAAACTAGGGAAAAAATAGACCAAGAAGTTAATAATAGAGTAAAGAAATCGTTAAATGTATATACAAAACAACAGTAGGTATGAGGAAACTTACTTTGAAAACAAAAATCCAGTACATAAAGCAATTTTACTGTATGCAAGCGAAAGCTAGGTCAAGCTTCTAGCAGAATGGAAGCACATCATAGGAAATATTTAAGAAAAGTGGCTGGAAAGAATGGAAGAAATAGTCCGTCGCGCAGCTGCGTAAACTAAGCAACTTCAATAAAAATGGATACAAAATTCACGTTATGGACTCATTAATTTATGAAACGAAATAAGTTGTGACATTATTGCATGGTATTAGAATTAGAATTCTTGCAATATATTACAAAAGAGAAACATTTTTAGAATTATTTTTGAGATTAAACTACAAAAACTAACGATAATAGTTAAATGAAATATACGACCACTGATAGACGAGCTATACTGTATGGGTATTTTAAAATAATTTTAAATGTAACATCTTTACGATCACTAAAATAGAGAAAAATAACAGAAAGTTTCGAGTTACATTTTGTATTTAAGATGTTCACGTTTCAATAAAAAAAAAAAAAAAAAAATGATACTATTCAAAACCATTACAACGTACTAAGTAAATAAACACAATCAACAATAAACAATCGAAAGTTTCATTGATTTTCATTGACTTTGAAATTTAATTTATATTTTATTGTATTAAAAACATGAAATGCAAACATTTTCTGAAGGTTATTACAGATCGCTCTTACATAGAAATATAATTCTCACACAAATATTAGATTAATATTTCACATTTGCTATCTTCACGACGATACTTTTGTTAAATATAAAACACATGCATCGTTATAAATACAGTTTATATGCCGAATTAATTTGTCCTTTTATTTAAAACAATGGAGAGAAAATCAAAAGTAAAGGGCTTTTTAAATTTCGGTTTTCAAGTATACCCCTACTCCTAAAGATCCAATTTACCTAATTTCCAAAAACGATTATTATTATTATTATTATTATTATTATTATTATTATTATTATTTTATTTAAATGCTATATACCAAATTTTGTTGCGAAAAAAATATTGGTACCATTAGAGCAATTTTTAAATTTTGGGTTTCATGTAAACCCTCACAACTAATGGCCAAATTGCACTGAGTTTCATTGCGAAAAAATAAAAATTGCGGACGATTTTTATTTTTTTTTAAAAATGTTTTCGCTTTAGGTTAACCTCCACCACCAATTTTGCGACCGCTAGAGCGTTAACACATACGTATATATAAAATTATTTTTCATTGTCATTTTCGGTGCCCAATAATAGAGGATCGATAGAGATTTGAAGAAAATTTTCAAAATATATTTCATGGGTACAACCGCAATTGCTACATTCCTTCGAAATTCGCTAAAACAGAGTTACACTCTGATAGTAATGTCAACAGAACTCTGTATGAGGACATTTATTTATAGTAATCGTATATATATATATATATATATATATATATATATATATATATACTCGTATAAACGTATTTTATAATGAAATAATTTGCAGATATCTTTGTGCTTTTTAAGTATATACACTTTTTACAGATTACAAATCATTTTAGGCAATTTTTATTTAATAAATGCATTATTTTAAGTGTATTCTCTGCCTGTTTTAGGATATCAAAATTCAAACTGCAATAATTGCTAAAATAACATTATAAAATATTTAGCACCTAATTTTTTAGCCAGCTTATAGGAAAGCAAAATTGCTGTGTTTCTCAACACAATTCCTTCACGATGTATCTCAACGGACATTCCTGCATAACCACAAAAATGTCTAATGCAAATGACTGACGACCATTCGAGGAACAGCTGACAGATGCGGCAAAACAATTGACATTACTTCCTGTGCCTTGGCGACACCTCCTCACTTGTACACACATACGGACAGACAGAACATGTGTATGTCTCTGTACAACCCTGGCGGCAGTTCCTGGAAGTAATTCATTCATAACACAGCTCGTCGAAAACAGAAAGACATACGAGGAGAATGTTTTCTGTACACTCTGCCAAACTCTAACATGATGATGTCACGTCCGCCTATGTGACGCTTACTTGTGGCCATCTTGGGGGTATTACATGCTTATGGCACACGAAACACTGTGTAGCTAAGGAAATGTGTCGCGGTTTATTACTAAATTCAAAGTAATAACTAAGATTAAAGAATGGAACAAAATTGTAATATTTACCAATTTATTAATGTGGTAATATTCCACTAATAATTGTACATGTAATTAAACGTTTCTTTCATAGGTGTAAACTTAAACCAGAGATGATGTACTGAAATAAAATTAATTTTTATCACTTATCTGAATAGCAAAATAACACTTTAGACCGAAAATTGAGTTCAGTCTGTTCATCTACATCATCCTGAGGAAGTTGTTGATTAATTGCAAGTGTTAGATAAGCCTTAAGAATTTCCTGTTAGACACGATTTTTTATAATTCAAAGTAAAAGTGAGTATATTTATTTGTTTGGTTTATATATGGATGCTCTTTAAGGCCATTAGGGTCCCATTCAATTCAGGACGTGAAACGGCCAGTAAGTTTTATTCAGAGGCCTTTTCTTTCAGGCTTCAGGTTCTGGGGTAAATGTACGACATGGAAGTCACGATTTTACTCCCCTTCCGAAGGATACATACTTAGGATTTTTACGCCCTAAAAATCGACCCTGTCCGGGACTGAACCTGCGATCTTGGGCCTACGAGGTAAGTATGGTTACCACTAGCACACCATGGACCTACAAATTGAGCGTAGAAAAGCCCCCCTCTCTCTGTCTCTGTCTCTCTCTCTTTCTCATAAATATATGGTATCATTGGCAGCTTAACATTTCTGCATATGTTGATGTTTCTTTTGTCGATACTTTTTCTCTTTACGATTTTAATTTTATTTTTTTTCCCACAACAAGTTTCTTCTCCTTAATTTCTCTGACCGTAATTCCGTAATAGTGATAATTACAGACAATCCGCAATAGTTGCCAGTCTGAAAATAACTACTTTATAGCAAAAGGAAGGCTACTTGCATTAATGGATTAAAAAAGCTTGTTTTTTGAACGTCACAGAGTTGGGTGATATGTCACACTTCTACATCGTGTACTCATGTTCAATCATCGTGTTAAAAGGCGTAATAAATTATGAAAAAAATATACAAACAACTGTTCAACTCAGCAAATTTGATAATTTATATATCCAATTTTCTTAGATGTTAATTTGTTGGAAGGTCTGAGAAATATTTTGTGCCCGGATTTCGAGTTTCTTAAAACATTTACGCACACAGTAGTTGAAGTCTGTGAACCTTTACGAAGATTACGTTGAAAGTGAATCCGATGTTCTTGTAATACTAGTTTGGACGAGTGTACCAATAAAAATATCCGCTCAAATTCGTTCCCAGCCACTCGTCTGCAGTCCAGAGACCGAGTGGCCCGGTTCTTTCTCTCACGCAATAAAATCGGTTCGGTGCTCCACATAGTTTCAAGCCGGCTTTGTTACGTCATCAGAGCGGTCTGAATCCTTTGCCTCGCTAGCCACACACGTCACCTCTTTATTCTGATCAACTTCTTGCCTTTACCGCTCGCCACGTTCTGCACCGCCTAATTTCTTGCTAATGCATTTTATCCTTTCAGAAGAATATTTTTCATGCTTAATCATGGGATCGCTGCTTAGTATGGATAAGAATTTTTATTAATAGTTCTAAGTCCTGACCACCTATAGCAGTAATATTAATGTTGTTCTGTCATTATCATCTCTAGTAAAGGCCGGTTGTGTATCAGCTCGTTGCTCAAGTCATGACCACCTTTAGTATTAACAAAGATAAATCTTGTATTAGCTGATTCATTAATTGAAAATTGTGATATATCGCAGAATATTGATGTTTTTAATTTAGTCCATTGATATTGATTACTTTTGATTTGTTTATTTAAGGACGCTCTTTAACATCACAGGTCTTCAGCGTCCCATTCTATTCAGGACGTGAAACAGTCGGTAAATTTTGCTCAGAGGCCTCTTCTTTCATGCTTGAGGTTCTTTATCATGCCGTAAATGTAAGATGGCTTTACTTTCCTTCCGGAGGAAGCCACACTTAGGATTTTTACGCCCGAAAAAATGCATCAATCCTGGCTGGGTTTAGAAGGCAAGTATGGTAACCACTACACCACCAGGACCGATAAAAATATTGATTACGTATTTAATATGAGAGATATATAAAATCATTGAAAATAAACAAATATTACGAACTATCCTGTACATATGCATGTGTTAAAATGTTTAGCTGATAAGAGGCGTCCTTGCAGACTTGCTTATCTACTTTTTAAGAAAGCCGTAAAAATAACCATCATTTCTTCACTGTAAAATAGAACCTTAGGAAGACATAAAATCAGATTTACACATGTGTGTAATGTTTCATTTAACAAGACTGTGTTTAAAAACTCTCACTCCACACACAAATTATTAGCAAGCTATGAAAAGAAATAATCTAATTGTGTGTGTGACATTAAAATGAAAGCTTCTCTTACTCACCAATACAACAGTTGCAAATAAAGTGATAGCAAGCACTATTATTATATAATTCAAAATACACAACAACACTACTAAACATGAGAACATACCAAACACATATTAAAAATCAAATACTGAAAAAAAAGGGGGGGTACATTTTTAAATAAGAGATTTTAATCTTATTTTCCTACCTTGAACCAATTTTGTTTGGTTTTTGATTTTTTTATATGGAAATGTTTGACATGACTCTATGCCACATGCGCAGTTACTACAAGTGTCTAAATTATTACATTACTCATGGAGGGGGGAATCACTAGTATTTGGAATGTTGCGAACAAATAAATATCTGTGCAAAAGAAGAAGAGATTCCTATGTGTATGTGAAACGATAGCGTCATAAATAGAGCCCACATTTATGCCAAAAATGTCCTTTTACTGGTGACCGTCAAAAACATTTCAGCGCATAGAAAGGACTATGAAACATTGTTTTATTTTTGTACTTTGAGAACTTATTTCTCAACATCAAGACACTTGTCCCATCTTTTCACACCATTAGCACTGCTGTCGGAACTAGGCGACGACTTCAAGGTCGGGAAAATGTTCTCCTGAAAGATGATGCTAAAGAGGGCCGAACAAACGGAAGATCGGAGCTATATGGAGGGTGCTCCATAACTTCGCACTTGAAATTTCGCATTCTCTCATTTGTCTTGTTGGAAGTATGAGGACGGGTGTTATGACACCCTTTGGTGAGGAGTCCTGGTCGCTTCCATTGAATGACCTTTCGAATTTCCCGAGGAAGTTACAGTAGAAGTTCTTGTGGCTGGAATGCGGTGATCAGTGTGCTTTCGTGATTCCAGAAAACTGTGAGCAGCGTGAAGTCACTTTAAACTTTTCTAGCAAGTGACGCAGGATGTTTCCGCTGCTTTGTCTCGTGCTGGTAATGGTGAACCCAACACTCGTCTTATTCGGGTAACGGCTGAAATGCATTCTTTGCATTTTGTGTTGTGGAGTCAGCACGCACAGTACCCATCTTGCACAGTCTTTGTGAAAACCGAATTTGTCATGCATTATGAAGTAGGCGATGCTGCATAAACTACCAACAGCAGTGTCTATAGTTAACCTTTTGTCTGCTCGATTAAGTCTTCAACTCGATGCAAATTCGCCTTTGGGGAATTGGCCTGCCGATGATGATCGTTTTCAATGTGTGTGCACCCTGCACAGAACTTCTGCGCTCAACTGTAAAAAACTCGACAGGATAGGCACTTCCCACTGTAGATGCGAAGTATTATTATTATTATTATTATTATTATTATTATTATTATTATTATTTCATACCCGCCGTTCACAAAAATCCCACAATTGAGTGTCGTCCGAAGGTTTTTTTTAATGGTGTTAAACGCCCGTTTTTACTACTGAGGCACCACAGGCGGTATCGTCCGAAGGTGATGCCATAATTCAGAGGCGCCGCAATCTTGCAACTTCTGTTTCGCTAATGTCTCATGTCGATTATTACCGTTTGCCACTTGACTAGTGGTGCTATCTAGTGCATTATACTGAGACGTCTTATTTCAAACATGTAGTAGACCACATCAGTTGTATCTTTCCTAATGACTTACCTTTTTATTTTCTTATTTTTACAGATTTTCTGCTATTGTAGTGTAGTGCTGCATTAGCAGAATAAGAAGCAATTGTTTGTTCTAACCCAGCATTTGTAAAGAATGTTTTGTGGCGGATTTAATTTTATAAAAGAAATGCTCTATGGCTAATAACACGGTAATGCAACAGTAGTGTGGGTTTGTGACCTGCATTAATGATTTGTAAAAATAATCACTGCAGTTACAGAATGGCAAGGTTCCGATTACAAAGATCTAAACATTTTTAGATAAAAGGAGAGTGCTATACCTGATTCGCAAACTTAAGTTTTCACTGAGATGCCAACTTAAAACACTATTGCCTTCGAATTTGTAGCAGGAAGACCGATAATGTTCATTAATGTGACGATGAGAAGAAAATATAACGTAAAAATTGCCCATTTCCAGATAGGGAAAAGAATGAAAGATATAAAAGGTTTAAAGACTACGGGACATGAGTTGGCTTCTACATAAGATACTGTAGGTTTTCCCTCTGTTGCGAGTAAAACCTATCAGCACATCGATGAGACGAGAGCGCCCGTGAGATACAGACCCGCGCCACTCCGCTGCAGAAGTAGTTGCTGCCCAAGTGCGGAGCCGAGTCTGGGAATGGAATGCAAGGCAATAGAGGTCACTGTCTGATAATTGACTTCATGAGAGGAACATCTGATCGCGCCGCAAAGGATTTCCACTACAAGTAAAAGTTGAGAGGCAATATATGCCAGAGAGACGAAACAGTTGCAACATTGGGCACCAGGTAAGACGCACTGTTTGTGTTATTATTTGCTAATTACTATCATCTTGATAAGATCTTTCTACATGCTTTATTTTATTTTTATGTCTTTCAAACTTGTCTCTGCATTATAACTTTTATTTACCTTTAATTCTGTTTAACACGTATTCTAAAATACAAGGGATAGTCAATAAAAACTAGAATTATTAACTTTCTTTCTTTCTTTCTTTTTTTACACTAGGCAGGGTCAAGGTTAGTGTCCCCCTTTTTGCAGTAATCCCCATTGTTTGTATGCACTTGGACCAACATGTCTGTTTTCCTGGAAGATGTGCTGGAAACCGTTTTATTCAGCCTTTATCACATCTTTGATAAACCAAAACGTTGGCTCAGCGTTTTTTTTATTGAGGAAACAGAAAAACAACATTCGGAGGTCGTCCGGACTGTATGGAGGTTGGGGAACACAATCCATATTTTTTCTGGCCAAATGTTGGGCAACAACGTTGCACGAGAGCGCATGCATTGTGATGATGAAGATGTCAACCTGGTCAGAGTGTTTTCGCCGGATGTGTTCGGCCAGGACGCCCAAAACAGTCTCATAATATTCCTCATTAACCAGTGGGTAATTCATGTTGAGAAACCATTGCACGACAATCAGTAAACGAAATAACCATAATTTTTCCTGCCGACCGAACAACCTTGGGCTTCTTTGGTGTCTAAAAAATCAGGTGATTTCTAGATTGAGCTATCCTGTTTGCTAATTGTGAGGCCAGTCTCATCACGTGTAACGATGGAATTCAGGTATACCTTGCCATGCTCCGCTATAAGACTCTGAAATTCCCGACACACGTCCACTTGTACCACCTTGTTCAGACATCACCAATACAAGTACCCATGTGGCACAGAGATGCGTTTCATGTGTAAGCGACCTGTGAACTTCCTAGCATGGGGCATCTATGACATGTCTACCAGTCTATTTACTGTTATTCGTCGGTCTTCCGAACTATTACGTCAACTGTGTTAATTATCGTCTCGTTCACTGCAGTGATTGGATCACCTGGACCGCCCTGCTTTGTTGTTGCAACCAGGCACTTCTTAAATTCTTTGAACCATCCATTTGGTTGATTGTGATTGATTATCATGGCTATGTGCTTTCTGTAACTACGCATAGACTTCCATATCAGCTTTCTGTAGACGGAAGCAAAACTCCAGAGCTACGTACAGCTGTTCCGAAGTGACTCCATTTTATGTAGCCAACTGACAAACACCTGACTTTTTTTGGAGCTCTGTACTATGCTATCAATTTGTTCCACCAATCACGTGAGATCTGTTATCATGAAACATTATTTCACCATAGTATCTACACTGAGTATGTGTGTGTGTGTGTGTGTGTGTGTGTGTGGGAGAGAGAGAGAGAGAGAGAGAGAGAGAGTATTCTGTCTTTATTGATTTGCCCTTGTAGTTTTAAGTAATCTGTATTTGGATCAATTTCCTAAAACTCAATTACATATTAATCATTATATAACCAAAATGAATTCTTGGATTCGATCTTTCTAATAATATCAACATAAATTACATATTATTATTATTATTATTATTATTATTATTATTATTATTATTCAAAATTGCTTTTTCTTTATTACCATTGTTTCTATTTCTGATTGAGTTAATTTGGTTTATTTACAGATGCTCTTTAACATTTCAGGTCATCAGCGTCCCATTCAATTCAGGGCGTGAAACGGCCGATAAATTTTGCTCAGAGGCCTCTTCTTTCAGGCTTGAGGTTCTTTTTCGTGCCGTAAATGTACGACACGGGACCCACGGCTTTACTTCCCTTCCGAAGGAAGTCATACTTAGGATTTTTACGCCAGAAAAAGTTCATCAACCATGGTTGGGATCGAATCCGCGATTTCTGATTGAAACAATGCGTTCTTTGTAAAGTGGCAACTTTATTTTGAAATAGAGGCAAACATGCTGAATATTGGGTGAGTGCAGGAGAAATTAACGACTTGCGCTTGACCTACTCTGTGTTATGAGCAGAGCCCGGAAAAATCACATTTGTTTTGGTTATAAAAGGCGGGTAAAAAGACACTAAAATACTGAAAATAGGTAGTCATATATCTCATTATTATAGAAAATAGATATTTAAGATACTAATAGTTTCTTTATCACATAATTAAAGTACTTAAGTTTACTTTTCTTGGTTACAAGCAACAATAAGATATTTTTTCAAGGTATCAGCTGTCATAGTCGGCCACTTGTCAGAGAGGACATTTTCACCATGGAAAAAGAACATTCCACTTACACTGAAGTGATTGGAGCATATTTAATACAAGCTTTTTGAAAGGATTTATACCAGCTACAACAAAACATTCACCTTTCAGGACATCATGGAAATGTTGATCAAGACAAAGTAAGGTAATTTTAAATAGTCCTGGCGAATGAGATAAAATGCGCAGTGGTTTCTGATCGAGTTCATTTTCTTTTTATACATTTATACGGGAATCAGGTAAGTACCTCTGTTACTTTCGTACTGAGCAAATTATAGGGGCGATTTATTGCACAACTGTACCGCTATCATCTTTCTCGCTTGTAATTGTTTGTTAGATTTATGCAGCTAAGAAGTTATACCGGCCACATATTTCCTAGAATTGTCTCGCGCAGATTGACACAAGGTCATTCGTCAGGACTATTCAAAACTACAGTACTTCCCTCATCCTCTCTATTTCCTGGTGTTCGAATGCCCTAGGTAGCCGTGCGTTCTTTTCACTAATGGGTTCTGCTATTTAAAGAGCTTAAGTGAATAGGTTGAAGAGAAATTTTTTGACTGCATGAAAAGAAATAAACGTATAACAAGATTCTCAATAGATATTTTTGTGAGGTGAACATGTCATTTAATATTTATAACATTCTTCATGTAGATATATTGAAATTATTTATGTGCTTTAAAAATGCGTAAATAATAGCAGAAAAAAATTCATAAAGATTAAAAAGGGCAAAGGGGGGGGGATTAAACTTTAAAATAGGCAACAGGAAACAAAATATAGAAAAGGGGGGAGGGGGCAAAATAAAAATTGGCCATACCAACCACATATGTAAATATAATTACTCAGATAGAAAAGATATTTTGTCTAACTTCTGGGCTCTGGTTACTTTGTCAATCAAAGTAAAGTACTTTATTAAACATTTCTTAGCTCCCTTAGTATTTATTTTACTTTTATGAATTTAGCATGTGGTGTGCACATTATTATATGAGAAGCATCATATAGCAAAATCAAATTAAATTAAATGAGTATTTTAGTCAAAATTAGCTAAAATAATTACGTACATTAAGGTGCCATTTTTAAAAAAAATACACACAATGTTTTGAATTTTTGCAGTCTTTAAATATGGATTTTTTTCTATTGCAATTAGTTCAGAAAATGTAAATAGCTAAAATTATATATCAAAATCGATAACTTTACTTAACAATGCACTTTTTGTGGAAAATATACATCTATTCAAATCTCCTTAGATAGAAATAAAGTGTATATATATATATATATATATATATATATATATATATATATATACTAAAATAAAAGTGGATAAAGATAAAACACAGAGAAAGAGTCACACTAGAAACTGCTATACTTCGAACTACTGCGAGTTCTTCAATGGCAAGAAGCTAGACCTTTTTGGCAAGAAGTATGTCAGAGTGTGCCGTAAGGTCAACTTTCTTAAGCAAACTCAAAAAATGGAAGGAATCTTTAATATAGGATGGCCTAGAAGTAACAAAAGGCTGTAACAAACAATCTACTAGAGCGGAAATACGTTCAGTAGGGGAATCGAAGCTGGCTACTATTGGGCGGCCTGGACAGTTCTCTTTGTGAATTTTAGGGAGAAAATATATGGTGGGAGTACGAGGGACATGAGGAGTAAGAAGAGTGATATCTTGGGAACTAAGTCCTTCTGCTGTACCAGAAGAAGTAATAAAAGAAGCTATTTCTTCATTAAACTTGACAGTTGGGTCGGAAGACAATAGTTCATAATAAGTGACATTCTTAAGCTGTCGGTAAGCTTCAGCATTGTAAGACGAAATGTCCTGTAGTACTACTGAGGACCCTTTATCAGCTGGAAGGATAATAACATCAGGATTATTAGATAATCTTTTAAGTGCTGATTTCTCACTTAAAGTTAAGTTGTCTTTAGGAGTGATCTTATCTAGAAATTTAGAATCACTGATCGAAGTTAAAAATCTGTTAATAAACATTTCTAAAGGATGGCTAGAAGGTAAAGATGGAGGTTCAAGTTTGGAGGGAGAACGAAACTTGAGAAGGCAAGGAGTAACATTTGAAGTAGGCTGAGAAGATTTAGTATGCCAATAGTAACGCCATCTTAAATTACGGCAAAATTTAACGCCATCAGAAACAAATTTAAGGCGATTAAATTTGGGAGTTGGGGCGAAAGATAATCCTTTTTGTAAAAGCAATGTATCAGTGTTGGAAAGTGAAATAGAAGATAAATTAACAACAGCAATATTACTAGTAGGAGAAGTACAAGGGGTACATTTGCTATTGGGCTGCTGGTATGCAGTACCGGAGTAAAATTTAGATGGACGAGGTAAATTGAAAATAGAAGCTAAGTCAGGAGCTGACGCTACGAGCGGCGGGGAAAAGTTTTGGAAAAAAGATGCATTAAACTGAATAGGAATACCAGCTCTTAAATATTGTAAATATAACCGCGATAGTTTAAGAAGATGTTTCTGATTGAGGGAACTTAATAACTTATTAGCACTCATCAAGATACTATTAACAGTAGTAATATATTTTGGAGAACATGCCAGAATAATTTTAATAAAACTAATTAATTTAGACAAATGAAATTGCTGCAAATATTGACAATTATTAAGGATCATCCGTAGAAAATGTTGGGAGATATGGTGCCTAAATAAATGAAATTGGCTATGAGTGCTAGGAGCTATAGCGGACAATGGCAATTGAATTAATATTCCGTTAGGACACACACCAGTAATAGCGCAATAAGAAAGAAAGCCAACGTGCCCTGTATATTTAGCTAATTGTTTAGAATGGTACTTACATTTGTTGAACCAAAATGTGATAACATTACCTTGGATAGGTGCCATGGTATAAGATGTAATATATAATAAAGTATTTTAGAAAACACAGAAATAAAATTAAAAGAAAAATAGATAAATAGTAAAGAAGTCAAAAGCAAAACACGCAAAAGCAAAACACACAAAAGCAAATAAAGCCTAATAAGCAAAGTTAAAAGCAGCACCAGAGGTGCAAACAATATTAATGAAACATAAAAATAAAGAAACACTATTAACAATGTAA
Organism: Metallyticus violacea; assembly: GCA_030762175.1. Taxonomy (NCBI): domain Eukaryota; kingdom Metazoa; phylum Arthropoda; class Insecta; order Mantodea; family Metallyticidae; genus Metallyticus; species Metallyticus violacea. The sequence continues at coordinate 7,535,767 of CM060844.1, forward strand.
CAAATTAACACTAAAATAAAAGTGGATAAAGATAAAACACAGAGAAAGAGTCACACTAGAAACTGCTATACTTCGAACTACTGCGAGTTCTTCAATGGCTAGAAGCCATTGAAGAACTCGCAGTAGTTCGAAGTATAGCAGTTTCTAGTGTGACTCTTTCTCTGTGTTTTATCTTTATCCACTTTTATTTTAGTGTTAATTTGTTACATTGTTAATAGTGTTTCTTTATTTTTATGTTTCATATATATATATATATATATCCAAGTGTGAACATTTTCAGGAAATCCTATCAGATAGTTTCCGAGATAAAGGTGCATGCGCTGTAATAAATTAAACATTCAGAAAATTAAGAATGATAAATGTGAGTCAGTTATTTTCTGTATATGTTCTTAGAAATCTAAAAATTCCCTGGTCAAGTTTTCCTCGATTTTCTCATTCTCTGGGCAAATTCGGACATACGTTCAACATTATCAGCAGCGCCTATCCTTTTAGTGAATTCCGAAGGAATGTATTGCGCTTGTACACATGAAACGATTTTTGAAAAATTTCTTCAAATGTCCATCGATTTTACCTACTAAGGCATCGCAAATGAATATATATATATATATATATATATATATATATATATATCCGTGCGTGTGTTAACGTTCTAATAGTCGCAATTTTTGTTTTTCTCAATGAAACTCGGTATGCAACATTTAAATAAAACAAGAAAAATAGTTTCTGAAAATCAGGGAAATCGAGTCATTAGGAGTGGGAGTTTACCTAAACTCAAAATTTAAAAATCTCTCTAGCAGTACCAATATTTGTTTTTTTCACAACAAAATTCGGTATATGTTACTTAAATAAAATAATAAAATAGTTTCTGAAAATAGTGAATAGGAGCTATTAGGATTGAGAGTTTCCTAAAACATAAAAATTAAAAACAGCTCTATCGGCAGCAATATTTATTTTTTTCACATAAGAATTTAATATATACCATTTAAATACAATAAAATAGTTCCTAAAATTAGGTAAATCGGACCTTTTGACGTAGGGATATACTTGAAAACCGAAGTTTAAAAAGCGCTCTTGCGTTTAATTTTCTTTCTAGAGTTTAAAAATAAAAGGATAAATTAATTCAGCGTATAAACTGTATTTATAACCTTCATTATATATATATATATATATATATATATATATATATATTATATTTTACAAAAGATCGTCGTGAAGATAGTACATGTGAAATATTAATCTAATGTGTGTATGAGAATTATATTTGTACGTAAGAGCGCTGTGTAATAACCTTCAGAAAACGTTTGCATTACATGTTTTTACTACAATAACATTTAAATTAAATTTCAAAGTTAATGAAAATCGATGGAACTTTTGTTTGTTTATTGTTAATTGTGTATATTTGCTTAGTACTTTGTAATTGTTTTTATATAGTAACATGTTTCTGTTTTATTGAAACATATGAACATCTTCTTAAATATAGAATGTAACTCGAAACTTTCTGTTATTTTTCTCTATTTTAGTGACTGTAAAGATGATATAAAGGCTCAGTTTATAAACATGGTTACTTTTAAAAATGTTTAAAATACCCACGCATTATAGCTTTGTATATCAGTTGTCATACATTTCATTTAATTAATAGTATACTATCAAGTTTTGTGGTTTAATCTCAATAATAATAATAATGATAACAACAATAAAATTGTGGCATTTTCCTTTGTAATATGGATCGCAAGTCTTCTAGTTTTACTTTGCTTTTATTTATTTATTTGTTGTATTTACGGACGCTCTTTAACATCTCAGGTCATCAGCGTCCCATTCAGTTCAGGGAGTGAAACGGCCGATAAATTTTGCTCAGATGCCTTTTCTTTCAGGCTTGAGAATCTTTTTCGTGCCGTAAATGTACGACACGGGACCCACGGCTTTACTGCTCTTCCGAGGGAAGCCATACTTAGGATTTTTACGCCCCGAAAAACTCCATCGATTCTAGCCGGGTTTGAACCCGCGACCTTGGGTTTAGAAGGCAAGTGTGGTTACCACTACACCACCTGGCCCGACTTTAGTTTGCTAATGACTACTCGGTAATCCAATAAATTATCTGATTTCTTTAATTAATAAGGCCATTATTTGACTTTATACTCATTTTTAAAGTCATTCAACTTGTTGATGAATTTCCTTAGTTTTACAAAGTTGCTCCTGCACGACTGACTTTTTTGAATTTCTTGTCTAGATTGCAGTTTCTATTGATTCATGAATTTAAGGTATTCTACTCTACAATATTCGAAGATTACAGGTGTTTTTCGACAAGCCATGGCTCTGTGATATACCGCACGGGAGCTAAAACCCGATCCCCGAACAAGCACCTGGGGTTAAGAATATCAACAGATTGTGAATGAATCTACTTCGTTTCGGCAAAATGAGCGGCGTCATGCTTGTTCTCGAAGGTGGTTGCAAGGTCAGCGTGTAACTGGATAAGGCAGTCAGTTGGCAGGCCTGGGACAGGGTGTCCGGTTCTTTTAAGCCATTTCTCCGATCAAAATTGAAAGGTTCATGACCGAGTCCGTCCCAGCGCCGAAGTGTATCCATGTCATCGCGTCTGATGCCACGGTAACTGAAGCAGGGAATATTACCCTTCTCCAATGATACTCTACCCAGAAAGTGCGATAACGACAAAGGTGCCAGATGTGTGTGTAGAAAACCTTGCTCGTCCTGTAAACACACAACTTCGCTTTATTGTCTTGCTACTTTCGCCCACCATCCGGTACTGACACACACAGTACTTTACACTATTTAAGCTTCCACTTTGAGGGGATACTCAACATCTGAAATTCAAATTATGAGGTCACATTGGTCATTTTTTTTTATGAGAACGCATTCTTTAGATCGTCTACTGTTAGATTACGAGTACAAAGTCATTTTGCGAAGTTCGAACTGGAAATGTGTTAAAAAAATCTTCTAGTGCAAAGTGGCATTGCACCTTAGAAAATATCATTTTGCAATCTAAGGTAAATTTTGTATGTGAAGCCTAGAACACTAAGCAAAACTTAATTACATCTCCAGGAACTCAACATATGTTAAAGAAATATCAACTGTAAAAACGCTGGCCGTTAGTCTCAGAAATGTAATAAAAGAATGGAAAGGGAGACAAGTAATAAACCGAGGAAAAGCTGCCGGGAGTTTGAAGGGGACAACTATAGTCAAATTTACTAATTATTATAGGGGAGCCGTAGCTGAAAATGCAGCTGATATGAAAAAAAAAAAAAAAATGCCCGTCTCGCAGTTGCTGCGTAAACTAAGCGAATTCCTCAGCAACTTGAATAACTTTAAACATGAATATAACATCCAAATTATGGCCATATTAATTAATGAAATGAAATAAATTATGGCATTACTGTGTGGTATCACGGGAACAAAATTAGTATTTTGCAATCTATAACTATTACAAAAGAGAAACTACATTTTAGAATTATTATTATTATTATTATTATTATTATTATTATTATTATTATTATTATTATTTAACTTTTCGCTTTAGGTTATCCCCCTTCTTCCAATGGCTCAATTTTGCTGGTTAACAATTTCGACCAGTCGTTTGTTAATTGATGGCTATATGCCGCGTTTCGTTGAGACAAAACAAATATTGCGACCGTAGAGCCTTAACAGATATAAATATACATAGTTTATTATGAGTCATTTTAGGTGCCTAGTAAGTAGGGTGGATGGAGATTTTAAGAACATTTTCAAAAAACAGTTTCATGGGTTCAATTGCAATATTTCGGAATTCGCTAATACCAATAAAAAGTTTAAATAATGGATCATAATATGCATCACAAAAAGAAGCTCCAATTCTTTAATAAAAGTATGCCAAGGGAGTAAATGTTTCATGAAACATGTTTTAATGCACTGAGTAATGTTTACAATGCATTAAAACGAAGATGCAAAAGCATCACGTGCTAGCCGTAGTCACCACTAACAATAGCGAGGAGGGTACATGTGTTGTAAAAAAAGGGGGAGGTGGAAGATGGGTGTAATTTGTAAACCAAATCACTGCACAATGAAACAGTAAGAGCTGCCTTCCAGAAGTCTTTGAACAATGGATAAAGCAAATGCAAATCTTCAAAAATAGTGGACTTTTTGGGCGAAAAACGTGTTCAGAATGGCATTTATCTCTCCCCGCCTCCCGCACTAACTGATTAAGAAAAGCTGGAATTTGCTACGGTTGTCATATACACAAAATGAAACACTTCAGATACACTCTTCATTGTGTTGAAAAACTTTTCTGTGATTTTTTACGAAGTTCTACGTATTTCCCGTGTAATAATGCCGATTTAGCACCCTCTTTTTTTTATTTCTTAACACTTTTCATTATGTAACCGTGTAAAATATCTTTGTTTTGGGCAAGTGCAAGAGACGCCACTAAACCGCGTATATTCCGAAGCGAATCTATTGCGGCTGTGAAAAGAAAGGAGAATAGGAGTTAGTAACAGTTCTTACGCCTGGCAATACAGGTGCCTTGTTTGCGAGAGGAATATTCCCTTTCTTCTGAAAACAGTTATGGCGCAGGCCGAAGAAACATTTGAAAGCCTACTTCCCCATACCATACACATCTCCGACATGAACCGTTTCCTTTTAAAACACAAAACTCTTTCATGTCATTCCGTGAGCATGCAAGCATAAACAAAGAGCGTTTTTTCATGTAATTTGAAACATGAAAATGACCGTTCTTATCGCTAAAATAAGATACAGGAAATACCACGAAACGAGAAAGGAATGCGGAAATAATTTTATAAAATATACACATAAATCACTCCTCTCCTTTCAGGGAAAATGGAATTCTAAGTTACCATGTTCATTTTGTACCATTTAGTGAAAATTAATTTCACGATGTTAGTAGCTTTTTCGCTGCATATTCTGCTATATAATTTCATTTTTTAACAGAAAATATGCTTACTGCCATCCATATAAATTGCGAAAGGACATCCCTTAGTTGCACTCGATTCCGATTTCTGGATTTAATTCAATACGAAAATGAAACGTGTTGAGCCAAGAGCTATAAATAAACAAGAGTAGTTAAACTGCTGTGGGTTACTACACGTTTGAATGATTGCCACTAAATGACAGCATTAGTCCTGTGACATTTGACACGAGACAATCGATATTTACAATAGCGAAATAGCAATTGCAAGATGGCGACACCTCTGAGTGAGCGTATAACCCTCGAGCAGCGCTCCGTTGTGCCATTATTGTGGGCAAAAGTCATGCAATCAAAGAAATGCCTCCCATTGAGGCCTGTCACGTGAAGCTGTTTACAATTGGGTGCAGAAATTCTCTAAAGGGCGGGCACGCAACGCGGTCGACTGAGAATGCCACATAGGCGAATTTTCTGTTCACACGATATGGCCTACCTCATAATGTACGACGGGTTAGGTTTTCACAGTGTCTGTACATGCTGACCCCAAACACAAATTGCAAAGAATGGGTCAGGCATTATAGCATCTCAGTCGCTACAACGATGAAGGACACGATATGCTCGCCCGAACTGTCACAGGTTATGGGTCTTGGGTTTATCATCACCAGCCCGAGACAAAGCGAAAAAAGTTTAAAGTGACACCATCCGCCGAGAAAGTGATGCTCATAGTCTTCTGGACCCATTGCATTCCAGCCGACTTCTATTATAATCCACCAGGATACATCATAAGACCATTCAACAGAAGTCAGGACCTCACTAAAGGCGTGCTGCTCTTGCATGACGACGCGCGTCCGCGAGATGTCAGTGCCTCTCCATGTTGCTCCAAGCGACTTCCATTTGTTCAGTTCACTTGAAAACATTCCCCGACGTTGAAACTGCACAAAGAGAAGCAACCACCTGGTTCCGACAGCACCCAAAAGAATTTTATGTTACTGTTGCATTTCAGGGGCTTATGAAACGATAGGACAAGTTCCTCAATGTAAAGTGCTTTTCAAGTCTGTTCTTTTACTTGTTTAATCTATATCCATTTAATGGCTTTCCCTCGTACCTGCAAATGAACGGAATTTGCTGCGTCTTTGAAGTGGTGTCGCGAGTTTAAATGTGGCACAATATTATCCCAGCATGGCGGCAATATTTGCCAAATTGTCACAACAGAAGCAAACAGATAATGTGCATAATTTAATGTTGTAAGATATAGGACAGGAAACATGCATTTATATACAATAGTTATACTAGAATATTAAAGATGAAAACATTAATTACAAGATTTTGATACCTTATGGAAAACAGTTGAAAGTCAACATTTTAGGACATTTTCAAGTGGATAAGCCAACATTTCCTGCAGTGGCGGCTCGTGGCCCCTGTACAAGGGTGGACCAGCGGTGTAATTACATGAAATACAAATGGCGTGGGGGAAGATCTCTTATATTAAGATTTATGTTCCTCTCCGACATTCTCTCATACGTCATCGTACGGTTGTGCTATAAATTCTTGTAATTCAGTTGTTATAGTACGATTTAAACCTTCTGCAGTCAATTCACGTCTGTAATATATTTTATGAGTCTTTCAGCTGATTTACCTCCATTGATATATAGTAATATCACAGCAAATTGTGACATGCATGTGATATGTGTTGTTTCATTGGTCTGTACAGAAACGAAATGTGTCCTTTTCATTTTTTTCTAATCTCGTTCCTATATACAAGATACAATTCTCACTTCCCTGAGAAACGCTGTCAGTCGAAATGTTTTTTCAAACCATAAAAAATTAAATAAAAAATAAAATAAATAAACAAATAACCTTAATTTTGTTCCGCCTTGCTGAGTAAGCTCCTATAGCTTTCGGTTGCTGAGGTCCAAATCGTTTAACTTCCAACCTAACAGTTAAACTTAGACGCGAAAATTGAAATTGAGTCTTCTAAAAATGTCCATTTTATTCATTGCACAAAACAGATACGCCTTTTGCAACTTAACAGTTTACAATGCGAAAGTCAACTTTTTCACAGACAAACAGTGAGGAACCCAATCCCAAACAAAGTGTGAAAAAACACCTTAGTCAGTTATGCATGGTGTCAGTAATCTCTAACATCTGCTTCGCAAGAAAAGAGAGAATACCGAGTGGTGACCATGGGCCGTCTTCCTGCTGGCACAAGAAAACGCAGAAATAAGCTGGAGAAAGGCTAGCCCATCTTGGGGGAAGACAAATATAAGTCTTGTAAATCTTTGCTGGCCCATGAAGGTATAAGCTTAAAGTGTAACATTTTCCTAGCTAACGGAGGACCCGCTTGCTACAGCTACTACGGTAGAGAGGAAATGCGCTTATTAAGACACTATAAAGAACTAATTCGCTGTTTTCATGCATTTTTTTTGTTTTAAAAATTTACCAGGAGAAGAGAAAATGGTAAATAATTATGGTAATTTCTTTGGGGGAGGGGTGGCCGGGCCCATCTGGCCTTTATTGACGGGCCGCCCCTGATTTCCTGCCAGATTCATTACTATGAACGGGAAAGTAAAGAATTGAAGCATGAGGTGTCTCCATCCCGTAAGAAGTTCAAGGTTAAGTCATCAGCAAGCGAGATAATGGAGTCTGTTTGCAGAAAGAAGCCACAATAACAGACCACTATTGTGCAAATTTATTTTCAAAATTGCGAGATGCAATCAAGGAGAAGTTGAGGTGTAATCATTCTTCAAGCAAGCTGTAGTAAAGTTACAGCATCGCTGAGGTAACTGTTATACCTTTTAACCTGTCCATAGTACGGCTGCATAGGTTGATGCATGGGCATTTTTGGTGGATATCACAACACTGCGTTGCTAGTAAATTGTTTATCGTTTGTCATTCCATCATTCGTTACTTGGGGCGCTGTGTTTGAAAATACACCTTGAAGTTTGTAGATTTGAAGAAACTTTGCACCATTTGTAAGCTAAAGAAGATGGGATGTCAAAAAATAAACAAACACTCCCTGCCTATTTTCCTTTTTAGAGGAGCAAAAGCAGCGGAGGCAGCTCGGAACGTCTAGGGGCAGAATGTCATTGGAGAAAGGACGGCAAGAAAGTGGTTCTGGGCATTGATGAAGATTTTCTAAATTCTTCAATCCATTATTATCCACGTCAGTCAGCCCGAGAATTAGCAAATGTGATGAAATGTGATCAGTGAATCTCGTGCAACATTTGCAAGGTTGGAGAATTCACATGCTTCAAGTGGAAAAAAAAAAAAAAAAAAAAAAAAAAAAAAAAAAAAAAAAAAAAACAGCGAGCGTGTTATGCCCCTGGTGGGATAAAGAAGGTGTTGTGTATTACGAATTGCTCCCCAGGAATGTAAACACACTGCTCAAATTCATTGTTACCAACTCAGACGCCTTGCGATTGCAATTGAAGAAAAAAGACCGAGAAGACTGCATCAAGGTTGCTTCAATAATAAGACAACATCTTGGTTGGGTGGTGATTCTACATCCCATATTTCCCCGATCTTGCACCCTCTTCCAGGGAACTCCTTCAATAACGAAGATGCTTCACAAACTTGGTTGGCTTCATGACTTTTTCAGTGCAATTCGGTAAATTTCTTCAGACACATTACCTTAGCGTTGAGAGTTGTAGATAAAGATTTTTTTTTTTTTTATTTTCTTTATTTACGAACGCTCTTTAACGTCTCAGGTCTTCAGCGTCCCATTCAAATCAGGACGTGAACCGGCAGATAAATTTTGATTAGAGCCCTCTTTTTTCAGGCTTGAGGTTTTTTACGCCCGAAAAAACCCACCAGTCCTGGCCGGGATCGAACTCGAGGTCTTGGGTTTAGGAGGAAAGTTTAGATAAAGAAGGAGAAATTATTACTGATTAATTTCTGTATACCATTCGTTTTAAATAAAATCTTTTAACACAGCAAAAATACACTACTAACTTATACCTCAACCCAATAAACACTAATTGTTTTAATAATAATAAATTAACATGGTATCAAGAAATGATGTATCATAAAAACATTTTTAGTTATATTTTTCCTCTTCCTTGGCTATATTGCAATAAAAACACATTTAAAATTACAGTGGTTTACATGACATACGAGTACTAATTTACAGATGAATTTTAACTTTTTCTTTCGTTAATTACTCTCTTTCTTGAGATCATAAGTCATAATTGCATTAAATTATTATAAAATGTTTGTTTTAACGTTGTGCACTGATCGCATTTTATTTCCCTCCGCGGAGCATTGCATTTAATTCCATATACAAATAGGACCAACTAATAAAATCATTTGTAAAATATGATAACATTCCGGATCACAATGAGACAACTGGCACTGGTTTTAAAACTGTGAAACAGCTCAAATGTGACAAAGGATATTTTTAAAATAGATGTCGCACAAATAGGTAATGTGTAATTAAACAATGTCAGTTCTTTGACGAAATCCAGTTGAAGATGGTAATTTTTCTTCCGCCCAAAAAGGGGGCAGGTTGTCGCGCTTTCTCTTTATTTATTTTAATCAAAAATAAAAATCTGATTGTATGACCTCACCGGCTTCGTCAATATATATCACGAAACACACGCAATACCTCAAATTAATTACTTACATTTTCTTTCTAGTTCGATATTTCAAGAGTAAATGTAATTATCAAACAAAAACATTGATGGGCAACATCTTAAACTTTTTTATGAAATATTTTATCAGCAATTGTCTCAATTTTGTAATATGTTCGGAGTCAGGAAGTAGGCTTCATGTTATCATGGCGCTTGAAAATCTACTTACAAGGGACAGCTACATGGACTGAACTGCCTCTTAGAAGGACATTGTTTGCAGAACAAGAAAATATTCCACGGTACAGGAATCGCTTTGTGGATAGCAGTTTCCTTATCCGAACTTCATCACTAAAGCTCTTACCTGTCAAACACCCAGCAGTTTCCTCATCGAAAAGGCTATCGGAACAGAAAGACTGGCCTTCCACAGACTCTTACGACTGCAATATGCTTTAAGATTTGCCTCGCAAATATGCTGTTACTCTCGTTTTTAAAACGCACTAACGTCGTAATTATTTTGTTTTATTAGTGTGATTCATGGTAACTTTTCCCTTATTGATGCAGTGTTTTGCCAACCGCTGTAAACGAAACAAGCTTGCTCTAGGTAACATGCCCTGCAGCCAACACACAATTAATAAAAAGTTTGTGATTACAATCTTAAATGAAAAATATACTAAACAAGGAAATAGTTTAACACTAAAATGAATCTATCCACTTGCAAAACAAATATCGAAACTTCTGTTGTGAGGGAAAATTGTTCTTACGAAAATAAATTCAACTCTCACAGCAAGAATGCCAGTTCGCATTGTCGAACAATTTCCGTTACAACTTAGAAAGATTGCGTTGAGAGGCGAAAGATGGATACATTTTGGCAAGTCTAAAGATTTTCTATAAATTAATATGTTCTTTTTATGAAAATAGTGTACTAACTGCAACTTAGTGTGCAAACTTATAAGCATTTCCATACAAGAGTTTTAGTATTTTAAAATAGTTTTACACATATCATATCGAAGGCAGAAGCTGTAGTAGTGGTTTCATCGTATACTTTCTTTTTAAACTGTATATTTAGCATTTCAGGAGTAAATGAAAAATATAGCGTACGTAGCATATAATGATTCGAAAATTTAACTTTTATTATATAAGTCGCATACTTTTCAGTTCACTTGTGTTTAATTTCCAAATTTTTATTTGAGTTTTACTCATGCCGCCATAAAATAATACTTTTGAATTAAAAAGGTGAGTCAATAGCAAGCTACAGTCTTCAATAATTTACAAAACTTTCCAGCCGAATTGTTCGATACCTGAATGATTTTGTGTGAATCGTACCTGACACATTTCTTAATTTAACAGTAATACGATTGCTTATTAGGTCCTGAGAAATAAGCATTGCGAAAGTGGGGAAAAAAAAAAAAAAATTAAAACCTCCTTACAAGCAGGGCCGACAGGTTAGGTTAGTGTGTATGTAAATGAATTAGTTGCAAATTGCTGTAAGGGGAGATTTCCCACCGTTACAATATTTGACCCGCCTAGCATTGCCCTCATTGCAGTGATTTACCCGCCCCTATCAATTTATATTTATGAAAAGCAGACGAGCGTAAGTACAGCACGGTTAAGGAAGCACGAAGGTACTAATAACGTCAAGTGTGTTAGGATACGATAAGCATGAAGTTTTATCACAAGTTAACTGAGGATTAAAACTCAGCAATGCGCATAATATTAGCGAAGTTATTTAAAGACCATTCTTAAAAAGGACAGGAAAAGAAGCTTTTAAAGCACATATTAGTGCTGGAAACATAAAACAGTAACTATAGATGAGTCGGCACATTTCGATCGCTTTAGATTTTGCAGTTGTAAGTACAGAAATAAACAATCTTTCAAAAGAGCATTCTTTACAATATTGATCTGTGCTTCTGAATGTTTGGGGATACCTAGGTTTGTTCTCTTGCATGCTAACTGAAATACAAAAAGAGCACATTTATATCGTTTTTCTGATTATGGCAATATCACAAATGAATTCCATTCTCATCTCGCAATGGGTATTTATTACGTAGCCTATAGTCGCTGATTAACATTGTCTCAGAAAGAATGGGGTTTTGTAAATTGACTGTCATTTGCTTCCTTCCTCTTTGGCACGCCATCTATGTTCCTCCAAAAGAGGGGAGGGAGAAAAACTGTCAGAGATAGTAATCAAGGATGCCTCAGCTTTCCGGAGAGTATCCTCCCTTTGTGAAGCTTATAAGCATGTCACCGAGTTGAATAACTTTTAATAAAAATGACTATAAAATCCAAATTAAACCTTATTAATTAATGGAATGAAATAAGGTATGGCATTACTGTGTGGTATTAGGAGAACAATATTAGAATTCTTGCAATCTATAAGTATCAGAAAATAGAACCACGTTTTTATGATGATGATGATGATGATGATGATGATGATGATGATGATAATAATAATAATAATAATAATAATAATAGAGATTAAACCACAAAAATTAATGGTATACCATTAATTAAATGAAATGCATGACCACTAATAGACAAAGCTATACTGTGTGGGTATTTTCAAACATTTTTAAATGTAACCATGTTTATGAACTGAGCCCTTGATATCATCTTTACATTCACTTAAATAGAGAAATAATAGAACAGAGCAACATTGAGTATTTTAGAAAAATATGTTTATATGTTTCAATAAAACAAAAACATATTACTATTTAAGTAGTACAATGTACTAAGCAAATATACACAATGAACAATATACAATCGAAAGTTTAATCAATTTTCATACCCCTTGAAATTTAATTGAAATGTTATTGTAGTAAAAACATGTAACACAATCGTTTTCTGAAGGTTATTACACAGCGCTCTCACATACAAATATAATTCTGAAAGACATATTAAATTAATATTTCACCTTTGCTGTCTTCACAAAGATGCTTTTGTTAAATATAAAACATATGGAACAATATAAATACAGTTTATACGCTGAATTAATTTGTCCTTTTATTTTAAAACAACACAGAGAAAATTTAACGCGAGAGCGCTTTTTAAACTTCGGTTTTCAAGTATACCTTTGCTTCTAATGGTCCATTTCCCAAATTTTTCTTATTTGATTTAAATTGTATATATCGAATTTGGTTGTGAAGAAACAAATATTCGTGCCGCTAGACCGATTTTTAAAATATGAATTTCAGGGAAACTGCTAATGGTTCGATTTTCCTGATTCTCAGACACTATTTTTCTTATTTTATTTAAATGTTATATAAGTTTCATTGCGAAAAAAAAAAAACATTAATGGCGCTAGAGCGATTTTAAATTTTGGGTAACCCGCTACTAACAGCCCAATTTGTCTGATTTGTCTGATTTTCAGATACTATTTTCTTATTTTATTTCAATGGCTAATATCGAGTTTTCTTTAAAAACATTTCAAATTTCGGCCATTAGAGCGTTTTAAACCCCATTACTAATAATCTGATGGTTTTCAGAAACTATCTATCTTTAGAGTATGCAACGCTGAAAGCAAATATATGGCAGAAAAAGCGGTGTTTATCAGGGATGGTGATCTTGCATCAAGACAGCACTCAAATGAACTGGACTATATCGACCTTAAATCTGTTAGCAGATTTCGGATGTCTTTAGCATTGTAATAACGTGTTCTTTCGCGTCCTTTGGTGCAGATTTCGGCAAAAGGAAGGAAAAATGGCGTTTGAATGATGGGGGTGGTAATGACGTCAACAGCATGAAATGTGAAAATACTGCCTATGTCCGATACCTTTGAAGTAAGACAATTTTCTTACGATCATTCATTTCCTTTGCTACTAACCAAATCGTCAATGCCACAAAAACATTAGATGAACATTTCGCATTAAACGGCGCACATTTTTAACACGGACAATAAGCTTAAGGTCTTTGTGGAAATAAAGAAAGAGAAAGAAGAGGTGTTAATAAAGTAGAATAATTAAATTTAACGAATATATTGAAACATCTTTTCCTATTAGGCATGCAACTTTGAAACTCACAATATTTAATAATATTTACATCGTCAGTTCACGTTTTACGAGAGATAGGATGCCGATGGTGCATTGTATACGGCTGTAAGCATTTAGAGCATGGTAAATTGATCTTTGACGTATAGTTAAGAAACCTTACCAACGAAGCACCGTCCATTTCCTGTTATATTTTAAAGGCCAACCTCAGCGCTAGCAAAATTCCTATGAAAATAATTCCAGGAAAATCCGGTGAGGACACAAACATGGCTTGTGACCTCCGGATGGACAAGAGAAATTCTTAAGAACTTTCTACATTCTCTACATAAGAGCTTGCCTTCCTTTTATGTTCCAGAAGGTTTTGTGGAACGGCAATAACACGAGGTTGTAAAACTAAGGTTCCTATTAGTTTTGTGAGCGTGTCAGAGCAACAAAAAGAACAGCCGCGAAGTGGGGAGGGCTGTCTTTCATTCAGGCCTGCTGCACTTTGTTGCCCTTATACACTTGTTTACTCTCTTGTCCAGATATACCGTTTCTCTTCTGTGGCAAGCAGAAGGACGAGGTTTTAACCCCCACCCAGGCCAATGTCATAAAATACACATGTGAACATGATCCAGATTGAAGCACTTTCATGCCTGAAGACAAATCCAAATTTAAGGCGCCTAGTTATTTTTTATACATGGTTTGCACTACAACTTTATAAATATGAAAAGGAAGAACATTTTGTAACACCATTAAATCCGTGAACACCATGAACCTTGCACACTCTTTGTAAATATATAACTAGTACTTTACTTTTTTTTCAGATGGAACGTTACAACTCCGTTAAAAGTATTTTTTTGTTTTTGTTTTTTTACATTGAAAACTGCACTGTACTTTGATGATGGTCTTGAACAAGGCTTTAATTACAAACCGTGTCCGGTTATGAACTTTTTAAGTCTCGTATTTCAACTCTGTTTCACACCCTTTGATGTCCTTGAAGTCGCATTCTGGACCTGTTCTTAATCTCTTAGACAATTAAATTCAGAGAAACAGTTTCCGAAATTTTTGAAGGAGCAACCTTGTTTTGGGCCAACCCCTTCAAAATATTGACAAAGTCCGTCACGCAAGAGCTGCGCAAACTAAGCGATTTCCTCAGCTAGTTGAATAACTTTAAAAGAGTATAGAAATCCAGATTATGGCGTTATTAATTAATTAAATGAAATAAGATGTGGTATTACCGTGTGGTATATGGGGAACGAAATTATAATTCTTGCAATCTACAAGTATTACAAAAAAGAAACCACATTTTTATAATTATTATTAAACCACAAAATTAATGATATACTATTAATTAAATGAAATGTATGACCACTGATAGACAAAGCTGTACTGTGTGGGTGTTTTTAAACATTTTTAAATATAACCATGTTTATGAAATAAGCCCTTGGTATCATCTTTACATTCTCTAAAATACAGAGAAATAACAGAAAGATTCGAGTTACATAGGGAATTTAAGAATATGTTCATATGTTTCAATAAAACAAAAACATGTTACTATTTAAAATCAATTACAATGTACTAAGCAATCAACAATATATTAGATTACTATTTCACAGCTGCTATCTTTACGACGATGCTTTTGTTAAGTATAAACATATGCATCGTTATAAATAGTTTATATGCCGAATTAATTTTTCCTTTCATTTTAAAACAATAGAGAAAATTAAACGCGAAAGCGCTTTTTAAAATTTTGGTTTCTGAGTGTTCTTCTACTCCTAAAGGCCCGATTCCCTTAACTTTTTTTAGAAAATATTTATTCGAACAGTATAAACCGAATTTTGTTATGAAGAAACAAATATTCGTGCCACTAGAGCGAATTCTAAATTTTGGGTTTCAGGTAAATTCCCACTACTAATAACCCGATTTCTCTGATATTCAGCAACCATTTTTCTTATTTTATTTAAATAGTGACCGTGTTTCGTTGCCAAAAAAATAAAAAGTTGGTGGCGCTAGAGTATTTTTTTAAATTTTATGTTCCAGATAAACCCCCGTCCTAATTATTTAATTTTAGTGAATTTCAGAACCTATTTTGCTTAACTTCCGGGCTCTGATTATAATAAAGATATGAGTTGAGAAAGAAAGGGTAAGTTTGAATTCCGGAAGGTTGAGATATAGTGGTATGTCCTCGAGGGACAAAGTATATGAAGGCAAAAATACATTCAGGAATCACTGTAGTTTCAGCTTTTAAAAATTGTTGAGAACAATTCTGATGAGTACAAATAAAAATGTTAAAATTTGTCTTATATTCATGATCTTTTCAATTTAGTTTAATTAAAAACTATTTTGACTTACGTTACTTATATTTTTCAATAATGTAGTATAAAGTAAAATTACGCATAAAAATTGCAGTACTTACTGAAACGGAAGTGATTTGGTAACAGCGAATGAGGCGCGAATATTTGGTTCCAATTTCTCACTCTTGTACAATATATATGCCCAACAAGTGCTTTTATTAAAACTTTCCTTTTGGTTACCTCGAAAGACACATTTTCAATAAAACAATTCTTTCTACATTTAAGGGGGGGGATGAACAATGATATTAGTTACATTTTGTTTAGTAAGGAATTTCATCATTTCAAGGTTAATTCAAATTTTTAAATGAAAACTTTTTTTTTTAATCAGATTCTGGTTATACGCAAATAGGCAAACAACTTTTGTCTGAATCATTTTATTATTTAATCAACCGTTATTATATAAAATATTTGAGAAAATTGAAAAAAACTGTACTACACACTACTTTGAAAGACTAACTTATATTTCGCTTCTTTGTATTTAACAAAGCACAAACGCGGTTTAAATACAGAAGTTATGTTTCTTTTGCATACCTTTCTCAAACAAACAAGTCGTTAATAGCTTAACAACTTTGTAGGTTTAAAGGGACCCATGTATTATTTTTTCCAAAATCTGAAACATTCATCTGAGCCTTTTGAAGATTTTGCCACATGTTAAGTGCGTATAAAGAAATGTTTCTGCAAAATTTGGTGCATATATGTCAATTGATTTCTGAATTATGCACTTTTTTTAAAAAAAAAAAAAATGTGTATTTTATGTAAAAAGCTCCTTAGATTCAATTTTTATATCTTTTACACAAAAGTGCAGATTTCTGTTCTTTATTGAGCTATGAAACAAACATTTAAACTTATATATATATAATTATAATATATAGGATTTTTTCTTTTGTTAGTTTCAATCTTTGAACATAAATTTATTAAATAAAATTGTTCATTTGTTAGTTTCAATTTTTGAATAGAAATTTATGCTTATCAAACTTTGTTGAGCATTTATTGGCAAAGTAAACAGTGATACTTAAAAATGCATCACAAGGAGCATTTTAAAGTGCTGACAAATGTCAAAAATACTACAACTGAGATTTGAAAATTTGCAAACATAAGCTGACCTGAAATTCTGCTTAAAACTGCCCTGCACCATAAATAGAACCCTTTGGTGTCTTCCTCAACTTTACTTTTGGAGATTTGTAAGCTTTGATTGGTATTCTGTGTGTTTCCACTACATCTTACAAGGATTTCATTTGCAGTTAATCTCTGACAAATATGCACATAATCTTGGAAAGCACAATTGGAGAGAAAAAAAACTTTATATTTTTCTAATGCTTAGACATTAATTCTCCCTTAGCTATTGCACAATTTAAAAAACACCAGGAAGATTCTTCTTGAGGACATCTGAAGTGTCTTGGATCATCTTTTTGGGGAAGTACAATGACACAAGGTTGCATAAATTTCAGATTTTATTTGCTGAATACTACCAACATTCTCATTTATAGATCTCCTTAATGATTCTGTAATTTTAAAATTATTTCTTCTTTCAAGAGACCGGAACCCAAGCGTTAGGCTATGTGATATAGGCACCCATGCTTCTCCATTTCTACATACTGTAGTATTGACCAAAAGTTTATAAGTTGCGGTTCTCCATATGACAACGATGTAGTGTATTTCATTTTGCATACCTCTACTGATCTTTTCCACATTCTTTCTGCTGCCATCATCTCTAGGGCACAAAATTTTTGTTTCACACTCTCCAATTTTTGTCAAATTTTAAAAATATCCTTGCCTGCATTTGCATGTTTTATGCTGCACTTGCCACAGTATCAAGATAACAATTCATAGTCTGCCACTATTCCTGTTAGTGCATTAATGACAAAGCCTATACGTTTATACAATGTTTCATAAAAAACACTTATGTCAATAACATTATCTGCAGTGAGTTCCGGATTTTCAGATGTATGTACTTAATGCGTTTTCCTTGTCATATCTAGGATTTTGTCCTTCATTTTAGTGTTAGCTTCCACGATTTTGTACACATGTTAATTGTACGAGGAATAACTCATACAATTCATATCCAATAGGGTGCAAAACTTTTGCATTCCAGCATGCCTTTTACTCATGCTCAAAAATCCATCTACATTTCTTTTATTTACCTCAACAGGAGCTATGGCAGAATCTGTGTGCAATAATCTTGGAGCAGTATTGCATTTGGTGCTAAACACTCCACAAGCACTGCGATTACATTAATTGTAGATGTCATACTGTGAATTGACACACAGAAGCTTGTAAAGGCTAGCTATATACCAGTTTTTATCACTTGAGGTGCAGTGGAACTATTAATGAACATTTGTAATTTCCTTTCATTGTTGTTTTGTCTTCCATACCTGTACATGCTTATGAAGTAAGAGCTTCATGTTGTATATTAATTTATTTTTTGCCCACAGCTGCGACCTTAAAGCCTATTCATAGCGCCCAATAAAGAATTAAACCTAGCTAATTAAAACCACGTGATATCTAACCTAAAATGTGTACGCCTAATATAATTTATTCGAAACGGAACTATAAACCTGTATAAAACCACTAATAAATGTTCAATAAACACTAGTTATGGTATTATTTAGCCGCACAACCAAAATTAATCGGAAATCTCGAAAGCAACCAACACAAATCAAAGAAAACAAAGCATATAAACAAATGTATTTGTGTCGACAACAAGGCTTACCAACATGCTTTTGAAGGCTATCAAACAATTAAGTTTCATTTGTGACTAACAGCGCTATATCTGAACGAAGAAACTTGGAAAATATAAAAGCAATCTTATGAAAGGTGCGAAAGCGCTGTCACGCTCCCCTGATCATGGATAATTAATTCGTTACTTCACTCGCTCAATTTTACTCAGATTGAAAACAATCCTAAAGAACCAGACTTATTTACAAGCTAAATAGCTAAAATTTTACCTTTTTAATTTCTTTTTTACCATTTTTGTTCAATTTTCACGATCGGTCCCCTTAAATCAAAAGTCGGTACTTATTGAAATATTATAGCGAGGGGATATATAGGTGTACGCTTTACAAGACAGAGTAAAGGGTATTTTTATTTACAGTTTTTAACAATATGTTCACTATGTTTGAAGTAAACAAACTATTGAAGAGAGAGATTAAGACTTTTAAAAGTCAAGTTTTCCTTTGCCTATAAAACTCTTTTTGAAAAAAAAAAAAAAAATATTATACTCGAATCTGGCTCGACACATTACATTTTTGCATATTATTACCGATACTGACTTTACGCGTTTACAGTGAGTTTATTTGAATTACGTGCCGATAGGGCGCTGCTGCGTACTGAGAGAAGTCAGTCATCAAAGTAATTGTGATTTCGTGTGTTACTCGGTGCTTTCATTGTGTGCAAGTTCTTCTTCGTTAGTTATATCACTACATAAACAGTACGATATATAAAAATGAACTCTTATACGGAAGTAGTAAGAAGATTCGGGAGAAAATATTCTGATAATCGTGTTCTAAGTACAGAAACGGTTCGCCAACTTGTTAAAACGTTACTCGAGACAGATTTCTCTGTTAGATAAAATACAGCATATTCGGGCACATAGCACACGTTAGTGCTTATTATCACTTTTAAATAAAGTTTCATTTTAAAACTATAAATACTAACTTTACGCGCAGCGTCTCTTATCTCTCTATGTGGTTGCGGCAGCTGCACTTCCCCAGTAAGCAACCGCGCTGAGACGGCCCGTAACTCAAATAACCTCACTATGCTTCGTTTACTTAAGGATATATTGTAAACGAACCAAAACAATCGCATTAGTACAGTTCAACTGAGTGATTAAGCGCATTCTTCAAGGTTAAATCGTTTCGCATTTGAAAAACACTTGCAGTAATGTGTTTATTTACATTTTAATTTATTGTGTAATTTGCATACATAGCTAGTTACACAGTTTCGATAAAAAAACACTCATGTTATCATGTTATTACGAGGGCCCGGATTCTTATACTATTTTTTTTCCTTACTAACTGTGATATTTTAGCATAATATCCAATTCTTGGTATGGGGAGTCACATAATTGAATGTTATGATACCTAAAAATGGCTAAATAGGACGTGGAAACCTAAACATGGCTAAAACTACCTACCGTTTAAACAAATTAAAATTAAATTTAATATTTAGAATAAAATAATGCTACAACATTAGTCAACAGTACGCATCTTCGCCAACTTCAAAGACGAATCATTATTATATTTAATTTTGTGATACCATTATTGTCGAAATTAGGTTATATTTAGAAGCAAACTGAATTTAATTTCGTAATATCATTGTTATCAGTCACGTTCAACGCTGTTTTTCTCAAATGACTCTCGAACAGACGCCTCCTGTTTCTTTATTGTAGGTCACGTTCTGTTAAAGAAAACGGTCTGATGTAACTCTTATTAGAAGCAAACTGGACGCATTATTAAGAAGGTTTATTAACAGCTACAGCAACATGCCCAAAGAAAAGATTTCTTCACCAGTTGGTTGATTGGACAGGGGATCGGCAACGATCCCAATTTTACCACCAGAAGTGCCAAAAGCAAATGAGCTGTGACCAAAAATCACGTTTTCTGCAACATGCCAGCTGCATTGAGAGGAAACAGAGCATTCGTTCCAATCACAAATTTCGGGTTGTTCTGGCTCTTCAGAATACAATTTTAATCCACATATATATGAGACATTGGTATGGCATGTGGTACAGAACCCAGTATTCAATAAATTTCTTACAAACATCAGTGGCCGAAAGATACCAGATGAATCAACTTTAAGGGGGGATAAACATTTGCCCCAACCACGCGAGAAAAACATTGAATTCGTCAGAACTGTAACATCTGGCTTTCAGTAGATGAGACCACCAATATTGTGGTCGCTTCGTTGCTAACGTCATGGCGGGCAAGTTAGACCCCACAGCACCATCAGAAACACTTTACACATTCAATGTCCAACAGAATACCGCAATGAGGAATTTCTACTGCTTGTGATTGACAGAGAGAGGCAAGGTAAAGTTGCTACATTAACCTGCCTTACTGTTTACACCGATAGGCTGAAGAGATATTAACAATCTCCCAGGAGTGAACAAATCCATGAAGAAAACCTTTCTGAAAGCTCCCAGTCGCATTCAGATTTCAAAGAAACATAACCACTAACATCTCTGCCACTATAACCACATTATCACCCACTGGGGTACTTGGCTGCAGGCAACCATCTACTATGCCAACTATTTTAGACATCAAGAGTGTTGTAGACACATTTGACATCAACGAAGCAACCTGCATAGCAAAGACTAAACCTGCTCTTCAAAATAAAAACATTATTTCACTTAACAGCACTGACTTCATTGAAATTTGCACGGATTACTTCATGCTGTACCGAAAGAACATTTTCTTACTATAAAAGACAACGGAAAAAGTTTCACCAAGAAAACCTAGAAATGTATTTGACAGTGCAGTGCAACAGTAACTTAAATATTTGAAAAATGTTCTAGTTGAGTTTGGTTACTTGAAAAATATTTTAATTAAGTTTGATTAATTGAAAAATGATGTAGTCAAGTTTAGTGCCTTTACAAGTGGGAGGAAAAAAACGTTTTTAGAACTGTTAAAATTTTCAGTGCTTTAAAACGATTTAAAAATTCAGTAACCTGACTTTATAAAGACTTGGAAATTTTAAGTGTTCATTTAGTTTTGTGTTTCACAACAATGGAAAGTTGTACAAGTAAAATGAAATTAAAATAAATTCACATTATCATATATTTGCTTCAATGTATTTATTATATTTAAGCTAAGAGAAACTTAAAAAAAAAACACTACCCTAAGTATGTTAAAAAACTAATTCAGGGTTTTATTAAAATGTAAAAATTCTGGTCAGCGCGTGAGCACTTGTTGCAGTTCCAGCTCAGTGAAGCCCAACCCAAGCCAAATACTTCGGTTTACTTCCCTCACAAGAGGACTAATGGAAACGGCAGGGGCTGGAGATGCTCCATAATAGGAAAGATTACCACCAAGGGCGATCCTCGTCCTCGTTGTTACGCCCTTCCTGGGGATGATCCTCTGGTGGGGGTGGCTTCCCTCCACACGCTGAAACCATTTCCTGTCCATTATTGTTGTAGCAAGTAGAGATTCCGGCAGCACTTGTCAAATGATGGAGGAGGGAAAAAACGAGAACACAAAGAAAAGTTTTCTTATGTCAGGGAAAGTCCGCGGGTATATTATTTGCTCAAAAAAGGCAGTTAACAATTTTTATAAAATTACGTTAATGAACCGTTGGTTTTAAAACAGTGTGGTCCATGTAGAGTTAAATAAATAGAACAAAATGTAGCTAAAATACTAATTAATCTTCTCTATAGGTCGCTGGTTTCAGCTACCCCATAAAATTTCAACGTTTAAGTGGATACATCTGTGAAAATAACTAAAAGCATAGTTTTTTGTAAGTCATTTGAGCTTTTTGAATTATTTAAGTCATTTGCCAAGTGTACTTCTGTTTATAATAGTGTTTGGAAACAATATTAGTGTATTATAAGAAATACTCCGCCTTTGCAATATTTATTATAAATAGGTTTCAACTTTTGGTCTTTATTCCATTAGAATCACACGTTTAATTTGTCTATGACGAACCGTTTTGGAAAAACAAATTTTTATGCAAACAATTTGTAATTTATTTCAAATTATTCATAAATTATGTATCTATTAATGTATTTATCAACAAGATCAAATTTTGTTATTTTAACTAAGCCTTTATTTAAGAGCGTGTGTGAAAATTTTTATAGGAATATTTTGAAAATGATTTTTCGTGGAGCATTTTGAACATTAAAAACATGGAGAAATTAAAAGTTGGGGGAAAAAAAAAAAAAAAAAAGATTTAGCTATAGGAAACGCTTTCCCTTTCCTTTAGAATTCACCTGACCCTGATGAAGGCTATTTAGCTATCTTTTTGGTTTCCTCTTATTTAAGTTTTCTTAGCATTAACTTCCTCTTAACTGTTTTAGTGGTCGTCGCCTGTCCTTAACATTACTTTTTTATTTACTGGACATATTTTACCTTTTAAGTTGTTACAAACGAGCGCTAGGTGGCGCTATTGAAATATGTCATTACTATTTTCGCAACAAGTGACATTTGTTATTGTGAAAACAGTTGCAGCTTAGAAATTGACCTATTGGTTTGTTTAGAGTGAGCGCTTAAACAAAGCAATTTTTGCGAAAAAATGGAAATTTCACGTGAAGGTTTTCGTTGGATGATTTTTTACGATTTTAGTAAAGGCTTAACTCAACAGCAATGCAGAGAATCCCCTTCGTTCAATTTTTGATAAGGAAGTACCATCAGAAAAGACTGTTTACAATTGGTTTGCAGAATTCCGTCATGGTCGTGCGTCCGTCAGTGATGAATTTTGTGAAGGTCAACCAAAACCAGTTGTCATTCAAAAACATGGATGCTGTGCGCAACATGATTGAAGAAGATGGGCATGTGACTTACAGTGTGATAGAGGCATCCTTAAGCATATCGAAGACTGCAGCACATTCGATTTTGCACGAACATTTAGCTGAGAAAAAGATGTTACCGATAGATTCCGCACAATTTGACCGAAGATAATTAAAAAAAAAGCTCGTGTTAATTGGTGTAAAGAAATGGTAAAAAAATTCCACCGAGAAACTACAAAACCCGTATACAACATCGTAACAGGTGACGAAACTTTGATATATTCGTATGAACCGGAAACTAAGCAACAAGCCACTGTTTGGGTGCTCCAAGATGAACCGAATCCCACAAAGTTGTTCGTTCACAAAGCACTTCCAACAAAATGATCATTTGTTTCTTCGGTTGGACATGTTGCAACCATTCCTTTAGAGGATCGAAGAACAGTTAACGCTGAATGGTATACAACAATTTGTTTGCCGGAAGTTATCGACGAAATCAGGAAAAACAACCGAAAACGTCGCATCATTCTTCATCGTGACAATGCCAGCTCTCACACAGCAGTCAAACAATTGATTGTTTGAAGGAGGAAAACATCGCATTAATGTCTCATTGCCCGTATTCACCTGATTTAACGACTTCTTTTTGTTCCCAATGTGAAACAAAATATGCGTGGACAGCGATTTTCATCGTCTCAAGGAGCTGTTGAGGTCTTTAAAAACCACGTTTTTGAGATACCAACTTCAGAGTGGGAAAAATGTTTCGAGAATTGGTTGCAAAAGTGTATAAATGTTAAAGGCGAATATTTTGAAAATCAATAAAACAATTTGTTTGTTTCTTTCCTAGTTTTTGTAACAACTTAAAAGGTCACTCTCGTAACTTCTTCTTTACTGTTTTAAGCGTCATTTTAAAATTCAATGCGCTTTGGTTGTCATCGCCTGTCGCCAACAGTACTAACTTTTTTGGCGTATTTTGTCGGCAGTGACTTTCCTCCTCACATTTAATGTGACCTGACATCTATTAAACTTACTAACAGTTGCAGTCACTGCAATTTGAAATTTTTCATACAACATTCCTTATAGGTACAAAATTGGACCAAATGTTACCAAAACTTTCGATAAAGAGAGTATACTTTAATACACGAACTTTAACTACAAGAGAATGAGAGCAGATATTATTATTATTATTATTATTATTATTATTATTATTATTATTATTATTAGCTATTATTTGGTAAACAGTAATTATTACACGTACAACACTAGGTAAAAAGAAATGTTTTGCTCCTCCTTTCATGTTTTGGGGGTTTCTCACCTATGACAATCACTCCACGATAACTCACCCCAGAACATTGAAGTGTCTACAAGTTTTCTGAAAATCACAGAAGATATCTGTGTACCCGCCCACTCTAATTTCAAACTACACAAGGCCATTTAAATCTCGCACAGGCGTAAATGTTGACAGGTTATGAAAGTCTAAATATATATAATTTTAAAACAAAAATAAAACCAAACAAAAATTCAAAATTTCATATTTGCCCAAATTTCACAAATGTAGCCCCTTAATTTCGTATACAAATTATTTAATGTATTTTTATTAAAGAAGAAAAAATCAGCAGCAAAGTCTGTAGGAAATTTTTATCTTGCGCCCTATGCTTGCACTTCCAATTACTATCTCAATGATCATACTTTTTAGAGTCATAATTTTTTGCGGTAAAATTTAATTTTAATATATTTTGTTAGCTTGCTTAATATACACGTGGCACTAGTTTCATTGCTTTATTACTTCCAATTTCAGTCTGAGAGATGTTTAAGTTGATACATGTTCAGTTCCGCCTAAAACAAAATTGAGATGACACAAGACGAACAATATGCTACTCTGAAATTCTGTTTTCATCTCAGCCAATCTTTAGCTGAAGCCTATGGACCGTTTGTTCTTTCCTATGGCGCAGCTCGAAAAAGGGGAGGCTTATAATTTCAAAGAAAGGTGGACCTGGCAGTACACTTTTTTGCTCTAGCGAAAGAAAAAATGAACACCGCTGCTGTCACTGTGAGAGAGGGTCATCAAATAACATTAAGAACACTTCCAGAAATTCTGAAAAATTAACTGAGTGCCACCAACGCACGTTATAATCTGAAAAGATGCATCTTTTTCCGTTTCCCCAAGTTAAAAAACACACTTTCATGGAGACATTTTTGCATCGTCATAAGCAATGGCGAAGACTGTAGATCTATCTTTAAAGGCTGACGGAAATGCTGAGACAGGTGCATTGCACCCAATGGGAACTATTTGAGAAAAACCATCGCAACATTATGAGGATAAGTAAGAATACGTTGTCAAAAAAAAAAAAAAAAAAAAAAAAAAAAAAAAATGTTGAACATTCCTCAAAGTTCTGTCAGAAACCTGGCAACATTTGGTGACATCTCCCGCCAAATCCGGAACACTGCGCTGTGTATGCTCGTTTTCCAGCAAGAATAGGAAGGAGATGGTAGCTATGATTATGGTGGTTCCCTTCTACCAGTAAGTGGCCGGTCTTTGTCTGTGAAGGCGCAAGTAATTTTGCGCTTCATTACATTTCACTTTTCCGCTCTTGTTTTATGATCCGTTTCTTCTCTGGGTGTTTCTGTGTCTCCCATTACACACATTCCTGAACAGAATTTGATATCGCCCACAGCAGTCGGGAATACCCGCTTGCGCCTCTCAGCATAACACGTGTGCTATGAACTTAGACCAAAAAGGGGATTCAGGCATTAAGGGGTGGGTCATAGAAAATGACGAAAACATTTGCTCTAGCCTAAACCTGTCACGAAACTGGCAAAGCTAAGGAATTTACGTGACAAAAATTTAAAAAGTCATCATTTTCTCCAATAACCCACGACTATTTGATTTATCCAAGTGTAGTCATAGGGACAATGAAACGTATCGAGGAGAATTATATTTAGTACACAGCGAACTTTCATGCATTAAACACAATTGATTTTTGAGCCTGAAATAAAACTCTAAAAGTCCGTCAAGCAGGAGGTGCATAAACTAAGCGAATTCCTCAGCAACTTGAATAACTTTAAAAACGAATGTAAAATCTAAAGTATGGCCTTATTAATTAATGAAAGAAATGTTATGGCATTACTGCTTGGTATTAGGGAAACAAAATTAGAATTCTTGCAATCTATAAGTACCACCTTTTTAGAATTACTATTATTATTATTATTAAACCACAAAAGTAATGGTAAACGAATTGTAAGACCACTGATAGGAAAAACTGTACTGTGTGGGTATTTTTAAACCTTTCTAAAGGTGACCATGGTTGTGAACTGCTATAATCTTTACATTCACTTACGTTGTGTAATTAAAAAGATGTTCATATGTTTGAATAAACAAAAATACCATACTATTTAAAAACAATTACAATGTACTAAGCAAATATACACAATCAACAATATAATTTCATGTCACTGTAATAAAAACACGTAACGTTTCCTGAGGGTTATTACAGAGCGCTCTTACATACAAATATAATTCGCACATATCACAGTTGCTATCTTCACGATGGTGCTTATGTAAAATATAAAACATATGCATCGTATAGAGTTTATATGCTGAAATAATTTGTTCTTTTATTTTAAAATGATTGAGAGGTAATTGGATGAAAGGGCGCTCTTTAAATTTCATTTTTAAAGTATACCTCTTCTTCTAAAGGCCAGAATACCCTAATTTTCAGAAATTGTTTTTTCTTGATTTATTTAAATGGTATAAACTGAAGAAGAAACGTTGTTGCCACCAGAGCTATTTTTAAATTTTGATTTTCGGGTAAACTCCTACTCCTAATAATCCGACTTCCCTGAATTTCAGAAACTATTTGTATTAATTTATTTTAATGAAATATACCGAATTTCGTTGAGCAAACCAAAAATTGAGCGTTAACATATTTATATTTCATTGTCATTTTCGGTGTCTGGTAGGTAGGATCAAAAATCGTCACATGGTACAATCGCTAAACGTGTAATAGTAAAGAACGGATACGAGCGCTGTGGCTGCAAGACTCGAACTCGCTCCTCCCTTGCTCAATGAACTACGCTGCACTACAGACAGCCACCAGATATTTGTAAGAAGCGCAGAGCGTACCCAAGCTTCGGGGTTTCCGCTGAGATTTTGGCCCACCCAAAAATTGTTCGGTGGTAACTTGAGGAGAAAGGAACCGGCGTGATGGCAGAGGGGAAAGGGGGAGACCCTGTTAAAACTAAGAGGCGCTTAGTTCCTCTGTGGTACAGTCAATCGAGAAGTGTTGTAAACAGTACAATCCTTGTGTAGCACTAATCCATCAAGAATCGAACTCTGTCATTAGTGCAATGAAATGCCGCATTTACACGAATCCAATGCGTCATCGAATGTAATGCGCACCCAAATTTAAAAACTTAAAACCATAAAAAAATATATTTTGGCATATCGTTGTATGGCGTCTTACGAGATAAGCCCGTTCGCTACATAAAACGATCAGAACATAGAATTTATAAATGTATAATTGTTACTGGGGTAGGTTCATAAGTTTCCGACCTCGCCGATATGGATTATGGCCTTCACAAAACCCTTATCTGGTGTCATACCTTATCTGTTAAGTAAACAATTGCAGTTGTAACTTCCGCTCCGATATGTTCAGTTGTTCAGATATAGCTGCATAAAGAAGGCTATGTGTGGAAGATTGTGACATGTTCAAAATGGAGTTTTGACCTGTTATTAAGTTCTTCACAAAAGAACGACTTACTGCAAATGAAACTAAACAGCGATTGGACAATGTATATGGAGAAGCATCTCCGTCATATTCTACCGTAAAAGAATGGGCCAAACTTTTTCGAATGGGCCGAGAAAGCATTGAAGATGAAGAGCGTGCAGGTCGGCTCTTGGAGGTGCTCACTCCCGAAAACATCGCTCTTGTGGAAGGAGAAATTATGGAAGATCGGCGGCTCAAAGTTATAGAAATACCAGCAAGGTAGGGCCTTTCTAAAACAACAGTCTTTCAAAATACTCATGAACATTTAAATATGAATAAGATTAGTGCCTAGACTTCTTTCCTCAGTCCAAAAGCAGCAACGAGTCATCTGTTGTCAGACATTTTTGGAGCTCTGCCGTGCTCTGGCAACGAGAGAGAAGTACTGCAAAACATGTTACAGAAGATGAAACTATGATCCTCTACTATAATCCCTTGTCCAAAAAAGAATCAATGGTGTGGCGTAAACCTGGCGATGCATCGCCTCTAAAGGCCAAGGTCACTCAGTCAACCATCACGATCACAGCCACAATCTTTTGGGATGTGAAGGAATACTCTTCATTGGCTTCAGGAGGAGAAACATCACAGCAAATGGGGAGCACTATGCTGGCCTACTGCACAGACTACGTGCTTCCATCAAAAAGAAAAGACGAGGAAAGCTGAGTGGTGGTGTGCGCCTTCTTCACGACAATGCGTCTGTGCACACAGCTGTTGTTGCAAAGGAAGCTGTAAAGAAATGTGGCTTCAAGGAGATCGACCATCCACCTTACAGTATCCAGATCTAGCTCCCAGTGACTATTTCTTTTTCTCAAAACCCAAGAAGGACCTTCGAGGAAGAAATTTAAGTGTGACGAAGAAGTGGTGGATGCTGCTTATGCCCATTTTGCAGACAAGACTTCTGGCTATTTTGGAGGAGGGGGGGAATTGAACTCCTACTTTAAATATGTGAGAAATATATTGCTATAAAGGGCAAGTATATTGAAAAGCGAAATATAGTTTTTGTCTTTATCATACCTAGAAAATGGTTACGCCGGAAACTTATGAACCTACCTCGTACATCCTGGAGCACATAGGACAAAATTCATCACTCGTGTTGTTGCCAGGACAGTTGGTGTAGGTCAAAGAAGAAAAAGTTATTTCTTAAGGTATCACCGGTCACAGGTTGTCCGTTCTTCCTCCTTTCATGTACGAATTCCAAAACTTTTTTTCAATGTCAGGATGTCTTCCTTTGCGAGGATCCGTGAATTTTATCCTGCCAGCTTTAGTTGCAAATAATGTCAATTTCTGTTGCCGCCACAAGCGAACGTTGCTCTGAATTACATTGAACTCTCTACCATTTTTTTCCAGCATAAAGAATTACTGTACACTTGAAAGTAGCATCATAAGATGTTCTCTGTTTGCCCTCCATTTTGTGACTCCTTACTACAAACACTCTATGCGATAACAGATGTAACGAAGTCGAGAATTGCTGCCAATGAATTATGACGTAATAAACGATAAATTCGAATTAAGTTACCGCAAACCATGGAACGGATTTGCCCTCGAATCTAATGCACACCATAATTTTGAATACTACATTTGGGCAAAAAGCTGCGCATTAGTTTCGTGTAAATACGGCATTTTTCTCTACGTCCAATATTTTATCATACATTTTACATGTCTCAATGTTTGCTTCCAATGTTGCCGTAAATTTTTCCTCCCGTAAGTTTTTTAATATTTGCAAATTGTTCTTTTGATGAGCTTGAAATGCCTCAAGGTTCAGCGCGGTTGCATGCGGTCTTACAAGGGTGCCCCAACCTGAGAATACAAAGTTGTATTTATGTTTAGGTATGGAAACACTTGTGCTTTTTATCGAGCAAGGCGAGACACCTATACCGACTAGATTTGGTCAAATACAATTGATTCGAGAGAATGTTCCGAAATGAAGGTATTTATAATAAACAGACAGCGTAAACTATGTGAATGTTTCAGTAAGTTGAATTTGTGAAGGTTATTACAGAGGGCTAGAGCAGAGAAATTGACGTCGCCAGAGATTTTTGGAAATATTTCTTCAAATATCCATTGATCCTATCTACTAGGCATCGAAAATAACAATGAAGAGAAACTTTTCTTTGTTAAGGCTCCAGTGATCGTAATTTTTGTTTTTTCTCAACGAAACTCGGTACATAACCATAAATTACCAAAAGATTCATCGTGTGTGTTAACCAGCAAAATTGGACCATAGAGGATGAAGGGAAAATTGTTTTAAAAATTAAACATAAAAATCGCTCTAGAGGCCGCAATTTTTTTCCCTCACGAAAATCGGTATATTTAATTCAAATAAGTTAATAGAAATAGTTACTGAAAAACAAGGAAATCGGGCCATTAGGAATGGGCGTTTGCTTAAACCCAATATTTAAAAATCACTCTAACGGCACCAATATTTGTTTCTTCACAATGAAATTCGGTCTATACCATTTAAATAAAATAAGAAAAACTGTTACTGAAAATCACGGAAATCGGATATTATTTTATGATCAGGGATACACTTGAAAACCGAAATTTAAAAAGCGTTTTGGCGTTTAATTTTTTTTCTATTATTTTAAAATTAAAGTGAAAATTAATTCAGCATATAAACGTATTTATAACGTTCCATATATTTATATTTAACAAAAGCATCGTCGTGAAGATAGCAAATGTGAAATATAATTCTAATATGTGCTTGAGAATTACATTTGTATGTAAGAGCGCACTGTAATAATCTTAAGAAAACGTTTGCGTCACACATTTTGTCATAATAACATTTAAATTACATTTTAAAGCCACTGAAGATCCATGGAATGTTCGATTGTTTATTGTTGATTGTGTATATTTGCTTAGTACATTGTAATTGTTTTTAAACAGTAACATGCTTTTATTTTATTGAAACATATGAACCTGTTCTTAAATTCACAAAGTAACTCGAAACTTTCTGTTATATATCTTTCTATTTTAGTGACTGTAAAGATGATATCAAGGGTTCAGTTCATAAACATGATTATATTTAAACATGTTTAAAAATACTCACACAACACAGCTTTGTCTATCAATGGTATTATATTTCATTTAATTAATAGTATACCATTAATTTCTGTGGTTTAATCTCAATAATAATTCTAAAAACGAGGTTTCTCTTTTGTAATACTTATCGATTGCAAGTTTTGTATGTTGTTCCCGTAATACTACACACTAATGTCATAAGTTATATTTCATTAATTACTACGGCCATAAATTGGGTTTTACATTCATTTTTAAAGTTATTCAACTTGCTGAGGAATTCGCTTAGTTTACGCAGTTCCTGCGTGACGGATGTTTTCCCTCTTTCCATGGCACTTTTAAAAACAAAATGCATAAAATATTTTTAAGCAGATTCTGTGCCGAATAGATACGCAAGGTCCCTCCAGTCTCTCACACGAACACACACTTCCTCCTAAGTGTGAAGGTTAGCGAAAATGGGGCAAAAGAAATGACATGAAAGTAATTTATGACACTCCTCTTTGTGAGATAATTCATTATCTGGATGACTGTGCCTCTCTTGCCTAGTTCTGTCTTTGATTATTTCACATGGGGGACTCATTAGGGAGTTTCTGATAATTCATGACAGCAAAGATATATATAGTGCCTCTGAACCTCACCCCATAGCTCATTCCTCTATTGAGCGGTGCAGCGGTAGAGTTTTTGACAATAATACCTTATACCTCTCCACTGCAACAATACCAAACTACAGTACATATAGGGGAAGTTGCAGAGGGGGTGTGAGTAAATGGAGCCCCCCGCTCAAGATTAAAGGTTCCATTCATGTTTATGTACTTATATATAAAATTACTGATAGAAAACGTAAGTATATACATGTACATATACATGTAGATCTGTATGTATGCAAGTAGATATGGGTGTATGGCTATTTTGATTGTTACAAGGATGATATTAGCATGTACGGCCGTAAGGCCCATGCGACGTTATATGTTGACAGTTGTATGTACTTTAAAACTGATAGAATAAAACGCCCACTACCACTACCACTACTACTACTACAGCTTGGAACGGCTCGAGTATTTTGCGGAATCGAATCTTGAGTGCACATTCAAGACTATCTAGAATAGCAGACCTTAATATAACTATCGATATTGAGCAAAATGGCCCCGCTTTCGGTTGTATCAAGACCAACTATATTTACTAGAATCCAATACGGAAAAGAAGCGGCAACCGAAGTAACCCTATTACTGCCAATAGCAAATACGAAACTTTTACGTTTACAAGATGGCATTATTTATCATTACATTTCGACGGTTTTTAAGAATCTGAAATTGTTTGCAAACAATATATCTCATACGTAAACAAAATATAAAATAATATCTTACTTATCCACAAGTAAGCACAATTCTTTATAAAACACACGAACTTCCAAATAATTGGACACCTTATAACTAATAGACATAGATGGGACAACATCATATTTATCATCCTCTATTTTAATGAAAAGAACACAGTCTTCCTTGGCAACAGTTATAACCGGGTGTACCAGTTTTGTCTTAAAGGAGTCAAAACATAACACCCTGCTTGCACCATTCATTAAAACTCTCTTCATTTCGTTCCAAAACCCATCTTCCGGATCTTTCCTTACATTGCTAACTCTCACTGTCACATATGAAGGTAGATTAAGGAACATTGCACAAAGAAAGTATCCTTCCTAACCGCAAATTTTAGTACGAAACGTTTAATATACACACGACAGTTTTACAATTAACTTCAAACTTTGCACGATGAACTCTTTATTCACTTCTTCAATTAGTAAATTAAATTCTTCTTTATTTAGGAATTGTAAATAAGATATTATGCCATGCACTGCCTTAATAAAGTCGTTCAAGAGTACCCTAACTTTTCTATTACAAAAGTTCATGGCATGATTTCATTAAATCAATATTAACTTCATAAAAGCAAAAGCCCTAATGCGATACAACCACTGGAATAAACTAGGTAACCAGAAATTAATAACGTGATGTAATTAACACACGGGCCACATATTACACCATTTTCTCTACTTTCGATACCTACCTTGGGGTCTGATAAATAGAGTGGGTTGTGATCTAGAATTGCACACATTAATGCAACTACCGATACGAAAAAAGT
Organism: Metallyticus violacea; assembly: GCA_030762175.1. Classification (NCBI taxonomy): domain Eukaryota; kingdom Metazoa; phylum Arthropoda; class Insecta; order Mantodea; family Metallyticidae; genus Metallyticus; species Metallyticus violacea. The sequence continues at coordinate 7,568,906 of CM060844.1, forward strand.
GGCGCCGCTTTCTGCTGTATAGTATGCAAACATGTAGTACTGGATAATCACCTTTGAAACACACTAAGTTTAGTTTTTGCTTGAATGTGATGGTAATTCGGAGAAATTCATATAGCTCTACTATATAGCAAAGCTGGAATATTAAACAGATATGGTTTAATTAAATAAATTTATTTAGTATATAACATATTGTGATTTCAGATATTTTCAGCACTTCCATTGGTTCTATTTGTGTGTATATATATGTACATACATCATCTTATGCATTATATATACATATATGCACAACATCGCCACGGATGGCTAAGGTCATTAAGGTATGAACTCTTGAGCGGGAGGTTTGGGATTCAATTCCCACCAGGACCGTTCTCACTGACTGAAGTTTTAAAAAAAAAAAAAAAAAAAAAAAAATCACCTCATGTATCATCAGTGTCCACCTCCTGTGATGCCTCAGTAGTTAAAACGGACGTTAAACACTATGTAAAAAAATTGCATATGAGATCCGGTTTTGTCCTAAAGCTGGTATTTAGTTAGAACAAAGATTACATATTTGTTTATTTTTAAAAATGTCTATTTCCTTTGTAGAAAATTAAATTTTTAACAATTATACACTTTAGTGATAGGAAATTAATAATAAACACATACAAAATCTTGCATAAAGGCCCCAGGCTTTATTGAAATTCGTTTATGTTTAAAAGTGATTTCTGTATTTTCTGTATAGGAAATAAGATTTTAAATATTTACAAGCATATTATTGAGAAATTAATATATACACACAATCTTACATGAGTGTTCAATTTATTATTACGTAAATCTGATATTTAGTTAGAAAATGTTTACTTATTTATTTTAAACAGGTTTTTCTATTTCCTTTTTTATAAAATAATTGTTTTAATGTTTATACGCATTTACTTATAGGAAATGAATAATACACACACAAAAGCTTGCATAAGGGCCCAGGTTCTATTTCTCTAAAGCTGATATTTAGTTAGAAAGTAAATTTACATACTTATTTATTTTTAAACAAGTTTTTCTGCATTTCCTCTAATGAAAATATCATTTGTAATATGTATATAGACATAGATACACAATTCTTGCATAAAAGCCGGATTATGTATGTATAAAGCTGGTATTTCGTTAGAAAAAAGTTTACGTATATATTTATTTGCAATTGGTATTTCCTGCACAAAGAATAAGAATATTTGTGCTAATTCATTAATGGGAAGTTAATAACGTAACGCTAATTTTAAAAAATAATAATATAGTACGTAATGGCTTACAAGCAATATATTTGAAGACCATATTTGTTTTGTGTTAAGGTCAGATATTCTTGTTTACCACCTTTTAGTTGATCGTGCATGGTTAAATATAATTCATTACTTCTTTTTTAATACATTAAACAGCTGTCATTGAAATATTAATGTAAGCATTCCGAAATATTTACTATTGACGCTAAAGCTTAAGTCACCCGGCTGGCTGTGCTTGACACTACCCGCTCCTGTTAATTAAAGCCGGTGCAATTATTAAATGCTGAATGGAATTCCTACGCATAATTGTGACCAAATGAACCTATCGGTTTGAATTTTATGTTAAACACATTGAAATGTGTTCCATGGAATAATAATTAATTTTGATACTAAAAGAAATCACGTGATTATTATTCCAGTTTATGCTAGGCTGTATTTGTGAAGAGAATAGATACAGAAAAGTCCGTCAGCAGGAGATGCGCAAAATAAGCGAATTCCCCACCAAGTTACATGGCTTTAAAAATGAATACAAAATCCAAATTAAGTTTTATTAATTAATGAAATGAAACAAGTTATGGCATTGCTGTGTGGTATTAGGGGAACAAAATTAGAATTCTTGCAATTTATAAGTATTACAAAAGAGAAATAACATTTTTAAAATCATAATTATTTTGAAATTAAACCACATTAATTTAATTAATACTATACTGTTAAATATATGAAATATACAAACACTGATGGACAAAGCTATAGATAGTGTGCGAGTATTTTTGAACATTTTCATATGTAACCACATTTATGAACTGAGCCCTTGATATCATATTTACATTCATTAAAATAGAGAAAAATAACAGAAAGTTTCGAGTTACATTGTGTATTTAAGATGCTCATATGTTTCTGTAAAACAAAAATATATTACTATTTAAAAACAATTACAATGTATTAAGCAAATATACGCAATGAACAAGCGAAAGTTACGTCGATTTTCTTTGGCTCTGAAATTTAATTTAAATGTTATTAACATGTAACGCAAACGTTTTCTGAAGGTTATTACAGAGCGATCTCACATACAAATATAATTCTGACACATATTAAATTAATAAATTTCACATATGCTATCTTCACGACGATACTTTTGGTAAATATAAAATATACATCGTTAAGTTTATATAATGAGCTAATTTGTCTTTTATTTTAAAACAATATAGACAGAAAATTAAACGCAAGTGCGCAAATTTCGGGTTTCAAGTATACCTCCATTCCTATTGGTCCAATCTGCCTAATTTTCAGTAACCATTATTCTCATTTTATTTAAATGGTATAAGCCGATTTTGGTTGTGAAGAGTGATTTTTGAATCATGGATTTCAGGTAAATCCCCTTTCCTAATAATCTGATTTCACTGATTTTCAGAAATTATCTTATTTTATTTCAGTGGCATATACCAAGGTGCCTTTAAAAAAGTTTAAAATTGCGGCCGCTAGAGCGATTTTTAAATTTCGCTTTAACTCCTATTCCTAGTGGCCCGATTTTCCTGATTTTCAGAAGCTATTTTTACTAATTTATTTTAATTGCTTATATCTAGGTTCGTTGAGGAAAACAAAAATCGCAGCCACTAGAGCAATTTTTAAATTTTCGCTTTAGGTTAATAACAATCCCCAATGGTACAATTTGGCTGTTTAATGAACAGATTGAATCGTTTGTAATTGATGGTTACCTGCCAAGTTTCGTTGAGAAAAAACAAAAATTGCTACTGCTAGAGCGTAAACACACACACATTGATTTCTTTAGTTATTGTTATTTTAGATTCATAGCGTTACTTTTTTTTTTTCACACACACACACAAAGAGGCTGCCAAAAATATACACACTTTCACAGTAGGTATCTATTTCAAAATTGGACCGAAAAACAACAGAAATGTGTAGTATGATGTTCTGTAAACAGATGCGACTCACATACATTATGATAGCGTGCTACGTAACAGGTAAATGAACAATGAACAAATGAAGCCAAGATTATCGTATGATGTTCTCTAAACAGACGTGACTGACATTACGCTATGCTAGCGTTGCTACAACAAAATGGTGCCAAGATTATCGTTTGAACAGCGGAAAGCAATTTTGAAGTGATATTGGAAGACCGAGAATGTTATTGAATTTCAAAGGCAATGGAGACGGGTGTACAGAACAGAACCGCCGTTGGACTTCCACCTATGTGGAACTCTTCAGGATGATGTATACCGTAGAAAACCAGCTACACTGGCAGCACTTCGGGAAGAAATTGAAACGGCATGTGCTGCAATCGCTGAGGACACTTTCGCAACGTTGCTCAATCAGTAGTTCAACGTACTCAGAAGTGTATCGACGCCGATGGTGAGCATTTTGAGCAACTGTTGTAACTGTAATGATTAGTGCTCATCATTTTCTGTTTGTGTGAATTCAGTTTCGTTATGTTAACACAGTATTTTCTTTGCTTGAAGTTTGTATACATTTTAGGCACCTTCTATGTATATTCATTGTCATTTTCGGTGCTTAATAAGAATGATCGATGGACATTCGAAGAACTTTACCTAAAATAATTTTATGTGTACAACCGCAATTCCTTCGGAATTCGATAAAATGAACATTGTGTGACCACACTTGTAATGTGGTGAGCTGGCATGGATTTTACACAGTTCGCAGAAAATAGGAAGAAAAGAGATTGTGGCGGTCAGAGGAGCAGGGGAATGGAGAAATAATGGCTAAATTACAATAATAGAATATCGTCACTCTCATTTAAACTATCTGTACAACTTACTTGCTTCTGCTTCTAGCCCAGGAGTTGAGATGCGTGCTGTTTCTTCATGTAACCTGGTCTGTCGTATTTTTCAATAATGCTCAGCATTTGGAGCCACGTAATGATTTCGTTTTGCCTGAAAATTAAAGTTTCAATCATTGGTTTTTGGACATTTCTTTGTATTTAAGGTGAGAATATTCTTTTATATAATTCTGTAAGAATCTATGCTCAATAGTTTGGGTAGAACGATACTGTGGTTATGTTATGACAAGGTGATTTAAAATTAGTATTTTCTAGACCCCTGATAACGTTAAAAGTATCAACCTCCTGTGTGATTACAATTATATTTTTAATTGTTTATCACTATTCATTTTTAAGCCACATTTAAGATGAAACTGACTTAAAGGGCTAAAAACTCGAATAGTGTAGGCTGAAATCCTTCCTGACTAAGGCAGATGCCGAACACAAATAACAGAAACATTCATTCATAAAACGATAATGTGCCATTCCAACAAGTTGGTTCGCGGAAGGATTCTGGGGGCCTCTAAAGGTATTTTCCCACCCTCCCGACCAGGCCAACATTCCAGCCAGATTGAAGAGGGCTCAAATTATATACGAGGACGAGCACGAGAGGAGGGGGTAGCTTCCCTGGTGGTGTAGAGACAGTTACGCTCAAAGTAGAGCTCGCTGTTTCTCATCCACTGAAACAACTGGAACACACTGGGGACTAGGCGATGATGAACCCAGTTGCCATTCAAATACGTCTACATAACACACTCCTTAATTTGCAAGCACATCCGCGCACAATTAATTAAACAAAATAAATTTAGTAACTATGATTCTAGGAGTTCTGTTCAATAAAGAATAACACCTGCTTTCTCGCCTATAGGACAAACAATATACTGCTTCCCTCTCAACAAATCTTCAGCTATAACACACAATTTCAATTTTGCGATCTAACGGATGAAAGCATCAACACCGCTGCTGTCGTTGTGAGAATAACACTAACAACACCTTCAGAAACTCTGAAAACTTCACCGCGTCACCCACGCGTTGGTAACTGAAAATTATTTGCACACGAGACGTGTTTGTGTATGATACGATCGAAGATAATGTTACAGAAAGATGTGGAGGTACTAACTGCTGATGAAACTTAGCCACCCTGAGAGCAAACAGCACCCCCCCCCCCTGCTGGAAAAGTTATTGTCATCTCATTTCTGGATATTCAAGGAATGGTTTACCGGCGTGTCGTACTTGTGAACGTAACTGCAACTGGGCGATACTACAGAGGTGTTCTGAAAACTCTCTCAGGCCATATCACACACAAAAGCCCACCTTTCTGTACAACAACCTGGATGCACGTCCCAATGTTGTTGCTGAATATCTGAAAATAATCAATGAGAAGTGTGTCCTACAATCTTCCCTATAGTCCAGACTTTTTCTTCTCCCCATATTGATGATACCCTTCATGGGAGGCTTTTCCCTAAGTAGAAGTAGTGGTGAAGGTTGCAGAGGCGATTCTGAAGAATCTGTCAAAAATTGTGCATTACATTTTAAAATTATGAGGATGAGTTGTCAATGGTTGTTCAACCCAGATTTTTGCTAACGTATACATAGCTGCTTAAAATGATCTCTTTCAGCCTTGATAAAAACAATCAAGATACTATATTTCACTATTTTTAAAATCACAAATGTAGCTATAGGTTGACTTTTTATTTACCTGAAACAAAGTAGGACTTAGCATTTCCAGGTAGAGATGGGATACTCGAATGAAAAATAATCGATTATTCGAATTTTTCCCCTCGTTTGTTCAGTTATTTTGAAAACAATTTAATGAACTGATCTTTTTCCTAATGAAGAAATATGAACAATTTGAGCGAAGGTAACGGTTATTTTTTCGAAATGTATATTCTTTTTGAATAGTGTTCAAAATCCGTTTTTACTACTGAGGCACCACAGGAGTTGAAATATAATATCCATGGCAGAACCTACACACAACATGGTACAATGCACATAGTGAAATTACTATAATTTCGATGTTACAAATTAATATGCTCAAAGTCTCCGTATCATTTCAAGGTTAGCTGACACTCTCAGCTGGCAAAGAAATCAATGTAGCTTGGTGTAACGGCGGAAAAATGCACAGAAATATAATCGCATGTTGCATTATTAAAGCAAACTTTTTTTTTTATTGAAAGAAAACTTGTTTTGATATAGTAACCAAAGTTAACGATTATATTTCGGTGAATGAATTTATAACTTAGAAACATTTTCAAGCATGTTAGACTCTTCACTTACTTCATAATTCGAAAATCAACAATATTCAATAATATTATTCTTTCATATTTATATACATATAATAGAGAGATATATAGCGTAGTAACAATAACTTAACTGCCCCTACAACAGGGATGAGCAAAAATTCAGACATTTGTTTTTACATATTCTATCAGTTATGTTAACGTAAGGAGATACTCAAACCTTGAAATTCAAATTATGAGGTCACAGTTGTCATCTTTTTCTTTGTGCAAATGAATATTTTAGAGTGTCTACGTTTAGTTTCCAAAGTCATTTTGCGAAGTTCGAACTGGAAATGTGTTAAAAAATCTTCTATTGCAAAGTGGCATTGCACCTTAGAAAATATCATTTTGTAATCTAAGGTAAATTTTGTATGTGAAGCCTAGAACACTAAGCAAAACTTAATTACATCTCCAGGAAATCAACATATGTTAAAGAAATATCAACTGTAAAAACGCTGGCCGTTAGTCTCAGAAATGTAATAAAAGAATGGAAAGAGAGACAAGTAATAAACCGAGGAAAAGCTGCCGGGAGTTTGAAGGGGACAACTATAGTCAAATTTACTAATTATTATAGGGGAGCCATGGTTGAAAATGCAGCTGATATGAAAAAATTAAGGATGTCGTATTTGCAACATGGGCGCTGATAAAGTCCGACTGATGTTTCTATAATGCTGCCAAAGCTAAGGGCGAGACAGGTCTGTTGTAACAAAAATAATTGCGTATACCAGCGACTGACCTCAGATTCAATTTTATTAAAATGTACTACTGGCAAAACATCTGCAGCAAGTGCTCAAAGGAGAAAAATATTCCGTAACAGTATCAAAGTCAATATCACATAAAGTTAGCCAGGAATTACAGAGAATATGATCAGGCGTGACAAAAACATCAGACCATCCTTGCTGAAGGAGAAACGAAGAGCAAAGAAGCAGAGGGGAAGGGAAATAAATGTGTATGGTTAGTACGTTTTGGCGTGTTTGTAAATACTTTACGCCTGTTTTTCTCAATACTTAATTTTACATATTAAAAACACACTTTAAAACAGTATATATGAAGCAATTTCAACAAAATTTTAGGGTGTATACAGACTAACAGTATCAACAGATATGTGCATGCAATTTCTTCTAATAATACTATTACCATAATATATATTTTAATTTTAAAACACACCATATTAAAGAATCCTTTCTAGGAAATTAATAGATAAAAAATGCACAATATTTTGTGCTCCTGTATTGTCATTAAAATGGTGCAAAGAAACTGGATATAAATTGCAAATCAAGCAAAAGAGTTGGTTTTTAAATATCGAATATTAAAAAAATTAAATATTTTTTGTTTAAAACTATTGAATCAGATTTCATGATATATATACACAAGTGGATTATAAATTGAACATTTTATAAAAAATAATGCAATAGGACAAACATTATCGCGGGGTGTTGAATATTCCTTTAAAATTAAAATACCGTATTTACGCGAATCAATGCACGTCGAATGTAATGCGCACCCCAAATTTAAAAATGTAATAATAATTATTATTATTATTATTATTTGGCATATACTGTCCGCTACATAAAACAATCGGAACATAGAATTTGTAAGAGGACTATTGTTACATTTTGGAGCACGTAGGACAAAATCCATCACCCGTGCTGTTGTCATGACAATTGACGTACGTCAAAGAAGAAAAAGTTATTTCTTACGGTGTCACCAGTCACAGATTGTCCGTTCTTGCTGCTTTCATATACGAATTCCAAAAAATTTTCTTCATAGCCAGGTTGTCTTCCTTTGCGAGGACCAACGAATTTCTTCCTACCAGCTTTAGTTGCAAATAATGTCAATTTCCGTTGTCGCCACAAGCGAATGCTGCTCTCAGCTACATTTAACTCTCTGCCTGCCTTTTTGTTACCATCTTTTTCAGCATTAAGAATTACTTTACGCCTAAAACAGCGAATATCATAAGATGTTCTCTTCTGTTTGCCCCCCCCCCCCCATTTCGTGACTACTTCAAATCTCTATGCAATAATAGGCCAACAATAAATGTAACGGAGTTGAGAATTGCAGCAATGTATTATGACGTAATATATGATACATTTGAATGAAATTACCGGCCAACTACGGAACGGATTTGCGCGCGAATCTAATGCCCACTACAGTGTTGAATACTACCTTTGAAAAAAAGGTATGCATTAGATTCGGTATATATAATAATCTCATTATAATATATGGAGGACAATTGGGGAGCAGAGAGCAAAATTAGCTGCAAGGTAACCTACAAACGGCTAATGGCTAATAAACACCGAGTTGTTTTTAAAATCATTGTAATTTTAAAGCTAAAACCGAAGAGTAGAACTATTCAATTAACCAATTTATGTTCATAATTGTCTCTCATATCTTAAGGGGACAAACAGTTATTTTACTAGATTGCACATTCTCATACGCAAAGCCAAGACCAACTAGGTACATGTACCAGACCCCCAATAGGGGAAAAATATGGCAGCCAAAGTGCCCTATTACTGCCAATAGCAAATAGCGAATTTTTACGCGTTATTACCTTTAAAAGATGACATAGAAACCATTTCATTTTTTTTTTTTTTAAGAATCTGAATTTAGAATAATATTTCTCACATAAAATAATATAAATTAAAACTTCTCCACAGGTAAGCACAACTATTTATAACATACACGAACTTTCAATAACGGGGCACCTCTAATCGATATGCTGGAATAGCACCATATTTATCATCGTCTATTTTAAGTAAAAGGACATAGTCTTCCTTGGCAATAGTTATAAACGGATGTATTTGTCTTCCTTAGCCTCACTTGCAAAGGAGTAGAAACATAATATCCTGCTCACACCATTCATTAACATTCTTTTCATCTCGCTCCAAATCCCCTGTATACGTTCTTCCGGATCTTTCCGTTTCATTAACTCTCATTATCACATAAGATAGTAAATCAAGGAAAATTCCACAAAGAAAACGTCCTTTAGTACATCCTACAATTTTACCATTAATTTCAAAATTTGCACGGTGTATGCTCTTTGTCCACTTCTATTTTATTGACTGCTGTTGTAAATATGGTTGAATGGGGTGATCTGCCATAATGAAAGTACAACCAGGCACACAACAAGAACTACCCATGTTGTACTAAACACTTTATATTATACCAGTTTCTGGTGTGATTTCACTAAATCAATTTTAACTTAATAAAAAACCAAGATCTAACACGTTGTTGTTTATTTTCTTACAACTATAAACTACTATAATAAACCACGTAGCTGTAACGAACCAAAGAAACAAACCCGTGTGTTTAATAACAGTAACATAAACGATCTCACTACAAGTGTACCTGTCTCTGCAAGACCTCAGTTAAAACATGTTATAACACCAGGCTCACTAAAACTCTATCATCTCGCCGTAAACCCCGCTTAATACGTTTTTTTTCCTCCGGATTTTCCTTTCTCTGCTAACCACATCGTCAAATAAGACGGTAGACTACAGAAATTTTCTGGGAAAATGTCCTTCTTAAACACAAAGTTTGGTACGATATATTAAATACACACTACAGTTTCATCACAAACTTCAAAATTTGCACAATGCATACTCTTTATCCACTCCTCCTTTAATTGCTGCCATTTACGAAATATAAATATGCTATTATGCAGTGCACTACTGTCATAATTAAGGCATACAAGAGCAACTCATGTGATTCTAACACTTTCTAGTTCTTGATGTGGTTTTACTAAATCAATATTAACTTAATAAAAAAACAAAAATGTAACACGCTACTGTTGATTTACTTCCAACTATAAACCACTGTAATAAATCAAATAACTGCAAATTCAAAGGTGATGAAATTAACCCACGGACCTCATATTCCACATTTTGACTGCTATCGATACCTACTTTGGGGTCTGATAAATATAGTGAGTCGTGGTAAAGCAATATATTATTTAATTCGATTATTTATCGATTATACTAAGTGCATAATCGAAGAGTTATTCAGTATTCAATAAAATTAATGCATTATTCCATCACTACTTGAAAGTCTTTCAGAAAATCTGGCCGATATTACAGTTAATTAGAAATAAATTAACATATTAGTCTATTACAGTGAAAAGGCGTTGTTCTGTTCTAAACAATTCCAGTTGCGGTGCTTCACATTATGAATGAATGTCGCAGAATTGCAGCCCCAGATTGAGCCCTCTCGCAATTTGGTCCTGGTGTGGGAATGTTGCGGCTTAGCGACACACAATCCACCTGTTTTCCTAGGGGTAGGTACTTGGAATGTTAGGGGGGGGGGGTGAAGGATGGTTGGATTGGGTGTAGAAAAAGTGCTCAAGATGAGACACTGCAGAATCTCATCATGGGGAAAGGTCGGACAGGATCTGATATGTGAAACGTTTTTTATTTCCTATGTCTTTGTACACCTGTTTGGACGTCTTGGTTTATGCAAATAGAATTTATCCGAAAATGAAAACTTGTCCACCCTGCTGTTGGGTATTAGCTTTCATTTCATAACCATGTGTATATTTTAGCTCCTTGCTATCACCTGGTTTAATTTTTAGGAATTTCTTATTATCCATTCTGTTAAAATTTTGACTGTTTTTTTTTACTGATATAATCATTTATGTTTACCAGGACGTAAAAATGTGAGGGCAGTACTCTAGGAAGGACTTAAAGTCGTGGATCTCTTGTCACGAATTTACAGCATGCTAAAGAATATCTGAAAAAAAAAAAAAAGAGGCCATTGGATAAAATTACCCGCCATTTCACGTCCATTGGCATCACACAACAATACACTTGAGCGATGGGCTGACTAGCTATCCTTCTACACCTGTGCCGTTTCACGAAGCTCGTGCTCTAGTAAAACTAGTCTCCATTCCAGTATTACTTGTTTATTTTATAAGTGTGTGTTTCTAGAACTTATGAGAGTAAACTACTAGTTACTAGAGTGGCAAACTGATATCATCAGAGTGCGATTTTGCTTTGTCAGTGTTTTGTTTCCCGAAACACTTGGGGGCAGTAGTATACTCAACTTGAACGTTTGGTTGTATAAACACTAATCCAAAATTATTTGGTATTAGTCTAAAATTAAGTATAACTCGTGAAATTTTATAAGTTAAAGCCTTAACTGGAGTTTAATAATAATTTCTCAGAGTAAAGAACCATAACTTCATTTACAAATAAAATGGTTAGTTACGTTTATTTTAATTTCGTGTAGATACAGTTTCTTCAATGTTTCATTTGTCATTTCCGCTTAATATTAACAGATTGGGTTATGCTAGGCTAACCTAACAAACAGTACATTGTACAGATTTCTGATTTCCGACATCTCATTCGAAGACGAATTTCACCGTGCTCCTAGTGTATTTCATGAAAGAAATAATCCGTTCCTAGAAGTGAATGATAAAAAAATTAAAACTGCGATTTCGCTTAGCAAACGATGTGGCCGAATAACTGGAACAGAAGTTACGTCCCCGATTACAATCACAAATTAAGCAAAAGCATGCTTTGAATTCGATGTTCATGATAGTGGTAATACTGGTAAAATTTAAGGTTCCAAATAGTCATAGGAGATATATTAAAGCGAGGAAGCAACGGACAGCAGAAACATCCATAAAGGTACTAAAGCAATTGCGCCAGTTCATTAAAATGCCAACCGAAGAGAGTGATTAAAGAAAGTGATACTAGGCTTCTGCAACATTCGCAACTTTCCTGGGGTTTTAGATGCTATAGACTGCACACATATACCCATTATATCGCTTGAGTTAAAATGCAGAAGTCTTCAGATTGGAATTATTATCCTCTTTGGCGATTCCCTCTCTCTCCAATTTATGTTCTTTATCTTTACTTGAGATAGAATCTATTTTTAAAAATTATTTCTCGATATTTTAGCACCAGATCAATAATAATATCGTTTTCACAGATGCCGCTCGCATTCACTTTGACAATTCCTTATTCAAGTTTGAAAACATATTAAGAAAAAATATATGTATAGGAGGTGGCAAAACTGAATAATTATTGCGGTTGAACAGTTGAGCATCAACTCGCTCTAAACAGAATTTCCTTATTATTTCGCAGTTGATATAATGAGGAGGTTATTTTTATGCAACAGAAATGACGACTAACGTCTAGTCGTCTTTTTAAATTACAACTGGTTTTTGGTCTTGCTGAATTACATATTGTTAACTAGGGAATTCTTCCTGTGAATCTCGAATGGTGAATTTACATACTAGTGTACATATTTTAGGTTAGGTATTCATTCTATCAAGTTCGACGCATTTTAATTATAAAGCTTATTAAGGGTTATTTATGCAATATGTGGTCTCAAATCCACCACTCATTCCCATACTTCTTAAATTAGCTATTTTCACTTGAAAAATACCATAGAAACTGAGCTACTAACAACATTATTTGTAGATAATAATATGAATGGCGAATATGAATGTAAAATAAAATCACTTATCATTGTAGCTTTCTTGATGATTGGCCAAAACGTGTTCTGATGTAATTAACCCCAACGCTTTTTGTGTTATTATTTTTTACACTTTGGCTTTATCTTTCTTGGTAACTTTGTCTTAGTATTGCCCAAAATTACTTATTTACGCTCATTAATTAAATGCAGCACTGCTACTTTATTTTGAATACTGGAGATTCTTCTGTTTGAGGTGCTATTTCTTGGCTTGAATATACTATTTAAAACACATGCCACATAAACAAAATTGCATCAACAAACAGTCCAAGGAGTAAACAATCTTCTCAACGATCGGATACAATCGTTACAGTAGTAATTTTGACAAGTGACTAACGACAAAATTTTACGATTGTACCGTTGTAGAATAAATGTTCATGAAATATGATTTTATTAGAACTGGTGGTATAACCGATAGTACCTAAGAGACTAGTAGATAGTAACAGGTTCTTGTAGGTGCTAAAAGAAAATGTTTCATATGGATGTCAGGCCGTAGCACATATACATACATATGAGTTGATTATTATTGGTTTTTTTCGAATGATGCACTGCATGCATTTGTTATTTGCTTTCTATCGTCACTATGTTTCCATATGACCGTGTTAATCCTTGCATTACCGTAGCTTTAAAAATATTAATTATAAATTGTTTGGTAAATATTAGAATGAAGGTTTTTAAATGGGAATTAAACTTTTGAATGCTCTATTAATTCCCCTCCTTATACCACTGTACTTCTAGCATCTGCCATCACCATTCTTACTGGTGGTACAACCGTGACGTAAGCACAATTCCCCATTCTTCCTTGATTTAAGCTACAAAAGTAGGTGCATTTTTGGGAGAATGTTTAGCTTTTAACAGAGTCACATTATCTCCTGAAGTTGTTTTTGTTAGCTTTCCTGTTGTTCTAGATACGTTTAACACTTTAACTTCTCCCGCGTGCCTTCCATGGAAAGTTCACCTTAAAATGAGATGTCTAAAAATGTTTTGGGGAAGTTTGTACTTTCTGGAGACTGCCTTAAATGCATGAAAGTCTAGCTCATATTCTGGATGAAGTGATATAAAAATGGTTTCTCGTAGGTCATTGTAGGGTTTAGGTGAAACGAATAATACTTATTTAAAAAATAAGTATTATTATTTGTACATTTGGTGCCCGGGATAATAAAACTATTTTTTTCTATTACCAGCTACCCAAACAGATAACACAGAACAAAGAGTTTATAGTAATGGTGATCTCAGACTTGTTGTGGCCACATGCCCAAATTTGGCTCGATGGGCGTCAATGTAACACTGGCTCATGTAGGGATTATGGTTTGGCCCGCAAAGGAGGAGGAAAGAAAGAGAGAGAGAGAGAGAGAGAGAGAGAGAGAGAGAGAGAGAGAGAGAAGTAATTTTGAAAAAATTGTCAATGATACTTTATCCGTTATTTACAGATAACAAAAACGTTCGTGGAAAATAAACGACTTAGTTTTGGAATAGAATTTGGTTTGGAAACTAGATTTTATTCTATTTTAAATCTATCCCGGTTATACCTACAGACTTCCGCACTTTCACCTCAGGATGAGTGTTAATCACCCCTGCATCTTATAATATTGCTTGTCTATATTCTTAATATGTATAAAATATTTGCATACTTTAGTAAATAATTCAAATTATTTTATTACCTAAACCTTTATAAAGATCTATAAAATTTGTAAAGTTTTCAATTAATTGTATTTAATATACCAAATATCCTGTAATGCTTTATTGATTTTAGACTTTTTTACCGAATTCCGAAGATATTGCGGTTGCACCCATGAAAATATTTTGAACTATTGGGGGTGGGGGTTAACCTAAAGCGACCGCCATGAGTGGCCAAGATCGTTAAGGCGAAGAGATCTGGGGTTCGAACCCCGCCAGGGCCTTCCTCCCTGATCGAGATTTCTTCCAGTCCTCATAAATGGCAAATGCCGGAAAATACCCTAAACTTAGGCCTGGAACGTTTCCTTCCTTAAACAATCCTTTCCCAATATATCATTTCATGTATCATCAGTGTCCACCGTCTGTGGTGCCTCGGTAGTAAAAACGGGCGTTAAAACCATAAAAAAAAGAAGAAAACGAAAATTTAAAAACCTCTCTAGAAGACGTAGTTTTTACATTTTCTCAACAAAATTCGGTACAAGCCAATAAAACAAATTAATAAAAACAATTTATGAAAAACAGGCAAATCCAATTTTAGAAGAGTGAAAACCAAGAGTGGCGGTTAAAGCGAAATTTAAAAATTGCTTTAGCGGCCGCAATTTTTGTTTCTTCTAAATGAAACTCGGTATATGTAATTGAAATAAAATAGAAAAAAAAAACAGTTTCTGAAAATCAGTGAAATGAGATTATTGGCAGTGGGGGTATGCGTGAAACCCAAAAAAGCAGGACCAATATTTGTTTTTTCGTATGGAAATTCAGTATACACTACTTCAATAAAAAAAAAAAAGTTTTTGAAAATTAGGGAAATCGGACCGTTAAGAAACTTGCAAAAGGCTCTTGCACTTAATTGTCTGTATATTGTTTTAAAATAAAAGGATAAATTATTCAGCATATAAATAGTATTTATAACATGCACATGTTTTATATTTAACAAAAGCTTCGTTGTGAGGATAGCAAATATAAAATATTAATCTAATATGTGTTTGCGAATTATATTTGTATGTGATAGCACTCTGTAATAATCTTCAGAACACGCTTGCGTTACATGTTACAATAATTTTTAAATTAAATTTCAAAGTCACTGAAGATCGATGTAACTTTCGATTGTTTATTGTTGACTGCGTATATGTGCTTAGTACATAGTAACTATTTTTAAATAGTAACATGTTTTTGTTTTATTGAAGCATATGAACTTCATCTTAAATACGCAATGTAACACGAAACTTTATATTTTTTCCCTATTTTTTGTGAATGTAAAGATGACATCAAGGGCTCAGTTCATAAACATGGTTATATTTAAAAATGTTTAAAAACACCCACATAGTACAGCTTTGTCTATCAGTGGTCATATATTTCATTTAATTAATAGTATACCATTAATTTTGTGGTTTACTCTCAATTATAATAATTATAATTCTAAAAAATGTTGTTTTCCTTTTGTAATACTTATAGATTGCAGGAATTCCAATTTTGTTCTCCTAATGCCACCCAGTAATATCATTACTTATTAATTAACAAGGCCCAACTTGGATTTTATATAAACAATTTTTAAAGGTATTCTACTTACTGAGGAATTCGTTTATTTTATGCAGTTGTTGCGTGATGCAATTTTCTCTACTATTTCAGCCTTTTTGGTGATGGTTTTCTTAATTTTTAAAAATTCTGTTGCCGTAATTTGGTCCTTCATTGGCGGAAATAAGCAACTGTTGTAAAATACTACTTTGCGGCGGATTTGATTTTATATTAAAATACCTCATATACTTTGCAAATGTTTATTTTTCCTCTGATAATTTAAATTTCTTTATTTTCTGCAAAATGCGCGTACACAGGAAAACCCCATTCACCTCTCTCTGACAGTCAGCAAGGCAGATAGCTGTCATAAACAGCGCATTAGGTGAATTAAAGATATTTCCATTCGTGAATAAAAAGTACATACTCGTGAACAAACCTTACATTCTTTCCTGGGTTTAAAGATCGACTGTGAGAAACATCACAAATAGTCCCCCCCCCAAAAAAAAGGCAAATTAATTAAGTTCATTTAGCGAAGCTATCTTGTCCTACTATTTTAACTTTAAAGGTCCGTCACACCTCTTAAGTATGACGCTTTTTCTTGACATTCAGCGTTTCCTTGTGGTACTAAATTTCACCAATCAACTTGAAATTTTCAACAGAGGCTCGAGATATGATAAATAAAAGTAATTACAAGAAAATTGAAATCGAAGAAAAAAATACTTGTCATGCAATATTCCATTAATATTTAAAATTACAACAGAGAATGACTTTTTTTTTGGTAAAATAATCATTTTATTCACATAGAAGTTATGCAGAGAGTTTTTGTCTCACAAAATTTATGTACTTGCCTTGTAGGCACCAAGGTCATGCATTCAATTCTAACCAGGGACAATGGATTTATTCAGAGGTAAAAATCCTAAGTATGGCTTCCTTTGGAAGGGAAATAGAGCCATGGATCCCTTCTCGTAGATTTACTGCATGTCCTCAAGCCTGAAAGAAGAGGCCTCTGAGCAAAATTTATCGACTGTTTCATGTCCTGAATTGAATGGGACGCCGATGACCTGAGATGTTAAAGAGCGTTCCGTAAAATACCCAAATGATTAAAAATAAAATCACCAAGTATTTTTTTTTAGAAAATATATAACGAGTTTGTCTAAACTGAATGGCTTATTTTTATTACATGCTATTAATGTATGGTAAACATGGAGCGAATTGGTGAAGAAATTTGGTTTTCTCAGGTCGATTTCCATAAATACCTTTTAAAGTATGATGTCACGTTGATAAAGTTAAATCACTTAGCAACATGTATTGAGGTATTTTCCTTCCTGTATAAGCAAGAACATTTCAGCGCGGTCTTGTTGCTTTCAGTAGTTGGCTTTACTTCTTCAGAAAATGTATTTAAATAGGTTATCATATATTTAATTAGGTTGAAATGTATTAGATTATGTTGAAATAATTTTAATGAGGATGACATTTATATAATTAGATTAACCTGTATTTAATTAGGCCTATATTTTATTATGTTGTCAAGCATTTAATTCCATTTCCATGTATTTAATTAGGTTGCATATTTTAATTGCAGTGACTAATTAAGTTGACAGGCATTTATTTTGCTTGAAATGTTTTAATTATGTTGAAGTCCATTTAATTGCGATATAATTAGGTAGGTTAGTATGAATTTAATTAGGTTGGCCTGTATTTTATTAGTTTGACATTATTTAATTAGGCTGACAGTATTTAAATAAGTTGACAAGTATTTATTTAGGTTGATATTGTAATATCCACTGCCGCCGGGTGTAAGTCTATTTGCAGATGGAATAAATGCATACAATAACAGCTACCAATGATATCTTTTCAACGCGCAAGTTTAGATTATTCGCTGTAACACCAGGAAGAGTATATAAAATGTTAAAAAGAATATATTACATACAGAAGGTTTAAGTACACAGTTGCAGGTCTGCAGAGGAGACTTCTGCATGCAGGCGGTTGGCAACAAAGGCTGTACCCTCTCAGGAGAGATGAATGATTCTTCTCTGTCTGGAGTTGCCGAGGTGTCGGATGCTGGCGCCAGTACAGACCGTCCTCATCTAAACTAGTCCTGCTGAGCCTACCAGGCGAAGGACGTCATTTTCCCATTTTCCTTTCTTGTTTCGAAATGGCAAGAAACTTCATATTGCCTTCATTAGCCAGGCTGTTCCCGAAGAACATGAGCACCGGGGAGGTCGGCCTAAAAGAGCGTGTAGGCTACAAATATGAGATTGTAGAACAAATGTGGAGTTGTACTACAGAGTGAACGTTTCTGCAAATTTATAAATGAATACAATTTTCCTAGTTCAGCTGCTTGATATATTTTATAATTTTTGAAGGATCATCAGGAAGTACTGCATAAGATTGATTTGCGCGATTCAAGCAGGCACTGTTCAATAAAGAATGACAACATATCATCCTCATAATTTTGATTATCTTTCTCTAAGTGGCTCCCGTTGTTTGTGTCAGTCTTCAACGACATTCTTATGATAGGTCCTTCAGAAGCACTTTCGCAATCTTCTTCTGATTGCCTTACACGAATATGTTTCTTCATTTTGAGGAAAAGGAAAATGACATACAGGGCTAAATATGAACTATAGAGAGGGTGCGGCCGTGTATTGTCATTCTGCACGGAAATGTGGCCTTTTAGCGAATTTCGAAGCTATTGCGACTGTACCCATGAAACGATATTTGAAAATTTTCTTCAAATTTCCATCAATTCTGCCTACTAGGCACCGAAAATGACAACGAATAGCACTTTAGCGGTCGCAATTTTATTTTTTCTTAACGAAACTTGGCACATAGCCATTAAAAAAAAAAAAAAAAAAACGGTTGGTCAAACAGCAAAATTGCACCATTGGGAGTAGGGGGTTAACCGCAATTTTACAATTTTTAAAGAAAACTCGGTATGTGCCATTGAAATAAAATAAGAAAAACAGTTTCAGAAAATTAGTGAAGTCGGACTGTTAGAAGGGTGATTTTATCTCAAATCTCAAATTTAAAGATCGCTCTAGCGGCATTAATTTTGTTTTTTCACAACGAAACTCCGTATTTAAGTAATCAAGAAAAATAGTTTCTGATAATTAGGGAAATCGGACAACTAGGAGTAGGGGTATGAAATTTAAAAGTGCTCTTGCAAGTAATTCTCTCTATATTGTTTTATAACAAAAAGACAAATTAATTTCAGCATATAAAATGTATTTATGGTGTTGTATATACGTTCTTTATATTTAACAAAACATCGTCATGAAGATAGCAAATGTGAAACAATCTAATATTTGTGTGAGAATTATATCTGTAATAACCTTCAGAAAACGTTTACGTTACATGTTTTTATTACTATAACGTTTAAACTAAATTTCAAAGCCAATAAACATCAATGAAGTTTCAATTTGTATTGTTGGTTGTATATATTTGTTTAGTACATTGTAATTGTTTTTAAATAGAAACATGATTTTGTGTTATTGAAATACATGAACACTATTTTTTAAATACACAATGTAAGTCCAAACTTTATGTTATTTTCCTGTATTTTAGTGAATGTAAAGATGATATCAAGGACTCAGTTAATAAACATGGTTACATTTAAAAATGTTTAAAAATACTCACACACTTTAATCACTATAGCTTTGTGTATCAGTGATCATATATTTCACTTAATTAATAGTATAACATTAATTCCTGTATTTTAATTTCAATTATAATAATGGTAATTCAAAAAAAAAAAACCGTTGCTTCTCTTCTGTGATACTTATACTTTGCAAGAATTCTAATTTTGCTCCCCTATTTATCATACAGAAATGTCAGAACTTATTTCATTTTATGAATTAATAAGACTTAATTTGGAGTTTATATCCATTTTTAAAAGTTATTCAACAAGGTAAGTAATTCACTTAGTTTACGTAACTCCTGCGTGAAGGACTTTTGCAATTGAGTGATGTGGCATTGCAGAGTTTTTATGACATCTCTGTAGTATTGCTCAGTTACAGTTGTGTGTGCACGTACATCATGCTGGTAAACCACGTATTGAATACAGAAAAATGAGCTAACCATAACTTTCCCAACAAAGCAACCGCTTTTGCTTTTGTGTGTTGGTGAAGGTGGAAGTTTCCAGAGAGAAATTTGCTGCTTTTGCTCTCAGGATCGCAAGTTCTAAGTTTCGTTTCCGCCTGTAACAGGTTTGCTAGTTGAGACCGTTTCAGTTCCGCCTACAGCAAAATGGAGGTGACAAACGACGAAAAGCACGCTGTTTTCGTCTCAACAAATCCTCAGCCGAGGCCTATGGGGAGTTTTTTTTCTTTCCTATAGCACAGCTCGAAGATGATTAAAATGTTTATAGAAGGAAAGCAAACAATTTCACAGGAGGTTGTACGCAAGAAAACACTAACACCACTGCTGTCATTGTGAGAAAGAATCGTCGAATAATGTTAAGACACAAATGTCACTGGGTGCCACCCACATGTTGGCCAGTGTGCACGGAAAGATGCTGAGTTTCCTACTGTTGTTTTCTTTTAACGCGAGGCGACACATATAACTAACTGGGCAATATTACAGAGATGTGCTGTGAACCCTGCACGACCTTACATCGCAAATGTCCTTGTTGCTGAATATCTCACAAAAATCAATTTGATGTGTGTCCTTCAAACTCTATATGGGCCAGATTTAGCTCCGTGTGACCTTTTCATTTTCCCCAAATTGAAGAAACATCTTTGCCAACATCAGAAGCATGGCGAAGGCTGCGAATGCCCTTCTGAACCACCTGTCAAAGATGGTTTCCAGCATGTCTTTGAAGACTGGCACAATTGAAGCATGAGTTAAGGTGTATATGTACAGCCCTCATAGAATGTGATCGGCCGCCTAGTTGAGATCCATTTCATATGATATATTTTGTACAGTAGTATCAGGAGAGGCAAAGTTGTTTCCCTGGCTCTCTTACCGCACAAATTCAGTTTAACTTACGTTGAAGTCGCCTCTATCATAAGAGCTGTAGCAGATGTTGAGATGTTGCTTCTGTGTGTGGTCCATGCACACGAGCTTCGTTTTCTATGGATACCTATCCTCTTTTAAATTCACTATACCAGTTCCCTACCATGGAAAGTAAAGAGGCAGATTCCCCAAAAGTGCTTCAATAAAATTTCATGACATTGCTGCGTATTTAAACTCTTTTGTAATCATGAAAAGCCATCTCTAGAGAGCTCAATCTCCTATCAACTAAAATTGAAATAAGTTACACAAACAATGAATTGTACTTAAGGAGTGCAATAAATTACCCACCTGAGTATGGAAATGAAACCTGACGGTGACACTTATCTCATTATTTGATTTTCACGAACTTCGCCTCCAGTCATTTGATCCCTTCGGAATTTAAAGATATGACTTGTTTCTTCAACCAACCCATTACCCCCTCATTCTTATTATCATCGTTGGAGCATCTCCGTCCGTTCGGTCGTAGTGTTTCTAGAGTGGAGCCGAGCATTGTCATGTTGGAGGAATATTCCTGTCGACTACTTCACCTTTCGCCGTTGCTCAAGCGGTGTAATGTGCTGTTGACAGTCGTTCCTTGAGGAAGCCAATCCCTTAGCAGTATGTCTGATGTGCCCGTCCGCAGATTGAGCAACACGAATGTCTTGGGCCGAGGACTCCCGAAAGTTTTCAATGCATGATTTTGACTTTCTTCTCTGATATGTGCGTCACCAGTTACCAGCTTCTCTATAAAATTCGGATTTTTATTGTGCGTTTCCAGTAGCCGACGACAGTCTTCAAACCTTTTGTTCTTCTTGTACCTGTGCTAAGACTCGTGGAACGCAATGTGCACACATCTTTCTCATATTCGAATCGTCTTGTGCAAGGTTCCGCGGCCGAAGTCTGTCTCACAGGTTACGCTTCTAACGGTCCAGACACAGCCTCAATGTTGCTGGGAGATCGCAATGTTGACGGACATTCTTGAGTGCAGATTGGCTGCCGCTGGTGAACGTATTAACCCAGTCTGTGCAGGAGATCCTTGACCACATACCGCAGTTAAACGTATTTGAATTTCTGCACTTTTGACACCTTCCTTACACAAAAACCCTGCAGTTTATCTTAGTCCATGATGGTCCAATTCCATCTTGTGCGCGTCTTTCTCTACTTCACAACAAACAACAATGTCCTTTCATTACACACTTTGCTTATACCCATCATTAGCGTCTGCATGGCGCACTAGTATTAGTCTATTGCTCTGCCAATAGACATGCCCGTATATTGCGCGTTATTTGTAAAACACGACTATTGTTAAACATTTCTAAACGTCCTTCGCAGTGGAGGCTCATAGCCCTGCAGAAGGGTGGGCTAGGGATATGCACAAATGAAGTGGGGGGAAGATCACTTTTGTCTCCCCGAAATTATCTCATAAATGCAGCGGCATCATATGTCTGTGTGAAAAGCACCGATGCATCATAATATTAGAAATTGTGATAAGCATTTTTTATAATTTCATTCATAAAGACAAGATACGTTCCTGACTTCACTGGCTGTCAACCAAAAGTTTTTTCAAACCATTAAAAAATAAAAAAATAAAAAAACATCTTATTTCTATGCCTTAGCTTCTACAGTTTTCGAATGATGAGGTCCAACTGAAAGCTCGTTTCACTTCCAACTTAACAGTTAAACTTAGACACGAAAATGGAGTCTTCAATAAAAGGTCCACTTTTATTCTTCGCACAAAACAGATACACTTTTTTGTAACTTAAGTTTAACACTGTGAAAGTCAAATTTCCACAGACAAACAGTTAGGAAAGCACCCAATCTGAAACAAAGTGTGAAAACAACCCTATCAACATCTAGTTCCTAAGAAAAGAGAGAATACCGATCGCTGACCATGGGCCGTCTTCCTGCTGGCCGGAGAAAAGCTAACCCATAGTTTAAAAGTAAACGTTTCTGTCACCAATGGAGAACCCGCATGCTACTACAATTAAGAAATAATCGGTTATACATAACTGTTTTCATGCACTTGTTGTATTAAAAGTAAACCAGGAGAATATAAAATAGTAAACAATTATGCCATTTTTCTTTGGGGGATATTTCGCAGGTGTGACACTTACAGCCCCAGGAAGGAAACAATATAAGTGACGGTAGTCCAGCTGTTGTATCTGATCTGTTAGTTATGCTCAGGATCGTCCACTTTAGGTAACTTTGTGTGGCTTCCTATCACCCGGGGTGGCCTGTTCTGCGATACTTCCTCGAGAAACCCATGGAGTGACAACAAAGACCTTGCCTCTCTGATTCATTAAAATTCACTTCCAATTCTCCTTTGTAGTTTTCCCCTTCTAATTCTTTGATGGGTTTTCATAATCAAAATAAATGTCTTCTCTTTAACATTCTTCAGCTTTCTATGTGATATTTTATCCGCCTAACTCATTCATTGCCTTTCAGTTAACCTCGAGACGAATTAGCAGTTCAAGGTGACAGCTTAGATGATGTTAAATTCGATCCGAGTGAAGTTTAGTTTTCTTTGAATGACCTAAGATTTATACCGGGAATTCAACTAGCGACGCTATAATGAGAAATGTCATAAGGGGCCAGAATTTGCAAACGGAATTTTTAAACTACGAAAATAACAGATAATTATGGATCAGTAATATTCAAAATTCAAAAGCACTTCTCTTTTTATTCTTACCTATTTTTAAAAGATTTTATTTTAAAAAGTTACCGCGAGTACATATTACTTGTTTGGCCTAAGATTTGCACTGGAAAACCCTCTAATAAGAAATGAACATAAAACCCCGAAATCGATTGTCAGAATTTTCATGCTCAAAAAATGCAAAAATGGGTCATTTTCAAAATTCAAAACCTTAAAATACACAGTAATGTTCAGCAAAAGAAGGCGATGTGCTACGCATAAACACAACGTTCACAGCTGTCCGAAAATATCCCGACCATTAAAATGGGCTTTACGGTTCCGCAGAAATTCATAAAAGAAAATTAAAAAATAGGTCATTTAGGGGCTCTCGGGGTAAAGATTTAATTCAAAAAGGTTACATTTGACCTAAGATTTGACTCGGAATTTAAATAGCGACCCTTTAATTAGAAATGGACCTAAAATACCTGAATTCGAGTTCGCAATTTTGAATAATGCCAAACGGATAAAGGTAGTGTGATGAACCTTTTACCAGACGTAGCGCAGGTGCAGACGATTCTTCTGGCACACAAAAGGTTGGAAAAGGTGACCAGGGGCCGGAGATATCCGCGGTTTTAGGTGTCAAAAACGTCAATTTCAGGTTCCAAAAATCCATTGAACATTTTCAACCTGTACGATTTCCACGAAATTCACACCCAATATACAGGATGTCAGTTATGCATTAGTTTCGCGAAAGTCGTATTTACGGCATCCTAAAGTGTTTACATTCACAACGGCCGCAATTTTGCCAATATTCGAAATCTGAGACCAGAAACGAATTTGTTGTGATCTCAGCTTTCTAATGACACCCCAGACGCTTCGACAGGTTTCGAAATAAGAAATTTGATTTTTGAGCCGATAAAATATCCAAGACTTGGTATATTGAAACATAATTGCCCTCATAACTGCCAAACGGGTACAGATAGAGAAATGCACTTTTACTAGATATAGCGCAGGTGCAGACGACCCTTCTGCTACCAAAAACATTGGAAAAGGAGTCCAGAGACCGGAGATATCCGTGGTTTTAAGTGTCAAAAAACGTCAATTTCAGGTCACAAAATGGGGCGAAAATTTTCAACCTCTCGGATTTCCACGAAATTCACAACCAACGTACATTTGGTGCTCAGGATATTTCCATGAAATTTGCATCCCCTCACATTGTGTGAGCCCCTGACTTGGGTTTATTCCAGCACAACTAGATTTTGCACATTTTGTTTCATTCCGAAAATATTTGAGATCGCAGATTAGGTGAGATGCCCGGTATATTTTAGAATTTGTCTGTTTCATTCACCAAAACATTGATGTCTTCCAGTGAACATCAAGTTTTCATGAATACAATACGAGAACATCCAACAATATACACTTTAATTTTCATGGGGTATAGCAAGTTTTATAAACACATCAAACAATTCGATCTTAAATATTTTAAAGCATCAGTGAAACAAATTCTGCTAACTGATATATCAGTTAGCATTTGCAACTAAAGTTTTAAATACTAAATTAGTTTAAAGTCAATAGTTCTTAGTAAAGATACTACCCTGTATTGTGTGTTTTATGTACTGGGGCATGGTGCAAGAGGAGTACATCTGAAGACTATGTCTATATTAATAAAATGTTTTAAATGATAACATCATATGTCAACATTGTGCAAACATGATCAGTATTATTGTTTTCATAAACTTTCTGTATAATTTTAAATCCTGATGAAGGCATGACTTTTTAAAATTCTAACGTCTAATAACTCAACCCCCTTTCCCAGTATGGGTTCTTTTGGATTCGCGGTAACCATACTTGCCTTGTAGTCCTAAGGTCGCGAATTGAAATTCGAACACTTACCAAACATTTTAGGGGTATACAAATCATTAGTACGGCTTCCTTCGGAAGGGAAGCAAGGGTCCCATATCGTAGATCACCGCCATGGGTGGCCGAGTCGTGAACGGGAGGTCTGGGATTCGATTCCCACCAGAACTGTCCTCCCTGACTTTTTTCCCTAGGTTTTCCTCAGTCCTCATAAATGGCAAATGCCTAAGAGGTACCCTACAACTTAGACCTGGAACGTTTCCTTCCTTTAAAAATATATCCTTTCGCTATATATCGTTTCATCTCATGTACTACCAGTGCCCACCGCCTGTGGTGCCTTAGTAGCAAAAAGGGCGTTAAATATTAGAATATACACATAAAAGCTGTTTCACGTCTTGAATGAATTGGGACGTTAATGCTCAGATATGTCAATGAGTGTCATCTTATTATTATTATTATTATTATTATTTTGTTGTAATGTAATGTGTTAAACTAGTAGATCAGCTGGGTGTGAAAGTTAAATCTATTAATTAGAAAAACTGAACAAGAAGACAAGACAAGAAGAAATAAATAATATGATGTAGCAGTTACAGATTTTCTATCCTACTCGTATCTCTGAGTGTTCAAAACAAAATATTTGGTTCTTTTGGAAGTACGAAAAACGGGGTTTCAAGTTACATAATTAGATGGATGATTAAAGAAACAGGAGCAGCAAGACACAAGAAAAGTTGTTCAATTTTAAAAATTAGGGACATAATATGGAGATATGATGGACCGTTATGATCAATTTCCTTCCAATAAGTATTTGCAAAACCCCTCATGTGAAAACTGAGAGATGCATTTGCATAAGTATTGAGAAAACGGTTGGGAGGTTGGACTGCCTGGGTAACCTAATCTTAAAGTCGATTATATCAGCAAATCAAAGAAGTCATTTTACTGACCTGGATACAGAGACCATTCCGTCCTCGTCGTGGGATCAATATGGAAACGTCTGAAGTCCACGGTTCGATTTGACAAAATTATAGCAGCAAATGATGTGGGGGTGCGATTTTTACGAGATTTTAATATAGCATCAGGCACTAAATAATAATTTTATTGCGATAAACGATCCTCTCGTCCCGAGAAATTGCCTCTAAGAAGGAATGATAAATTACTGCAAAGTAAACGACAAAAGCCGTATCAAGCATTATGACGTCATGACTCTATATCCATTTATTTGTCAATATTTCAAGGTTCCTACATTGTGGATCTGTTTTCCAACATAGAGGACATGGCGCAGAAGGAAAGAATTATTAAATATAAAAATACAGAGTAATGTCACTGCAGACAGTCTTTGTCGCATGCATACAGGACACTTAATCTTACAGACAGGTGCTGAAGTTCCGAACAGTAGCGGAAGAAGTTGAACTCCAGGGAATGCTGGAGCCAGAAATACAAATCGTAAATGGTAACAGTGTGCAAAAAATAAGGCGGAAAGAACAGGCAAGGAATCGTAACACAGAAAAACAAGCAATCGCATGCCCAAAATTAACTTTGTTAGTCATATTCAGTATACAGCGAAATGAAATCGAGAATGTGACACGTAAAGGAAATACCAGTTAATGATATGGGAAAAGGCATAAGCTTCTAACACTATACGTTTTGCATGTATTCTGAAATGTATAAGTGAGACATTTCTTAATTTGAGGCGGCATTAATGGCTTCTTTTCCATCTGGCAGCAAAGAAAGCATGATGATGTTGGCTTCCGTTGCACCAGGATTTGCAAAGGTAATGCGATGAGAAGTTTTCTTTCCTTTTCCTTTCTTTTTGTATTAAAGAGTCTTCTCTGTAGAAAAATGTTCTTTTTGGAAATTTCTTTAGTTTTGGGCATGAGTACTTGTTCATTTTGGTTGCGAACAGCGGCTAATGTTGCCTTTAAGGGTGCTGCTGTTTGTTCAAACTTCAAGTTCTATGGTTGTGGAAATTCTCTTAATGACATCCAAAAACCAAGTAAATTTTTCCTTTTTGTTCTGATAAGGGCACAGAACAGTTGAGACTTTTTTGCTCGCTTGGGCTAGTATTTCCTCCTTTTCAATGAGAACAGTCTATTGTAAGTCATTAATATCTTCAGAATATCCTATAGGATGTTCATAGCGGACCTATAACAGGCTTATGCTGTGTATGTGTTTGCACATATTCCATTTAATACTGAAATCAACGTACGTTTAAGAATATCTATGTATGCATGTATGCATATATTACATTCAATGCAGAATAATTTGCATTTACAGTGCGCATTATCATATCACGCCCCCTTTAGATGAGAATGGGATCTTCCACTACAATCTTCCTTAATAATGATGTCCTTGTTTATTTCCAAGCTTGCTTTGTGCCTACGACGAATGTCCTCGATTTCGGTCAGTTTATTCCTTTCGTAAGCATACCGAAGCTGTCGAAAAACTCATCTTTAACAAACGACATTAGAGCGAATATTGCTTTATCCACAAGTTTCACATTTTTTTCCCTTGCAGATAGATATATTGCGCGAGTGATGCATTCGTTCTATATGTATCTATATTTGTGCGAAGTCTAGCATGTAGCAGCAGCAGGACAGATCCTGTCTGTAAGCTTAAGTTACAGGATAATGCACACACAACGAGAAATGACGTGCGAAAAGCCGTAGAAAAGGAATACGAAGTAAGATACATCTATGGATTTTATGAATACAAAATTTAACAGTAGGACCCTAATAACACTACGATGGCATCGTGTTAACAATGAATGAACTACACTCGGCGAGACCACTACGCAACATGTAGACACGGGTCACTGTACTGGAAGATAAGTTGAGAATTAAAAGTATTTTTCAAATAAGTAGTCTTATTGGTTTAAGTTCTATATCCATTTGTAACTCGAACAAAGGGTAAATCAGTAAGTAAGTTCTATATCCATTTGTAACTCACTTACTGATTTACCCTTTATATACATAAAAAAAACCTCATATCTGAGAATATAGTGAACATAAACAAAGCAAACAGTACACAACTCTTTCTGGTTCAGGCTTTCAAAATGTATGGGGTATATACAGCAGATATTTCAGTAAGTAGATGCAGAATGAGATAGTGCTGTTCTCAGATGGTAATGGAAAATCTTGCCAACATCTTGTAAAAAAGTGCACGCATTAATTTTATGGTTTAGAAGCTATTGATAGGGAAGTTGATAATACAGGATGCGCTGAAATGATTGGCAGTTTTCACGATGTTTTTATGGTCATTTATTAGAGTTGTTGTGATTGTGTTTGATGCTATAAAGGTTCGTTTAAATTCCCCGGCAGACATAATGCTTTTTCCTACGGCTTCTAGAGCGCAACAGTTGTATCTCCTACTCCAAATGTTGTAAGATGGCGACGGACAGTGATAAAGCTTACGCTGTTCTCGAATTTCACTTAAGTCAATCTGTGACAACCGTGCGGCGAAACTTTAGAACGAAGTTCAGTAAAGTTCAATCAAGTGTCAACAGTTTAAAACCACGGTATGCTCGTGTACGGGAAAATCAGCAGGTACAGTTGAGCGAGCCGGTTTCACACGTAGTCCGCAAAATGCCTGCGTTCGACCGCTTGGATAGTCTTGAAGTTACACCCTTAACGTTTGCAACTACTACAAGCATTGTCGCCCGAGGACAAAGTGAAGCGCTTTGGGCTTTGTACACGTTTCCAGGAGTTCTGTAATAAGGCTGCATTCATTTGAGTGGTAAAGTGAACAGGCACAACGTACGCATTTGGGGAACTGAAAATCATTCCCCGTTCGTGACTGTCCCAAACGGATTGTTCTGTGCTACATCAAGATTTAAAACTTACCGTCCCTTCTTCTTCACTGAAAATTCCATTACAGGACACACGCCACAGTTAGAGACCGATAGCGTAAACTTCATCTGCCAACAGGATGATGTTCGCGACTTCCTGAACACCAAACTTCTAGACAGGTAGATTGGTCGTATTGGGAATGAAGTTAACACTCTCCTTGCGACTTTTTCGTATGGGGTTTTGTGAAAGATGAAATTTTCACGCCACCATTGCCGGATGATCTGCTAGAATTGCGGGCTTGCATCATCAACGCCTTTTGTCACATTGTCAGGGACACACATCAAGTGTGGGACGAAGAATTGATGTGTGTAAAGTCACTCATGGAGCACTTGTAAAAACTTTGTGAATTTCCCTGTCTGACGATACAGCTTTGTAATGATATGTCAAATAATAAAGCTACAGTAACGTTTTGAAACCGCTCCAATCATTTGTGCTCATCCTGTATATTCATTCACTGGATACAAGACTATGTTGATACAATCTTCACTTACAAGTTTTCAATTCAGGACATGTTGTTCCCATCCTCAGCTGTTCACTGACTGCTTGGTACATTTATTGTACCTGGTCCAGTTGTGGTTGGTTCTGAGTCCCTTCTCTTTCAACTTATGTAGGCTGGGTTGGAATTTGCTGAATACATCACACTGCAATGTAAAAATTCATTAATTTACCAAGTTTTTTTTTTTTTTTTTTTAAATGAAAATCCTTTTCCAAATGTATAACTGCATAGAAGTATGAAATTCTTTTAACAACAAGGCTTTTTGTTGCTCAATTTCGTGGTTGTGTTTCCAAAAATGTACTACTGCTAATTTTCACAATTGTTTTAAATTAATGTTTCTAGGGAAGTGCATATTGAAAAGGAGGAGTGTATCAACCATGGGTGCAATATTGAGAAAAAACTGTTCAGGAATGGAAAAAATGCACATCAATCTAGAAGGGAGAAAGTCAGGAAATTTACAGGATATGACAATATAACTATTAGAGAAAAATATAATACCTGATGTCCACAAAAAATTTGCAATACTAGCCATTCTAGCATTACTTTTTTACAGAATGACAGAAAGCCATTATATCACAAACATTGACATACTGGGCCAAAATCATATTGTTTGTATAAAAAAAATTCTGCTAAAAGGCCAGAAACCTTAGAGTCAGGCAGCTTTCTCCAAGGACTGTTAAGATGCATTCTTCTACATAAAAGATTATCTTCCCCAATGTAAGCCTACATGTATCAATGTTAAACTCAAGCATCACCAAGAAATTCCAAGTGATAGATGTGATTTATGCTTTTATTTCACTTGTGAACACATAAATAAGAAGAATATTCAAGTTGAAAACTCATACTGTAAGCTGTGCATCAATGTTGTGAAAATTGAAAACAAATTCTAATTGATTTTTGTGATGAATGAATGAATAGTGTTTAACGCCCGTTTTTGCTACAGAGGCACCACAGGCGATGGACACCGATGATACATGATATTAAATGATTATTTGGGAAAGGATTTATTTTTAAGGAAGGAATCGTTCCAGGTCTAAGTTTAGGGTACCTCCCCGGCATTTGCCATTTATGAGGACTGAGGAAAACCTGGAAAAAACCTCACAGTCAGGGAGTACGGTCCTGGCAGTATTCTGTGCCTTAACAACCTCGCCCACCCGTGGCGGTTGTTGATCTTTTGCAAGGCAACTTTACAAATTTAACATTCAAATTGAGCAGCCATAATATTCATTCAGAGATCAATTCTTTTACAGCGATTCATCCAGGGAAGAGAAGTGCAATCTGAAGTAAGGATTTCAATAGTTAATAATAAAGTTGTTTTGTTCCAAAAGTAACTAGACGACACGAGAACAATATAGCACCTAAATATTTCCTGCTAGTAAAAAGAAAAGTCTTCGTTTCAGATCAGGTATGCCAGAGGGATGGGGTCACTACTGCAGGCCATAGGCAGCAATTACTATGTAGAATGTACATGTGCCAAATGCTTGGCTTGTAGATGCATTACAGCAAGTAAAGCTTTCGCTAAGGAAAATCATATTGCAATCTTCTGGAAAAGTTGAAATATTTTATGCAGTATTTGTAGTTATGAAATTAAAACCGATTCAGCTCAAGCTTGAAAGGAGAGGCCTCTGAACAAAATTTAATGCCCTATATTGAATGGGACCATGACGACCTGAGATGTTAAAGAGCATCTATAAATAAACCAAACAAATAAAACATTTCAAAGGGAAATTTTTTGACCTAGATATGAAATGAGCAGTCACTGAAGCAGTTCAACATCACCAATCCACTCCACTAAATCTTTAAAACTGTATAATGTGTTTATGAATATAAGTTTATATACTACTACTAATTCTTCTTCTATGACACTACAACCTATCAGGCAATGGCCTTTTGCAGCGACCTCTGCTTCCTCTACCTCCGTCTTACGACTTCATTGATAGAGGACAGAATTGCAGAAATGAAACCCCACTGATTTTTCTATCATGCAGCTTTCTAGATTGGAAGCCATCTTTTCAATAGGTAGCTCCTCAATTATCCTCACAAAGTTGGGTGGACTCTGTTCCAGATATCCTTAACTTAGAAAATTTTCTAAGTGAAACCTGGAATCAAACCTGGGTTCTCTGGGCCAACAGCAATGCAGAGGCAGTCAAGTTTACATACAGGCAATATCAAATATTTAGAATGAATTTGTATTTTCTCAATAAGAACCTGATTTATAAAAGGTCAATTTCATATTAGTAATGACAGGTGCTACAAACTATTATGAACTATTAATTGCTGTAGGTTAATTATGGTGAGGGAATTATCATTAAATTATAAGATCTAATTTGCTACCTGGGGAAACTGCACAATATTATTTTTTAAAAAAATCTGTACATAACATAACAAGTAGTAACAAGTGTCGTCATGAAATTAAGATGGAACATGGGACATGACTTCGTAAGAGTACATTGTAATGTTCACCTATTTCACATTATTTGAATAGCTGCGGATATAGGAAATAAAATAACCCCATATTTCTGTTTTTACACAAGAGTTAACCTACTTTCTACCTGGCACAATTAAAGGAAAAATACTATTTTATTACATCAGTTGTCAAATGCATTCTGAGATTGTGTTTACCGCCACAGGTGGCCGAGGTCGTTATGGCACGGACTCGTGCGCGGGAGGTCTGCGGTTTGAATCCCGCCAGGACCGTCCTCCCTGACTGGGGTTTTTCCAGGTTTTACTCAGTCTTCATAACTGGCAAATGCCGGGTAGGTACCTAAACTTAGGCCTGGAACGCTTCCTTCCTTAAAAAAAAAAAAAAAAAAAAAAAAAAAAAAAAAAAAAAAATCCTTTCCCAATTTATCATTTCATCTCATGTATCATCAGTGTCCACCGCCTGTGGTGCCTCAGTAGTAAAAACGGGCGTTAAACACTATTAAAAAAAAAAGATTGTGTTACACTCATGGTTTCTATAAGAGGTTGCTGAATATTTTGGGAAACTGAAAGAGTCCCTTGAGAATGCAATTTAGTTGGGTAATACTGAAAGTGGCACTGAGCTAGCAAGAGTTAACAGGAAATAATAGATTTTGTTTGGGAACTAAGTTCTGGTTGAAACTAATGCAAATGCTCTTTACAAGAAATAAACATGTTAATCAAACAATGGGACCCAGAAATCTGGTCAAATGAATTTCAAGGATTACTTGAGCAGCATCTGCTGAAAAATCTCTCACAATGGGCCATATTAAAACGTTCTCAAATGTTAAAATCTGTCTATTTTTCTCCTGCTGAAAGAATGTCATATGAGCAAGTAATAAAAATCTGCTATACATATACATTCTGAAAACTATGCTAATTACTGATGTTACCTCAATTACTCCTTGCAACTTATACAAAAAGGATTTTCTAAAGATATTTTGTTCATTACGTTAAATATAAGCTACAAATTCAATTTGTTAGAAGTTTACTAATATAATGTAAGACAAGTTATTTTCATGTCTGCATTTATTGAAATGTTTATCTAGCTATGCTTTGAACTGACTGCAGTTTTCAACCCCATTGTCTTAATTAACTCCTTTTTTAAAAATCCTTACTTTTTTAATTTATAACTTTTGTTCCATTTTGCAGTATATTTCACGGATGTCCCAAAATTGAAAACATGGTCACCTTAAAATATAAATATATATCCTGTATTTAAATGATGTTCAAAGAATCTATTAAAAGTATGTAATTTTTATTTTTAATGGAAATTTTTGCTTTTCCAGTAATCCTCCTGGCTCTTAAAGATGCTACAGCATGTTTTAGCATTTCATTTTCCAAGTGAATATAGTTTAAGTTTCTTGAAGCAGATCTTTACCCTTAATTTCTTAAATTACTATTCCAAAAATTATCATCAGATATGGTTGAAATATCTTCTTAACTGAAAGGTAAGAAGAGGCTCATTACAACAGCAAAATAGGTGCCTCTTCTCAAGTGACAAGGAATGAAGCAAGATCATTTTCCATGTCACAAAGGAGTAGGAGAAAACATTACTATTTCTTTTCATGTAATTGGGATATAAATGTTTGCTATTTTATTATTTCATCACAAAATGTTTTATTTATAATTTTATATAATGTCACCTAACAGCATAGGTTTTATAGCAACAAGCTACACATTTACATTATTATCATGTCTATTATTACAAGGTTTAGACATTATAAATGCTTTACATAAGTTATAGTAATTAAAATGAAAATTGATGTAAAAGTTTGGCACAATATGTCCTATAAGAATGTATTAAACATATTCACACTAATTCCACTTATACAACATTAGAACATGATTAGGGGGCAATCATTCCCATCATCAGCTGTTGACTAAATGGGGCTAGGGACCATAAATTGGTGACTATCTCGTTGCTTTGTCTGTTTTTTCATTGTCCTCTATTCCTTGAACAATTAAATTACTCCTTTACCTTCAAGAATATTTTTATTATGTACATTTTAGTTAATAGATTATTTGTCAAAAGATTTTGGAAGGGGTTTAAAGCACCATTCGAATCAGAATAGATTACATACTTTCTCTTGGATTTCATAGCTTCCAAGGATTTTTTTGATTGCAAATTGTTCACTGGAGAGAATAGTATAGAAATGTGGTTATTTATATAACACTGTACATTCTGGATATAACAGCACATCCGTTTCCACAATGAGACTGGGAACCATCAGATTCGATTTTTATGTAATATTGATTATGTGTATTTAATTCTTTAACCATTTTTATATACAACTCTATCTACTTGATTTTTCAAAATACTAAACTTAATACTAAAATTACAAGAAATTAATTTAAAAATAAAATTATTATTAATACATAACTTTAATGCTAATCTTAAATACAATTTTTTTAAAATTTTTTTGTATTTTATGTATTTTTAATATTTGATTATTTTATTATTAGAAAAGAAAACTTAAAAAATTTACAAATAGATTAGAAAAATATGTATTTATTATTACAAAACTTAAATACTACATGAGGATGAAAATAATGATAATAGCAACAACTTCAACAACAAAAACATACACAACAAAAGTAGCAACAACTTTTGTCCAATGCCACAAACTGAGCAAACTGTAGGTTCAGGATTTGAACCTAAGATAACCTTAGCACAAGGGCATTTCCAAAGTTTGAAAACTGAGAAAATTTACAATATTTCCATTGGCACAACATTTGGTTTCATATAGAGTTTCTTGGAATCATCCAATGTCTTCTCAATGGTTTTAAACAAGCAGCAGCAGCAATTAAATAAAATACATATAAAAATACAATAGTTAAAATCCAAGACAACAGTGACACAGTTTTGAAAGCTCAAGGGCTTTTGCCCTTCATAAGTAAATTCATAACCTGATTTCTAGCAGAAGAAACAGCAGCAGCAACAGTGATAGTGTTCTCTTAAGATTTTTTCCTTTTTCCTTTTCTAATGTCAACATTGGGAAATAAAGATGTTTAATACAGTGTATTTTTTCTGAAACATTGAGTAGCTACCTAGAAATAATCAGGAAAAAGGATGAGGACTTTGACAGCATGTTTGATTATGTACATCAAATGGTCATAGACATCAAATGGTCATAGTTTGTTCAGAAACTGCTAACAGGCAGGAACTTAATAAGACAATTATTCAGAAAGGGTCAGTTGCAAGTGCTTGTTCATGGATATTGCTGACAAAATTATATCTCAAGTAAAAAGAAGATTTAATTTCATAGAAAATTTCAAGCATCTTTCTCTGCTAAACTGTGATCTATTTGAAAAGCATGCAAGAAGTCCCGGGGTGTGATGTAAATTTTTTTGCAAAATGTTACGGATACTTTTTTCTTTTGTTTGCTTGAAATGAGTGTGATGTACATGTCTCTTGAAATTTAAACATTTCAGATTTTATGCAATTTATGCATGATAATCCAGTGTGCCTAATGTTTACAAACCTATTTTAAATGTAACAATACCAAGAACATCAATGGCAGAGGATTCATTTTCTACACTCAAATGGATTAAGTCATAAATTGGAGCAACACAAAGGTAAGAGAGCCTGTCATTACTCTCTCTTATGTCTTGGGAAATTGTCGTGGAAAGAGAAGCAAATTTTTATGACTTTGTCAATGGATAGTTTGTGACCGGAGGATAGAGCTTGTTTATAAATAGATTGTTCCTCAAATTGATACTTGTTATCATGTTTTTAAAAAGTGAAGTAATTAATATTACAAATAATAAATAACCTAGAATATTTAATACCTTTTGTTTTAAACCTGAATAAAAAGTAAAGCCTCCCTCTCAAGGTTATATCACGAGCAGACCTCACTTTCAACACCAGGTAATTGAAACTGACAGAAACTAGGAGCATAAATGGTGAAAATTTCAAAGGACTTGCTTAATTTATTATGAAAAATCCAACAGTGTGTTTTGTTTTCGCTGCAAGCTGTTTGCTTTCAAGAAGAAAAAAAGGAATAGGTGTTTTCAGATTGGCAATATTTAGCCATGCATTTAACACTGCATGAAACAATTGCAGAAAACACACAAGACTAAAAACAATGGTATTTTGAATATGAAAAGAAGATAGTGGGCTATCCTTGCAAATGTACAGTTTTTAGCAGAGTAGTATTTAGCTTTCAGAGGTACAAATAATAAATTATATAAAACAAATGAAGGCAATTTTTAAAGACTATAGAAATGTTGGCAAAAATTTGATCACATTGATTCACACATGACAATGATATAACATTTGACTTCAATTGTTTGTTAATGACACAGTGAATTATGTGGCAGCAGTGAATCACTTTAAGAATTTCATGCCCAAAATTTATGAACATATCATTATGTTTTAGTAATCCGCTATTGCTGTTACCATTCATTGATTTGTTATTGTAAAAGCAAAAAATTTATGAAAATCTTAACTTGAACAAAGGAGGATACTGCTGCATTCTACTACTTTTGTGCTGGTGGTGCTGCTACTGCTTTTGTGGTGGTGGTGCTGCTACTGCTTTTGTGGTGGTGCTGCTGCTACTGCTTTGATGCTGGTGGTGGTGGTGCTGCAGCTACTATTTTTATGCTGGCGGTGGTGCTGCTACTGCTTTGCTGCTGGTGTGATGCTACTGCTTTGGTGGTGGTGGTGCTGCTACTGCTTTGGTGCTGGTGGTGCTGCTGCTACTGCTTTGGTGCTGGTGGTGGTGTCCTACTGTTTTTGTGCTGACAGTGGTGCTGCTACTGCTTTACTGCTGGTGGTGGTGTTGGCTTTGCTACTGGTGTGATGCTACTGCTATTGCTTTGGTGGTGGTGGTGGTGGTGGTGGTGGTGGTGGTGGTGGTGGTGGTGGTGGTGGTGGTGGTGGTGGTGGTGGTGGTGGTGGTGGTGGTGGTGGTGGTGGTGGTGCTGCCTCTGTTACTGCGTTTGTGCTGGTGGTGTTGGTGCTGCTACTGCTTTGGTGCTGGTGGTATTGCTACTGCTTTGCTGGTGATGGTGGTGGTGCTGCTACTGCTTTGGTGGTGATGTTACTGCTTTTGTGCTACTAGTGATGCTGCTATTGCTTTGGTAGTGTTACTACTGCTTTAATAGTGGTAGTACTACTGCTTTGATGGTGGTGCTACTACTGCTTTGGTGGTGGTGCTACTACTGCTTTGGTGGTGGTGCTACTACTGCTTTGGTGGTGGTGGTGGTGCTGCTACTGCTTTGGTGATGGTGGTGGTGCTGCTACTGCTTTTATGCTGGTGGTAGTGGTGGCTGCTACTGCTTTGGTGCTGGTGGTATTGCTGGCTTTGGTGTTGGTGCTGCTACTACTGCTTTTGTGCTGGTGGTGGTGGGGTGCTGCTGCTACTGCTTTTGTACTGGTGGTGCTGCTACTGTTTTTATTCTGGTGGTGCTGCTGCTACTGCTTTGGTGCTGGTGCTGGTGCTGGTGGTGGTGTTGGTGGTGCTGATACTGCTTTGGTGGTGGTGGTGCTGCTATTGCTTTGGTGCTGGTGGTGTTGCTGATACTGCTTTGGTGGTGGTGCTGCTACTGCTTTGGTGGTGATGTTACTGCTTTTGTGCTATTAGTGATGCTGCAATTGCTTTGGTAGTGTTACTACTGCTTTAATAGTGGTAGTACTACTGCTTTGATGGTGGTGCTACTACTGCTTTGGTGCTGGTGGTATTGCTACTGCTTTGCTGGTGATGGTGGTGGTGCTGCTACTGCTTTGGTGGTGATGTTACTGCTTTTGTGCTACTAGTGATGCTGCTATTGCTTTGGTAGTGTTACTACTGCTTTAATAGTGGTAGTACTACTGCTTTGGTAGTGGTGGTGGTGCTGCTACTGCTTTTGTGCCACTAGTGATGCTGCTACTGCTTTGGTAGTGTTACTGCTGCTTTAATAGTGGTGGTACTACTGTTTTGATGGTAGTGATGCATCTACTGCTTTATTGGTGGTGGTAGTGCTGCTCTGTTGCTATTGAAAAGAAAGCTCAGTCACCATACTCCAAGTATACAGTGATGTAAGCTACTAGTACAACACCAACTTTACTTAAGAATCGCAACATTTACATGAAAACATTCATAGCAATCCAAAGAGAGTAAAAATTGTGTTTTATGGGAATCTAAGTTTTGAAAATTTTTATGTAAACCTTAACTACCACAGTTCTCAAAGAGAAAGATTTTTCAAGCTTTGCTGCGTAAGAGATACTGTATTTTTTATATAGATAAATGCACATGACTTTTTTTTTTGTAGATAATAGAGCTCAACAATATATGTTGGTCCATAGATTGCCTACTCATTCATTTTGTGTTCATGTTCTAGCATCATTTTAATTTCTTTCTTTATTATTTGTACAGTAATTCTGTGACAGCCCATTCTTCTCATGTGAGGCACTTTTTTCTTTTGTGTCATGTTTGCAGCAATAGCAACATTCTGGTAGTACCTCTTATTTCCTTGCAAAATGAACTTAGTATTTTGGGTAAGTATATTTCATAAAAGTTTTCAACATATTGATTAATCTCTATTATTTATGTTTTTCTATATTAAGAGTCTATTTAACTTTACCAAATATATTCTTGATGACTGTAAATGCCCTTCTTCCTTTTTTTAACAAGGTTCTTATTTTAATTTATCAATGCTAGAACTTTCAGAAAGGAAGCACAGTTTTATTCCTGTAATATTAATGCTAGTCATCCTTTGTAATATTTTGATTGCTATTTTCCTGTACATTTTATGCAGCCATTTGATAAGAAAGAAAAATAGTTACAATGATAACATTACCTTACATTTCCCTTAGGATCTTTCACATCTGTTTCTTTTCCACTACTACTACAAATCCTATCAGCTACTTACAAAACTAAAAACTCAGAAGTTCAAGCATGGCAGATGTGGTCATCATAGCTCAGAAACACAAGATGACACAATGTTTTAACATGTATTAAGACATCTGCTGTAAAGTGCAAAAGGTTTCATCTGATGACAAAGTCATTATCATGATATTTAACATGGCTGACAATTGTGAGATAGCCTCATACATATCCTATGTTGTTCTATGTATAAAAATACTCCAGAGTATAGAGAAGTACTGGGAACTTGTGTGCTATGATACTAGTGTCTGCATTTCTTGTATTCCTTTGCAAAAGCACTGTAACCATATAGCCTGCTTAATTTACAGCAAAGTTGCAGTTGCAAAATACAAATGTATATACTTTATTTACAACTCTTCTCCAACGTAAATGTAATTGTGTTGAAATTTTATCTTTTCCCACAATACTTTAAATACTGTTAAACTCCTTATTGTATTTAATTACCAGCTTTGCTCGACTTGTTCATAATATTATTCAAGCTGATAAGTGTCTAGGCCTAAATGTGCTGAATTATAATTGATAAAGCTAATAACTTTATAAATGTAAGCTGAAATGTATTTAATTAA
The DNA here is from genome assembly GCA_030762175.1 of Metallyticus violacea. Lineage (NCBI taxonomy): Eukaryota > Metazoa > Arthropoda > Insecta > Mantodea > Metallyticidae > Metallyticus > Metallyticus violacea. Next base: position 7,608,603 of record CM060844.1, read on the forward strand.
TTGAAATGGCATGTAAATGTGTAAAATTAATTTGACATATATTTAAATGGATTGAATTATTTAATTTTAGGTTAACATGTATTTAGTTAAGTTAACTGGTTATTTTTTTTAAATATTGTGCTGTAAATAATCATTCAATTTACATTATTCTTCACTGACACTGGGTGTAAGTCAAATTATAATCTATATGTTCAGGAAGTTGATGCAGCTCCTCGTGCCATTTATGAATTTCTTCCCTGATATTTTTCTCAGTTCCTACAGGATTTAGGGGTTATTATGGTATAATTTGTCTTATATATTCTCTTAGTTCCTATAAGATTTGGGGATTATTTTGATACAATTTATCTTAAGTTTAAATTTCAGACAAAAATCACACAAATTTTTATCTGGGGATCTATGACGTTCAAAAACTCTTGTAAAAGACTATATAAATGGCAGCCAATGAAAGGTTGATATACACACAGGGCATTGTGTTGCATTATGCATGTGTTATCAGCTTTTTTTTCTGTCAGTATGGTGTAAATTAATGATTAGTATTATATCCTGTATCTTTCTGAGTGTCTTATTCTTGTATGATTAAAGAAAAATAGTTCGATGATTTTAAGGATAATCATTGTGAGAAAATTATTGTCTAGCATCGATCCCAGGCCTGCTTAGAAATAATATTTATATATAATGTAATCACAAAAGGGTCATAGACATATGGTTTACACATGTTGTTACAAGAATAAGAAAAAAGACAAAATACAAATGAAAGGAAAGGTTTCCCCGAAATAGCATGCATTTAACATTTAGAATAAGAGGATTTCTTTCTAATGCTACTTCAGGTGAACTAGAACTTTTAAAACAATTGGATATTAAACAAAATATGATCCCAGGAATTTGGAAAGGACAAGTGATTCTTTTGTTAACAGTGCACGGAAAGCTTGGGTAATAAGTATTCAGATGGTATCATAAAACCTCTGTTACGGTTTTCTTTTAAAATATTATTTACATCAAGAATGTTAGACTTAAGATTTTGCTATGGGTGGACCGAATTAAATATTAGAAAATAGCTAATGAAATGGAAACAATATAAATTAACATAAAAGCCCACCAATAGGAAGATATGTGTAGGAAGATCATATCATGTAAAATTTAGAAAGTTATGTTCAAGGAGTTTATAGCACATAAGACTGGAAGACAGTCGAATTAATAAAAGTAGTTGTAGTGCACTATAGAATACTTGTTTGTCACTTGTGATCTGTTATAGTTAGATGGGGCTGAAGTGAGTAGAAGTGTAAGATAAAGTGACAGTGTTAATAAATGGTGAAAACTGGAACTAGGAGTGTTATATTATTGTTTGTTTATCACTTCCTTTACCCATTATATTGTATCACAAAAACGTTCAGCTAACAAATTCAGCTTATAGTCAAGGACAAAACGTTACAATATGGCTGTATTGACTAGAAATTCGACCAGTCACCCCTGAGATACCAAACCACTTATGAACTCCCGATCACCTCTTTATAAACACTTAATCCAAGCCCAAACATATAAAACTAAATTATTACAAATACTGCCGCAACTGCATGCTACAGTCCTAATTTTTGAGTCATGTGCAAGAACTTCAAATATTTGGTATGAATTTTCAACACTTCAATAAATACTATTTTGGCTATTAACTGAGCTGAAACCAAACTTTGTTGCTGTATAAAATTACAAGGTATCAACTACTCATGTCCTGAATGGACTGTTGAAACCACCTATCAAAATCAGCTCTAATTCTATATCTCGTGATTAAACAAATTGTGTTTGGCTGCAATTTAAGAAATTTTATGGCATTTCAAGCTGATTATTTTGACACTCCCATATTTTGTACCAAGTTCTAAAGCAAGCACATTTCATCTGATATTGCATCTGTTAAAACATGCTTCCTCTTAGTTACTTTTTTTAAATCTAAAACAATACCAGCTGCTTTAAATTTCTTCTTTGATTTATATACCCTTCTCTTAGAAGGAAGAGGACAATTTGGACATTTTCTATTGAATAATGAAATGATAACTTCTCCATTTAAACTACATTTATCTCATTGTTACATTCCTCTTATTCAGTATAAAAATAATATTTTTTTGACAATACAAAATACAAGAAAAGCCCATGCACAAGTAAGTACACAAAAATTCTGACTTCTTTCCTTAAGTTTCATACATCATGTCATAACACAACCACCATCTTTAACCAATAGGGTGGTGCAGGTTGACACACATTATGCAGTGGTCATGAAAGGAGATAACTAGAAAGTTTGCATTTTGCACTCTGCTATGTGCACTAAAATGTCCATCATAAATGCAATTGATTTTTAGTGCTTGCTTGCAAGTTAGTATTGTGTTACCATTGGTGCAATAAGAGAAGGCCGCGGAAGCACTTAAGGCAGAGTGTCTTCAGTACTAAGCATTGTGCAGTGAAGTTGCAGTTTCCTCTTCCCCTGTCTTAAGGGCTTCCCCGGCCATCTCTTCATGCACCTTTAGTAGGACTTAGTCAATAAAGTAAACACTCCCGGGTCATGGAATAACTCTGGCTCGCTGCTTAAGCTTGTGAAATATACTTTAGATATATCCAATGTTTTGACATGAAAGCACAATGCCCTCTTTTCAGTCTCAAAAAGAGCACAAAGTTTAAAGATAAATTAATATTTTATAATACAGCATATTGTTTCCAAATGTTACAGCTTCATTCTGATATGAACATGCTTACCATTTAGTGCATGAACCTGTGCCTAGCAAGGGACAGAATTATAAATGTTGTAGTCACCCCCCATGTGTACCTGAAACACAAACAAAAGCACACAAGTATTAGTATAGCATATCTTTCTGTTACAGCAGAGGAATGTAGCTTGACTGCTCTACATATGCTGAACCTTTACATAGTTAAAAATATGTGAACACAGTACTGAGTATAAACCTCATTTGTTTGGATTTCCTTACAATTAATATTGTTACATAAATTTACATTTTAAAATGAAGACTATGTAAATGTTTCTTTAAATACTAACACACATTTTGTCACATAACGGTTTGAGTGCTGAACATTTTAAAATGGAAGATGTTTTGCATTTAGATATTAAGCAAATAAGTTTCAAATGGTAAGTTCTGGTTTTCCTTAAATAGAGATAAATTTTCATTTAAATTTCTCACACAGAACTCTTGAAAAGCTACTTATATTGTATCACAGTCAAAATGTGATTACAGTTTTGAATTTTTACAATTTTTTAACATTTTATTCCATTTGACTACTTGAGTAGAGAATTTGCATCTCCTAAAAATTGTTAGCTTTCTTTTAAAAGTGAGCTTTAATGTTCCTTTTTTCTTTCTTTCTTTTTTTTTTAGTAGTGTTTAATGCCCTTTTTACTACTGATAAATTGGGAAAGGACTTTTTTTTTTAAGGGAGGAAGTGTTCCAGGCATAAGTTTAGGGTACCTCCCCAGCATTTGCCAGTTATGAGGACTGAGGAAAACCTGGAAAAAAACCCCAACCAGGGAGGAAGGCTCTGGTGAGATTCAAACCCCAGACCTCCTGCTCACGAGTCTGCACCTTAATGACATGGCAGTAAAGTTCTTTAAATGAAGTTATTTAATGTCTATAATATATTTTAACTTTTTTTTTTTAAATTGGGTAAAACCAATTGCTCTATTTATAACATCTTCTGAGTCTAACTATTCAAATACCTCTTTTTGGATTCACTCAGACCATCATCTTCTGTTAAACATCTAAGGATGAGAACAAGAGTCCACGAAACATAATTTTGGAAACAAAATTAGTAGAGGCTTTCTCACACATATATAAATGTTGGTATCCTTATGTTGATGATGTCTTTACAATAGTAGATGAAAAATGGAACGATGATGCAATAAAACTACTAAACCTTTAAGACAGCGACATAAAATTCACAATGGAAGTGGAGAACAACACGGTTCTTCCTTTCCTGGATATAAAAATTATAAAAAACGATAACATACTGGAATTTGGCATATTCAGGAAAGATACCCACATGGATAATTATATAAAAGGCAACAGCCACAATCCAAAACAACATAAACTAGCTATAATCAATAGCCTCACATTCAGATTAACAAACCTACCAGTAAATGAGACAGAATACAAATTGGAGTAACCAAAAAATCATGGATATAGCACAGAAAAATGGCTACACAACAGATCTGGTCAAGAAAAAGATAGAAAAATTCAAAAAACAAAAACAAATAAAGGAAATCACCACAGTGAAAGGTTACAAAGGAGAGCAGATATATAAAAAATTTACATTCCATACATGGGCACACCAAAAACTTCAAAAAATTTTTAAAGAGGCCAACATTATTTTTGCTCCAGTGAATAAATGCAATTTGAAAAATCTCCTAAAAACCAACACAAAGGACAAAATCCCACCAGCAAAACAATCAGGCATTTATGAAATCAGTTGTAAAGACTGCAATAATATATATATAGGTAAAACAAAAAGGAACTTACCATATGGTTTAAGGAACACATCAGAAGTGTAAAATATAAACATATGGAAAAATCAGCACTAGCGTACCATTTCTGACAAGAAAACCATGAGTTCCAAAATGAACCAAACTCTTAAAAGCTCTTCAAATATTCTTGAACGCAAACAAAGAAAATTTAGTTAATTTTTTATCTTCTAAAACAACAGCAACCTCACCAAAAAGTTTATAAAATCCAAAGAGCAACATCTTAATACCACGCTAGAAAGCTGACTGTGGAATCGTGCTGACGATGAAGGAAATTTGTCTTTGAAACATGTCCAGTAAGTGGAATAGAACTAGTGAAATTTGAGTGACTTCTTCAAAAATAATTTGTTATATGATACTATATTTCACTGTGAAAATCCCAAACTATTGAAAAATAAATATAGGATGCTTACACTTGGAATCCTAGGAAACGTTCATCTGTATTAAACTTCAGCAATATAGAGCAGTGTGATGTCTGTGACGCAACAAAAAAAAAAAAAAAAAAAAAAAAAAAGTTTTATGTATTCTGAAATTCAGTCAATACTTCCTTTTTGGATCACCACTGAACATATTTATTATCTTTGCATAATGGATTGAATATTCAATGAACTCCATGATATTATCAACGTCATTATGTCATTTCTACTAAGACCACATCATTTTGGGGTTTATTCCGAACTACTATTGAACAGGAATAAATCAAATCACATTAAATTTTTCTTTAAATAACATAGTGCTGTTTTAATTTTTCTCAAGCTTCCACAGATCAGTCAATAACAAAATATTTGAAAATGAATGCTATTAACATCCAAACATAACACAGAATCCACATTATAGGAGAATATTAAATCAGAAGTAATTAATGAGCATGAACATATGGCAATTTATAAAACAATGTAAGATTATGTAGCATCGTAAAATGAGAAAAATTGATTTCAAATATAACACAACTGTACTACTTATAAATGAAGTAAATGTACATTAAATAGAAAATATCTTAACTAATTAAACTTAAACTAAGCTGCCTGAATTTCCTGTCGTCATGAGATATTCTATTGAACTTCATAGGAGACTATTATGGAGCATTAACATACATACATGAATATTAACTATTCACCATCAATTATGATTTGTGGGTGAACTTGCAGTTGTGCTGACTACTCGCCATTTTACTGTGCACAATATAAGTACATTTTGACATTGTCTTATTGCTATATATGGAGGTATTATACTCTGCTAACAGTCTACTAGATTATGTATCTAGTTAATACAAACTAAAATATGTCATGCTACATTTCAGACTCTCCTCTTTTAATATTAGTATCTTATCTCAAGCCAAGTGGTCTATATTTTATTTTTATTTTATTCAAATCTTTGGATCTTACATGCCCTTCATGCTCGCCAATAAAAATGTTAAACATTTCATTTACATAACTGTAGTGTACTTTTAATTAAAAATTTAAAGCTATGAAAACTGCAAAAGGGGAATTTCTCCTCGCCATAGATATAGTGCTGGAAATTAGTTGAAAAACAATTTTTCACACACACGCATGTACGCACAAAATAATTTTTTACAGGTTTCTAACTCAGACAGACACAATGTGTAACTGTTAAAAATATAATATCACACTTATGTTCTCACTCTTCATTTGAAATATTAGTGCACTGAGTTCCTGACTTCTATTCCCTGAATTTTCCTTTAATAGCATAATCCCTATGATGACGACGGTCTGTTTAGTGTGGTACCACTAGATTTAAGAACCTTCTTGATGCACAATGATACGCACTGGAACAACATAACTGTGCTCTATGGGCATTCGGCCTCAAAATTCTTTCTGCCATGTTACAACGAGGGGATGCCCATAAGTTTATGAATATAAACTGCAGCCATGGCATAAAAAAAAAAAAAAATTAAAACCCCTTCAGGTATGAAATATCATACAGTTTAGAAACTCACCATATAATGAAGAAGCCAAATTTGGAGATATTTGTTATGTTAGGTTCCTATAATGTCTGCTCTACCTATAGTAGTAATTTATATTCTGTGATTACTGCCTGGTGTGATTCTCTTGAAGGTATTCGGTATCTTTAGTTGGCAAGAGATTCTGATGGTATTATGTCATTCAATTCTTAGTAACTTGCTCTGAGAACCACTTGCCACCAAAAACATGTGGGTAGGTTTCTAAATTGTCAGCCCAACTAGCAGCAATAAGAAAGAGAGGACTGGCAAACATTTGGTTGACATTATACTTACGACATTGGGTACAGGAAGTAGCAGTTACAAATAATGCAATCAGATACAAAATATTCAAAGTTCCACAAGGATGTATGAGGGGTGTTCATTATGTTAGTCAAGTTCGAATTACTACAACATCCACCGTATTCACCAGATTTGGCCCACAGTGACTCCCCCCTCCCTTCCAAACTTGAAAAAACGGCTCGGCGGAAAACGATTCACGTCAAACAGATGCCTATTTTGATCCCAAGTGCTATTTTTTGGAAGAATTAAAAAAAATTTAAGAAATGCTGGAAAAAGTGTATCGAGCTAAAAGGAGATTATGTTGAAAAATAATACAAAATCTACCCAAAATAATTTGTTTTTCTATCTTTTTCCATGGATTTATAGAATGCCCTCGTTTACTGGGCTAATTAATGACTCGGGGTAATGTGTAAAAACGTTTGCAGATAATATTAGTGTGTACATCTAGAGAGCATTCACTCAAACATAAGTGAAACACTCAGGAACCAGTGTAAATAGTTTGATAAAAATAGACTAATAATTAATGAAAATAAAACAGTAGTTAGTTAATTTCATCATATTCAAAATAAAAACTTCAAGTATCCCATTATTACTTATCAGAATATAGAAAACAGTTGTGCTCAAAGTATAAATTTTTTGAATATATATTTGGATGAGCTTTTCAAATGGACAGTTGACACTATGTAGAAGATTGAGCAAAAAATACTTTGCAATTGGTAAGGAAATTGTCATCAATGGAATAGACTCGTATCTTTTGATTACTACTATGATATGGAACACTATTTTCGGGAAATGCACCAAAATATAATCTTATTTTAAAAATTCAGAAAAGACAAAAAATGGAGGCTAGCAGACTAACAATGTACAGATCATTTTCATATTTGTGCATATTGTTCTACCATGAAACATTAAATCTATATTAAAACAAAATTTAATATATTTTCACTGAAATGTAAATGTACACTTACATAACATCAGAAACAAAATATTTTGATTACTCTCAACATTCTTTAAGAACACATTCACCCATACTGGTCATAAAATGCTACCGGTTTACCATCTTATCTTAAAGAGATACATGTAGTACAAAATACAATTTCTATAAACTAAGTAACAAATGTACAGCATCATTAACACATATTGTATTTTACTATACAATGACCTGTTACTATTAACTCTAAACCGATTCCATTTCTAGCTGTAGTCCTTAGGTTGACTAAGAAAACTGTGTACTACTGAATTTATAAACATATTAATAATTTATGTTTTGTATTATTATTATATGAAATGTTTAACTTTTTGTATTCTTGTGTAATTTACATCCTACTAAATAAATGTCTTCAAGATGAGAAAATTAAGCATATTGACTCAATTCAATTTAGTAGCTGAATATAGAGGACTCACCATAACATGTTTGCCACCATGGTTTGGGGGTCCAGGACCTCCTTGGAGATTGTTGAGGTGGTGGTGGTGGTGGTGGTGGTAGCAGCACTAACTTATCTGTAAAAAGATCATTCAAAATCAGTTTACATATTTCTAAGTCCCATTTATTTTTCTACACATAAACACATTCAACTTATATCACTAATGCATCGAATTCAGTTTGCATATCAAGTTAACGTCACTTGATTAAGAAATAAATAAACTAAATAAGGACAGAAGTAGAAAAATACAGTGTGTTAACCAATAGTTCCTTTCTGCAATGCCATCAAAACTACCTACCCAACAATAAGCACATTCAACTATGATATGAAATAGCAAGTTAGTTAGAAATGCATGACATAATGAAGAAATGAAGTACTAGGAGCTATTCAACAAGGTGATTTATATTTTTCTAATTTTGTTTTCTTTTTTCCTCCGACACAAATTTAAGGAAGTCAATAGTAGGATACCGCTGGGGAACACACTGTCCCTTAATCTATTTTATCATGATATTTTTATAACATTTTTTCCATAACTTTTAATACTTAGCAATGTAAACAAAGTTTGCATAACTGAACAATTTACTGAATGGAAATCAATTCCGACAATTGTTTAACAAGTTTGCGATATGTCGAGATTAAAAACTATATCATGAGTGCCAACAAAACAAGTGCTAGCTAAATGATATTTTATTGTTTTTTTTTTAAATAGTGTTTAACTTCCGTTTTTACTACTGAGGCACCACAGGCGGTGGACATTGATGATACATAAGATGAAATGATACATTGGGAAAGGATATATATATATATATTTTTTTTTTAAGGAAGGAAGCGTTCCATACCTAAGTTTAGAGTATTCCCCGAAATTTGCCATTATGAGGACTGAGGAAAACCTGAAAAAAAAAAAAACCAGTCAGGGAGAACGATCCTGGGGGGATTCGAACCCCAGACCTCCCGCTCACGAGTCCGCGCCTTAACGACTTCGGCCACCGGTGGCGGTTTTATTGTGTTGGAATGTCTACAATGGAAGATGTTAAAATGTCTTCATTAGCTGCTTGTAACTCGTGCAATCTGTTTGGTAAGGTGCACTTCATCGCCTGGAGACTTCAAGCAATAACAATATCGTGGGTTCAATCCCGGACGAGGCCGATAAATCTTTCAGGGGGTTTAAAATTCCAAGTACGACCTTTGGAAGAAAGTAAAGCCGCGAGTGCCATGTCGTAGATTAACAGTACGTAAAAGAACCTCAAACTTAAAAGAGGAGGCCTCTGGGCAAAAACAATTGGCCATTTCATGCACTGAATTGAGTGGGACGCTGTGATCTGAAATGTTAAAGAGGTCTGTAAATAAATAAAATTTTTAAAAAGCTAAACAGAAACGCCTTTTTTTTCATGTTTACCATGACAATATGATGCAGCGGGAGGTCATTGCGTTTCTTTGGAAGTTTGATGGATTGTCTGACTCAAATGTTCAATTTGCCTATTAGACACAAAATTACTTACAATAACAAAAAATACATAGTTGCTTAAACGAAATCAAAGAAAACATAAAAATTGTGTAAAACTTCAACAGTTACATTTTACCCTCCAGTTAGTTAAAGGATTTAGCAACCAACAACTAAAATATTAGTTAAGTAACTTTTATTTTCAAAATAAAGGATTGTCGCTTGATATATTTTTTTCCTCATTGTCAACTTTAACAAGTTGAGACCCGGAGTTCTCAATGCGCACTATGCGATCTATAATTTCGCTATTTTTCTATCTACGGCAATAATGTCTTTGTCTATTTGAAAACTGCCTGGCGTAGACATCTAGTGAATCTGTTAATGAACTTAGAGATCTTTATTCCGGAGGGCATTGATACGAACGGTTCTGTTGGTATTATGTCGTTTAATTCCTAACTCCCAAACAAACACTCGCGGAAGGATTTTTGTTTGCACTTATGAAGAGAACGAACTGGAGCTTGCATGTCTCACAACTTGATAATCCTTCACTTTTAAACACCGATGAATCGGCAGATGGTACTTGTTGAAAATGTACATAAACCTTTTCATTTACGAGGATATGCGCATCAGTTTTCATACTCTCGATGTTGGAGAATCTGCCTTTAACATATCCTGCTTCTCTTTCATTGTCAACATGTCCTTAAGGGATTGTAAACCGTACTATATCTAAATGTGGATCTTCTAAACATTCCAGTTTCGTATTTATGTTCTTGTATTCAAGTTTAATGACTGTTAAAACGTTATATTTCATAATTGCATATACAATTTCTTTGATTAGACAAGACTAAGGACAGAAGAGTAGGTTTTACCGCGGATGCCTCACCACTACAAATCATTAAAGATATGTAGGTAGGTTTACACAGAAATTGTATTATATGGATGTTTGTTCCAGACTGTACGAATCCTAGTTCCTTTCGCACAGACACTGTGTCCCAAGAATTTATGAGAGTATGAAAAATGTCCACAGAGAAATATTTGGAATTTTAGGCGCTTTCCATACAATTTTGCCACTCGGAACGATCGCGACACTGTTCAGTTAGTGCGGGAATATCAAAGGGCATTTGTTGCAATTAAGTTGACGTTAAGTTTTACCTTCAGCTCTTAAATTTAGACGAACCAATAACATTTCATTTTACATGGAGTTATGAAAAACGGTAAATTGTCAATACGATCACGGGATCTGCGTGAAGGGACGGAATATCTTTCTTTGGATATATGTATGTACTCAAGTTTTATTTTGCAACAGTTCAAGTTAGTGCACCAGGTGTGTGTCGTTTCACTAATTTTAAAAAATACGACTGTCAAGTGTGCGCACTGTAAAATGAAATGTTTCAGTTAATTAACGACTGAAAACTGAGCACGAAGTTGAGGTGGCCTCGATATCAACCAAATATGACAAAACATCACAAGAGGAGCTAAACACGCTGCATGATGTAATAGAAAACCCAAAATTTATTCTTCTTGTCAGTGCGTGCAATGTGTTCATAATTAGGAAAATGACAATTTACGTATTATACTGCAGTCATCGTAACTTGAAATAGAAACTATTTTCAAAATTGATACAGATAGCGCCAAGAAAACCATTTTATCAGAATGACAGTTTGGTTTACTTCAACACTGTTGACGTTTTTTTTTAATTTGGTTTATTTACGGACGCTCTTTAACATCTCAGGTCATCGGCGTCCCATTCAACTCAAGGCGTGAAACGGCCGACAAATTTTGCTCAGAGGCCTCTTCTTTCAGGCTTGAGGTTCTTTATCGTGCCGTAAATGTACGACACGGGACCCACGGCTTTACTTCCCTTTCCTTCCAAACGAAGCCTTACTTAGGATTTTTACGCCCGAAAAAAACCCATCGATCCTGACCGGGTTCGAACCCGCGATCTTGGGTTTAGAAGGCAAGTATGGTTACCACTACACCACTAGGACCGACTGCATTTTTGGAGGTGAGGTATATATATAAAAAGCACTCAGAATGCAATATAATAGAAGTTCAGACTAAAAACAGTAAAACTAAACACTAAAACCACAAGATATTTCAAGGTTAGCTCTTGGACGCGTGCTGAGAGTTTATAGCAACAGGAAATCAATGAAAGTTTCAATAATTCTATAATATTAGGTTAGAGCATTTAAATATTTTAAATCGTTACATGTTTTTGGTTAATTCAAACTAATGAGCTTCTTCTTCAATACAAAATGTGTGTCAAAACTTTCTATATTTTATTTTTTCATATCTAACAATATTGGATCTTTAGGAGGACGTGTAAAGCGATGCAATATATTATATGTTGAGACAATAGAAAATGGCTTCCACCTCCATTTTTATATAATTGATATTAACATAATTAATTACATGTATTATAAATCAATTTGTACAGTTTATATGTCTGCATATCAATTGTTAAGTTATTTTGCGTATTTCTTGAGTATTAGAACAACTTGTTTACAAAGCTTTTTAGACATTAACCAGGAAATGTTGTGTTTTGGGAATGGGACAAAAAGAGTCAGATGGTCCTGTACATCTTTTATGTATTTTTGTAAGAAGGGTCGTCTCTAAGAATTTGAAATAGAGTGGGTCAGATCCTTAGGTATTGTATGAACTGACAGAAGGGTTGGCTTTTTTTGTTAAAATCCAGGACTGTTGACGCAACAGAACCTTGTGGGTGTAATAACTTGCAACCAGCATTACGTAACGAAACCCAGAAGGAATAAAGGGTAAAAAGGGCAGTCGATCGGAGAGCTTGTGGAGTAGAAAGACGCAAACTGTTAACAGGGAGCCATATCGAAAACAGTGGGACAGTGATAGACTAGAACTCATCAATATTTTCAGAACTTAAAGTCAGCCCTTGAAAGATAAAATTATTTAAATGTAAATAAATCGTGTTATAGTGAACTCCACGATTCGTGTTCGTCTTCTGCATAATTCCCAATCCCCTCCCATTGGCCTAAGAGGGCCATAAAATTCCAGCAATCCATTGCAAGGCAGCAGGAGAAGAGGAAATCGACATCAATCCATTAACTATCAATTGAATCAACAAACTCTCCCCCCACTTATCACATTAGACTATCGAATATGATTGCAGTGTGTGTGTGTGTGTGTGTAAATCATATTAGATAAAAATAAATTAAATTTCAGAACCATAGAAAAAAACTGGACATTTTGATTGTGTATTGTTGATGATGTATATTTGCTTAGTACATTGTGATTAGATACACGTATTTGGTTTATTGACACATATAAACTTCTTTTGAATACACAATGTAAGTCGAACCATGTTATTTCTCTCTTACATTTTACTAAATGTTAAAATGATGTCAAGTGCTAAGTTCGTATAGATGCTTACGTTTAAAAATGTATCAAAATACCATTATCCACCAGTGGTTATTATGTCCTTTACTTAATGGTACAGTTTTATCTACCAATGGTTATATATATCCTTTACTTAATCGTATAAGATTAATTTTATGACTTATTCTCGATAATAATAATAATAATAATAATAATAATAATAATAATAATAATAATTCTAAAAATGTGTTTTCTCATTTGAAATACTTATGGATTGCAAGATTCTAATTTTGTTCCTCTTACTTTTGAAAATTAGACTTTTACTATAGACATTTACATTCAAGTTACTTTGAAGGGGAAAAAACCAGACAAATCTAGTTTATTAATGTATTTTAGTTCAGTTTTTATTTTGTTAGTTAGCTTAAGAGTTTGTCATGCTAATATCACACAGTTATGCCATACCTAATTTCATTTATTAATAAGGCCATAATTTGGATTTTCAAATTCTTATTGAAGTTATTCTACTTGCTCAGGAATTCCGTTAGTTTACGTAGCTCCTGCATGACAGACTATAACAGTAGCAATTTTTTTAATTTTCTCAACAAACTCGGTCTATAACGATCAATTAATAAACAATTCATGGAGTTAAAAAGCCAACAAAGTTATATCTTTAGGGGGAAGTGTAAAGTACTGCAGTGTGCGTGCGTGCGTGCGTGCGTTTTTTTTAATAGAGAGAATTATATTTGTATGTTTGAGCGCTCTGTAATAACGTTCAGAAAACGTTTTGTAGCTTGTTTTAACTATAACATTTAAATTAAAAAAATGAAACTCGATGAAACTTTCAATTGTATATTGCTGATTGCGCACATTTGCTTAGTAAATTATAATTGTTTCAGGAAAGTAGTATTTTTTTATTGACACATATATTATTCTTATTCTTAAATAAACAAATTAATAAGGTCATCATTTGGATTTTATATTCCTTTTTTAAAGTATTCAACTCGCTGTGGAATTCATTTAGCTAACGCAATTCCTGCTTGAGTTTTTTTTTTTGTTTGTTTAAACGAATTCCGAAGGAATGTACCTATTGCGCTAGTAACCACGAAAATATATGTAAACAATTTCTTTTAATCTCCATCAATCCTACTTACTAGGGACCTAAATGAAAAAAAAAACGTGTTTCTGTTTTTTAACGCTGTAGCGGGTGCAATTTTTTTCCTTCAAAGAAACTCTGCATATATATAAAATTAACAAACGATCATCAGGGTTGTTAATCAGAAATATTGGAAAATTAAGATCGGGGTTAACCTAAAGTGCAAATTTAACTCAAGCGAACCCAAATTATTGTTATTTCTGACGAAATTCCGTATATAATACTGAATTAAAATCATAAAAGTACTTTTCGAAAATCACCGAAATCAGACTATTAAAAATCAATGTTTAACTGTAATCCAAAATTTAAAAATCGCTCTAGCGAGACCAGTATTTATTTATTTGTTTGTTGCACCGAAACTAGGTATATACCTTTAAAAATAACAAGAGAAATAGTTTCTAAAGATCAGAGAAATCGGATCAATAGGAGTGGGAGTATACATGAAAATGAAAATTTAAAGAGTGGAAGTTAAACCGAAATATAAAAAAATCGCTCTTGAGGTGGGAAGTTTTATTTTTTCTCAACGAAATTTAAATAATATAGCAAAGTAATTAATGAAAGTCAGGAAAATGGGAGACTTAGAAGTACTCCAGCAAAATATTTGTAACTATAAGAATAGGCTGCAATATGTTGTTCCTTATTACAAAATTAGACGCTTCATTTTATCATTCTTTACCACGCGTTGTGCAAAACCGGCATATGTACTGGAACTGTCACCCTTAATTGAATCAGGATTGCGAGAAGTCAACAAGTGTCACCGAGTATTTTTAATTTATCACGTTCTTCCATTACCTCAAGCCTGAAAGAAGAGGCCTCTGAGCAAACTTTGTCAGCCGTTTCACGCCCTGAATTGAATGGGACGCTGATGACCTGAGCTGTTAAAGAGCTTCCACGAATAAATCATATATAAAAAAAAATCTTGGGATTAGGAGGCAAATATGGTTACCACTACACCACCAAGACCGACGCACTATTACCGAATACTTACAGATGTTATAACTTATTAATTAATAACGATAAAATTTGGATTTCTAATTTCTTATTTGAAGATATTCTACTTGCTGAGGAATTCGCTTAGTTTTACACAGATCGCGCGACAGATTTTATATATAGTTATAAAAGCAGAAAAGGAGAAAACACTTTACTTGCCACAGAAGAACTTTAGTAGTTCGAAATATAGCGATCACAAGTGTGACTCTCATAGTGTTTTATCCTTTTCTCCTTTTATAATTATTGTTAATTTAATTACATTATAAATTGTGTTACATTATTTTTCTTTTATATATAAATCCGCAGTATCTGTTAACGATTTGGTTGCAGCAATTATTGTATTTTTTCTCAACGAAACTCTGTATATAACAATCATTTAACAAACAATTCATTGAATTCGCTAAAATGCAATATTAAACAACTAGAGATGCGTTTTCACACCTAAAGCGACAATAAAAAAAAAAAAAAAATCTCCAGCTGCCACAATTATTTTTTTTCAACAAAACTAGGTATAAACCATTTTAATAAAATTAGAAATACATTTTCTGAAAATCAGAATATTAGGAGTAGGGGGTATTAATGAAAACTGAAATTTAAAAAGCGCTTTAACGTTTACTTTTCTCTCAATTATTTCAGTCGGTCCTGGTAGGGGGTGTAGTGGTAACCATACTTGCATTCTAAACCCAAGGCCGCGGGTTCAAACCCGGCCCGGATTGATGGATTTTTGGGGCATAAAAATCCTAAGTGTGGCTTCCTTCCGAAGGGAAGTAAAGCCGTGGGTCCCATGTCATACATTTACGGCACGAAAAAGAACCTCAAGCCTGAAAAAAGAGGCTTCTGAGCAAAATTTGTCGGCCGTTTCACGCCCGGAATTGAATGGGACGCTGATGACCTGAGATGTTAAAGAGCGTCCTTAAATAAAAATAAAAACAATTATTTCAAAATAAGAAACAAATTACCTCAAAACTAAAACTGCAATTATATTGATACATATGTTTCATATTTAACAAAAGTATCGTCGTGAAGATAGCAAATGTGAAATATTAATCTAAATTGGTGTGAGAATTATATTTGTATGAGAGAGTGCTCTGTAATAACCTTCAGAAAACGTTTGCTTAATATGTTTTTACTACAATAACATATTTCAAAGCCACTGAAAATCGATTGTTGATTGTGTATATTTACTTAGTACATTATAATTGTCTTTAAATGGTAACATGTTTTTGTTTTATTGAAACACATGAACATCATCATCATCATCCTCCTAAATACACCATGCAACTCGAAACTTTCTGTTATTTCTCTCTGTTTTAGTGAATGTAAAGATGATATCAAGGCTCAGTTCATTAACAAGTTTACAATTAAAAATGTATAAAAATACCGAATAGTATATCTTTTTCTCTGCCTATGGCTGGCATCCTTTCATCTAATCTATTTAAGTTATCTGAAATTCCATTAAATTTTCTTTTGTTTTCGTCTACTTCTTTTTCCAATTTACATTTTTCTTTAAGCTGTTTTGCAAAAGCTGTCTGAATTGTTTGATGTTCTTTTATTCGGTTATCTTATTTTGTCGTGCAATGATCTTTCTACAACCTCTAGCTTATTCTGGAAATTGTTTTGGGCCTGTTCTGCCTTGCTACAAAAATCCCCCTGGGCCTTTTCTATTTGTTTTAGCCTACATTCTAGGGAATTGATTATTCTTATGCTAAATTCTATCTGGGAGCTTCACATCTGTTCTATATTGGAATCTAGTTTTCTTTGTAGCTCTACCTGGGAGTTTTGAAATTCCATTTTAAGTTCTGCCCTGGCCTTCTCTATTCTATCAGTGGTTGCCTGACCCTTCTCCAATCTATCAGTGATTGACTTAATCTGATTTAATAATATTTCAAGCTTGTCCTCGCCAATATTGTTATTCACCCTTTGGTCGCTAGCCTTTGTACCTTTCCTTGGTTTGCTTCCCCATCCTGACTATTCTCTATTTCTACTCTTATTTTCCTCCATAGCTATCTCGTCATTTTGATATACCCTTTTCTGATCCTCCATTCTATTCCTATCACTTCTTAGGAACATGTAATGATACTTTGCCTGATCCAATCATGCAATTTATAAATAAAACAAAAGTTTCTCTGTACCTTTTATTCTTGTTCTACTGCTGCTGTTGGTTTCCTGCTGATCGTTCCTGTTCAGGTCCTCTTCCTTCCGATCGTCCGCTGTGTCCCTCGTGCAGTGAGTGGTTCCGTAAGTGCTACGCTTACAGTCGGTTGTCCTCAGGATCGCCTCCGTCTGCACCTGGATATACCAAATCTCCCTTACTATTCCAGTCTTCTTGTCGTCTTACTTCGCGTCGCCTGCTGCGAAGATGTCGATTTCCTGTCTCCAGTTCAAAGGTCACCACGATGAATGCCATATGGAGCAAACATTGGGGTGGCGGGGGCGTAAGTTTAGAATATCAAATGCCCCACGTTATTAGCGTCAGATGGAGCGGGATTTATTATGGAGTGGATTTCGGTTAGGTGTGTATGGTGGGTGCCGTTATGTTGTTGACTGCTGGTCGTGGTCTCGTTGTTTCCCCGGCTGCTCGCTGTGACGTCTACTCCAATTCTATTGGGTTGGATCTCAGGGTCCTTCTGGAGGGTTTTGTGGATCAATTTAGATCCACGGGAACAGGAAATGTATCGCCCAAAAGATACACTAAGTTGACTTCTTCCAAACAGTTTATTCAAATCTAAAAATACTGGTGGTTACTTCCTGACTGCTCGTCGTTGACTTCACTACTAACTACTAGCTAACTATTCTTCTCAAGACTTCCTATGAACTATCTCCCTATGTTAACTCGTAACATCTAACTGCCCAAAAGAGTCAAGAATCATCCCCTTCTGATCATGTACTCCTGTTTTTCTACATCATCGCCACGCCTCTCGCTAAATTAAATTCCCTCGTTTATTATTCTATTCCCGAGTTAGATGTTCACCAGTGCCTATCTTAAAATATTTATTGCATCGCTAAGTTCTCCTCATTCATTGATTTTTATTCGATGCCGATTGGCTAAAATTATTTCCCCCCTTCTGATCTACACTATCTTCCCACAAGTCTGAATTTTCCAAGAACAGTCTGTCATAAATTTTGGCACTTTCCTTACATGCCTGATTTCTAAAGTAACAGTTTTTTCCTGCCTTAGTTAGAGATTGCCAAATGTTCTCATAGATAACGCACGCTCTTTTTCCATTTACTTTCGAACATTTGCTCTTGAATAGGCGGCATAACACTTTGTACCGCCGGCCTGCCTGTAATAAAACATTTTCGTCTCCGTTCTGACATTTCCATTCCCTTTTAAAATTATTGCTGTATCTTATTTGTTCAAGCTTGGTCCCGTTACGGCCATGAAGTTTTTTCTCTTTTTTTAATTTATAGTTACCTGCCAAATGACATAAATATAAATACAAGTCCCAGAGTATATCAATTCCTGTTAAACCTATCTCTAAATTATTTGATTATACATATACACAATAAACATCCTATAACTCTGCACTGTGTTATATCATAACAATCAATTTATTAATGTAATAAAGGTAGCCTTCATTTCGGCTGCAAACATTTCAACATCTTGCTGTCTAACGCAAATTGAGATGGCATATTCAAAACAAGCGAGTCTTTTACGTTTCTCTGTGACATGGTCTCTCTAATGCATAGTGCTAACACACCTTTTCAAAACAGTTTAAATAAATTGCACGTTAATTTCCGGAAATAAGCAAAGCTGGGTTTAGGGCAGCAGGCACCAATCTTTTAACCAGTATATACATAATTATAAATGTCATAGTTTCCCATTTTTAATCTATTTAAACTGTTTTTAGGTGCTGACATATGAATTTATTGCATTTAACTCCGACTATATTGAAGCAACTGGTGTGGCTTCAGTTTTCATGGCATAAGGTACTAATTGAAAGATTGCGACAGAATGAAGAACCGGCACAAGCATGTCATCATTACGAGAAACAATCCGATACTTGCTACAACTCACTACGAGAGGGGAAGTAGGATAGCGGTGTTGCCACGTTGTACCGGAGCACAATTCAGCTGTTCAGCGGCGCGATGAATTGCAAACCACTGGCATAGATTCAGCATTTAGCTCTTAATAAGTCCGCAATGGTTACAGATAGCTTCAGCCTATAAAGAAGCTTATTTCCATTGCATTTCTAACATTTTGCACATATTTGGCATAAAAATAGGCAGCACAATGTTCTACAATAAACTACACAGCAAGCGTCTTGGTATGAAGTGCACGAAATATTTATACAATAATTAACATTCTTAATGTGCAATCGGTATCGATGTAGCTCAAATATTTTCCAGTTACAGTGAATTAAGAGCGAATGGTGGCACTTTTTATTAAATATTTACTACCACAACTACTATAATAATTAGGTACTCACGTTTATAGTGTTGGCGGGTCCACTCCAAGATACGAGTCGCTTTATTCTTCTTCTTATGATCATTCTATCTAGCACTCTTCTTTCCCTCATTGTTCTTACACAAGACTTCTGCTTTGCGATACAACGGCCGCTCAGTCTGACGTCGCTCTCTCTGTTAATTGCTCACTTCGGTGATGGCGAATCTTTTATAGTTTTTTGCCGCGAAAACCTTAACTTGAGCCCATTTATGCTCAGTTGGATTAAAGTGACAATGGTAGGGAGGGAGTCTTATCGCACGATAACATTGTTTCTTGCCAACTCACAATTTCATGCAAGATGCTGATATGTTGAAACAGCACTTACGCCCACCCACACAGAAATGTCAATATAATAAAACATGCATGTGCAAACTTGTACACAATATTTTAATAATATAGATATCATGTATATAGGTGTGTAACATGTGACTTATACGTCGAAACAAGATAAAATTATGGTGTTTTCTGTTTACGGTAGCTTGGAAAGCCAAAGAGGCCATAAAGCTCAATATAAAAGGGCAAGAATTAACCAGAGGGTCCAGTGTGATGTCACTTTTAAAAGGATTGCAGTTGGAGGGTTAATAAACCCAAGTACTTTTAAATTCGTTAGGGCTTTGAACCTCCGGCGGTTGTAAACCAGCGACCTTTAAATTAGCCAATGTCCACAAGAGTTTTAAACTTTCAAATAATAACGAATGGCACGCGAATTTAACCCAGTCAATTGTAAATATATATTTTGAGCGTTTAAAGCTAGGCGCGAGACGTGCGCTTGCTTGGGTGAACTCCTTTGGTGTCATCAAGCCAACGAATTCTAGATTTGAATTTAATATATGAGGAGGCGTTTGCTCGGCTGAGGCACGCAGTTCGGATAAGCACAGGGCATCAATTCGAATCAAATAACAAGCTGTACTTTAGTTCACACAGATCAACGCAGTTAGGGGCGGTTCACGTAGACACTTTTAAGTAACACATTTTAAGTCTTGCAGGGATATGTTCACTTATTGTTAAAAGTCTACACGCTGCGACGCACGCATTTCTAAATCGAGTCGAGATATATGCTGAGGCATAATAAATTCAATTTCAAACGCGGTTTTCAGCAGTCATGGCAGTTAAATTTTTATTCGATGTACATAAATTCTGTCGTAAGCACAACACCAGAGGACGCGAAAGATCTTAAGCATATATTAATGTCTCATCGTGTGTTATTTATACTATTGATCTCTTCTCCAGTTCCGTTGAGTACGAATCAGCAAAATAACAGAATTATCCCCTGAGAAGTTGTCACGGAAGCGAAAGGATCTACACACAAAAACCGCTTCATAATTTGGCATCACCAACGTGGAGCCAACAACAACGACAAAACCACCTCAATGTATGGCGACATCCTTAGTTCGGCTTTCTTGGCGTCTTTGTTAATAACAATGTCTGTTTTTGATAACACATGCCTATCCAGCCGCTCAGTCACCGCACGGTGCTCGCCTTGTTTTCTACCATAGAATGGCAAGTTGCGTTATCCATTGCTATGGTGCAATTCTGAGCCATATTTTTAAGAAGAGTTTTGAAATCATCCCTTGAAAGCTACGGCATTCATTTTCTCGTAGTAGTTTCCTATATTTTTCGAGCGAAACATGAGGAAAGAATCTGGACAAAACCATAGAAAGTCCCAGCATGTAGAACTATGATCCACCCTCCTTTTTTTTTTTTTAACCGCCACGAGTGGGCGAGGTCGTTAAGGCGTGGACTCACGAGCGGGAAATCTAGGGTTCGAATCCCACCAGGGCCGTCCTTCCTAACTTTGAGTTTTTTTCCAGGTTTTCCTCAGTCCTCATAAATGGCAAATGCCGGGGAGGTACCCTAAACTTGGGCCTGGAACGTTTCCTTCCTTAAAAAAAATCCTTTCCCAATTTATCATTTCATCTCACGTATCATCAGTGTCCATCGCCTGTGGTGCTTCAGTAGTAAAAACGGGGGTTAAACACGATTAAAAAAATTCCTTTCTTATCGGTGTTTTCAATGGTAAGTCCACTCTTTATCACCGGCATTCACTCATGTCTCAATACTTTCATAGTTCTCTTTCCTAACCGCTCATAAGTAGCGACAACACCTTGCCTTTCCATTAGCCACGAGCGATTTGAAAATGTATCGAACTGAAACCGCAGTTCATTCAAGCAGGTGCAAAGACAGAACTCACTACCACCGAACTGATTTGCGTCTGGAAGCAACCCAGATCAGTTACTCTTTTCTTGTTTTGCTTGCCTGTGTTCTTTGAGATGTTTCAGCTCCCGTTTCTTCTTCTTCTCCTGTGCTTCCTTCTCTTTCCCAGTTCACAACACAGTAGATCTGGAAATATTAGGTGCAGCTGCTGTTCTTTCCGCTACTTTGTTAATGTCAATTACAAGTCTCGCTCCGACTCGAAGTAATCGCGCAAGGAGCAAACCATTTCACCCATATCGCCCACCCATGTCTGCCGCTAATGTTAGCCCTGTTTCGTATCGTAAGGTTGTCTTCTTTCAAGTGATGCTCGAGACATTGTAAGCAGTATTGCCAACCCCAACAGTCAATATAACAGTAGTGAATGTTAAGAAAATTCAGTATATTTCAGTAGATGTTTTTAAAAGTGATCAAGTTAGGTATAGTTCAAAAATTGTATTTTAACGATATTAAAAACAGCACAATTACACCGCTTTCATTAAGAACACTTTGCGAGTAATCTTACTGAGCTAAAGTTTTCGGTTGCTCCTCCACTCTTTCGTCAATGTTGCTATAATTACTGTTTTCTTTTTCCTCTACCTCGCTGTCATACATGTCAATTTTTACTGTGTTTGTCATTGAATTGGTGATGGAAAATGACTAGCAGTCAGAATTTCAAAACAATCTCTTGGTGTGCAACAAGCCGCACAATGTTTCGTTGCTTTGGTTTTCAACAAAGTGACTGAAGAAAAGACAGGCTCACCTGCAGCATTTGAATGAGACAAACTCACAATACATCATGCTAACAAGAAAACACTGGCTTACCTAACGATTTTCCAGAAGTTCTCAATGTTACGTAACAAACGCCACTCGGTATCGATCTGTTGAAGTTGTTTATTTATTTGTTTTATTTACGGACTCTTTAACACATCAGCGTCCCACCCAATTCAGGGCGTGAAACGGCCGACAAATTTTGCTCAGAAGCCTCCACTCTTGCACCGAAATACATTTCTTCATAAAATAAGAAAATACTAGGGTTTCGGTAGTCCGTTTTTTCCACCTCTGCCCTTCTTAAATGATCCAGATTTACGTAAGCATCAAGACTTGTTTTCAAAGAAGCGTGTGCGTAACATGTGAATGTGTATGTTTGTTTAACTTAGTGAGAATGGCAAAACAAAATCTAAGAATTGTAAGTAGAGTTATTGCACGGGTCTTTCAATATCTAAAGCCAACAACCTGTCTGTTGTACAAGCTTCGTGCTGTTCCAAAACACGGGAAACTACAGCAAGAATGCAAAATCTTGTGGCTTAACTTTCACAAGAGTTTGGAGCTGTAGAGGTTCAGCAGTGCGAGCACAAGACGAGAAAAAGTTTAGTGATTGACATAACAAGTAAATGTGGCATGTCTCCCTTTATGAAGTGTCATAATGATTAAGGGTCAGATCCCCATCAGCAGCAAAACAATTTGGTTTTTCTTTCTTTCTTTCTTTTTTTTACATTCCAGGCGCTGTTGGAATTGACAACTTTGGCATCACAAAGTGGAACCAGATCAAACAAAGCATCAACTACCTTGACCAGAATTTACTCTAAGGTTTTGTACCAGGAATTACAGAGATATTCTAAGAGACAGGACCCTCAACGTTCAAATTAGCAAGTTGGCGTATGACGTGTCCAAATAGATGAGATAACAGGATCCGAGAGATCACGTACACAAATACAAAGCAATTGGAGGAAGGAACATGCGAGGAGGAGGAAGAAGAAGAAGAAAGCGTTAGTAACGAGAAAAATGACCAAACATAATAACAGAAAAAGAAACTACTGGACAACAACAGGAAAGATGATGATGTTTCTCCAAAGAGATGAAAATGAAACATGGGTAAATTAGACTAGAAGAGTGTAGAAAAACGGCGGGTGGATAGTGGACCGGAGATGATGGTATATTAGAAGAGACTAGAGAAAATGCCGGAAATGTGACGGTGGTGAAGTGTTGAAAGATAAAAGATTAACAAACCATCCCAAGTACTGAAGAATAAAGAAAGTCCAGAGATATGTGACAAACAACATACTGCTGAAGATCGGCGGGGAGGTAAGGAGAAGCAAATGATGGTATGTGAGTGATAAACTTTAATTGAAATATTAGAAAGATACAGCGCAGAGTAAATAATTTAGAGAAGAAGGGTTGTATGCATAAATAAATACTCAATTAGTGGACGATTGCTATAGTGAGGTGTTTGATTAGAAATATACCCAAAGCGAAAGTGAACCGAGGAGAGTAGTGCAATATTATAATGGTGTTTACTACTGAGGCACCACACACTGATGAAATGATAAAACTACTAAGCGATTTATTAATTTTTATTTAAGGAAGGAAGCGTTTCAGGCCTAAGTTTAGGGTATCTCCCCGGCATTTGACATTTATGAGGACTGCGAAAAACCTGAAAAAAAAAAACAAACAAAAAAACTGTCAAGGAGGACGGTCCTGGCGGTTATCGAACCCCAGACCTCCCGCTCAGGAGTCCGCGCCTGAACGACCTCGGTCACCAGTGGCGGTAATTAAAACATTAAGCGCAATAATGTTTTAAAATAAAGTAAAAAACAGTGAATTTAGAACACGGAACTAAAAAATTAATAAGTAGAAATTATAATCTTCCCACATGGTTAGAGGACCAGCATCTTTTATTTTAGGTAGTTAGCTGCTACCAGCCATTGGTTGTCGCACCGATTCCTAGTAGATTGTAACTTTATTTAGTGTAGTAAAATGTTTATTGGATTAATTAGTGTTTTATTTCATTTATATAAAATATAGATTATAATCTGTAAAATAGTTATTAAATTATACAATTTGGAAATACACGTCCCGGTATACACAACAAGGTGGCGGGACGGAGTATTGCAGATTTTATTTTGTACAGCTGATGTCGATTGCCTCATTGACGAACGTATTTTTGCGAAGAATATTAGAGAATTTATTTATTTTCCAACCACGTAACCTTCTTCATAATTAATTTTTCAGCTCTTTCAGAATCAGATAGAGGAATTAACAAAGAGAGGCAAATGTTAAACGATAAGCAACAAACGTTGAGACGAATTTCTGCTTCTTTTACTTTCGTGCTTAAAGTGATAGTTTGAGACACCATCGAAGTGTGGGTTTTCTGACCAACGATTCGCGGGATACTTTCTACATGTTGTTTACTTCCTGAATGCATTTCTGGAATACATTTCTCTAAAGTCCCAATGTTTGTAACAAATCGTTGCCCTTTCTACTTGGTTTTAATCAATACTTTAATTTTACATCTCTCTCCCACTCCGGTTTATAGTTTTGACAATATTTCACTTTTTCTTTTTGCACTTATTTATCAATCTTTTGTTGTTGAATTGCTGCGGTTCTAACACACTGTATAAAATAAAATTATGACAGTGTAGCACAACACAACTAGAACAACTTCCTAGTTTCTATTGTGCAGTTGTGTTTAACTGATGGGGGAAGGCGCCATAAAGTGGTGACATCATATACAATGTCCTAGTAACTATTACATAATATTGCATAACACGAGTTATTTCACAATACCGGTAAAATAATTTTTCATTTAAATATCAGTAGGCAAGTTACAAATTCAGGGGATCTATTGAAAAAATCAGTAGGGTTGGCAACACTGATTATAAGCGTTCAATTCAATGCAAGTGCGTGTGTTAAATATTGTATACTGTAATACCCCCATAGTATCACAAGAACAAACTAACAAATAATAATTGTGAATACACTCTGCGTCAAAGAGAACGCTAGTTAACAGTAGAAAGCCACGTGCTACAATGTAACAATAGCGTCACCCCCTCGTCCAACAGTAACTTGTTCGGGGGGGGGGGGATGGTTGCTCCTTAATGGCCACAGGAGCAGCGGAGGGGTCGTTGCCCTGGCAACTTTTCCCTCTTGCAATTGTCACAAGTATCAAGTTGTGTCTCGTAGACTTGTAGTAGGGAAAAAAACATTAAATTATTATACAAAATAGGTTATAACTAGGTAGCGGATTTTATGTGGTAAAGAAAGTTAAAATATTTATTTTTTATGTGCTAAACAAAGAAGAAAATATTTTGCTTAAATTCACAGAACTGAGAGAAAATTATTAATTTATTATTGTTAGAGGTATTCGCCGCTCGTGGATGGATAGCAGCTCCTAGCATGTTCCCTTAAAATTGCAGTAACATTATCCAAATGTCCACCACGAATGCATTCCGAGTGTCTCTATATCTTTCCACATCACAGGATGTTAGACGTGCATATTTACACGAAGGGATGTCCTAAATCACCTACTTGATTACCTTGCATGGCTTGAGTCAATTTATCAGCTTTTGAAAACCATTGTTTTTCTGAAAAAACTTTTTAAATTTGTCTTTTAGTACTTTTAGCCCTGGTAACAAATTAATTTTCATTTCAACTGCCCGCACCTCATTGAGTGTTTCACTCAACAGATTTGTTGAACTTTCTAGTTTTTGCTTGGAGTTACACAAAAAGTTTCGATTTGTACATATGAATGGAAATTCGTTTTTAACGGCCATCTTTCAATAAATCCTGAACTATTTCATTAGATGACGCATCATTTTTGTCCAACAGATGCAAAACTTTCAAACTTTGTTGCACAGTACAAAACTGCACTTAACCAAGTGTCCTTGCGCAGGAGGGAGAGGACCATTAGGTTTTTTTCTTTCTTCCCCCCCCCCCCCCTCTGAAGAGATGAATGCTCAATGGTGATTTAACATTTTTATTTCATGCTGGATGATACAAAGGTGCCTGTAGATGTTTCATGGATATCGAACTCCTCGTCAACTCTGCGAGGCGTAACAGACCGTCCTATTTATTGACTACCAATAAACCTTTCATACATCACACCAACAATGAGTCTTATTGTGAGTGACTACGGAGAGCAGAAATCATAAAGCATGTCTAATAAAAATGTAGCTCTCTCTTCAAATGATATATTACCTAACGAAAAGAAGAAATAGGTGCCACAGTTGTAATGAGAATATTTACAGGATACCTAGAGCAATGAACATATTGTAATTAGAATACAGGGTAAGCATAATAAGAAATATTGAGAGGACATGACACACGCACGCATCTTGTGAGGTGACGCAACCCAAATAGGTTCCAAACAATTCCTTTAACACTAGTAGCCATCTTGTCTTCTTATGACTCTAGGCAAGAAAGAATTACCTATTAGACATACGTGACCTATTTGGTCGCACGCGTGTGCATGTAGCAATTTGAAAGACTTTCTCATAATACTTGTGCTGATGCTACTAAAAGAAACGTTTGTCCCTTGATCCCAACACGCGCAAAAGTTTATGAATGTCATAACTTATTGATATTAGGTCCACGTGGCTTATGGTCGCCTCGTGTGCACAAAATAACAAATGCCGCCCCTTCTTAGAGTGGCACCATTGTATAAAAAGGCCTCCTAAAATTATAGAGGTAGGAGAAGAGAGATACAGCTAACAGAGTACATGCTGGTTATAGCTGGCTCTGGAACTTTAACAAATAAATACTTATATTATTCTTCATCAGAAGCCCGGAGCACCTCGCCTTTCCTGGAGGACATGACATAGCTCCGTCTCCGAACCTAATCTACTATCCCAAAGAATTTCTCTAACCAGCCATTATCTGTCTATAACTGAGTAGGAATTAATTGTAATCAAGCCTCGAAGGGACAACCGCCAGCGAATCTGCTGGCGGACACCATAGCCTGATCTTCATCAAATCAACATCCTGGTGGCAGCAGGGGCAAAGAAAACGGGAGAAAACGACTACACACTTTAATTACAGAAAAACTCGCATAGTCTTAAATGCCAATTTTTAACTTTGCAGATGATACTACAATTATACCTCAAATTTTGATTATTTGGAAAGGAATGCAAAGACAGTTTTAAACTTGGCTATTGAATAATTCAATGTATTAAATCAAGTGTAAATCCTGCAAAGATATGTATTCATATTTTGCTATAAGAACCCTGGTAAACAACAGCAGTTAAATATAGGGAATATAGTATTCCAAATATTGATGCTAAAGTATTAGAATTATATTATATTGACAAGAATTTACTTATGATACTCATTAAAAACACTAGCAACAAAATTTAGTCAAAATCTATTTGTTCTGAGCAGCATATATCACAAATATCAGGGCCATTTATTTTGCCTTAATCCATTCTATATTTTGAATGGCATTGAAATAAGGGGTAACACTTCTAGACTTAATCAAAATAAAATATTCCTCTTGCAAATAAGGACTGTGCGATAGTTGGGTAATTTGAAACAAATAAAACTTGTAGAAATACGTTTAGGCAACTAAAATTACTTAATTTATTCTGTTTATACATTGGGCAAGCAAAAACAACATGCAGAATATTGTACATTAGAAATGTATTACCAAACAAAGCAATTTGAGGATATGAACAAGGGGTCGCAGAAGAGATTGTACTGCGCTACATGTGTCTATGTTGAGCCCATCATGTTAGAGTCTCAGATTGTGAAACTTGTTTGTGAGGTGCAAGAAGTAAACAAAATGCACTCTTGTATAGTACTAATCACTGTCACTAGGTATGTCATGTTCAACGCAGCATCTTTGTTTTTAAGCCTACTGGACGGTAAGATAATACTGAATGCTCATCCTGAAATTAGGCAAACTTTTGCTTTTTTTGTTCATTTAAGGGCACTCTTTAACATCTCAGGTCATCAGCGTCTATTTCTATTCAGGGCATGAAATGCCCGACAAATTTTGCTCAGAGGCTCTTCTTTCAGGTTTGAGGTTCTTTATTGTGCCGTACATGTACGACACGGGACCCACGGCTTTACTTCCTTTCTGAAGGAAGCCATACTTAGATTTTTACGTCTGAAAAAAGGCATCGATCCTGGCCGGGTTTGAACCCACAATGGGTTTAGAAGGCAAATATTGTTACCACTACACCACCAGGACCGGAGCAAAACTTATGGTTCCAATATGACGGAACCCTTGCACATTTTTCACTTGCAGCTCAAAATCACCTAAACAGAACATTTTTTGACAGATTGATCGGAAGCAGTGGACCAACTCGGTGACATCCATAGCACATTAATTAAGTATGCACATGTAATATTTAGTTTCTCATTGTGTACTAGTCCTGATTAGTTGAGAAAGTACATACACAGTGAGTTACATTTCATTTAGATGATGTTTCACAATGTCACATTTCAATTATGATCATGCTGCGCTCCTGTTATACTGCATCTACAACCTCTAAAAATTCAGTTTGGTGCTGCCATTCTACTCTACAATTTTGTGCACATTGCTTTTTTCCCACTCTGTATATAGAGCTGTTTTGCATTGCCCAGCATAACTTCCCCAAGAAAACAAACTCTAATGTTCACAACCACAACGCTAGTAAATATGACCTTGCCATCCCCAGGCATAAATTACGGCTGTCCGAGAAAATGCATAGCTAAACTGGAATAAAAACTACATAACAAACTTCCTGATATTAAAAACTGCAATGGGTATAATAAATTCAATAACCACTTGTTTCAGTTCCTTATAGACAAAGTTTACTATACTATTGAAGATTATGTAAATTATAATTAACTATTATGTTACATACTATTTATGTATTATACTACTATATAGTGTGCAGGGGAATTGGGTAGTTTATAAGTTGTCACTTTTACTATAAATTTGTTCATTTATACATTGACATTACTTAATTGAGTATGAGATGAAAAAAATAGGGTATCACAAATAGTGGACACTTATGATATATGAAATGATACAATGGGACTTTTTTAAGGAAAGAAATGTTCCAGGCCTAAGTTTTAGGGTACTTTGGAATTGAACTCCACACCTCCAGCTAATGAGGTTGTGCCTTAATAACCTGAGACACAAATAGTAGTGTATAACATTTTGGGAGGAAAAAAAAAAAAGATGATTTGTGATCCATAATGGAATTTGAAGTATATTTCCAGATGTATTCTGGAGGCCAAAACCGTAGAACTAAAGGGAAAATCATCAAAAAAAAAGAGCGAGACAGAAGAAGAAGCAGCCAAAATTGAAGAATTCTAATAGATGGCTAGAAATTAAACAGGCACATAACTGTCTGATATTCTTTATGCAAAGAAACAATTGATGTTAACAAATCTCCCGTTTCCAAAACTTGAGAGCAATTTAACCTACAAAATGTTAACCAGAAGGTTACCTTATAGGCCACAAACTGCTCACTTTGCATGTAAGTGGCTAAATGTCAAAAAAATATTTCACTGTCTTTGTTTTTTTTTAAGATACAACATACCTTCCACTCCCTTATGGTTTGCAATAACACCTTGTCCATAAGCCAAGGGGTAAAGTACAGGAGCAAGCAGTGCTCACTGATAGACTCATTGGAATGGGGGCTGTCACTCAGTGACATACTTTGGCATGCCTACAGTACATGATTTGATGGTTCATTTTAACCTCACACCTGAATAACATGAAAACCTGTTCAGAATGGGATAAAAATTTAGGATAAAAAAACTTCATCTGGAACAGTTTCACTGCAATTTTTGGTGGAGGTTAAATTAATTTCACTTAAAGCAAGCATTAATTTCAATATAAAAAAGAACCAAAATCCCTGTACATCATGCCCGGTGGATATATTAAACTGTCCATGTTCCTTTATGATACAGTATTTTTTATTTACAAAATGTGTAGTGAAACATTTTGCTTACTTACATTTATATCACATCTTGGTAGAACTGAAAATTTGATTTAGGGCAGAGTTTGATTTGTTTTACTTACTGGAAAAATTTTATTGTACATTCTGTAGTGTAGTAACTTAGCACTGCTAAAGCCCTTATGTACTTCAAAACATAACCTCTCTTTAATCAAGTTTACTGCATGACTGAGTCCAAGTACACCCTGTTATTGGCTCCACTTATTTGTTTAAATTTAGTACATTTTTCACTGATAATTTTTCGCATTATCAGCTAAATGGTGACTCAATCATACAATGATCTTAATTATATGATAAGCATTTCAAGTTAAAAACCTTTCTTTAATCTTCCTACACTATTTACTTGAGAGATAAAATCTTGAGTTGCTTAATTGAAGTCCAAATGGACTTTTATCCTTAAAATAACATGACCAACAGGTACTGTGACTTAAATACAGTACCTTTTAATAAAACAAAATTTGAAATATTTTTATATGTTTAATGCGTTCTGATTTTTTTTCCTGTGTGGACAAAGTTAAAAGCTGAAGCAAATCCTTATAATCCAGTTATTGAATTTGTTATAAGGACTTGTACATCATATGAAACAATATTTTATTAATGCTTAGTCATATCATAAATATTGTTACAAACTATGTATTTATTGTAGATACAATGATATAATATAAAAGTTAAAATGTGCAGAATTCAGCTAAACACTATGAAATAGCATGGCTCCATTTAAAATTCATCCATTTTTAAGGTCAAAGTGAATGCCCAATAATGTTAAAAAAATGTATTTACCTTTTAATTTCTCCACATATAATTTCATTTTTATGTAAACTAAATTAAATACGTTCCGTTTAAATTAATTTTTTTTCATAATATCCAGCCATGTTATTTTCAGTGTTTAACATGAATGTTGCAATATCTGTTTACAGTTTCCTTTGAATATTATACTCCATGTTGAGCTACTCCCAGAGTTTACACGCACATTATTTAAATTTCAAAGTTAATGTAAGATAGATTTAAATAGTGTGCTGATGATGAAGGCAACAGCCTTTCAAACATGTCCAAGAGGAACAAAACTATTGAAATTAGAGTGAATTGCCAATAAATAATTTGTTATATTAATGTCAGATAGTTTACTAACAAAAACTATTTTGCTTACTTTGTAATGTTATAAGAAATTAATGTGTAGAAAATTCAGCATTAAATCTGCAAATTTATTAATTTGGAGATTTAGCAGGATTATATTACATTAAATAAATTTTGTTTATACTAAATGCTTTGAATGTTATGATATGCAAATAATCCCATATTTACTTCATATATTTTTCACAACAATTTGCAATTTCTTCCATTCAAACATTATATGCAAATTACACAAATTATACTGAAACTGTTTTAATTTATTTTACACACCAACATACAAGAAAGAGGTCTTAATTGTTATACCAACAAGCAGCCAGAGGTCTTTTATTACTATGAACTATAATATTGGCAGCACTTATTTAATGGCGGTGCTTCCTCGCCATATCACAGTGTTGTCATTGAGTATATGTGGTATTTACAAGTGTGACTTTGCCACCAGTCACTCTCCCACACTCTGGTAACACTGCTGCCTCTGCTTACAGATAATTTTTCAAAAATTTCTTACAAATCAAAGTTAAATGACAACAATGATATTTTCAGTCTCTCGCACGTCACACCTTACCTCTTTAATAGTAACTCCAAATACCATTTATTTAAGAACTTTAAAAATAAGACATTTTTTTAAAAATTGTGTTGGAACTTACACAACAAAGCTTGTTAAATGTAAATTCTAACTAATCTGTCATCTAACACAAACACTTCCGCTTCTCACCGTATTTAAAAGTAAGTGAAGCATAAGTGTGTGTTATAATACTGATTAGTTAGAATATAGATCCAAACACTATGATATATAACAAATCACATATAAATGTATAAAATCAATTAAAGAGCTGCAATTATTACGTAGCATGAACTTTCACACACAAAAAACAATTTTATCGATTTTTGTTAACAATTTTTAAATTATGAAAAATAAAGAAGATAAATATAAATTTCTTCAATCAAAAGTACTTTTGGCATACCTGGTTTTATACATGCAAGTCCGCTACTGTACCATTCTGTGCCAAGGAAATATACATGATGTATTCTACAAGAAACATTTTTTCCCACTTTGTCATATAATAAATACCCTTACAAACTTTCTAAAAGTATGTATGATATATTTATACAAATTAATGCTTTTATGTTATGTGTAATTCATTCCAAATTTCATTTATTTATTTTATTTTTTTTGCATATTATGCACTTATTCCCTTTAAACATTCTATGCATATTTACACAAATTATAAACCAATTAGGTTGAAAATATTAATACTTAATTGTGATACCAACAAGCAGCCAGAGGTCTTTTATTACTATGAACTATAATATTGGCAGCACTTATTTAATGGCGGTGCTTCCTCGCCATATCACAGTGTTGTCATAGAGTATATGTGGTATTTACAAGTGTGACTTTGCCACCGGTCACCCTCCCACACTCTGGTAACACTGCTACATCTGCATACAGATAATTTTTCAGAAATGTCTTAGAAATCAAAGTTAAATGACAACAATGATATTTTCAGTCTCTCGCACATCACACCATTCCTCTTTAATAGTAACTCCAAATACCATTCATTTAAGAACTTTAAAAATAAGACATTTTTTTAAAAATTGTGTTGGAACTTACACAACAAAGCTTGTTAAATGTAAATTCTAACTAATCTGTCATCTAACACAAACACTTCCGCTTCTCACCGTATTTAAAAGTAAGTGAAGCATAAGTGTGTGTTATAATACTGATTAGTTAGAATATACATCCAAACACTATGATATATAACAAATCACATATAAATGTATAAAATCAATTAAAGAGCTGCAATTATTACGTAGCATGAACTTTCACACACAAAAAACAATTTTATCGATTTTTGTTAACAATTTTTAAATTATGAAAAATAAAGAAGATAAATATAAATTTCTTCAATCAAAAGTACTTTTGGCATACCTGGTTTTATACATGCAAGTCCGCTACTGTACCATTCTGTGCCAAGGAAATATACATGATGTATTCTACAAGAAACATTTTTTCCCACTTTGTCATATAATAAATACCCTTACAAACTTTCTAAAAGTATGTATGATATATTTATACAAATTAATGCTTTTATGTTATGTGTAATTCATTCCAAATTTCATTTATTTATTTTATTTTTTTTGCATATTATGCACTTATTCCCTTTAAACATTCTATGCATATTTACACAAATTATAAACCAATTAGGTTGAAAATATTAATACTTAATTGTTATACCAACAAGCAGCCGGAGGTCTTTTATTACTATGAACTATAATATTGGCAGCACTTATTTAATGGCGGTGCTTCCTCGTCATATCAAAGTGTTGTCATAGAGTATATGTGGTATTTACAAGTGTGACTTTGCCACCGGTCACCCTCCCACACTCTGGTAACACTGCTACATCTGCATACAGATAATTTTTCAGAAATGTCTTAGAAATCAAAGTTAAATGACAACAATGATATTTTCAGTCTCTCGCACATCACACCATTCCTCTTTAATAGTAACTCCAAATACCATTCATTTAAAAACTTTAAAAATAAGACATTTTTTTAAAATTGTGTTCGAACTCACACAACAAAGCTTGTTAAATGTAAATTCTAATAATCTGTCATCTAACATAAACACTTAGGCTTCCCATCCTATACACAAGATCGCGGGTTCGAACCCGGCCAGGATCGATGGATTTTTTCGGGCGTAAAAATCGTAAGTATGGCTTCCTTCGGAAGGGAAGTAAAGCCGTGAATGCCGTGTCGTACATTTACGGCACGAAAAAGAACCTCAAGACTGAAAGAGAGGCCTCTGAGCAAAATTTGTCGGCCGTTTCACGCCGTGAGTTGAATGGGACGCTGATGACCTGAGATGTTAAAGGGCCTCCATAAATAAATAAATAAACAAATAAAAAAAAAGGCTTCTCACCGTATTTAAAAGTAAGTGAAGCATAACAGTGTGTTACAATACTGATTAGTTAGAATATACATACAAACACTATGATATATAACAAATCACATATAAATGTATAAAATCAATTAAAGAGCTGCAATTATTACGCAGCATGAACTTTCACACATGAAAAACAATTTTATCGATTTTTGTCAACAATTTTTAAATTATGAAAAATAAAGAAGTAAATATAAATTTCTTCAACCAAAAGTACTTTTGGCATACCTGGTTTTATACATGTAAGTCTGCTACTGTACCATTCTGTGCCAAGGAAATATACATGATGTATTCTACAAGAAACATTTTTTCCCACTTTGTCATATAATAAATACCCTTACAAACTTTCTAAAAGTATGTATGATATATTTATACAAATTAATGCTTTTATGTTATGTGCAATTCATTCCAAATTTCATTTATTTATTTATTTTATTTTTTTGCATATTATGCACTTATTCCCTTTAAACATTCTATGCATATTTACACAAATTATCAACCAATTAGGTTGAAAATATTAATACTTAATTGTTATACCAATAAGCAGCCAGAGGTCTTTTATTACTATGAACTATAATATTGGCAGCACTTATTTAATGGCGGTGCTTCCTCGCCATATCACAGTGTTGTCATAGAGTATATGTGGTATTTACAAGTGTGACTTTGCCACCGGTCACCCTCCCACACTCTGGTAACACTGCAACAGTTAGATATACATTCTTAACAAGAACAAACAAAAAAATGGACAAGTTCTTTAACAAAAGTAATTTTCCCTAATCCAACACAACTGCCCAGATAGAATTTAGTGATTCCATCTAGGGGATCCCCCACCCCAACTTTTTTGGGATCTGCTATAGTGTACAATTAATGATGTATGTTCTTCGCCAAATCACAAATACTGTTACAAACTTTCTAACATGCTGCATTCATATAAGTTATAAGTGGAATTGTGCAATATTTAGCATAACATACTGAAATACCATGGCTCTATGTAAAATCATCCATTATTAAGAACAAACCAAATGCATAATAGTAATAAAAAATAATTTATATTTTTCCACATCATCCCATATTTACATTACATACCTTGCACTTTTATTTAATTTTTACACCAACAGAGGTCATTCATTGCTCTAAACTAAAATGATGGCAGCACTTATTTAATGGTGGTGCTTCCGCGCCATATCATAGTGTTGTCATTGAGTACATTGGTATTTTACGAGTGTGAATTTGCCACCAGTCACCCTTCCACACTCTGATAAAAATGAAAGAGTTAATTATATATTCTCAATAGGAACAAACACAAAAATGGATTAGTTATTTAAAAAAATAGTTTTTTCCTAATCCATTGTGATCACCCACATAGAAACCAGCGATCCCACCTAGAGGTCCCAACCAAAATTTATGAAACCTCTACAGTATACAATATGTCATTATTCTGCATGTATTTTCCTCCATTTTATCTTATCACAAACACTGTGACAAATGTTGTATTCTGCAAGAAATATTTTCTTCTATTTTGTTATATCATAAATATTATTAGAAACATTCTAATATGGTATATTTATACATTAAGAGTTTATATTGTGCAGTATTTAGGATAACATACTGAAATATAATGGCTGGATGTAAAAAAAAAAAAAAAAAAAAAAAAAAATCCATTATTAACAACATTGCAATTGCAAATAGTGTTAAAAACATTATTTTAATTTTTTGACATTATTATAATTTTCTTTATTATGTAAATAAAATATCCTGCTAATTATAGTATACAAAATAAAATTATAAATATCAGTCTACTCTCCTCAGTGTGTAATGTAATGGATGCTTTGAATATCTGCTTTCTTTTCTTTAAATAGTATACTCCATTTTAAACCACTTCCAGAATTTTCCATACATTTTATTTCAATTTCAAAGCTGATGTAGAATGGAATTTTGCTCACCTTGTGATGTTGTGAAAACATGTGCACAAAATTCTGATTAATTATGCTAATTATGTTATAGAAAATAATATATATATATATATATATATATAAATATAAATTAAGAGTAATTATAATAGTAGAAAAGAATAAAACACTAAGAAAAAGTCACACTTGAGATCGCTATATTTCGAACTCATGGAGTCCTTCTATGGCAAAAAGACAAGTGACCACTCCACAAGTTCGAAATATAGCGTTCTCAAGTGTGACTCTTTCTTAGTGTTTTATCCTTTTCTACTATTATAATTACTGTTAATTTGTTACATTGTTAATAGTGTTACTTTATTTTTATTTTATATATTATTATACGAGGTCTGTTAAAATCGCGAATTTTGTGTTTTTTCAAAAAGTATTTATTTATTCATGAATATCTATTTTGTCCCCTTCAAAGTAATCCTCACCAGATATTATACACTTGTGCCAACGTTTTTTCCAATCCTCGAAGCACTTTAAAAAATAGTTTTTTGTGATCTTGTTCAGCTCCTCCTTCGATGCCCTCTTTATTTCCTCAATCATGGCGTAGCGTTGTCCTTTCATGGGCCTCTTCAGTTTTGGGAACAAAAAAAAGTCACAGCGGGCCAGGTCTGGGGAGTACGGTGGCTGCGGCATCATAAGTGTGTTGTTTTTGCCCAAAAATTCGCGCACAAGCAACGATGTGTGAGCAGGGGCGTTATCATGGTGCAAAAGCCAATTTTGTACTTCCACAAATCCGGGCGTTTCTGGCGGATTGCTTCGCGCAAATTGCGGATTACTTGCAGGTAATATTCCTTATTGACCGTTCTACCCTGTGGCAAAAACTCATGACGCACCACGCTCCTGCAATCGAAGAAAACTGTACGCAAAACCTTCACATTCGACCGAACTTGGGACGCTTTTTTCGCTATTGGCTCGTGTGGCAGCATTCATTGGGATGATTGAGCTTTACTTTCCACGTCATAACCATAAACCGTCGTCACGAGTTATGTCCCTCTGGAACAAATTTGTGTCGTCGCGGACAGAGTTCAACAGCTCCTTAGCAACGTTAATGCGATGGTGTTTTTGGTCGAAATTGAGCAACTTTGACACGAATTTTGCGGCGACCCGTCTCATCCAAATCATTGGTAAAAATCGAATGGCTCGAGCCAATCGATATGATAGGTCCTCAGTAACTTCTCTAACGGTGATTCGACGATTGGCCAATACTATTTTCTTCACTTCTTCAATGTTTTCGTCTGTTGTTGAGCTCGGAGGTCCGGGACGCTCTTCGTCGTTCACATCTTCTCGACCCTCTGAGAACATTTTGTACCATCGGTAAACGTTGCTTTGGTCCAAGGTAGCTTCACCATATGCCACAGTCAACATTCGGAATGCATTTGCGCACTTAATTTTGTTTTTTACACAAAATTTGATACAGATTCTTTGTTCCATTTTTTGGAATTGGCAAAAATCGAAGACGAGCCAAAACACGTCCAAGCAAAATAGCTGCCAACAATTAACCGAACATTCAAAATGGCAGAGCTTGTCAACATAAGTGAGGGACATGAATACCAACATAACGCCACAAAACAATAGAAAATCGAATATATGAAGCCCGCGGAAATTCAAAATTCGCGATACTTTTTGAAGAGACCTCGTATATACTACTCTCTACTCTCCTCAGTGTGTAACATAATGGATGCTTTGAATATCTGTTTCTTTTTTTTGAATAGTATACTCCATTTTAAACCATTTCCTGAATTTTCTGTACATTTTATTTTAATTTCAAAGCTGGTGTAGAATGGAATTTTGCTCACTTTGTGATGTTGTGAAAACATGTGCAGAACATTCTGAAAGATTGAAAATGGAGCATTAACTATCCAAAATGTATTTATTAGAGATTTAGCAGAATTAAATTACATTAACTTAATTCTGTTTACACTAAATGCTTTTATGATATAATTGCAAATCATCCCATATTTACTTTAGATATTTTTTACACACTTTGCACTTTCTTCTGTTTAAACATTCTAATCAAATTACATTATAACTATTTTAATTTAATTTCTACATCAACAGAGGTCCTTTATTACAGAAAAACTATAATATTGGCAGCACTTATTTAATGGCGGTGCTTCCTCGCCATATCACAGTGTTGTCATAGAGTATATGTGGTATTTTACAAGTATGACTTTGCCACCAGTCACCCTCCCACACTCTGGTAACACTGCAAGAGCTAATTAAACATTATTAATAAGAAACAAACACAAAGATGAATAAGTTCATTAAAAAAAAGTATTTTATTTTCTAATCCATCGTGACCACCCAGATAGAATCCAGCGATCCCATCTAGGGGTCCAGACCAAAAATTTGGGAACCTCTATAGTACACACATGTCATGTATTGCATGTATTCTGCATATATTTTCTTCCATTTTGTCATATCATAAATTTTGTATTCAGCAAGAAATATTTTCTTTCATGTGTTGTCATTTCATAAATATTGTTACAGATATTCAGCATAACACACTGAAATATCATGTCTCTATGGAAAAATACATGCATTATTAAGAACAAAGTAATTGCATAATAGTATTAAAAGTTATTTTAATTTTTCCAGAAAATAATAACTTTCTTTATTATGTAAATAAAATTATGCTATACAAAACAAAATCGATAATTTCAGTATACTATCCTCAGTGTGCAACATAAAGGATGATTTGAATTTCGCTTTCAATTTTCTTTGAATACAATACTCCATTTTAAACCACTTCCAGAATTTTCCATACATATTTAATTTTCTAAGCTGGTGTAGAATAGAATTTTGCTCACTTGAGATGTTGAATACATGTGCAGAAAATTCTGAGAGGTGGAAAATCCAGCATTAACCATGCAAAATTTATTTATTTAGAGATTTAGTAGGATTACAGTATATTAAATTAACTTTGTTTATACTAAATGCTTTTATGTTATGATATATGTAAATCATCCCATATTTACTTCAGCTAATTTTTACATGTCTTGCACTTTCTTCTGTTTAAACATTCTAAACAAACTACATTGAAACTATATTTAATTTTTACACTAACAGAGGTCCTTTATTACTTTGACAGATATTGGCAGCACTTATTTAATGGCGGTGCTTCCTCGCCATATCACAGTGTTGTCATAGAGTATATGTGATATTTACAAGTGTGACTTCGCCACCAGTCACCCTCCCACACTCTGGTAACACTACAGTTGTTAATTAAACTTTGTTAATAAAAATGGACAGGAAAATGGATAAGTTCTTACATAAAAGCACTTTGTCCATATCTTTTATGACCACTTAAGGGACCGACCCACGTTTTGGGAACTGCTGCTATACATAATATGATATATTCTGCATGTATTTTCTTCTGCTTTGTCATATCAAAAATATCATTACCAACTTTCTAACATGGTACATTTATACAAATTAAAAGTTTATATTGGGCAGTATTTAGAATTACAAACTGAAATATCATGGCTCTATGAAAAGTCATCCATTATTAAGAACAAAGGAATGCACGATAGTGTTATAATTTATTTTTATGTTTTCACATCATAATACTTTCTTTCTTATGTAAATAAATTTTAAAAATGTCTGTTTAAATTATTCTCTATATTTTTTTTTAACAATATCCAGCAATATTATTTTTAGTGTTGAATATAAAGAATGATTGTCATATCTGCTTACAGCTTTGCTTAAATATTATAATCCAATTCCAGAATTTTCCATATATTTTATTAAATTACAAAAGTAGTTCACTAAGAGACAGAATTTTGCTCACTTTGTGATGTTATGAAAAATGAATACATGTATAGAAAATTCTAACAAAATGGAAAGGGAGAGCTAACTATGCAAATTTATTAATTTAGAGATTTAGCACGATTACATTACATTAAATTAATTTTGTTTATACTAAATACTTTATGTTATGATATGCAAATCATCGCATACTTACTTTATGTATTTAATATATGTTGCACTCTCTCCCATTTAAACATTTAATGCAAATTACTTTGAAACTACTTTATTAATTTATTTTTTATACCAACATGCACACAGAGGTCTTCTACTATGAACTATACTATTGGCAGCATTTATTTAATTATATTACAGTGTTGTCATAGAGTATATGTGGTATTTACAAGTGTGAATTTGCCACCAGTCACCCTCCCACACTCTGGTATCACAACTGCCTCTCCCTATAAGTAGTATTCACAAATGATTTCTTCTGCATCAAAATTAAAATGACAGATAATATTTCAAGCCTGTCAATGTTCCCATACCTCTACAATGGAAACTTTAGGCAACATATTGCATAACAAACATTATAAAGCTGCTCAGATACATGAAAGAGCTATACTTACTATTTCACACAGGTAAAACTAAAGCATTGATTTTTATAAACAATTTTTAAAATAAGAAAAATAAAAATATGAACAAACATTTCTTTTAACAACAGTAATTTTGGCATATCTGGATTTATAAATTCATGTGTGAAAAGCAACAAACTCTAGCTACATTAATTACAAAGTGTTAACTAAAATTGGAAATTGACATTCAGTTTCACAATGTAATTAAGCCAAATATCTTAATTTAAGCATATATATATATATATATATAATTAGCTTCTACAACAAGCAATAACCCCAGATTTATTAAATTTTACAACAGGGTTAAATCCATTTCAGAAATAAGAAATACTTTATTATACTGTTCTAGTCAGGATTTTTTCCAACACAATATATTGTGTTCATTAATACATTCCACTGTAGTTTTGGTAATTATAAACAGCAATAAATAATTATTAAATTCTTTGGTTATGTTATTTCCTTTACATAGGCATTAACAGTGCTAAATATCTCATACACTGACAATATTTTATATCGTCTATATTATTTTCAATTTATATACATATACAATTCAAACTTCCCATCCAAACTTTTTCAGCTACTGTACCATTCTGTGGCAATGCACTATACAAAGTGTGAAACATTAAACATCATTTATATACAGAATTCCAATCTGTATATAAATGTGACAAAAATTATTATACAGAGAGCAGAAAGTGTTGGTAACTTTTGCAGAGTGGGACAGCAGGACCAACTATGAAAAATAAAAATGAATGAATTTGGCTCACATGTTCTCTGAACTTTAAATCTGCCTAACAGCCTCGGAAGACATTATCCTAATATATTCTGCCACAATAGAACAAAGTCGAGTGAAATGTTATATATGCAAAGAAGAAAGGAGAAGCAAGAAAAATGTCTTTCAATTTGTTTGTTGAGAGTTTGGCCATTTTCCATTATATACATTATATAAATAAATAGTGAGAAAAGAAAAAAAAGGAAGAAAAGGTAAATTAGTCCTTTTTCCACATTAACCTACTTTGAGTTTCACAGATAACTTATGTAGAGGGGCTTAGCCTTCCAATTATTGAATTATTCATTTTAAATACTTTGTTATACATTTTATATTTCAATTATACATAGTTCCACATTTTCTATATTATTACACATCATTTTTATCTTTGTTTAAAAACAGATTGTTCCCTCTCTTACCCTCTTCCAATTTTCAGCAATTGTTTAACTCATTGATGAAAGTGACAATTGTAAACATCAACATGCAACAATGGTATGTACCCCCCTGGTCTTTGGAGAAGAGAGGAAGTTAATTATTATCGCTTGTCTGTACTTGTGCCTTGAAGCAAATGAGCTTAGATGTTTGTAATTCCCTGTCATCATGTATGTTTTTAACAGGAACAGAATAAATATTAAAAGAATCAGCAACCAATAGTGAGAAATATCACACTGACAGTGAACAATTCCTTCCAACAGATCTCAACTACCAGTTCATGAGCCTAATGTTAATGTGCTTGGACAGTGCAAGATTACATGGTTATGTTGGAGTTTTATCAGCGATGGTGAGATTTTTTTTTTTTGTAAATTGTGTGAAGTGAAAATATCAATGAGAGGCAATTTATTGTGTAAAAACAATAATATATTAATTGTATAAATATGCAAGCTGCCTCATAAAGTACACGATTGTTGCTTGAAAAACCATACAGCACTTCATCTACATCCAGCAGTGAAAACTGTGGAAATGAGTTTATGAAATATCTGTGTGAAGTGATGGTTTAATCAAACATGCCATTAAACAGAGGGCGTTAAATTCCAAAGT
Organism: Metallyticus violacea; assembly: GCA_030762175.1. Taxonomy (NCBI): domain Eukaryota; kingdom Metazoa; phylum Arthropoda; class Insecta; order Mantodea; family Metallyticidae; genus Metallyticus; species Metallyticus violacea. The sequence continues at coordinate 7,651,306 of CM060844.1, forward strand.
TTTTGAAGAAGCGCATGTTACATCATGTGAAGTAGAAAGGAGTTTCTCCAGTATAAAGTTCCACTGATTAACAGCTACACTGCTTAAAAATTGAAAACTTGAAATAATATTTGCCATCTAATGAAACTTTCCTGACGAATATTAAAGATATGAATTTATCATGTATCACTATCATTAAAGCACTTACCTTACTTAAAAGTTTGAAAGTATTCACTTAATTTTCTTATGGTATACTTGGACTGAAGCTGGAATCTATGAAGTTGACTCTAAACTGGAAAAATACTACCCTTTACGAAATATGGCCACAGTATTCCAGGCAGAAATATGTGCTATCCGAGCTCATGTGGAGGACACGTTGTGAGGCACTACAAGAACTGTAGTATTTACATTACTCTGAGTCAAGTAACCTTTCCCCCCTCCTTTTTTTGAATGGTGCTTAATGCCAGTTTTTACTACTGAGGCACCACAGGCAGTGGACACTGATGATGCATGAGATGAAATGATATATTGGGAATTTTTTTTTTAAAGAAAGAAACATTCCAGTGCAATTTAGGGTATCTCCCTGGCATTTGCCATTTATGAGGATTGAAAAATACCTGAAAAAAAACTTCAGTAATGGATGATGGTCCTGGCAGGATTTGAACCCAAACTCCCACTCACGAGCAGTGCCTTAATGACCAAGGCCATCCATTGTGGTCAGGCAATCAGGAAAGCACTATCTGTTCCTTATATGAAATCAGAGGTCATTAAGGATTGCTTTAAAGCCTTAGAGGGATTACAGGGATGCAAAAAGGTTACCAGAACCAGCTTTAGGCATTCACTAAAGTAACAGTGAGAATAATGGACAAGACAACATGTAAATTAGAATAATGTCCAAGAACAGAAACATGATAAGCTTATTATGTCAATAGCATGCCTGATCATAAATACTGCTATCCTAAAATTGAACAGAAAGCAAATAAGAATGACCAGTTATGGGAACTATAAGAAGTATCTCTACACTATTGAGTTTATAAGTGTGAATTATGTGATCAGAATGATGAGAATGCATCACGTCTCCAATGCAAAGCACCGGTAAGACAGCAACACAGAGATGAATTTGGAACAAGTTGAAGACTTAATCTATGCAGACAGAACAGTTTCTATAGACACTATAGCTGCTCCTATAAACATGGCTTACCTCATAATGATGATAGGTAGGTTTCCATACAATCTGTGCGTGATGGATGCTGTGCATGCAAAACCCACAACAAAATGCAAAACTGGGTTTGGCATTACAGAATCCCAATCGTTACCATGATGGGCACAATATGCCAGCCTGAATTGTCACAAGCAATGAATCTTGGTTTCACCATTACTAGCCTGAGATCAAACATGCATCAATGCTTTGGAAAATTCATCTTGAGAAAAAAATTGTAAAGTGACACCATCCAATGAAAAAGTGATGCTTAAAGTCTTCTGAGATCACAAAGGCATACTCCTCACCATAATGCAGCCTCAAGGACAAACAGTAAATGCAACTCTTATTATAACATCCTCAGGAAATTTTGTAAGGCCATGGAAGTGACCAACACTCCTCACCAAAGGCATGTTGCTATTGCATGACAGTGCATATCCTGATATTGTCAACAAAGACAAATGAGATGCTGAAAAATTTCAAGTAAGAAAGTCTTGGAACATCCTATACTGTCCTCCTTACTCCCACTAACTTTCATTGGCCCTATTAAATATTATCTTTTGAGTGAACATTTTCCTGATGATGAGGCTGTAGAAGGGGAAGTCAATGACGGGTTCCAACAGCAGCACAAAGAAGGAAGAGGAGAGGTGAACATAAAGGTCATTTAGAAAAAATTTAAATGCACAGGAAGATTAAGTTGAGAATTAAAAGTATTTTTCAAATCAGTACTCTTAATTGTTTAAGTTCTATATCCATTTGTAAACTCACTGACTTTTCCAAAAACAAATGACCCCATATCTGAGAATAGAGTGAACATAAACAAAGCAAACAGTACATAGTCTTTCTGGTTCAGAAAATTTCTCATACTAGTCAAAATGTATGAAATATATGCAGCAGATATTTTGTGAAACAGGCCAGTAAGAAACTCAATGTTGCTCTCAAATGGTAATGCAAAACCTTACCAACATCATGGCGGGGGGGGGGGGGATGCATAGCTTACAAGCTATTGATAGTGAAGTAATAATACATTCACTTGGATACAAGACTATGTTGATACAATCTTCACTTACAAGTTTTCAATTCAGCACATGTTGTTCCCATCCTCCGATGTTTAACAACTGCTTGGTGCACTTACTATTATCTAATCTGATTGTGGTTGATTTGGAGTCCCTTCTCTTTCAACATCTGTAGGCTGGGTAGGAATTTGCTGAATACACCACACACTGCAATGTAAAAATGCATTAATTTACCATTTTTTTTTTTTTTAAATGAAAGTCCTTTCCCATGTGAACAATCCCACAAAAGTATGTGGTTCTTTTAACAATGTGGCTTCAATTTCGTAGTTGCATTTCCAAAAATGTATTATCACTAATTCTCTCAGTTTTTTAAGATGGGGAAGCGCATATTGAAATGGAGGAGTGTATTAACCATGGGTATAATTATTATTCAAAAGATGTAACTAATCACATACCTAATTCCACAAAATAAAATCTGCAATACTAGCCACTGCAGATTTAATTCTTTACTGACAGAAGGCCATTACACCACAAACAGTACTGTATTGGACCCAAATCATGCTGTTTGAATAACGAAAATTCTGCTAAAAGTCCAGAAACCTTAGAGCCATGCATCTTTCTTCAAGCATTTTTGGGATGCATTCTTCTACATAAAAGATTATCTTCAATAGATGTGCTTTCCCCAATGCAAATGTAAGCATACATGTATCAATGTTAAAAAAAATTATCTAAGGAAAAATTTGTTTCAAGAAAGAGGGAATGTAGCTCAATGCAACTCAGTTGCAGAATATAATACTGGATGTAATGCTACAATAAAGCTAAAAGCAGAGGTACCAATCAGTTGATTCAACATGTTATATAGGGACGCTATATTCAACCAGCTGTTTGTGAAGTAACATAATTTCATTCCAATAGGCATGGATGATTCATTTGGAAACTAGCATGTCACCAAGAGATTCCAAATGATAGATGTGATTTATGCTTTTATTTCACTTGTGAACAAATAAATAAGAAGAATATTTTAGTTTAAAACTCATAATGTAAGCTGTGCATCAATGTTGTGAAAATTGAGAACAAAAAATAATTGATCTTTGGCAAGGCAACTTAAGAAATTTAACATTCAAATTGAGCAGCAATAATATTCACTTAGAGATCAATTCCTTTACTGGGATTCATCTAGGGAAGAGAATGCAATCTGAAGTAAGGATTTCAATAGTTAATAATAAAGTAATAAAGTTGTTTTGTTCCAAAAGTAACTAGACAACATGAGAACAATACAGCATCTAAATATTTCCTGCTAGTAAAAAGAAAAGTCTTTGTTTTAGATCTGGTATGCTATAGGCAGCAATTACTATGTAGAATGTTATGTTCCAAATGCTAGGCTTGTAGGCTTGTTGCAATCTTCCGGAAAAGTTGAAATATTTTATGCAGTATTTGTAGTTATGAAATTGAAACTATGTAGAATGTATATGTTCCAAATGCTAGGCTTGTATAGTAAAGTTTTCATCAATGAAAATTATGTTGCAATCTTCCGGAAAGTTGAAATATTTTATGCAGTATTTGTAGTTATGAAATTGATTCAGAGCATATCTTCAAGGAAAGTAGGCATGGTAATGAAATTTGCTGAACCATTTCAGAGATACATCAGATCTTGTCTGAGTTGCCAAGATCAAAGAGGACATGTAGAAAATTAGCATTTTGAATGATAATTTTCAAGATCCCCCTTTCAGCAATTGACGTGACCATTTTACTAGACATGGACTCCATCTCAACTCCAGAGCCAATAAGACTTATTTAAATAGACTTGAAAGGCAGTAATTATGGTAGACCTGTATCTGTCATTGTGGGGTCTTATGTCAGTCTTTTATGAAGTGGCCAGAAAGGACATTCACACTCATAAAATTACTTCATGAGGTAGACAAAGGAATATTTCAGAAGTAGATCATTTGCATTTTAAATTGTTTGCATCAAAATGTAAGAAGTCTCAAATAAATTAAATGAATTCTATATTCACAATATAGATTAATGAGACCTCTCAGTTATATCCAAACAGAACATCTCATGACTGAAACAGAGCTTAAGTGTGTAAAAGTAATTAATTACTCATTGTATCTCATTTTAGTGCATCTAATATAAGTGTGAGGGGCTGTGACTTTTGTAAAGAATAACCAAAATTTGGTGACCTTGTTGCTTTATCCTGCAAGGTTTAAGCAACTGAATGCTGCTCAGCAAAGATAGTAATCAATGTGAATATTTTTATTATACAAATTACATATATATTTCCATTGGGAAATTTTAATCACTTTATTAATTAGAAACAATAATTGCTTCCATTTTCAATATAATGCAAACATTTCAATTTGTGGGGACTTCAATAGTCATTCCTGTTTTTAACAATCTATCTAACCATTTTATTAGGAACGTTTCTTAATAGATCAGGCTTGTGTGCAAATGAATTAAGTACACCACTCAATGCTTAAGTGTTATTTCTATTTATCAGGAACATTTACAGAAAAACTAAGGCTTGCACCTGTCAAAATGCTGAATAAAAAGGTGATACAAATTACCATCAGTAGGCCTATTTCACCTTTATCCTTTTTCCCTACAATTTGGAAAAAGTAATATAATATTGCATTCTTAATTACTTGACAAAAACAACATTTTTACACTGTTTCAATAAGGCTTTAGAAGAGGTGTATTAACTAACAATGCTTAATACAGACCCACCACTGCAATAACAGCTCTAAATAAAAAACAATTTTCTGTGATTTAGATAAAGCTTTCGATAAAATTAATCATACATTTCTCCTTAAAAAATTATCGTTTTATGGCCTAAATAATTCCCCCATAGCTTGGTTTGAATCATATTTAATAAACAGAACTCAAAAGATGTGGATTAACCAATGCATAAATGAGTGTTATTTAACAGGAAATTCTGCAGGGATATGTGTTGAATCCTCCCCTTTTTCCCTTGTATATGTGTGTGTAAATAATTTGCCAGCCAGTCTTATATTGAATCTATAGTAATATGCTTTGTAGATCATATCAGTGCATTCATTATTGGGAAATCATTAGAACAGTTGTCAATTAAGGTAAGGAATACTGAAATTTAAATCCCCTAGAGTTTCAAATGCAATTAAAATTTATCTTATGTTACATTATATATAAAAATCCAATATAGCAATTTTAAACCTTTTATATAGAAAACTTTTTTCTTTATTAACCATTATATTAAATAATTCAATACTTTACAACATTGCTACAATGGCCAAAATTTGGGGGGGGGGGGGAAATAGCTAAATTAAGTATAGATCATTGTATGACTGAGTTGAACTATACACTCTTGTTGTTGGCTTCACTTGTTTAAATTAACTACATGTTTCATAGAAAATGGTCTCCAGCATCAGCTAACCGTCAACTCAACTGAACCCAACTCAAGTGAGTCAACAGTTAGGTGATGATGTGGACAACTGTCTGCAAAACATATATTAATTTAGGGTGTGTAGCTGGACTGAACCATATAATGACTTAATTATATGATTAGCTTCACTTTACAAGTTCCATTGGCAATTTCAAGCCAAATTAAAATTGAATGTTGTACTTAAATATGCATTTACAAACTGACAATGTGCTTTTCATTTTGAATAATCTCCTTCAAGCAAAAAATATCAATTTTGGATTGGATTTAATATTTTAAATTTTTTAACATAACTAGCATTTTTAAACATCAGTGCAAAAACTATGATCACTAAATAAAAAAGGGTATGTCATTTTTAAGTCATATATTCAAGAGTGTGAAATGAAATTTTCAAGTAAATTGGTGCACAACTTTGGTCATTGTAGCACTTTAAGCTGTGCAAAATGCTGAAATTATAAAATGTGAGAAAACAAGAACTAAGTTAAACATACTTAAAACATAGCTTGTTGCCTTAAAATTGGCCTGCATAATAAGTGGTACTTTCTGCTGTTCAAGTTAGTTTAGTTTATTTCCTGGTGCATTCCATTGAGTTTGCAAAGCAGTCGCAGAGACTCATGAACATATAATTTATCATTTACAATTACCATAGTAGCACACATTCTACATTTACCAAAAATATGGTGTGCATCTACATAATAAAAATGAAAAAGCAACACATAGAACAACTCAGCCAAAACAGCAAAAACCAGAGAAGCAGAAACGGATAAATCACTCAGTCACATAGATTTTACTATATACACATTTACATGCACATTCATATATAATCATTAGTGTTTTTACATCAGTAAAATATATTGTTACTCATAAATTCCTTTACAAAATAATACATCTTTTTACACAGAAATTTTCTAAAAGCAGATGTAAAGGATTTACCATTGTTTATTAAAGCTTTTAGGCAAGAGAGAAGAGCATTCTGCACTAAACTCCTTTTTGATAGCAGGAAAGTGTTGAAACTGGTCTATGTAGATTTTGTTCTTGTCTAGCATCCTTGACATGTATATTATGATTTTGTACCATTTTTTTTTATTTCTTATATAAAAGTTCATGGGGTATATATTATATTCATATAATTTATATTTACCTATTTCGTAGGTACGGGCGTTGGCATCCTCGGAGTCCTGAGCTTGCTCCCATAGTTGCAGCAAGCAACAAGTGCTCTCATTAGCATTTCTTTCCAAGTACTTTCAAGATCGTCATTGCACAGTACAACGTTATGTGAGGCACCTACAATTAGATACAGGGTTTCAAACAAATGAATGTGCACCTAATTCTGAAGCATGAATTTTCATTGCATTTTCTGAACGTTGCAATTACAAATTCCAAATAATGTCACACTATTGAATGATACACATTTAGAAAAAAAATCTTTACATATATAAATTGCATTTGTACATAAATTTATTAATTAATTGTGAAACTACAGTACCATAAAGGGAAGCAGAATAAATTAGGCTTTAATACTCCATCAATGTCTCCAATTTATCATCCTTGGGGAAAAAAAGTTACAGTATTTAAATTATGATGTTTTTTTTAATGCACCTTCTATAGATTGATACTTTTTCAGCAGCTTTGAATTCCCTTCAATTTGATTTTTGCTTGTTATTATGCAAAGTATATTGTTCACATTGTTCTTCTAACTTTGCATTTACTTAACCCCACCCCCAGGAGCCTATTTACTTAGGTATGTGTTTTGGCGTTCCCGGGGTCCTGAGCTGTGCTGCCCTAGTTGCAGCATGACCAAGTGTTCTCATTAGCGTTTCTTTCCAGTTATTTTTTACGATTGTCATTGCACAGTACAATATTATGTGAGGCACCAACATTAGATACAGGGTTTCAAACAAATGAAGGTGCACCTAATTCTGAAGCATAGATTTTCATTTCGTTAGTATTTGTTGCAATTAAAAATTCCCAACAGTGCCACCACTATTGACAGGTACACATTTAAAAAAAATTCTTTACATATATAAATTGCATTTGTACATGAATTTCATAATTAATTGTGAAACTACGGTACTGTAAAGAGAAGCAGAATTTTGTCGCATCCTTTTGAGAATATATTTCAATTATGATGTTTTATTTGAATCAGCTTGTATGCAGCTTCATATTTTTTCAGCAGTTTTGAATTCCTTGCATTTATATTGTGCTTGTTATTATGCAAAATACATTGTAACGTTGTTCTTGTAAATTTCCCTTTCCTTAACCCCCCACCCCCGGGACCTATTTCGTAGGTACGGGCGTTGGCATCCTCGGAGTCCTGAGCTTGCTCCCATAGTTGCAGCAAGCAACAAGTGCTCTCATTAGCATTTCTTTCCAAGTACTTTCAAGATCGTCATTGCACAGTACAACGTTATGTGAGGCACCTACAATTAGATACAGGGTTTCAAACAAATGAATGTGCACCTAATTCTGAAGCATGAATTATCATTTCATTATATATTTGTTGCACTTAAAAATTTACATATGTGCCACCACTATTGAGAGGTACACATTTGGAAAAAAATCTTTACATATAAAATTGCATTTGTACACGAATTTCATAATTAAATGTGAAACTACGGTATTATAAAGGGAAGCAGAATAATTTTTTGCTTTATTACTTCTACAATGTCTCAACTTTGTCGCATCCTCGTGAGAAAAAATTATAGTATTCCAATAAGGATAATTTCCATGATGCATCTCTTATATAGCCAGATTTTTTTTGAGCTGCTTTGAATTCCCTTCAATTTGGTTTGTGCTTATTATAAAGTACATTGTTGAGGTTGTTCTTGTAACTTTCTTTTTCCTGAACACCCCCAGGAACCTATTTACTTAGGTACGTGTGTTGGTGTCCCCAGTGTCCAATTAAAAATTCACAACAGTGTAGCTACTATTCAGAGGTATGCATTTAGAAAAAAGATTTTTACATGTAAATTCATTTGTATATGATGTGTTCTTGCAATGTACCCATCAAATTACAGGAAAGGATACAGATGTGAAACAAATCCCTCAATAAAGCAGATGGCTGATCAAAGCCCTGCTGGCTGAGGAGGGACTTGTGGTCATGGAATGGGAGGTAGGTGGAAGTGGCTGCAATAATGGCAATGGTAGTGCCTGGGAAGATAGAGGTGTTGGCAAGGACTGGAATTCCGGAGGTGAATACTACAGTGGCACTTGGGGAGGTCATGATTCATGAGAGAGCCAAGGAGACACAGGAGGAGGTTAGATCTAGGGAAGTGTCCAAGGTTACAATAGTGCAGTTGGAAATTGGAGATCTAACAATTTTAGCAGTGGCTTTGTCAGATGTTTTGATGGAGTAAACTAAGCCCATATTGGTGGTGATTACAGCACCGGAGGTTTAGGAGGAGGCTATAGATACAAGACAGCATTAAATTTCTTCCTTCATCCTGGCTTCCTTATTCTTATACTACCATACCTTAAACAGGTTACAGACATAGTGGGGAAGGCATGAGGCAGGCTAAATAAACAGATGCAGACAGGAATCAGGAAGCAGTTAGCATACTGACTTGTCCAGGCCAGGCATAGAAGGAACAAAAAAATTATAACCCATGTCAAGTCTTCTTTTAAAGTTCTTTTAGGGTGCTATGTGAAATACAAACACATTATAGCCCATAGTTAGATCAAGAACATGGAATGGGAGGTAGATGGAAGTGGCTGCAATAATGGCAATGGTAGTGCCTGGGAAGATAGAGGTGTTGGCAAGGACTGGAATTCCGGAGGTGAATACTACAGTGGCACTTGGGGAGGTCATGATTCATGAGAGAGCCAAGGAGACACAGGAGGAGGTTAGGGCTAGGGAAGTGTCCAAGGTTACAATAGTGCAGTTGGAAATAGGAGATCTAACAATTTTAGCAGTGGCTTTGTAAGATGTTTTGATGGAGTAAACTAAGCCCATATTGGTGGTGATTACAGCACCGGAGGTTTAGGAGGAGGCTATAGATACAAGACAGCATTAAATTTCTTCCTTCATCCTGGCTTCCTTATTCTTATACTACCATACCTTAAACAGGTTACAGACATAGTGCGGAAGGCATGAGGCAGGCTAAATAAACAGATGCAGACAGGAATCAGGAAGCAGTTAGCATACTGACTTGTCCAGGCCAGGCATAGAAGGAACAAAAAAATTATAACCCATGTCAAGTCTTCTTTTAAAGTTCTTTTAGGGTGCTATGTGAAATACAAACACATTATAGCCCATAGTTAGATCAAGAACATGGAATGGGAGGTAGATGGAAGTGGCTGCAATAATGGCAATGGTAGTGCCTGGGAAGATAGTGGTTTTGGCAAGGACTGGAATTCCGGAGGTGAATACTACAGTGGCACTTGGGGAGGTCATGATTCATGAGAGAGCCAAGGAGACACAGGAGGAGGTTAGATCTAGGGAAGTGTCCAAGGTTACAATAGTGCAGTTGGAAATTGGAGATCTAACAATTTTAGCAGTGGCTTTGTAAGATGTTTTGATGGAGTAAACTAAGCCCATATTGGTGGTGATTACAGCACCGGAGGTTTAGGAGGAGGCTATAGATACAAGACAGCATTAAATTTCTTCCTTCATCCTGGCTTCCTATTCTTATACTACCATACCTTAAACAGGTTACAGACATAGTGTGGAAGGCATGAGGCAGGCTAAATAAACAGATGCAGACAGGAATCAGGAAGCAGTTAGCATACTGACTTGTCCAGGCCAGGCATAGAAGGAACAAAAAAATTATAACCCATGTCAAGTCTTCTTTTAAAGTTCTTTTAGGGTGCTATGTGAAATACAAACACATTATAGCCCATAGTTAGATCAAGAACATGGAATGGGAGGTAGATGGAAGTGGCTGCAATAATGGCAATGGTAGTGCCTGGGAAGATAGAGGTGTTGGCAAGGACTGGAATTCCGGAGGTGAATACTACAGTGGCACTTGGGTAGGTCATGATTCATGAGAGAGCCAAGGAGACACAGGAGGAAGTTAGGGCTAGGGAAGTGTCCAAGGTTACAATAGTGCAGTTGGAAATTGGAGATCTAACAATTTTAGCAGTGGCTTTGTAAGATGTTTTGATGGAGTAAACTAAGCCCATATTGGTGGTGATTACAGCACCGGAGGTTTAGGAGGAGGCTATAGATACAAGACAGCATTAAATTTCTTCCTTCATCCTGGCTTCCTTATTCTTATACTACCATACCTTAAACAGGTTACAGACATAGTGCGGAAGGCATGAGGCAGGCTAAATAAACAGATGCAGACAGGAATCAGGAAGCAGTTAGCATACTGACTTGTCCAGGCCAGGCATAGAAGGAACAAAAAAATTATAACCCATGTCAAGTCTTCTTTTAAAGTTCTTTTAGGGTGCTATGTGAAATACAAACACATTATAGCCCATAGTTAGATCAAGAACATGGAATGGGAGGTAGATGGAAGTGGCTGCAATAATGGCAATGGTAGTGCCTGGGAAGATAGAGGTGTTGGCAAGGACTGGAATTCCGGAGGTGAATACTACAGTGGCACTTGGGGAGGTCATGATTCATGAGAGAGCCAAGGAGACACAGGAGGAGGTTAGATCTAGGGAAGTGTCCAAGGTTACAATAGTGCAGTTGGAAATTGGAGATCTAACAATTTTAGCAGTGGCTTTGTCAGATGTTTTGATGGAGTAAACTAAGCCCATATTGGTGGTGATTACAGCACCGGAGGTTTAGGAGGAGGCTATAGATACAAGACAGCTTTAAATTTCTTCCTTCATCCTGGCTTCCTTATTCTTATACTACCATACCTTAAACAGGTTACAGACATAGTGTGGAAGGCATGAGGCAGGCTAAATAAACAGATGCAGACAGGAATCAGGAAGCAGTTAGCATACTGACTTGTCCAGGCCAGGCATAGAAGGAACAAAAAAATTATAACCCATGTCAAGTCTTCTTTTAAAGTTCTTTTAGGGTGCTATGTCAAATACAAACACAGTATAGCCAATAGTTAGATCAAGAACATGGAATGGGAGATAGATGGAAGTGGCTGCAATAATGGCAATGGTAGTGCCTGGGAAGATAGAGGTGTTTGCAAGGACTGGAATTCCGGAGGTGAATACTACAGTGGCACTTGGGCAGGTCATGATTCATGAGAGAGCCAAGGAGACACAGGAGGAGGTTAGGGCTAGGGAAGTGTCCAAGGTTACAATAGTGCAGTTGGAAATTGGAGATCTAACAATTTTAGCAGTGGCTTTGTAAGATGTTTTGATGGAGTAAACTAAGCCCATATTGGTGGTGATTACAGCACCGGAGGTTTAGGAGGAGGCTATAGATACAAGACAGCATTAAATTTCTTCCTTCATCCTGGCTTCCTTATTCTTATACTACCATACCTTAAACAGGTTACAGACATAGTGTGGAAGGCATGAGGCAGGCTAAATAAACAGATGCAGACAGGAATCAGGAAGCAGTAAGCATACTGACTTGTCCAGGCCAGGCATAGAAGGAACATAAAAATTATAACCCATGTCAAGTCTTCTTTTAAAGTTCTTTTAGGGTGCTATGTGAAATACAAACACATTATAGCCCATAGTTAGATCAAGAACATGGAATGGGAGGTAGATGGAAGTGGCTGCAATAATGGCAATGGTAGTGCCTGGGAAGATAGAGGTGTTGGCAAGGACTGGAATTCCGGAGGTGAATACTACAGTGGCACTTGGGGAGGTCATGATTCATGAGAGAGCCAAGGAGACACAGGAGGAGGTTAGATCTAGGGAAGTGTCCAAGGTTACAATAGTGCAGTTGGAAATTGGAGATCTAACAATTTTAGCAGTGGCTTTGTAAGATGTTTTGATGGAGTAAACTAAGCCCATATTGGTGGTGATTACAGCACCGGAGGTTTAGGAGGAGGCTATAGATACAAGACAGCATTAAATTTCTTCCTTCATCCTGGCTTCCTTATTCTTATACTACCATACCTTAAACAGGTTACAGACATAGTGCGGAAGGCATGAGGCAGGCTAAATAAACAGATGCAGACAGGAATCAGGAAGCAGTTAGCATACTGACTTGTCCAGGCCAGGCATAGAAGGAACAAAAAAATTATAACCCATGTCAAGTCTTCTTTTAAAGTTCTTTTAGGGTGCTATGTGAAATACAAACACATTATAGCCCATAGTTAGATCAAGAACATGGAATGGGAGGTAGATGGAAGTGGCTGCAATAATGGCAATGGTAGTGCCTGGGAAGATAGAGGTGTTGGCAAGGACTGGAATTCCGGAGGTGAATACTACAGTGGCACTTGGGCAGGTCATGATTCATGAGAGAGCCAAGGAGACACAGGAGGAGGTTAGGGCTAGGGAAGTGTCCAAGGTTACAATAGTGCAGTTGGAAATTGGAGATCTAACAATTTTAGCAGTGGCTTTGTAAGATGTTTTGATGGAGTAAACTAAGCCCATATTGGTGGTGATTACACCACTGGAGGTTTAGGAGGAGGCTATAGATACAAGACAGCATTAAATTTCTTCCTTCATCCTGGCTTCCTTATTCTTATACTACCATACCTTAAACAGGTTACAGACATAGTGTGGAAGGCATGTGAGGCAGGCTAAATAAACAGATGCAGACAGGAATCAGGAAGCAGTTAGCATACTGACTTGTCCAGGCCAGGCATAGAAGGAACAAAAAAATTATAACCCATGTCAAGTCTTCTTTTAAAATGATTCTTTTAAAGTTCTTTTAGGGTGCTATGTGAAATACAAACACATTATAGCCCATAGTTAGATCAAGAACATGCTGTTGCCCCGCAGCTGCTGTTGTTGCCCCGCTGCTGTTGTTGCCCCGCTGCTGTTGTTGTTGCGCCGCTGCTGTTGTTGTTGCCCTGCCTGCTGTTGTTGTTGCCTACCTGCTGCTGTTGATCATCATCATCATCATCATCATCTTGCTTTTTTTTTATTTTTTGTATATATTAATTATTTTTATTTTTTTCAAATAAAAAATGAAAAAATATAAAAAAAAATAAAAAAATTAAAATAATATAAAATAAAAAAAAACCAAAAGAATGTAAAAAATCAACAAAAAGTAGTTAGTTTATATGTAAGAGTAGTTTGTTTGTTTCAAATTTTGTTTTGTGTTATCAGAAGAAAATGTTTTAATTTTTCAAAGTATATTTTTTTTTCCATTATATTCAAATTATTTTTGTATATTTTATATAATAAAAAATTCAAATATATGTCAAATAAATAAAAATTTAATTTTAATGTTTCAAGTTTTGTGTTATCAGAAGAATATCTTTTAATTTTCCAAAATATCCTTTTTTTCATTTTATCCAGGTTATTTTTGTTTATTTTTAATAATAAAAAACAAAAAAATCCAAAAATATATAAAATAAAAACCAAAAATGTAAAAAATAAAAAAATATAGTAGTTTTATTTATTTATTTTTTTTAGTCAGAATCCTAAATTAAAGATTTTATTAACAGGATGAAGGAATTAAGTTTGCAAGAGATTGAGAAATGGAGGTAAATCGAGCACAGTCAAAAGTTTATTAATATAACGTGTGAGCAGTAGAGCATATTAATTCTTTCGTACATGGATATATATATGCAAAGTTAAAAGCAGCACCAGAGGTGCAAACAATATTAATGAAAAATAAAAATAAAGAAACACTATTAACAATGTAACAAATTAACACTAATAATAAAAGTAGATAAAGATAAAACACTGAAAAAGAGTCACACTTGAAATTTCAATTTCAATTTCAAGTGTGACTCTTTCTCAGTGTTTTATCTTTATCTACTTTTATTATTAGTGTTCATTTATATATATATATATATATATATTTTTTTTTTTTTGTGTCTGTCTGCAGAAAATGATTTATTTTGGAGAAAATTTTAATTTTATTTCATGAATTTCAAATAAAACTTTTGCTGGACTGCTTGGGTATGTTCACTCAAGTGATATATGTTTTTTTATCTCGTACTGAAGAGAGATGGATATTCCAAAACTTATCCAGGGTATCTAAAAGTAGTATCAAAAATGACCTCTTGGCCTGCATACTTGGGCAATCAAAATGTATTTTTCCATAACTGCTGTAATCTTTCTTTAAAATGATCTTTATTGACCCTGCCTTATTAAAAGTAAGAAGTAGAACAATGCTCAATATCTGTTAATATTAAAACATTTGAAAACTCCTCTTTTGAAGTAATGCATAGACACCTTCAACAATAAGGTAAAAAAGAACTTTCTAATATGGCAGTCTGGGAACACAATTCTGAAAAATGAGAACTGATTGAAGTGATTTAGTGCTTTTAATTATTTATATTTTGAAAGAGAAAACTCACTTTCCACAATGAAGATATAGTTTGTTCATGACAGTGCTATATGCACAAATTTCAGTTTGGCCATGTAGTGCTTTATACTCTTTCTGTCAAATGCTCCATTAATTATTACAATCTTCATTGCACTATGTTGTAAATATTAGTCTGCTATTAGCAAATAACCAAATTCCCCTATCAGATGCTAAAGTAGTTTAACTATTAAACATACTACAATAAATATTTCAAAATGAAGATGATGTAGACAATTAAGGTCCAGCATTTATTTTCATCTTCTCTCTAGTTGGGGAATCTATTGTAGAGATAAATGAACACCTGGCCCGTTACTTGGGAAGTTAAATAAAACTGATTTATCCAATAACTGCTGTAAGTTTTTTCTTATAAAACAGCCATTCTGATAAAATTTCTACCAACTTTTTTTATTGTTACTCTTGTCAGGACAAAATAAGCTAAATGTGCTGGAAAGGCCAGTTATTATTCAGTTGTACTCTGTAGTACTGTTTGAGTAATTGCAGTGTAACTTTTCATATTATTTGTGATTTTCAAGTGTTGTCTTATTTCCCTCTATGAAATAGATTAGGAACTTAGATTTCTTTTTTAATAAAAAATTAAAGGCAGGAATATTAACAAATGTATGCAGTACTGCAAGTGCACAGAGAAGTGAATCAGCAAATTCCAGTTTCACCAAGTACAGAATACTACCAATGGTAATCATTTAAGTATCTCGAGCATTGATAGTGACATTGGCAATGTGGTGACATTGATGAGGTATTAGATAACTGTTCAATCTTTATTCTAATGGTAATACCAGTGCTCCAGATATGTGGACCAAAGAGTAATGCAAGGAATAGAATGTAAAATATGAATGACTTGATAATTGTAAATGGTTTGTTGGATTGTAAATTGTATTCAGGTGCAGAGATATTACTAAATCCATTTAAATCTCAAGGTTTACATGTAAGCTTAGAAAGATGCCATTACAGTGATGTTACTAGGGGAAAATTTCTTCTCTTGGAATATTACAAGTAGATGCCAAAAACAGATGTTTTGATTAAGAGTGAAAATATGTTAAATAAGTATATAGAGTCCAATTACAACATAATGCAGAAACAACAGTTAAATTGTTTGATATGGCTTTCTACCTTACAATTAAAATCCTGCCTTATGCTCATTATAGTAATTTGTGGGATCTGCAAAGGAAAAACGATTTAGACATTGTAATTTTCTTTCAATCACACATTAGTGCAATAAATATAATTGATCACATTGCAAAGAAATTTAGGCTGAAACAAATGTTTTTCCATTATAATCAATGAGTCTGCATCAATTAGCAATCAATCTATGCTTATTGTGTATCTTAGAATTATTAATTTAGAAGGCATTACAGTTTTCTTAAAAATTGTAGATTTAACTGATCAGAAATCTCTAACCATAAAGAATACACCTTTAGAATGTTTATCGACATATGGATTAAAGGAAAAGTAACTACAAAAATTTGTTTTTGCCTCAAATGAGGCTAGCATAATGCTTGAGTTAAGTTATGGAGTTGCCAAACAACTGTACAATAAATTTCCTGATATCATTAATTGGGTTGTTAAATGATGCTCTGCAGGGTCAAAATTCTTGTAACTATTTTGAAATGCTTATAGAAGAAATATATATTATGTACACTGGGAAGCATTAGAATCAGGGATAAGTTACGGTGCCTGAAGGAAACAAGTTTCTTACCTCCACCACTACTAGCTTAGATATCAATCCATCTTAATATAGGGGACATTTCAAAGCTCAAGAATGAGAACAAATACTTTATATTTATTTTTTTGTATTACTTATTATTATTATTTTTGTTATTATTTTTTTCCCCTTTCTTTTTTTAGCATTATAGAGACAATATGTACTTTCATTTCTTGGATTTTTTTTCCTATTTCTTTCTAATTTTGTAAAGCTGATTTGAAATATTCATTGCATATTCTTTTATTCTTCATATTATTAATAGTATTATGATCATTATTGTCATCACCATCATCATTATCATCAACATAATCATTAATTGCCAAAGGAGGCTGAGGTCATTAAAGTGCAGACTAAGTGGAAGTGCTGGGGTTCGATTCCTTCCAGAATCATCCTCTCTGACTGAGGTTTCTTCCAGGTTTCCCTCAATCCCCATAAATGACAAATGCTGGGGAGGTACTTTAGACTTAGGCCTGAAATGTTTCCTTCCTTTAAAAAATTCCTTTTCCCAATTTATCATTTCATATTTATTTATATTTACATATATATGCCTCCACGGGAGGCCAAAGTCGTTAATGTGCGGACTCATGAGCACAAGGTCTGGGGTTCGATTCCTGCCGGACCATCCTTCCTGAATGAGGTTTTTTCCTTGGTTTTCTTCAGTCCTCCTAAATGGCAAATTCCAACGAGATACCCTATACATTTCCTTCCTTTAAAAAAAATCCTTTTCCAATTTATCATTTCATGTCGTGTACCATTAGTGTCCACTGCCTGTGGTGCCTTAGTAGTAAGTGGGCTTTAAGCACTATTAAAAAAAATTATGTATCACCAATGTCCACTGCCTTTGGTACATTTGCTGTAAAAGCAATAAACATTATTAAAAAAAAAAAACAATCATTATTATTAGCCAGCATATCTCTCCCCATCATCATCATCATCAGTTATAATTCACAGACAGTCTCAGTTCAGTGAGAGAATGCAAGAGGGAATGAATGAATAGTGTTTAATGCCCGTTTTTGCTACACAGGCACCACAGGCGATGGACACTGATGATACACGAAATGAAATATTGGAAAAGGATTTCTTTTTTTAAGGAAGGAATCATTCCAGGCCTAAGTTTAGGGTACCTCCTCGACATTTGCCATTTATGAGGACTGAGGAAAACCTGGAAAAAACCTCAGTCAGGGAGGACGGTCCTGGAGGTATTCGAACCCAGACCTCTCGCTAAGTGAGCCCGTGCCTTAACGACCTCGGCCACCCATGGCGGTAATGCAAGAGGGGGAAGATTATGCTCTCTTACCTTTGTTTTATGATATGCTCTATGAATTAGAAAATCTGTCATTGCAATCCAAGGAAGGCGGTGCAGTATAGTTTTAGCAGAAAATCTATGAAAAATAATGACCATAGGAGATCAAACAAAAGAAACTCGGCAAGCCTAACAGAAACAGAGTTTAAAGGGGTTGCTTTGAAGAGTAAAAAAGATTAATATCCTACAATTTCTTGGTACATTATTGGTAAACAAAGATGTTTTATAGCCCATTCTTCAAATATAAAGAGCATAGGTTTAATCGATAAAACTAACGAGATTGATACACTCAACTTTTAACTGAGTTTGCTTGAAAGGAATTCAGTGTTAAGAGTCTTGGAGCAATGCAGATTGGACAACAAGCAGAAAATGGATGGTTTCCAGGATTATTTACAAAAATATCCAACTCTTTGGAAGCTACTTGTAGACTTGTGTAGTTCTTCCAAACATGAACATGGATTTAATTCAATCAAAAACATTTTAACAGAAACAAAGAGCAGAATTACATCCATGTATCTCTCATCTTTGATGTTTATTAAATTAAATGGAATGTGTCTACACAAGTGGAATACACTGCCAATGTAACAGCTTGGCTTTGAAAGCATCATGCTGCCACAACAATAAGAAGGAAACATGTCGCTTAATGTGGGAATTGTAGAATTGATAAAGAATGGATCTTATTTTAAACTGCTAAGTTTTATGAAATATTCATTTATCACAAATGAGTTGGTATTAGGTGACACTTAAACTTCAACTGATTAATTCTTCAGAACATGTTTCAAGAGCATTTGCTCTCATCCTCAGCTGCGGACCGACTAACTCTGGCAGGTGACATAGTGACCTCTGGTGGTTCCATTAGATAATGGAACAGGAAGTCCATTGCTGGAATGTCAAAATTCATAACTCTTATGTTTATTTTTTAAAATATAAATCAATTCCCATATTGCCAATTCTTTGGGATTGGTGGTAGCTTTTAAAAGTTTGGCTTCTTCTGCAATGTCATGAATATAAGTCCAAAAATGATTTGCAACTGCTGATTTATCCACTTGTTTATTTTGTACATTTCTGAAGTGTTCTTTAGTTCTTTAGTCCTTGTCTCTAAGTTTCGTATTGTTTTGCCTATATATATGATCACACTCTAAACAATCTATCTGATACACTCCTGACTTTTTCCTGGCAGGAATAACATCTTTTATGATGCTGTTCAGAAGCTTTCCAATACTAAATTTATTTTGTGCTGGCAAACACATATCATAATTTTTAAAAATCTTCATGAATGCCCTGTTTGCCCATGGATGATATGTGAATTTTTTAAAAACCACATCCCTTTTTATCGTGGAGAGAGTTGTGGTGTTTTTATTATCTTTCTGACTTTTGAAATGTCTGATCTTCTTATCAACTAAAGAGCTACTGAATCCATTGTTGAAGGCCATTTTGATGATATAGCGGTATTCTGCTGAATATTGTTCTTGAAGAAGTGCATTAGAGCTTTTATATCCTCCATGAAACAGATCAAAACGTTGTGAGAAATTGATAATTGGAAAATTAAAACAAATAACCCACTGTTGCCCAGGATTTATGGACTTCCGAAGGTACACAAAACAGGCAGGAGCAGGCGCCCAATAATCAACATCAATTCACTAACCTACAAATTGGCCAAGTGGTTGGTAAAGAAATTTGCTTCTTTAGAACAATTTGAAAGAAGTATCGTTAATTCACATGAACTTGTGGACCAATTTAACAATAAGCAGATTTTGCAGAATGATGTCTTAGCCTCTTATGATAATTTTTCCTAGTATTCCTACAAAAAAACTGCTCATAGATCTCCAGAATTGGCTAGAAAGTATGAACTTAAGAGTACAGGAAATTGAGGATTATACCAATCTAACAAAACTGTGTATAAACCAAAACTTTTTTTACATTCAATGGAAAAATTTACCAGCAAATTTCTGGCTTAGCCATGGGTAGCCCTCTTTCTTCATTTCTGGCAAATTTATTCGTTGGTGCTGTAGAAACACACATTATAAGGCATTCCCTTTCACCTTTAAATCATGGTTTCATTATGTGGATGACATACTTGCAATAGTACCAAAAAAACAAAACAGAGGATGCCCTAAAATTACTAAATTTGCAGGACCAAAATATGAAGTTCACTATGGAATTGGAAGAGAATGGCCATTTGCCATTTTTGGACCTAAAAATGTACAGGAGAAACAACATAATTTCATTCGGCATATGTAGGAAACCTACACATACAGATAATCACATAAAGAATAACAGTTTCAACCCTAAAACACCAACATGCCATTATAAACAGCCTTGTTTATAGACTGGTAAACATCCCACTCAACCAAGAAGAAAATTCAGCAGAATACCGTTATATCATCAAAACGGCCCTAAACAATGGTTTCAGCAGCTCTTTAGTTGATAAGAAGATCAGAAATTTCAAAAGTCAGAAAGATATTAAAAACACCACAACTCTCTCCACGATAAAAAAGGATGTAATTTTTAAAAAATTCACATATCATCCATGGGCAAACAGGACATTCATGAAGATTTTTAAAAATTTTGATATGTGTTTGGCAGCACAAAATAAATTTAGTATTGGAAAGCTTCTGAACAGCACCATAAAAGACTTTATTCCTCCCAGCAAAAAGTTGGGAGTGTATCGGATAGATTGTTTGAAGTGTGATCATATATATATTAGGCAAAACAATATGAAACTTGGAGACAAGGACTAAAGAACACTTCAGAAATGTAAGATATAAACAAGTGGATAAATCAGCGGTTGCAGATCATTTTTGGACTTACGATCATGACATTGCAGGAGCAGCCATACTGTTAAAAGCTACCACCAATCCCAAAGAATTGGCAATATGGGAAAAGATTTATATTTTAAACAATAAACATAGAGTTATGAATTTTGACATTCCACCAATGGGCTTCCTGTTCAGTTATCTAATGGAACCACCAGAGGTCACTACGTCACGTGCCAGGGTTAGTTGGTCCCCAGCCGAGGATGAGAGCAAATGATCTTGGAACATGTTCTGAAGAATTAATCAGTTAGTGAAGTTTTAGTGTCGCCTAATAATGACTAATTTGTGTATTTAACAACTTCACCGCACCTAACTTCTTTTAAGTTTATTCATTTATCAATTCAGGGACATTTAAAAATGTACTCCCATTTGCTCCCTTATAATAGTTATCTAAAGCACAGTGTTGCATATCTTGTCTGTATTGTTTAACAATAAATTATTTTGCACAGAACAACATATATTACTTTTCAATTGATAATGAACATAGGAATCCATACAGTGAAACTATCATAATCTTGTTGAATTGAAAGTAAAACTTCTAAAATCTTTTTTAGAAGTTTTACTTTCAATTCAACAAAATTCAACTTCTAAAATCTTTTTCAGAAGCTCTACTTTCAATTCAACAAGACATATATTACTTTATTTGCATATGGGAATGCCTATTTTGCAAAATTAAGGGGAAATATTGTCAGTACATATTCAAAAATGTTCACCCTTTTTTTATTTTTACTGTACTTTATTTTCTTATCTGAAGTATCATAATTATATTTTAATGTTTGTTTCACAAACATAATAATAATATTAATAATAACAATAATAATAATACGTATGTTTGGCTTTTATTAATTTTAATTTATATATTTTTAGGTATAATCCTCCAAATAGTAGCATTTGCTCAATGCCTTAATTTTATTACTAAAGTTAATAGGCAATGATTGAAATGCTGAAAGAATAGAATATCATACATTTTAATGCCGTGACCTGTACTTATTCAAACTTCAGCATTTATAATATATGTCTACAAATTTGTTTTAATAAGCATTAGTTTTACTGTTTAGAGCTCTAGGACACTTTATTTTCTAGGAATGCATTTCTGAATATGAGGTATGTTTTGAAGTGATTTAGACTGCCCTCAGTACTCTGATTATAAAAGTCATAAGTCAATGAAATACTCTACAGTAATAGAAGACATACTGTTGGTTGCTAAAAGAAATTGCTGCATCTGATTTGACTGCATACTCTTACAAATAAAAAGAAGCATTTATTTGTATTAACAGGAGGATTATTTAAGATAGAAGTGAACCTCTTGGTTTCTTTGGAAAGAAATTGAAAGTCCAATGAATATGATTTTAAGTCAGCAAATGTGAGTCACATATAGCTATCATGAAATAGAGAAAAAGGTGCTAAAATACCATCACTGGTTGATCATTATCTTTATTAAAAACTTTGACAGCAATGTGATTCCCCTATAATTATCAGAATATCCCTCACCTCGCTTTTCTTTGTAAACAGGTTGAATTATCACAATTAGTCAACTCTTGGGAATGCCCTTGTTAATCTAAATTCAATTCTAAAGCTTATACCAGCATTCCAGTATGTCCACATCTTCACACCATACTGGTGGCATTCCATCAATGTCCATTGTTTTGTCCTTTTTGAAACTACTTATCTATTTTAAGATTTCTTGTTTTGCAAAGACCTATCCAGCTTCTTTATTTAATGCTATGCACATCTAAATTCCATTAATGCCCCACAGTTTCTTCTATCTCAAATAACTGCTTGAAATTGGTAACCCATTCTACAGGTTTGGTAGAGACCAGATCCCTGTACATTTTCAGATTAGTCGTTACATCCAGTGTGCCACCACCTGTAATTATTTTAGCTTAAATTTCATCTCTATCTTCCCCATTTCACTCTCTTTATCCCTTACATCAGCTTATAAACCTCTTAACATTTTAAAAAATTGAGTGGAGATTGTAACATACATCGCTAAAATTTAATAATGTTAATATTTGACATCACTGTTACAAAAGTTCACTATATTTTATACAATTATAAGCCTCTCTTAACTATAACATTCTTTCCCTCTCCTCCATTCTATTTTTTGCTCTCTTCATAAAAGCACTGCCCTCCTTACCAACTTATGCATTTTCCTAAATTCATTGTCTGCTCTACTTCATTCGCTTTCATATTTTTCATACATATGTTCTTACCTGCCTATTTTAAAACAAATTCACATATTTCTAGTCCTATACTTTCTTTACACATTTCCCATATATCTTTATTCATCTTGTTAAATCACATACATGTACAAAGTACAATGATATAAAACATGTCAATATAATTTCAAGGAAAGTAAGAGAAAACAGAACGAAGGAACAAACGAACAAATGAATGAATGAATGAATGAACTAATGAAAAATAGTAAAAGTACACAAGGATGCCCTTTTGACCAGTAGAATGCTGTTATATGTGTATATATGTGTGTGTAGGTAGGGTAACCAGAGGTTTCTACAATTATGAATAAGGGTTTGCACATGTTTTAAAATTCACTCTCATCAATAGTTTAGCAATCCTCTTTTGCACTACGAAGCATTTCTCAACATCAAGTAAGTTCCTCCAAAGAACCATTTCATACTTGAAATGTGAATGCATAAATGGAAGTTGTGTGTCCATAATATCTCTTTGTTTACACATTTTGCAATTTTTCTCATTAAATAGCATATTGTACATAGTTTTTTAATTGCATTATTTATGTGGAATTCTAAATGCACCCAAATGCCCAAGAATTTGGTATGGTAAAACTTTCTCAATTGTTTGGTTAAACTGTTTGACCTGCGGGAAGAGGTAATTCTTTTTTTGTTTTGTATGAAAGTCTATTGATATAGTCTTATTTAGATTTATGTTTATTTCCCTGCTTTTAATTATTACATTAGTATCATTTGCAAACAAACATATTTTAACATTGGTATCTGAGATCTGAATATCATTAATGAACTGCAAAATAGGAGACCTAAAGTGAAATAGCTTACTCACTAATTCAGATGTTTACAAAATCAAAATACCTAATCCATCAATAGCTAAAATAATAGCATTACCAAAAATACACAAGCCAGGAAAAGACACGAGACCAATAATTAACAATATCAATATCCCATGTTACCTCCTAGCCAAATGGTTAACTACACGATTTAATACATTTCCCAAATTCCCAAGTCTAAGTATAAAATACTTGTTCGATCTTATAACAAAATCAAAGACCATAAACTAAACTCAAATGATATCATGGTTTCCTTTGATGTAAAAGGTTGTTTCCAAGCATTCCAAAAGAAAAACCCTGAATTTGTTAAAAAAATGGCTACTATCTAACAACATTGCAGAAACACACACAAAAGAATATGTAAAACTCACAGAACTATGTTTAGATCAAGCTTACTTCACGTTTGAAGGAAAGTTTTATAAACAAAAATCAGGTTTAATGATGGGTAGTCCACTATCTCCATTTTTGGCTGATCTGTTCATGAGCTATTTTAAAACACATATAACGAGAGCCTTCCCATACATATTCAAAACATGGTACAGATATGTAAATGATGTGTTTGCCATTGTAGAAGATAGATTCATAGAAGATTCATTGAAACTGTTGATCTTGCAAGAAAAAACCATAAAATTCACTATGGAAACCGAGGTTAATAATACTTTACCTTTTCTGGACCTAAGGATAATAAAAAGGAATAAAAATATAGAATTTTACAGAAAGGACACACATACCGACAATTACATAAAAGCAAATGGTTTCAATCCCAGACCCCACAAGGAAGCAGCATTCAATAGTATGACATATAGGCTAGTTAATACACCACTCAGTAAAGAAGAATACAGGAAAGAATAAGCACATATAGTACACACAGCAGAAATTAATGGATTAAACAAACAAATGGTAGATAAAAAAATAAAAAGGAAATTAAACTAATCACTACACTCAGTTCTTCACTTAAAGAAAACACTTATCAAAAATTCACATATCACCCTTATGTTAACCATAAATTCCAAAAAATTTTCAAAAAGTATAACATTACTCTGGACCAATAAACAGATATAGTGTTGGTAAACCATTAAATCTAAATAAAATTAAACAAAAAAAGAAGAAAGAAGAAAATTCAGGTATATATAGAATTAAGTGCAAGGATTGTGACAAAATATACATAGGAAAAACAAAGAGAAATCTGGGGATAAGATTAAAGGAACACGGAGAAATATTAGACACAAACAAGTAGAAAAATCAGCAGTGGCTGCACATTTTTGGAATGAAAATCATGAAATAGAGAAGGACATAACGTTACTAAAAACAATTCAATATCCGAAAGAACTTAATATATGGGAAAAAATTTACATAAAAAAATATGAATACAAACTTATGAATTTTGATATACCGGAAGCAGACAACATATTGTTTAAGTTCATTAACAGACCACCAGAGCAAACATAGTAACAACATACTTTGCTGAAATTGACTCCTCAGTCGTCGTTTTGGTTGACAATGTGAGGAATGTACCTCGCAAAACATGTACCAAAATTACTTTTATAAGTGTGTTTGTGAAACTTAAAGAGAGTTTTAATGTGATGACATGATTTTTAGTGTTTTACTTTAAATCAAAATAAGATTAACAAAAGTTTCACTGTGTGGATTCCGACATTCCGTAAACATAGCAATTGCATTTCAATTGAAATTCCTTTCCTAAAACCGAACTGACCTTTAACTAAATGTTGTTACTTTACGGATAATGGTATGGCCTATTTGGCATTACTTTTTCAAACACCTTAGAAAATGTAGGTGCATTAGCTATAGGTCTATAGTTAAGAGACATTCACATTTTCTATGTTTTTTAACAGAGACTTGACTACCGAATATTTTAGCCTTTCAAGAAAAACATACTATGTTAAAGACTCATTACACAAATGACTAAGGAGAAATACAAATTTGCTTTGCACAGGCATTTATGACTTTACCGTTAATCTCATCATAGCCAAAGGAGATTTTTGATTTTAGTTTTTTAATGATATTACTAATTTTGTAGTGGAATAGAAGTACTTGGTTTAAACACATTATTTTGACTGGGAAATGAGAATGTAAAATCCTTAATGCATCTTTTTTATCACGAGGGCATAACTTTAAATTTTTTGTTAAATTTAAAGTAATCTTTAAATACATTTTTGTATCTCTTGATTGTTAACACTTAAGATTATTGTACATATCTTCCTGTTGCAAATTTTTCACTGTTTCTTGTATTATTATATGCCAAGTAGTCTTTATTTTGTTTTTAAGTGCCTGATACGCTTTTGATAATGGAGGCCATTTGCTGCTTTTAGTGCTTTTCTAAGTGCCTTGCAAAATTAATTAAAATTAATTTTTAATTTAAGGTCTTTACTGAATGTAGTTGTCTTTTACGTTGACCATATATTTTAATTCCTTACCTTAACCTTTCCCTGCTTATAGTATAACTTTCATTTTTTTTAATTTTTAGTGGGAAATGTGCTTCAAAATGCAATTTAAAAGATGTAAGAAATTGATAAATTTACTGTTAAGTTCATTTGCACTGTGGACACTATTCCATGAATCTTATTGAAGTATTCCATTTTACTGAGGTTTACATCATTAATATCTCTACATTTTATATATCTATGGCATTCTTTGAGTTTTATTATACATTCCTTCTTACCTATTATTTTGGCATCATGGTCAGAGACCACTGATCAATGGAGATACAGAATTTGCCAGTTTATCTAAATATACAAAGATATCTATTGCTGTGCAAAAATTTTTATCAATTCTAGTTGTAAAATTAATTGTATGCACCATATTATTTGCAGTAAGAAGAGCGTTTAATCCATTCATTCTGACTAAGGCATTAAGTAATCAATATTTATGCCCCCGATTTTAATTATTTCGTGCTTAGGCTTAATTAATGAATTTAAGTTATCTTCAAGTTTATTATGAAAGTTTCAAAGTTTTCTAAGGGAGAGCGATAAATAGCAATTAGAATTACTTTACCTAATCTCAGCTTCTTTCTTGCAGTCTTATATTTGAAACTACTGGTAACCTCATTTTTCTCCATCCTTTCGATTGTTCTGATTGACACTTTAAAGCACAATCACCTATTCCATCCTTAATTTTAAATTGGTTTCACACTCCATATCAATAACTGATACCTAACTGAAGTGTTGCAATGTCCAATTTCTTCTTTGAAAAAACTATTTCTTTTGGACATTTGCTGCAAATTGCACTCTTAAAGCATTCATTATTCTACTGAATTTTCTAATCTAAGAGTGAAAATAAGTAACTCCATTCATTTGTTTTATGTTTACCAGAATTAACACTAGGGGGTGCATGATTAAACATATTCCCGTTCTCTTTTGATGCTCCCGAAAACCCAGTGACTAACTACGAAGCTAATTCATGTGGAAAAATTTCGATTCGTCAATTTCTACGACTTGAGACACAATGAGTCTACAACATATACCATGCGGCAAAATGACACCACAAAACTTCATTTCCCGCCTGTTTTTTAAATTTCGTTGTACGAACATAGACTTTCATTTGACTTCCTTAGTTTCACTCCCACAAACGTAATCAAACTCTAGTGCATCGTGGGAGTTCCCTATTCTCAAATAGTCCCAGAACGATGTTGACATTATAGCAACTCAAAATGTTTGTCATGAACGATGCTAATACGTTGGTATGCATTTCTCCACAGAAATTCCTGAAGGTACCTTCATCACAAACAAAATGTCTAAGATAAACCCTCGTTTCCTTTACACACCTAATAGATATTGAAGCAGAATAAAGCAAATTAACGTAAGACGCCACAGCAATTTCGTAGAATCTAGAGTAACTTCATTGCACATATTCAACGCTTATGTGCAGTTGCGCGAAAGTATATCACTTGTTATTGTTCAGATTCACTTCGTATCCCTGGTGAACTATGCAACCGTAATGCGTTCTGAATAATATAAAACAATTTAATAACGCGGCTGGCAAAGAATACCAATTTTTTTAAAAACAAAAAGGAATCTAATAACATGTAGGTATTGCTAAAGGCTTGTTAGCAGGTTTGCCATACACAATTTTCAAATATCTGCGGGAAATATGAATCTTATTCGTTAAGGTTAACGGATAATGCCCACGCAACTGCACTTAGGCATTTTAATTGCATATACTATAAGTGCATTTTAAGCTATTTTTTAAAGCTATAAATTTAAAATTATTTATATTTTGGTAATATTTTCATCATTTTTATTGATCCCTTGCCTCATTTTCTCTGACCACTTCCTGAAATAGTTGCAGGCTCCCTAGCCACCGCACCCTTTCAAATCTGACCTAACTTCAACAAGGCCAACTAAAACACCTTAAAAGACACAAGTAATGGTCACCTTCTCCATAAACAAGAAATTAATCTAGGCAAAGCTACCCACCATCTTGGGCGGAAAACTAATTTAACACTCATTTTATTTGTATCTCATTCCCCTGGATATTCACACATTCACTGCGCAACATAATTAACAAAGCATAGTGACAATGGCAAGACAATAGACATCCAGATGAATTGCAAAGACTGAATGCCAAATTAAGACACGCAACAACTATTATTATATCAGAACAATAAACCCATATGCTTCAGAACCTTGATCCCAAGTGTAATTCTAATTCTGTCTGGCAGGTTGTCAAAAGTCTTAGCTCAGGAAAAAGTATTCATTCCCATACCTACTCATAAACAACACATTGCCAAAACTGACCATTAAAAGGTCTTGCCTATCCATAAGCCTAAGAACTTTTTTATTGTCTGTATAAGTAATGTTTCTGTCATAAAACATTATAATTAAGCATTCATTGTAAGTATTTTACTAATGGTAAAACAAAGTTTCTACTGCCTTTCTCTGTTTATTATTCTCAAGTCACTTTAGCAGCTGACCAGTGGTCTGCTCTACTTGAAATTGTAGAGACTTCATTATGACTATTAATAAATACACTTGTTTCACGACAAAAAATGTTGGTTTGCCATTTTGAGTGAAAAATCCTACATCAATCATTAATATACCAAAAAAAAAAAAAAAGGAAGGAACCTTGCACAACTCCATAATTTATGATTCTTTTAGGTGATAAAGGTGTATGAATGTGATGGTGAAGTAAATAACTGAATGTGGCATTGAAGATGTAAATAAAAGAATCATGAATTTAAAACATTCAAAACTCTGAAATGGCTAAATTATGTATATAATTTCCTAATTATAAAAACTGAACTCCACTAATAGTACATCCATTCGCTTTCATTCACAATAATGCCTATACAGTGGGACTTTCCCATTTTGCTTAAAAACTATAATAATAAAACCAATTCATAAGCAGGGTAACAAAAAAGATGAAACTAGCTATAGATCAATAGCACAAACTTCAGTATTTTCAAAAGTATTAGAAAAACTGTTTCATACCAGAATGCTAATTTTCTTACAAAAACATCAATTATAGCCTGAATCATAACATGTTTCAGGAAGGAGCACTCCATATAACCTGCAATCTTGTCTTTCATTTAGTAGATAGACCAAAAAAGAATATAACATTGCATTATTTTGGATTTAACAAAAATGTTTGACATCATTGAAAGTGTTTATGTAAACTAGAAAATTTGGTCTAGGGATACCAAACCAATGGATTAACTCATATCTTCATGATGGAGAACAGTTAGTTGAAATAGATTACCAGGATAGATATATAATTAAGCAGTTTCGATCAGGAATAGTAGATATTAAATATGCTATGTTTCAGGGTTCACTTTAGGTCTCCTATTTTGCAGTTCATTAATGATATTCAGATCTCAGATACCAATGTTAAAATATGTTTGTTTGCAAATGATACTAATGTAATAATTAAAAGCAGGGAAATAAACATAAATCTAAATAAGACTATATCAATAGACTTTCATACAAAACAAAAAAAGAATTACCTCTTCCCGCAGGTCAAACAGTTTAACCAAACAATTGAGAAAGTTTTACCATACCAAATTCTTGGGCATTTGGGTGCATTTAGAATTCCACATAAATAATGCAATTAAAAAACTATGTACAATATGCTATTTAATGAGAAAAATTGCAAAATGTGTAAACAAAGAGATATTATGGACACACAACTTCCATTTATGCATTCACATTTCAAGTATGAAATGGTTCTTTGGAGGAACTTACTTGATGTTGAGAAATGCTTCGTAGTGCAAAAGAGGATTGCTAAACTATTGATGAGAGTGAATTTTAAAACATGTGCAAACCCTTATTCATAATTGTAGAAACCTCTGGTTACCCTACCTACACACACATATATACACATATAACAGCATTCTACTGGTCAAAAGGGCATCCTTGTGTACTTTTACTATTTTTCATTAGTTCATTCATTCATTCATTCATTTGTTCGTTTGTTCCTTCGTTCTGTTTTCTCTTACTTTCCTTGAAATTATATTGACATGTTTTATATCATTGTACTTTGTACATGTATGTGATTTAACAAGATGAATAAAGATATATGGGAAATGTGTAAAGAAAGTATAGGACTAGAAATATGTGAATTTGTTTTAAAATAGGCAGGTAAGAACATATGTATGAAAAATATGAAAGCGAATGAAGTAGAGCAGACAATGAATTTAGGAAAATGCATAAGTTGGTAAGGAGGGCAGTGCTTTTATGAAGAGAGCAAAAAATAGAATGGAGGAGAGGGAAAGAATGTTATAGTTAAGAGAGGCTTATAATTGTATAAAATATAGTGAACTTTTGTAACAGTGATGTCAAATATTAACATTATTAAATTTTAGCGATGTATGTTACAATCTCCACTCAATTTTTTAAAATGTTAAGAGGTTTATAAGCTGATGTAAGGGATAAAGAGAGTGAAATGGGGAAGATAGAGATGAAATTTAAGCTAAAATAATTACAGGTGGTGGCACACTGGATGTAACGACTAATCTGAAAATGTACAGGGATCTGGTCTCTACCAAACCTGTAGAATGGGTTACCAATTTCAAGCAGTTATTTGAGATAGAAGAAACTGTGGGGCATTAATGGAATTTAGATGTGCATAGCATTAAATAAAGAAGCTGGATAGGTCTTTGCAAAACAAGAAATCTTAAAATAGATAAGTAGTTTCAAAAAGGACAAAACAATGGACATTGATGGAATGCCACCAGTATGGTGTGAAGATGTGGACATACTGGAATGCTGGTATAAGCTTTAGAATTGAATTTAGATTAACAAGGGCATTCCCAAGAGTTGACTAATTGTGATAATTCAACCTGTTTACAAAGAAAAGCGAGGTGAGGGATATTCTGATAATTATAGGGGAATCACATTGCTGTCAAAGTTTTTAATAAAGATAATGATCAACCAGTGATGGTATTTTAGCACCTTTTTCT
Organism: Metallyticus violacea; assembly: GCA_030762175.1. Taxonomy (NCBI): domain Eukaryota; kingdom Metazoa; phylum Arthropoda; class Insecta; order Mantodea; family Metallyticidae; genus Metallyticus; species Metallyticus violacea. Next base: position 7,682,562 of record CM060844.1, read on the forward strand.
CTATTTCATGATAGCTATATGTGACTCACATTTGCTGACTTAAAATCATATTCATTGGACTTTCAATTTCTTTCCAAAGAAACCAAGAGGTTCACTTCTATCTTAAATAATCCTCCTGTTAATACAAATAAATGCTTCTTTTTATTTGTAAGAGTATGCAGTCAAATCAGATGCAGCAATTTCTTTTAGCAACCAACAGTATGTCTTCTATTACTGTAGAGTATTTCATTGACTTATGACTTTTATAATCAGAGTACTGAGGGCAGTCTAAATCACTTCAAAACATACCTCATATTCAGAAATGCATTCCTAGAAAATAAAGTGTCCTAGAGCTCTAAACAGTAAAACTAATGCTTATTAAAACAAATTTGTAGACATATATTATAAATGCTGAAGTTTGAATAAGTACAGGTCACGGCATTAAAATGTATGATATTCTATTCTTTCAGCATTTCAATCATTGCCTATTAACTTTAGTAATAAAATTAAGGCATTGAGCAAATGCTACTATTTGGAGGATTATACCTAAAAATATATAAATTAAAATTAATAAAAGCCAAACATACGTATTATTATTATTGTTATTATTAATATTATTATTATGTTTGTGAAACAAACATTAAAATATAATTATGATACTTCAGATAAGAAAATAAAGTACAGTAAAAATAAAAAAAGGGTGAACATTTTTGAATATGTACTGACAATATTTCCCCTTAATTTTGCAAAATAGGCATTCCCATATGCAAATAAAGTAATATATGTCTTGTTGAATTGAAAGTAGAGCTTCTGAAAAAGATTTTAGAAGTTGAATTTTGTTGAATTGAAAGTAAAACTTCTAAAAAAGATTTTAGAAGTTTTACTTTCAATTCAACAAGATTATGATAGTTTCACTGTATGGATTCCTATGTTCATTATCAATTGAAAAGTAATATATGTTGTTCTGTGCAAAATAATTTATTGTTAAACAATACAGACAAGATATGCAACACTGTGCTTTAGATAACTATTATAAGGGAGCAAATGGGAGTACATTTTTAAATGTCCCTGAATTGATAAATGAATAAACTTAAAAGAAGTTAGGTGCGGTGAAGTTGTTAAATACACAAATTAGTCATTATTAGGCGACACTAAAACTTCACTAACTGATTAATTCTTCAGAACATGTTCCAAGATCATTTGCTCTCATCCTCGGCTGGGGACCAACTAACCCTGGCACGTGACGTAGTGACCTCTGGTGGTTCCATTAGATAACTGAACAGGAAGCCCATTGGTGGAATGTCAAAATTCATAACTCTATGTTTATTGTTTAAAATATAAATCTTTTCCCATATTGCCAATTCTTTGGGATTGGTGGTAGCTTTTAACAGTATGGCTGCTCCTGCAATGTCATGATCGTAAGTCCAAAAATGATCTGCAACCGCTGATTTATCCACTTTGTTTATATCTTACATTTCTGAAGTGTTCTTTAGTCCTTGTCTCCAAGTTTCATATTGTTTTGCCTAATATATATATGATCACACTTCAAACAATCTATCCGATACACTCCCAACTTTTTGCTGGGAGGAATAAAGTCTTTTATGGTGCTGTTCAGAAGCTTTCCAATACTAAATTTATTTTGTGCTGCCAAACACATATCAAAATTTTTAAAAATCTTCATGAATGTCCTGTTTGCCCATGGATGATATGTGAATTTTTTAAAAATTACATCCTTTTTTATCGTGGAGAGAGTTGTGGTGTTTTTAATATCTTTCTGACTTTTGAAATTTCTGATCTTCTTATCAACTAAAGAGCTGCTGAAACCATTGTTTAGGGCCGTTTTGATGATATAACGGTATTCTGCTGAATTTTCTTCTTGGTTGAGTGGGATGTTTACCAGTCTATAAACAAGGCTGTTTATAATGGCATGTTGGTGTTTTAGGGTTGAAACTGTTATTCTTTATGTGATTATCTGTATGTGTAGGTTTCCTACATATGCCGAATGAAATTATGTTGTTTCTCCTGTACATTTTTAGGTCCAAAAATGGCAAATGGCCATTCTCTTCCAATTCCATAGTGAACTTCATATTTTGGTCCTGCAAATTTAGTAATTTTAGGGCATCCTCTGTTTTGTTTTTTTGGTACTATTGCAAGTATGTCATCCACATAATGAAACCATGATTTAAAGGTGAAAGGGAATGCCTTATAATGTGTGTTTCTACAGCACCAACGAATAAATTTGCCAGAAATGAAGAAAGAGGGCTACCCATGGCTAAGCCAGAAATTTGCTGGTAAATTTTTCCATTGAATGTAAAAAAAGTTTTGGTTTATACACAGTTTTGTTAGATTGGTATAATCCTCAATTTCCTGTACTCTTAAGTTCATACTTTCTAGCCAATTCTGGAGATCTATGAGCAGTTTTTTTGTAGGAATACTAGGAAAAATTATCATAAGAGGCTAAGACATCATTCTGCAAAATCTGCTTATTGTTAAATTGGTCCACAAGTTCATGTGAATTAACGATACTTCTTTCAAATTGTTCTAAAGAAGCAAATTTCTTTACCAACCACTTGGCCAATTTGTAGGTTAGTGAATTGATGTTGATTATTGGGCGCCTGCTCCTGCCTGTTTTGTGTACCTTCGGAAGTCCATAAATCCTGGGCAACAGTGGGTTATTTGTTTTAATTTTCCAATTATCAATTTCTCACAACGTTTTGATCTGTTTCATGGAGGATATAAAAGCTCTAATGCACTTCTTCAAGAACAATATTCAGCAGAATACCGCTATATCATCAAAATGGCCTTCAACAATGGATTCAGTAGCTCTTTAGTTGATAAGAAGATCAGACATTTCAAAAGTCAGAAAGATAATAAAAACACCACAACTCTCTCCACGATAAAAAGGGATGTGGTTTTTAAAAAATTCACATATCATCCATGGGCAAACAGGGCATTCATGAAGATTTTTAAAAATTATGATATGTGTTTGCCAGCACAAAATAAATTTAGTATTGGAAAGCTTCTGAACAGCATCATAAAAGATGTTATTCCTGCCAGGAAAAAGTCAGGAGTGTATCAGATAGATTGTTTAGAGTGTGATCATATATATAGGCAAAACAATACGAAACTTAGAGACAAGGACTAAAGAACTAAAGAACACTTCAGAAATGTACAAAATAAACAAGTGGATAAATCAGCAGTTGCAAATCATTTTTGGACTTATATTCATGACATTGCAGAAGAAGCCAAACTTTTAAAAGCTACCACCAATCCCAAAGAATTGGCAATATGGGAATTGATTTATATTTTAAAAAATAAACATAAGAGTTATGAATTTTGACATTCCAGCAATGGACTTCCTGTTCCATTATCTAATGGAACCACCAGAGGTCACTATGTCACCTGCCAGAGTTAGTCGGTCCGCAGCTGAGGATGAGAGCAAATGCTCTTGAAACATGTTCTGAAGAATTAATCAGTTGAAGTTTAAGTGTCACCTAATACCAACTCATTTGTGATAAATGAATATTTCATAAAACTTAGCAGTTTAAAATAAGATCCATTCTTTATCAATTCTACAATTCCCACATTAAGCGACATGTTTCCTTCTTATTGTTGTGGCAGCATGATGCTTTCAAAGCCAAGCTGTTACATTGGCAGTGTATTCCACTTGTGTAGACACATTCCATTTAATTTAATAAACATCAAAGATGAGAGATACATGGATGTAATTCTGCTCTTTGTTTCTGTTAAAATGTTTTTGATTGAATTAAATCCATGTTCATGTTTGGAAGAACTACACAAGTCTACAAGTAGCTTCCAAAGAGTTGGATATTTTTGTAAATAATCCTGGAAACCATCCATTTTCTGCTTGTTGTCCAATCTGCATTGCTCCAAGACTCTTAACACTGAATTCCTTTCAAGCAAACTCAGTTAAAAGTTGAGTGTATCAATCTCGTTAGTTTTATCGATTAAACCTATGCTCTTTATATTTGAAGAATGGGCTATAAAACATCTTTGTTTACCAATAATGTACCAAGAAATTGTAGGATATTAATCTTTTTTACTCTTCAAAGCAACCCCTTTAAACTCTGTTTCTGTTAGGCTTGCCGAGTTTCTTTTGTTTGATCTCCTATGGTCATTATTTTTCATAGATTTTCTGCTAAAACTATACTGCACCGCCTTCCTTGGATTGCAATGACAGATTTTCTAATTCATAGAGCATATCATAAAACAAAGGTAAGAGAGCATAATCTTCCCCCTCTTGCATTACCGCCATGGGTGGCCGAGGTCGTTAAGGCACGGGCTCACTTAGCGAGAGGTCTGGGTTCGAATACCTCCAGGACCGTCCTCCCTGACTGAGGTTTTTTCCAGGTTTTCCTCAGTCCTCATAAATGGCAAATGTCGGGGAGGTACCCTAAACTTAGGCCTGGAATGATTCCTTCCTTAAAAAAAGAAATCCTTTTCCAATATTTCATTTCGTGTATCATCAGTGTCCATCGCCTGTGGTGCCTGTGTAGCAAAAACGGGCATTAAACACTATTCATTCATTCCCTCTTGCATTCTCTCACTGAACTGAGACTGTCTGTGAATTATAACTGATGATGATGATGATGGGGAGAGATATGCTGGCTAATAATAATGATTGTTTTTTTTTTTTAATAATGTTTATTGCTTTTACAGCAAATGTACCAAAGGCAGTGGACATTGGTGATACATAATTTTTTTTAATAGTGCTTAAAGCCCACTTACTACTAAGGCACCACAGGCAGTGGACACTAATGGTACACGACATGAAATGATAAATTGGAAAAGGATTTTTTTTAAAGGAAGGAAATGTATAGGGTATCTCGTTGGAATTTGCCATTTAGGAGGACTGAAGAAAACCAAGGAAAAAACCTCATTCAGGAAGGATGGTCCGGCAGGAATCGAACCCCAGACCTTGTGCTCATGAGTCCGCACATTAACGACTTTGGCCTCCCGTGGAGGCATATATATGTAAATATAAATAAATATGAAATGATAAATTGGGAAAAGGAATTTTTTAAAGGAAGGAAACATTTCAGGCCTAAGTCTAAAGTACCTCCCCAGCATTTGTCATTTATGGGGATTGAGGGAAACCTGGAAGAAACCTCAGTCAGAGAGGATGATTCTGGAAGGAATCGAACCCCAGCACTTCCACTTAGTCTGCACTTTAATGACCTCAGCCTCCTTTGGCAATTAATGATTATGTTGATGATAATGATGATGGTGATGACAATAATGATCATAATACTATTAATAATATGAAGAATAAAAGAATATGCAATGAATATTTCAAATCAGCTTTACAAAATTAGAAAGAAATAGGAAAAAAAATCCAAGAAATGAAAGTACATATTGTCTCTATAATGCTAAAAAAAGAAAGGGGAAAAAAATAATAACAAAAATAATAATAATAAGTAATACAAAAAAATAAATATAAAGTATTTGTTCTCATTCTTGAGCTTTGAAATGTCCCCTATATTAAGATGGATTGATATCTAAGCTAGTAGTGGTGGAGGTAAGAAACTTGTTTCCTTCAGGCACCGTAACTTATCCCTGATTCTAATGCTTCCCAGTGTACATAATATATATTTCTTCTATAAGCATTTCAAAATAGTTACAAGAATTTTGACCCTGCAGAGCATCATTTAACAACCCAATTAATGATATCAGGAAATTTATTGTACAGTTGTTTGGCAACTCCATAACTTAACTCAAGCATTATGCTAGCCTCATTTGAGGCAAAAACAAATTTTTGTAGTTACTTTTCCTTTAATCCATATGTCGATAAACATTCTAAAGGTGTATTCTTTATGGTTAGAGATTTCTGATCAGTTAAATCTACAATTTTTAAGAAAACTGTAATGCCTTCTAAATTAATAATTCTAAGATACACAATAAGCATAGATTGATTGCTAATTGATGCAGACTCATTGATTATAATGGAAAAACATTTGTTTCAGCCTAAATTTCTTTGCAATGTGATCAATTATATTTATTGCACTAATGTGTGATTGAAAGAAAATTACAATGTCTAAATCGTTTTTCCTTTGCAGATCCCACAAATTACTATAATGAGCATAAGGCAGGATTTTAATTGTAAGGTAGAAAGCCATATCAAACAATTTAACTGTTGTTTCTGCATTATGTTGTAATTGGACTCTATATACTTATTTAACATATTTTCACTCTTAATCAAAACATCTGTTTTTGGCATCTACTTGTAATATTCCAAGAGAAGAAATTTTCCCCTAGTAACATCACTGTAATGGCATCTTTCTAAGCTTACATGTAAACCTTGAGATTTAAATGGATTTAGTAATATCTCTGCACCTGAATACAATTTACAATCCAACAAACCATTTACAATTATCAAGTCATTCATATTTTACATTCTATTCCTTGCATTACTCTTTGGTCCACATATCTGGAGCACTGGTATTACCATTAGAATAAAGATTGAACAGTTATCTAATACCTCATCAATGTCACCACATTGCCAATGTCACTATCAATGCTCGAGATACTTAAATGATTACCATTGGTAGTATTCTGTACTTGGTGAAACTGGAATTTGCTGATTCACTTCTCTGTGCACTTGCAGTACTGCATACATTTGTTAATATTCCTGCCTTTAATTTTTTATTAAAAAAGAAATCTAAGTTCCTAATCTATTTCATAGAGGGAAATAAGACAACACTTGAAAATCACAAATAATATGAAAAGTTACACTGCAATTACTCAAACAGTACTACAGAGTACAACTGAATAATAACTGGCCTTTCCAGCACATTTAGCTTATTTTGTCCTGACAAGAGTAACAATAAAAAAAGTTGGTAGAAATTTTATCAGAATGGCTGTTTTATAAGAAAAAACTTACAGCAGTTATTGGATAAATCAGTTTTATTTAACTTCCCAAGTAACGGGCCAGGTGTTCATTTATCTCTACAATAGATTCCCCAACTAGAGAGAAGATGAAAATAAATGCTGGACCTTAATTGTCTACATCATCTTCATTTTGAAATATTTATTGTAGTATGTTTAATAGTTAAACTACTTTAGCATCTGATAGGGGAATTTGGTTATTTGCTAATAGCAGACTAATATTTACAACATAGTGCAATGAAGATTGTAATAATTAATGGAGCATTTGACAGAAAGAGAATAAAGCACTACATGGCCAAACTGAAATTTGTGCATATAGCACTGTCATGAACAAACTATATCTTCATTGTGGAAAGTGAGTTTTCTCTTTCAAAATATAAATAATTAAAAGCACTAAATCACTTCAATCAGTTCTCATTTTTCAGAATTGTGTTCCCAGACTGCCATATTAGAAAGTTCTTTTTTACCTTATTGTTGAAGGTGTCTATGCATTACTTCAAAAGAGGAGTTTTCAAATGTTTTAATATTAACAGATATTGAGCATTGTTCTACTTCTTACTTTTAATAAGGCAGGGTCAATAAAGATCATTTTAAAGAAAGATTACAGCAGTTGTGGAAAAATACATTTTGATTGCCCAAGTATGCAGGCCAAGAGGTCATTTTTGATACTACTTTTAGATACCCTGGATAAGTTTTGGAATATCCATCTCTCTTCAGTACGAGATAAAAAAACATATCACTTGAGTGAACATACCCAAGCAGTCCAGCAAAAGTTTTATTTGAAATTCATGAAATAAAATTAAAATTTTCTCCAAAATAAATCATTTTCTGCAGACAGACACAAAAAAAAAAATATATATATATATATATAAATGAACACTAATAATAAAAGTAGATAAAGATAAAACACTGAGAAAGAGTCACACTTGAAATTGAAATTGAAATTGAAATTTCAAGTGTGACTCTTTCTCAGTGTTTTATCTTTATCTACTTTTATTATTAGTGTTAATTTGTTACATTGTTAATAGTGTTTCTTTATTTTTATTTTTCATTAATATTGTTTGCACCTCTGGTGCTGCTTTTAACTTTGCATATATATATATCCATGTACGAAAGAATTAATATGCTCTACTGCTCACACGTTATATTAATAAACTTTTGACTGTGCTCGATTTACCTCCATTTCTCAATCTCTTGCAAACTTAATTCCTTCATCCTGTTAATAAAATCTTTAATTTAGGATTCTGACTAAAAAAAATAAATAAATAAAACTACTATATTTTTTTATTTTTTACATTTTTGGTTTTTATTTTATAGATTTTTGGATTTTTTTGTTTTTTATTATAAAAAATAAACAAAAATAACCTGGATAAAATGAAAAAAAGGATATTTTGGAAAATGAAAAGATATTCTTCTTATAACACAAAACTTGAAACATTAAAATTAAATTTGTATTTTTTTGACATATATTTGAAAAATTTTATTTTATAAAATATACAAAAATAATTTGAACATAATGGAAAAAAAAATATACTTTGAAAAATTAAAACATTTTCTTCTCATAACACAAAACAAAACTTGAAATAAACATTTAACTACTCTTAAATAAAAATTAAAAGATATTCTTCTTATAACACAAAACAAAACTTGAAACAAACAAACTACTCTTACATATAAACTAACTACTTTTTTTTGATTTTTTACATTTTTTTGATTTTTTTGATTTTATATTATTTTAATTTTTTTATTTTTTTTTTATATTTTTTTATTTTTTATTTTATATATTTTTGGATTTTTTTGTTTTTTATTATAAAAAATAAACAAAAATAACCTGGATAAAATGAAAAAAAGGATATTTTGGAAAATTAAAAGATATTCTTCTTATAACACAAAACTTGAAACATTAAAATTAAATTTGTATTTTTTTGACATATATTTGAAAAATTTTATTTTATAAAATATACAAAAATAATTTGAACATAATGGAAAAAAAAATATACTTTGAAAAATTAAAACATTTTCTTCTCATAACACAAAACAAAACTTGAAATAAACATTTAACTACTCTTAAATAAAAATTAAAAGATATTCTTCTTATAACACAAAACAAAACTTGAAACAAACAAACTACTCTTACATATAAACTAACTACTTTTTTTTGATTTTTTACATTTTTTTGATTTTTTTGATTTTATATTATTTTAATTTTTTTATTTTTTTTTTTATTTTTTCATTTTTTATTTGAAAAAAATAAAAATAATTAATATATACAAAAAATAAAAAAAAAGCATGATGATGATGATGATGATGATAAGCAACAACAGCAGGTAGGCAACAACAACAGCAGGGGGGCAACAACAACAGCAGGCAGGGCAACAACAACAGCAGCGGCGCAACAACAACAGCAGCGGGGCAACAACAGCAGCGGGGCAACAACAGCAGCTGGGCAACAACAGCAGCGGGGCAGCAACAACAACAGCAGCGGGGCAACAACAGCAGCGGGGCAACAACAGCAGCAGGGCAACAACAGCAGCGGGGCAACAACATTCAAATAAAACATCATAATTGAAATAGTATAATATTTTCTCAAAAGGATGCGACAAAATTCTGCTTCTCTTTACAGTACCGTAGTTTCACAATTAATTATGAAATTCATGTACAAATGCAATTTATATATGTAAAGATTTTTTTCTAAATGTGTACCTCTCAATAGTGGTGGCACTGTTGGGAATTTTTAATTGCAACAAATACTAACGAAATGAAAATCTATGCTTCAGAATTAGGTGCACCTTCATTTGTTTGAAACCGTGTATCTAATATTGGTGCCTCACATAACATTGTACTGTGCAATGACAATCGTAAAAAATAACTGGAAAGAAACGCTAATGAGAACACTTAGTCATGCTGCAACTAGGGCAGCACAGCTCAGGACCCCGGGAACGCCAAAACACATACCTAAGTAAATAGGCTCCTGGGGGTGGGGTTAAGTAAACGCAAAGTTAGAAGAACAATGTCAACAATATACTTTGCATAATAACAAGCAAAAATCAAATTGAAGGGAATTCAAAGATGCTGAAAAAGTATCAATCTATAGAAGGTGCATTAAAAAAAACATCATAATTTAAATACTGTAACTTTTTTTCCCCAAGGATGATAAATTGGAGACATTGATGGAGTATTAAAGCAAAATTTATTCTGCTTCCCTTTATGGTACTGTAGTTTAACAATTAATTAATAAATTTATGTACAAATGCAATTTATATATGTAAAAATTTTTTTTCTAAATGTGCATCATTCAATAGTGTGACATTATTTGGAATTTGTAATTGCAACGTTCAGAAAATGCAATGAAAATTCATGCTTCAGAATTAGGTGCACATTCATTTGTTTGAAACCCTGTATCTAATTGTAGGTGCCTCACATAACGTTGTACTGTGAAATGACGATCTTGAAAGTACTTGGAAAGAAATGCTAATGAGAGCACTTGTTGCTTGCTGCAACTATGGGAGCAAGCTCAGGACTCCGGGAACTCCAAAACACATACCAAGTAAATATGCTCCTTGGGAAGGGGTTAAGTAAATGCAAAGTTACAAGAACAATGTCAGCAATATACTTTGTATAATAACTAGCATAAACCAAAATGAAGGGAATTCAAAGCTGCTGAAAAAGGAGCAGACTGTATAGAAGCTGCAACAAACCACATATGATAATTGAAATAGTATAATTTTATCTCACAAGCATGTGTCAAAGTTCAGACATTGATGGAATAATAAACCAAAATATTATTCTGCTTCCCTTTATGGTACCATAGTTTCACAAGTAATTATGAAATTCAGGTACAAATGCAATATATATTTAAACATTTTTTCCAAAATGTATACCCCTCAATAGGGGACACTATTATGAGTTTGTAATTGGAACAAATACAAAATAAAATGAAAATGCATGCTTCAGAATTAGGTGCAAATTCATTTGTTTGAAACGGTGTATCTAATGTTGGTGCCTCACATAATGTTGTACTGTGCAATGACGATCTTAACAGTACTTGGAAAGAAACGGTAATGAGAACACTTGTTCCTTGCTGCAACTATGGGCAGCACAGTTCAGGACCCCGGGGATGCCAACATCCGTCCCTACGAAATAGGCTCCTGGGGGGGGGGGAGGTTTAAGGAAAGGGAAATTTACTAGAACAACCTCAACAATGTATTTTGCATAATAACAAGCACAAATTAAAATGCAAGGAATTCAAAGCTGCTGAAAAAATATGATGCTGCATAGAAGCTGCATCAAAAAACCCATCATAATTGAAATAGTATAATATTTGCACAAAAGGATGCCACATGGTGGAAACTGATGGACATAAAGAAAAATTTATTCTTCCCTTTATAGTACCGTAGTTTCACAATTAATTATGAAATTCATGTACAAATGCAATATATATATAAAGGTTTATTTATAAATGTTTACCTCACAATAGTGGTCGCACTGTTGGGAATTTGTAATTGCAACAAATACTAACGAAATGAAAATCTATGCTTCAGAATTAAGTGCACCTTCATTTGTTTGAAACCGTGTATCTAATGTTGGTGCCTCACATAACATTGTACTGTGCAATGACAATCGTAAAAAATAACTGGAAAGAAACGCTAATGAGAACACTTGGTAATGCTGCAACTAGGGCAGCACAGCTCAGGACCCCGGGAACGCCAAAACACATACCTAAGTAAATAGGCTCCAGGGGGTGGGGTTAAGTAAATGCAAAGTTAGAAGAACAATGTGAACAATATACTTTGCATAATAACAAGCAAAAATCAAATTGAAGGGAATTCAAAGCTGCTGAAAAAGTATCAATCTATAGAAGGTGCATTAAAAAAAACATCATAATTTAAATACTGTAACTTTTTTTCCCCAAGGATGATAAATTGGAGACATTGATGGAGTATTGAAGCAAAATTTATTCTGCTTCCCTTTATGGTACTGTAGTTTCACAATTAATTAATAAATTTATGTACAAATGCAATTTATATATGTAAAAATTTTTTTTTCTAAATGTGCATCATTCAATAGTGTGACATTATTTGGAATTTGTAATTGTAACGATCAGAAAATGCAATGAAAATTCATGCTTCAGAATTAGGTGCACATTCATTTGTTTGAAACCCTGTATCTAATTGTAGGTGCCTCACATAACGTTGTACTGTGCAATGACGATCTTGAAAGTACTTGGAAAGAAATGCTAATGAGAGCACTTGTTGCTTGCTGCAACTATGGGAGCAAGCTCAGGACTCCGGGAACTCCAAAGCACATACCAAGTAAATATGCTCCTTGGGGTGGGGTTAAGTAAATGCAAAGTTACAAGAACAATGTCAGCAATATACTTTGCATAATAACAAGCACAATATAAATGCAAGGAATTCAAAACTGCTGAAAAAATATGAAGCTGCATACAAGCTGATTCAAATAAAACATCATAATTGAAATAGTATAATATTTTCTCAAAAGGATGCGACAAAATTCTGCTTCTCTTTACAGTACCGTAGTTTCACAATTAATTATGAAATTCATGTACAAATGCAATTTATATATGTAAAGATTTTTTTCTAAATGTATACCTCTCAATAGTGGTGGCACTATTGGGAATTTTTAATTGCAACAAATACTAACGAAATGAAAATCTATGCTTCAGAATTAGGTGCACCTTCATTTGTTCGAAAAACTGTATCTAATGTTGGTGCCTCACATAACATTGTACTGTGCAATGACAATCGTAAAAAATAACTGGAAAGAAACGCTAATGAGAACACTTAGTCATGCTGCAACTATGGGCAGCACAGCTCAGGACCCGGGGAACGCCAAAACACATACCTAAGTAAATAGGCTCCTGGGGGTGGGGTTAAGTAAATGCAAAGTTAGAAGAACAATGTGAACAATATACTTTGCATAATAACAAGCAAAAATCAAAATGAAGGGAATTCAAAGCTGTTTAAAAGTATCTGACTCTATAGAAGGTGCATAAAAAAAAACCTCATAATTTAAATACTGTAATTTTTTTTCCCCAAGGAATGATAAATTTCGAGACATTGATGGAGTGTTAAAGCAAAATTTATTCTGCTTCCCTTTATGATATTGTAGTTTCAGAATTAATTAATAAATTTATGTACAAGTGCAAATTATATATGTAAGGATATTTTTTCTAAATGTGTACCATTTAATAGTGGTGACACAATTTGTAATTGCAACACATAGAAAATGAAATTAAAAATTGATGCTTCAGTATTACCAGCACTTTCATTTGTTTGAAACCCTGTATCTAATGTTGGTGCCTCACATAACTTTGTACTGTGCATTGAGGATCTTAAAAGTACTTAGAGAAATGCTAATGAGAACACTTGTTCCCTTGCTGCAACTATGGATAGCACAGCTCAGGACCCCGGGGACGCCAACACCCGTACCTACGAAATAGGCCCCTGGGGGGGGGGTAGGAAATGGAAATTTACAAGAAAAACCTGATAATATATTTTGCACAATAACAAGCAGAAACTAAAATGCAAGGAATTCAAAGCCTCTGAAAAAATAGGGAAATTTACAGCAACAACCTGACAATGTATTTTGCATAATAATAAGCACAAACTAAATTGCAAAGAATTCAAAGCTGCTGAAAAAATATTGGGCCTAATAAAATCTGCATTGAAAAAATCATCATAATTAAAATAGTATAATTTTGTCTCTAAAGGAAGGAACAAAGTGGAAACTGATGGACATAAAGCAACAATTTTTTCTGCTTCCCTTTATGGTACTGTAGTTTCACATTTAATTATGAAATTCATGTACAAATGCAATTTATATATGTAAAGATTTTTTTCTAAATGTGTACCATTCAATAGTGTGACATTATTTGGAATTTGTGATTGCAACGTTCAGAAAATGGAATGAAAATTCATGCTTCAGAATTAGGTGCACATTCATTTGTTTGAAACCTTGCATCATATGTTGCTGCCTCACATAACATTGTACTGTAGAATGACAATCGTAAAAGTTACTGGAAAGAAACGCTTTTGAGAACAATTGGTCATGCTGGAACTATGGGCAGCACAGCTCAGGACCCTGGAAAAGCCAACACACATACCTAAGTAAATAGGCTCCTGGGGGGGGGGGGGGTTAAATAAATGGAAAGTTACAAGAACAATGTCAAAATATACTTTGCATAATAACAAGCATAAACCAAAATGAAGGTAATTCAAAGCAGCTGAAAAAGGAGCAGACTGTATAGAAGCTGCAACAAACAACATATTATAATAAATAGTATAATTTTTTCTCACAAGGATGTGTAAAAGTTCAGACATTGATGGAGTAATAAAGCAAATATTTATGCTGCTTCCCTTAATGGTACCTTAGTTTCACAAGTAATTAAGAAATTCAGGTACAAATGCAATATATATTTAAACATTTTTTGCTAAATGTATACCTCTCAATAGGGGACACTATTATGAGTTTGTAATTGCAACAAATACAAAATAAAATGAAAATGCATGCTTCAAAATTAGGTGCAAATTCATTTGTTTGAAACTCTGTATCTAATGTTGGTGCCTCACATAATGTTGTACTGTGCAATGACGATCTTAAAAGTACTTGGAAAGGAACGCTAATGAGAACACTTGTTCCTTGCTGCAACTATGGGCAGCACAGTTCAGGACCCCGGGGACGCCAACATCCGTCCCTACGAAATAGGCTCCTGGGGGGGGGGGAGGTTTAAGGAAAGGGAAATTTACAAGAACAACCTCAACAATGTATTTTGCATAATAACAAGCACAAATTAAAATGCAAGGTATTCAAAGCTGCTGAAAAAATATGATGCTGAATAGAAGCTGCATCAAAAAACCCATCCTAATTGAAATAGTATAATATTTGCACAAAAGGATGCCACATGGTGGAAACTGATGGACATAAAGAAAAATTTATTCTTCCCTTTATAGTACCGTAGTTTCACAATTAATTATGAAATTCATGTACAAATGCAATATATATATATATAAAGATTTTTTTATAAATGTGTACCTCACAATAGTGGCGGCACTGTTGGGAATTTTTAATTGCAACAAATACTAACGAAATGAAAATCTATGCTTCAGAATTAAGTGCACCTTCATTTGTTTGAAACCGTGTATCTAATGTTGGTGCCTCACATACCATTGTACTGTGCAATGACAATCGTAAAAAATAACTGGAAAGAAACGCTAATGAGAACACTTAGTCATGCTGCAACTATGGGCAGCACAGCTCAGGACCCTGGGAACGCTAAAACACATACCTAAGTAAATAGGCTCCTGGGGGTGGGGTTAAGTAAATAAAAGTTAGAAGAACAATGTGAACAATATACTTTGCATAATAACAAGCAAAAATCAAAATGAAGGGAATTCAAAGCTGTTTAAAAGTATCTGACTCTATGGAAGGTGCATAAAAAAAAACAACATAATTTAAATACTGTAACTTTTTTTCCCCAAGGATGATAAATTGGAGACATTGATGGAGTATTAAAGCAAAATTTATTCTGCTTCCCTTTATGGTACTGTAGTTTCACAATTAATTAATAAATTTATGTACAAATGCAATTTATATATGTAAAATTTTTTTTTCTAAATGTGCATCATTCAATAGTGTGACATTATTTGGAATTTGTAATTGCAACGTTCAGAAAATGCAATGAAAATTCATGCTTCAGAATTAGGTGCACATTCATTTGTTTGAAACCCTGCATGTAATTGTAGGTGCCTCACATAACGTTGTACTGTGCAATGACGATCTTGAAAGTACTTGGAAAGAAATGCTAATGACAGCACTTGTTGCTTGCTGCAACTATGGGAGCAAGCTCAGGACTCCGGGAACTCCAAAACACATACCAAGTAAATATGCTCCTTGGGAAGGGGTTAAGTAAATGCAAAGTTACAAGAACAATGTCAGTAACATACTTTGCATAATAACTAGCATAAACCAAAATGAAGGGAATTCAAAGCTGCTGAAAAAGGAGCAGACTGTATAGAAGCTGCAACAAACAACATATGATAATTGAAATAGTATAATTCTTTCTCACAAGGATGTGTCAAAGTTCAGACATTGATGAGGTAATAAAGCAAATATTTATGCTGCTTCCCTTAATGGTACCTTAGTTTCACAAGTAATTATGAAATTCAGGTACAAATGCAATATATATTTAAACATTTTTTCCTAAATGTATACCCCTCAATAGGGGACACTATTATGAGTTTGTAATTGGAACAAATACAAAATAAAATGAAAATGCATGCTTCAGAATTAGGTGCAAATTCATTTGTTTGAAACGGTGTATCTAATGTTGGTGCCTCACATAATGTTGTACTGTGCAATGACGATCTTAACAGTACTTGGAAAGAAACGGTAATGAGAACACTTGTTCCTTGCTGCAACTATGGGCAGCACAGTTCAGGACCCCGGGGATGCCAACATCCGTCCCTACGAAATAGGCTCCTGGGGGGGGGGAGGTTTAAGGAAAGGGAAATTTACTAGAACAACCTCAACAATGTATTTTGCATAATAACAAGCGCAAATTAAAATGCAAGGAATTCAAAGCTGCTGAAAAAATATGATGCTGCATAGAAGCTGCATCAAAAAACCCATCATAATTGAAATAGTATAATATTTGCACAAAAGGATGCCACATGGTGGAAACTGATGGACATAAAGAAAAATTTATTCTTCCCTTTATAGTACCGTAGTTTCACAATTAATTATGAAATTCATGTACAAATGCAATATATATATAAAGGTTTATTTATAAATGTTTACCTCACAATAGTGGTCGCACTGTTGGGAATTTGTAATTGCAACAAATACTAACGAAATGAAAATCTATGCTTCAGAATTAAGTGCACCTTCATTTGTTTGAAACCGTGCATCTAATGTTGGTGCCTCACATAACATTGTACTGTGCAATGACAATCGTAAAAAATAACTGGAAAGAAACGCTAATGAGAACACTTGGTAATGCTGCAACTAGGGCAGCACAGCTCAGGACCCCGGGAACGCCAAAACACATACCTAAGTAAATAGGCTCCAGGGGGTGGGGTTAAGTAAATGCAAAGTTAGAAGAACAATGTGAACAATATACTTTGCATAATAACAAGCAAAAATCAAATTGAAGGGAATTCAAAGCTGCTGAAAAAGTTTCAATCTATAGAAGGTGCATTAAAAAAACCATCATAATTTAAATACTGTAACTTTTTTTCCCCAAGGATGATAAATTGGAGACATTGATGGAGTATTGAAGCAAAATTTATTCTGCTTCCCTTTATGGTACTGTAGTTTCACAATTAATTAATAAATTTAGGTACAAATGCAATTTATGTATGTAAAGATTTTTTTTCTAAATGTGTATCATTCTATAGTGTGACATTATTTGGAATTTGTAATTGCAACGTTCAGAAAATGGAATGAAAATTCATGCTTCAGAATTAGGTGCACATTCATTTGTTTGAACCCTGTATCTAATTGTAGGTGCCTCACATAACGTTGTACTGTGCAATGACGATCTTGAAAGTACTTGGAAAGAAATGCTAATGAGAGCACTTATAGCTTGCTGCAACTATGGGAGCAAGCTCAGGACTCCGAGGATGCCAACGCCCGTACCTACAAAATAGGTCCCGGGGTAGGGGGGGTTAAGGAAAGGGAAATTTACAAGAACAACGTTACAATGTATTTTGCATAATAACAAGCACAATATAAATGCAAGATATTCAAAACTGCTGAAAAAATATGAAGCTGCATACAAGCTGATTCATATAAAACAAAATTGAAATAGTATAATATTTTCTCAAAAGGATGCGACAAAATTCTGCTTCACTTTACAGTACCGTAGTTTCACAATTAATTATGAAATTCATGTACAAATGCAATTTATATATGTAAAGATTTTTTTCTAAATGTGTACCTCTCAATAGTGGTGGCACTGTTGGGAATTTTTAATTGCAACAAATACTAACGAAATGAAAATCTATGCTTCAGAATTAGGTGCACCTTCATTTGTTTGAAACCGTGTTTCTAATATTGGTGCCTCACATAACATTGTACTGTGCAATGACAATCGCAAAAAATAACTGGAAATAAACGCTAATGAGAACACTTAGTCATGCTGCAACTAGGGCAGCACAGCTCAGGACCCTGGGAACGCCAAAACACATACCTAAGTAAATAGGCTCCTGGGGGTGGGGTTAAGTAAATGCAAAGTTAGAACAACAATGTGAACAATATACTTTGCATAATAACAAGCAAAAATCAAATTGAAGGGAATTCAAAGCTGCTGAAAAAGTTTCAATCTATAGAAGGTGCATTAAAAAAACCATCATAATTTAAATACTGTAACTTTTTTTCCCCAAGGATGATAAATTGGAGACATTGATGGAGTATTGAAGCAAAATTTATTCTGCTTCCCTTTATGGTACTGTAGTTTAACAATTAATTAATAAATTTATGTACAAATGCAATTTATATATGTAAAGATTTTTTTTCTAAATGTGTATCATTCAATAGTGTGACATTATTTGGAATTTGTAATTGCAACGTTCAGAAAATGGAATAAAAATTCATACTTCAGAATTAGGTGTACATTCATTTGTTTGAAACCCTGTATCTAATTGTAGGTGCCTCACATAACGTTGTACTGTGCAAAGACGATCTTGAAAGTACTTGGAAAGAAATGCTAATGAGAGCACTTCTTGCTTGCTGCAACTATGGGAGCAAGCTCAGGACTCCGAGGATGCCAACGCCCGTACCTACAAAATAGGTCCCGGGGTAGGGGGTGTTAAGGAAAGGGAATTTTACAAGAACAACGTTACAATGTATTTTGCATAATAACAAGCACAATATAAATGCAAGGAATTCAAAACTGCTGAAAAAATATGAAGCTGCATCCAAGCTGATTCATATAAAACATAATTGAAATAGTATAATATTTTCTCAAAAGGTTGCGACAAAATTCTGCTTCTCTTTACAGTACCGTAGTGTCACAATTAATTATGAAATTCATGTACAAATGCAATTTATATATGTAAAGATTTTTTTCTAAATGTGTACCTCTCAATAGTGGTGGCACTGTTGGGAATTTTTAATTGCAACAAATACTAACGAAATGAAAATCTATGCTTCAGAATTAGGTGCACCTTCATTTGTTTGAAACCGTGTATCTAATGTTGGTGCCTCACATAACATTGTACTGTGCAATGACAATCGTAAAAAATAACTGGAAATAAACGCTAATGAGAACACTTGGTCATGCTGCAACTAGGGCAGCACAGCTCAGGACCCCGGGAACGCCAAAACACATACCTAAGTAAATAGGCTCCTGGGGGTGGGGTTAAGTAAATGCAAAGTTAGAAGAACAATGTGAACAATATACTTTGCATAATAACAAGCAAAAATCAAATTGAAGGGAATTCAAAGCTGCTGAAAAAGTATCAATCTATAGAAGGTGCATTAAAAAAAACATCATAATTTAAATACTGTAACTTTTTTTCCCCAAGGATGATAAATTGGAGACATTGATGGAGTATTGAAGCAAAATTTATTCTGCTTCCCTTTATGGTACTGTAGTTTCACAATTAATTAATAAATTTATGTACAAATGCAATTTATATATGTAAAAATTTTTTTTTCTAAATGTGCATCATTCAATAGTGTGACATTATTTGGAATTTGTAATTGTAACGATCAGAAAATGCAATGAAAATTCATGCTTCAGAATTAGGTGCACATTCATTTGTTTGAAACCCTGTATCTAATTGTAGGTGCCTCACATAACGTTGTACTGTGCAATGACGATCTTGAAAGTACTTGGAAAGAAATGCTAATGAGAGCACTTGTTGCTTGCTGCAACTATGGGAGCAAGCTCAGGACTCCGGGAACTCCAAAGCACATACCAAGTAAATATGCTCCTTGGGGTGGGGTTAAGTAAATGCAAAGTTACAAGAACAATGTCAGCAATATACTTTGCATAATAACAAGCACAATATAAATGCAAGGAATTCAAAACTGCTGAAAAAATATGAAGCTGCATACAAGCTGATTCAAATAAAACATCATAATTGAAATAGTATAATATTTTCTCAAAAGGATGCGACAAAATTCTGCTTCTCTTTACAGTACCGTAGTTTCACAATTAATTATGAAATTCATGTACAAATGCAATTTATATATGTAAAGATTTTTTTCTAAATGTATACCTCTCAATAGTGGTGGCACTATTGGGAATTTTTAATTGCAACAAATACTAACGAAATGAAAATCTATGCTTCAGAATTAGGTGCACCTTCATTTGTTTGAAAAACTGTATCTAATGTTGGTGCCTCACATAACATTGTACTGTGCAATGACAATCGTAAAAAATAACTGGAAAGAAACGCTAATGAGAACACTTAGTCATGCTGCAACTATGGGCAGCACAGCTCAGGACCCGGGGAACGCCAAAACACATACCTAAGTAAATAGGCTCCTGGGGGTGGGGTTAAGTAAATGTAAAGTTAGAAGAACAATGTGAACAATATACTTTGCATAATAACAAGCAAAAATCAAAATGAAGGGAATTCAAAGCTGTTTAAAAGTATCTGACTCTATAGAAGGTGCATAATAAAAAACCTCATAATTTAAATACTGTAATTTTTTTTCCCCAAGGAATGATAAATTTCGAGACATTGATGGAGTGTTAAAGCAAAATTTATTCTGCTTGCCTTTATGATATTGTAGTTTCAGAATTAATTAATAAATTTATGTACAAGTGCAAATTATATATGTAAGGATATTTTTTCTAAATGTGTACCATTTAATAGTGGTGACACAATTTGTAATTGCAACACATAGAAAATGAAATTAAAAATTGATGCTTCAGTATTACCAGCACTTTCATTTGTTTGAAACCCTGTATCTAATGTTGGTGCCTCACATAACTTTGTACTGTGCATTGAGGATCTTAAAAGTACTAAGAGAAATGCTAATGAGAACACTTGTTCCCTTGCTGCAACTATGGACAGCACAGCTCAGGACCCCGGGGACGCCAACACCCGTACCTACGAAATAGGCCCCTGGGGGGGGGGGTAGGAAATGGAAATTTACAAGAAAAACCTGATAATATATTTTGCACAATAACAAGCAGAAACTAAAATGCAAGGAATTCAAAGCCTCTGAAAAAATAGGGAAATTTACACCAACAACCTGACAATGTATTTTGCATAATAATAAGCACAAACTAAATTGCAAAGAATTCAAAGCTGCTGAAAAAATATTGGGCCTAATAAAATCTGCATTGAAAAAATCATCATAATTAAAATAGTATAATTTTGTCTCTAAAGGAAGGAACAAAGTGGAAACTGATGGACATAAAGCAACAATTTTTTCTGCTTCCCTTTATGGTACTGTAGTTTCACATTTAATTATGAAATTCATGTACAAATGCAATTTATATATGTAAAGATTTTTTTCTAAATGTGTACCATTCAATAGTGTGACATTATTTGGAATTTGTGATTGCAAGGTTCAGAAAATGGAATGAAAATTCATGCTTCAGAATTAGGTGCACATTCATTTGTTTGAAACCTTGCATCATATGTTGCTGCCTCACATAACATTGTACTGTAGAATGACAATCGTAAAAGTTACTGGAAAGAAACGCTTTTGAGAACAATTGGTCATGCTGGAACTATGGGCAGCACAGCTCAGGACCCTGGAAAAGCCAACACACATACCGAAGTAAATAGGCTCCTGGGGGGGGGGGGGTTAAATAAATGGAAAGTTATAAGAACAATGTCAAAATATACTTTGCATAATAACAAGCATAAACCAAAATGAAGGTAATTCAAAGCAGCTGAAAAAGGAGCAGACTGTATAGAAGCTGCAACAAACAACATATTATAATAAATAGTATAATTTTTTCTCACAAGGATGTGTAAAAGTTCAGACATTGATGGAGTAATAAAGCAAATATTTATGCTGCTTCCCTTAATGGTACCTTAGTTTCACAAGTAATTATGAAATTCAGGTACAAATGCAATATATATTTAAACATTTTTTGCTAAATGTATACCTCTCAATAGGGGACACTATTATGAGTTTGTAATTGCAACAAATACAAAATAAAATGAAAATGCATGCTTCAGAATTAGGTGCAAATTCATTTGTTTGAAACTCTGTATCTAATGTTGGTGCCTCACATAATGTTGTACTGTGCAATGACGATCTTAAAAGTACTTGGAAAGAAACGCTAATGAGAACACTTGTTCCTTGCTGCAACTATGGGCAGCACAGTTCAGGACCCCGGGGACGCCAACATCCGTCCCTACGAAATAGGCTCCTGGGGGGGGGGAGGTTTAAGGAAAGGGAAATTTACAAGAACAACCTCAACAATGTATTTTGCATAATAACAAGCACAAATTAAAATGCAAGGTATTCAAAGCTGCTGAAAAAATATGATGCTGAATAGAAGCTGCATCAAAAAACCCATCCTAATTGAAATAGTATAATATTTGCACAAAAGGATGCCACATGGTGGAAACTGATGGACATAAAGAAAAATTTATTCTTCCCTTTATAGTACCGTAGTTTCACAATTAATTATGAAATTCATGTACAAATGCAATATATATATATATAAAGAATTTTTTATAAATGTGTACCTCACAATAGTGGCGGCACTGTTGGGAATTTTTAATTGCAACAAATACTAACGAAATGAAAATCAATGCTTCAGAATTAAGTGCACCTTCATTTGTTTGAAACCGTGTATCTAATGTTGGTGCCTCACATAACATTGTACTGTGCAATGACAATCGTAAAAAATAACTGGAAAGAAACGCTAATGAGAACACTTAGTCATGCTGCAACTATGGGCAGCACAGCTCAGGACCCTGGGAACGCTAAAACACATACCTAAGTAAATAGGCTCCTGGGGGTGGGGTTAAGTAAATGCAAAGTTAGAAGAACAATGTGAACAATATACTTTGCATAATAACAAGCAAAAATCAAAATGAAGGGAATTCAAAGCTGTTTAAAAGTATCTGACTCTATAGAAGGTGCATAAAAAAAAACAACATAATTTAAATACTGTAACTTTTTTTCCCCAAGGATGATAAATTGGAGACATTGATGGAGTATTAAAGCAAAATTTATTCTGCTTCCCTTTATGGTAGTGTAGTTTCACAATTAATTAATAAATTTATGTACAAATGCAATTTATATATGTAAAATTTTTTTTTCTAAATGTGCATCATTCAATAGTGTGACATTATTTGGAATTTGTAATTGCAACGTTCAGAAAATGCAATGAAAATTCATGCTTCAGAATTAGGTGCACATTCATTTGTTTGAAACCCTGTATCTAATTGTAGGTGCCTCACATAACGTTGTACTGTGCAATGACGATCTTGAAAGTACTTGGAAAGAAATGCTAATGAGAGCACTTGTTGCTTGCTGCAACTATGGGAGCAAGCTCAGGACTCCGGGAACTCCAAAACACATACCAAGTAAATATGCTCCTTGGGAAGGGGTTAAGTAAATGCAAAGTTACAAGAACAATGTCAGTAATATACTTTGCATAATAACTAGCATAAACCAAAATGAAGGGAATTCAAAGCTGCTGAAAAAGGAGCAGACTGTATAGAAGCTGCAACAAACAACATATGATAATTGAAATAGTATAATTCTTTCTCACAAGGATGTGTCAAAGTTCAGACATTGATGGAGTAATAAAGCAAATATTTATGCTGCTTCCCTTAATGGTACCTTAGTTTCACAAGTAATTATGAAATTCAGGTACAAATGCAATATATATTTAAACATTTTTTCCTAAATGTATACCCCTCAATAGGGGACACTATTATGAGTTTGTAATTGGAACAAATACAAAATAAAATGAAAATGCATGCTTCAGAATTAGGTGCAAATTCATTTGTTTGAAACGGTGTATCTAATGTTGGTGCATCACATAATGTTGTACTGTGCAATGACGATCTTAACAGTACTTGGAAAGAAACGGTAATGAGAACACTTGTTCCTTGCTGCAACTATGGGCAGCACAGTTCGGGATCCCGGGGATGCCAACATCCGTCCCTACGAAATAGGCTCCTGGGGGGGGGGGAGGTTTAAGGAAAGGGAAATTTACTAGAACAACCTCAACAATGTATTTTGCAAAATAACAAGCACAAATTAAAATGCAAGGAATTCAAAGCTGCTGAAAAAATATGATGCTAAATAGAAGCTGCATCAAAAAACCCATCCTAATTGAAATAGTATAATATTTGCACAAAAGGATGCCACATGGTGGAAACTGATGGACATAAAGAAAAATTTATTCTTCCCTTTATAGTACCGTAGTTTCACAATTAATTATGAAATTCATGTACAAATGCAATATATATATATATATATAAAGGTTTTTTTATAAATGTGTACCTCACAATAGTGGTGGCACTGTTGGGAATTTGTAATTGCAACAAATACTAACGAAATGAAAATCTATGCTTCAGAATTAAGTGCACCTTCATTTGTTTGAAACCGTATATCTAATGTTGGTGCCTCACATAACATTGTACTGTGCAATGACAATCGTAAAAAATAACTGGAAAGAAACGCTAATGAGAACACTTGGTCATGCTACAACTAGGGCAGCACAGCTCAGGACCCCGGGAACGCCAAAACACATACCTAAGTAAATAGGCTCCTGGGGGTGGGGTTAAGTAAATGCAAAGTTAGAACAACAATGTGAACAATATACTTTGCATAATAACAAGCAAAAATCAAATTGAAGGGAATTCAAAGCTGCTGAAAAAGTTTCAATCTATAGAAGGTGCATTAAAAAAACCATCATAATTTAAATACTGTAACTTTTTTTCCCCAAGGATGATAAATTGGAGACATTGATGGAGTATTGAAGCAAAATTTATTCTGCTTCCCTTTATGGTACTGTAGTTTCACAATTAATAAATTTATGTACAAATGCAATTTATATATGTAAAGATTTTTTTTCTAAATGTGTATCATTCAATAGTGTGGCATTATTTGGAATTTGTAATTGCAACGTTCAGAAAATGGAATGAAAATTCATGCTTCAGAATTAGGTGCACATTCATTTGTTTGAAACCCTGTATCTAATTGTAGGTACCTCACATAACCTTGTACTGTGCAAAGACGATCTTGAAAGTACTTGGAAAGAAATGCTAATGAGAGCACTTATTGCTTGCTGCAACTATGGGAGCAAGCTCAGGACTCCGAGGATGCCAACGCCCGTACCTACAAAATAGGTCCCGGGGTAGGGGGTGTTAAGGAAAGGGAATTTTACAAGAACGTTACAATGTATTTTGCATAATAACAAGCACAATATAAATGCAAGGAATTCAAAACTGCTGAAAAAATATGAAGCTGCATACAAGCTGATTCATATAAAACATAATTGAAATAGTATAATATTTTCTCAAAAGGATGCGACAAAATTCTGCTTCTCTTTACAGTACCGTAGTGTCACAATTAATTATGAAATTCATGTACAAATGCAATTAATATATGTAAAGATTTTTTTCTAAATGTGTACCTCTCAATAGTGGTGGCACTGTTGGGAATTTTTAATTGTAACAAATACTAACGAAATGAAAATCTATGCTTCAGAATTAGGTGCACCTTCATTTGTTTGAAACCGTGTATCTAATGTTGGTGCCTCACATGACATTGTACTGTGCAATGACAATCGTAAAAAATAACTGGAAATAAACGCTAATGAGAACACTTGGTCATGCTGCAACTAGGGCAGCACAGCTCAGGACCCCGGGAACGCCAAAACACATACCTAAGTAAATAGGCTCCTGGGGGTGGGGTTAAGTAAATGCAAAGTTAGAACAACAATGTGAACAATATACTTTGCATAATAACAAGCAAAAATCAAATTGAAGGGAATTCAAAGCTGCTGAAAAAGTATCAATCTATAGAAGGTGCATTAAAAAAAACATCAATTTAAATACTGTAACTTTTTTTCCCCAAGGATGATAAATTGGAGACATTGATGGAGTATTAAAGCAAAATTTATTCTGCTTCCCTTTATGGTACTGTAGTTTCACAATTAATTAATAAATTTATGTACAAATGCAAATTATATATGTAAGGATTTTTTTTCTAAATGTGTATAATTCAATAGTGTGACATTATTTGGAATTTGTAATTGCAACGTTCAGAAAATTGAATGAAAATTCATGCTTCAGAATTAGGTGCACATTCATTTGTTTGAAACCCTGTATCTAATTGTAGGTGCCTCACATAACGTTGTACTGTGCAATGACGATCTTGAAAGTACTTGGAAGGAAATGCTAATGAGAGCACTTGTTGCTTGCTGGAACTATGGACAGCACAGCTCAGGACCGCAGGGATGCCAACACACATACTTAAGTAGATAGGCTCCTGGGGGGGGGGGGTTAAATAAATGGAAAGTTACAAGAACAATGTCAAAATATACTTTGCATAATAACAAGCATAAACCAAAATGAAGTTAATTCAAAGCAGCTGAAAAAGGAGCAGACTGTATAGAAGCTGCAACAAAGAACATATGATAATTCAAATAGTATAATTTTTTCTCACAAGGATGTGTCAAAGTTCAGACATTGATGGAGTAATAAAGCAAATATTTATGCTGCTTCCCTTAATGGTACCTTAGTTTCACATGTAATTATGAAATTCAGGTACAAATGCAATATATATTTAAACATTTTTTCCTAAATGTATACCCCTCAATAGGGGACACTATTATGAGTTTGTAATTGCAACAAATACAAAATAAAATGAAAATGCATGCTTCATAATTAGGTGGAAATTCATTTGTTTGAAACTCTGTATCTAATGTTGGTGCCTCACATAATGTTGTACTGTGCAATGACGATCTTAAAAGTACTTGGAAAGAAATGCTAATGAGAACATTTGTTCCTTGCTGCAACTATGGGCAGCACAGTTCAGGACCCCTAGGACGCCAACATCCGTCCCTACGAAATAGGCTCCTGGGGGGGGGGGGGAGGTTTAAGGAAAGGGAAATTTACAAGAACAACCTCAACAATGTATTTTGCATAATAACAAGCACAAATTAAAATTGCAAGGAATTCAAAGCTGCTGAAAAAATATGATGCTGCATAGAAGCTGCATCAAAAAACCCGTCATAATTGAAATAGTATAATATTTGCACAAAAGGATGCCACATGGTGGAAACTGATGGACATAAAGAAAAATTTATTCTTCCCTTTATAGTACCGTAGTTTCGCAATTAATTATGAAATTCATGTACAAATGCAATATATATATATATAAAGATTTTTTTATAAATGTGTACCTCACAATAGTGGTGGCACTGTTGGGAATTTTTAATTGCAACAAATACTAACGAAATGAAAATCTATGCTTCAGAATTAGGTGCACCTTCATTTGTTTGAAACCGTGTATCTAATGTTGGTGCCTCACATAACATTGTACTGTGCAATGACAATCGTAAAAAATAACTGGAAAGAAACGCTAATGAGAACACTTGGTCATGCTGCAACTAGGGCAGCACAGCTCAGGACCCCGGGAACGCCAAAATACATACCTAAGTAAATAGGCTCCTGGGGGTGGGGTTAAGTAAATGCAAAGTTAGAAGAACAATATGAACAATATACTTTGCATAATAACAAGCAAAAATCAAATTGAAGGGAATTCAAAGCTGCTGAAAAAGTTTCAATCTATAGAAGGTGCATTAAAAAAAACCATCATAATTTAAATACTGTAACTTTTTTTCTTCAAGGATGATAAATTGGAGACATTGATGGAGTATTGAAGCAAAATTTATTCTGCTTCCCTTTATGGTACTGTAGTTTCACAATTAATTAATAAATTTACGTACAAATGCAATTTATATATGTAAAGATTTTTTTTCTAAATGTGTATCATTCAATAGTGTGACATTATTTGGAATTTGTAATTGCAACGTTCAGAAAATGGAATGAAAATTCATGCTTCAGAATTAGGTGCACATTCATTTGTTTGAAACCCTGTATCTAATTGTAGGTGCCTCACATAACCTTGTACTGTGCAATGACGATCTTGAAAGTACTTGGAAAGAAATGCTAATGAGAACACTTGTTCCTTGCTGCAACTATGGGAGCAAGCTCAGAACTCCGAGGATGCCAACGCCCGTACCTACAAAATAGGTCCCGGGGTAGGGGGGGTTAAGGAATGGGAAATTTACAAGAACAACGTTACAATGTATTTTGCATAATAACAAGCACAACATAAATGCAAGGAATTCAAAACTGCTGAAAAAATATGAAGCTGCATCCAAGCTGATTCATATAAAACATAATTGAAATAGTATAATATTTTCTCAAAAGGATGCGACAAAATTCTGCTTCTCTTTACAGTACCGTAGTTTCACAATTAATTATGAAATTCATGTACAAATGCAATTTATATATGTAAAGATTTTTTTCTAAATGTGTACCTCTCAATAGTGGTGGCACTGTTGGGAATTTTTAATTGCAACAATTACTAACGAAATGAAAATCTATGCTTCAGAATTAGGTGCACCTTCATTTGTTTGAAACCGTGTATCTAATGTTGGTGCCTCACATAACATTGTACTGTGCAATGACAATCGTAAAAAATAACTGGAAATAAACGCTAATGAGAACACTTGGTCATGCTGCAACTAGGGCAGCACAGCTCAGGACCCTGGGAACACCAAAACACATACCTAAGTAAATAGGCTCCTGGGGGTGGGGTTAAGTAAATGCAAAGTTAGAAGAACAATGTGAACAATATACTTTGCATAATAACAAGCAAAAATCAAATTGAAGGGAATTCAAAGCTGCTGAAAAAGTATCAATCTATGGAAGGTGCATTAAAAAAAACATCATAATTTAAATACTGTAACTTTTTTTCCCCAAGGATG
The DNA here is from genome assembly GCA_030762175.1 of Metallyticus violacea. NCBI lineage: Eukaryota > Metazoa > Arthropoda > Insecta > Mantodea > Metallyticidae > Metallyticus > Metallyticus violacea. The sequence goes on from CM060844.1 coordinate 7,711,411, forward strand.
ATAAATTGGAGACATTGATGGAGTATTAAAGCAAAATTTATTCTGCTTCCCTTTATGGTACTGTAGTTTCACAATTAATTAATAAATTTATGTACAAATGCAATTTATATATGGAAAAATTTTTTTTTCTAAATGTGCATCATTCAATAGTGTGACATTATTTGGAATTTGTAATTGCAACGATCAGAAAATGCAATGAAAATTCATGCTTCAGAATTAGGTGCACATTCATTTGTTTGAAACCCTGTATCTAATTGTAGGTGCCTCACATAACGTTGTACTGTGCAATGACGATCTTGAAAGTACTTGGAAAGAAATGCTAATGAGAGCACTTGTTGCTTGCTGCAACTATGGGAGCAAGCTCAGGACTCCGGGAACTCCAAAACACATACCAAGTAAATATGCTCCTTGGGGTGGGGTTAAGTAAATGCAAAGTTACAAGAACATTGTCAGCAATATACTTTGCATAATAACAAGCACAATATAAATGCAAGGAATTCAAAACTGCTGAAAAAATATGAAGCTGCATACAAGCTGATTCAAATAAAACATCATAATTGAAATAGTATAATATTTTCTCAAAAGGATGCGACAAATTCTGCTTCTCTTTACAGTACCGTAGTTTCACAATTAATTATGAAATTCATGTACAAATGCAATTTATATATGTAAAGATTTTTTTCTAAATGTGTACCTCTCAATAGTGGTGGCACTGTTGGGAATTTTTAATTGCAACAAATACTAACGAAATGAAAATCTATGCTTCAGAATTAGGTGCACCTTCATTTGTTTGAAAAACTGTATCTAATGTTGGTGCCTCACATAACATTGTACTGTGCAATGACAATCGTAAAAAATAACTGGAAAGAAACGCTAATGAGAACACTTAGTCACGCTGCAACTATGGGCAGCACAGCTCAGGACCCTGGGAACGCCAAAACACATACCTAAGTAAATAGGCTCCTGGGGGTGGGGTTAAGTAAATGCAAAGTTAGAAGAACAATGTGAACAATATACTTTGCATAATAACAAGCAAAAATCAAAATGAAGGGAATTCAAAGCTGTTTAAAAGTATCTGACTCTATAGAAGGTGCATAAAAAAAAACATCATAATTTAAATACTGTAACTTTTTTTCCCCAAGGATGATAAATTGGAGACATTGATGGAGTATTGAAGCAAAATTTATTCTGATTCCCTTTATGATATTGTAGTTTCAGAATTAATTAATAAATTTATGTACAAGTGCAAATTATATATGTAAGGATATTTTTTCTAAATGTGTACCATTTAATAGTGGTGACACAATTTGTAATTGCAACACATAGAAAATGAAATTAAAAATTGATGCTTCAGTATTACCTGCACTTTCATTTGTTTGAAACCCTGTATCTAATGTTGGTGCCTCACATAACTTTGTACTGTGCAATCAGGATCTTAAAAGTACTTATAGAAATGCTAATGAGAACACTTGTTCCTTGCTGCAACTATGGACAGCACAGCTCAGGACCCCGGGGACGCCAACACCCGTACCTACGAAATAGGCCCCTGGGGGGGGGGGAGGTTTAAGGAAAGGGAAATTTACAAGAACAACCTCAACAATGTATTTTGCATAATAACAAGCACAAATTAAAATGCAAGGAATTCAAAGCTGCTAAAAAAATAGGGAAATTTACAGCAACAACCTGACAATGTATTTTGCATAATAATAAGCACAAACTAAATTGCAAAGAATTCAAAGCTGCTGAAAAAATATTGGGCCTAATAAAATCTGCATTGAAAAAATCATCATCATTAAAATAGTATAATTTTGTCTCTAAAGGAAGGAACAAAGTGAAAACTGATGGACATAAAGCAACAATTTTTTCTTTTTCCCTTTATGGTACTGTAGTTTCACATTTAATTATGAAATTCATGTACTAATGCAATTTATATATGTAAAGATTTTTTTCTAAATGTGTACCATTCAATAGTGTGACTTTATTTGGAATTTGTGATTGCAACGTTCAGAAAATAGAATGAAAATTCATGCTTCAGAATTAGGTGCACATTCATTTGTTTGAAACCTCGCATCATATGTTGCTGCCTCACATAACATTGTACTGTAGAATGACAATCGTAAAAGTTACTGGAAAGAAACGCTTTTGAGAACAATTGGTCATGCTGGAACTATGGGCAGCACAGCTCAGGACCCTGGATATGCCAACACACATACCTAAGTAGATAGGCTCCTGGGGGGGGGGGGGTTAAATAAATGGAAAGTTACAAGAACAATGTCAAAATATACTTTGCATAATAACAAGCATAAACCAAAATGAAGGTAATTCAAAGCAGCTGAAAAAGGAGCAGACTGTATAGAAGCTGCAACAAAGAACATATGATAATTCAAATAGTATAATTTTTTCTCACAAGGATGTGTCAAAGTTCAGACATTGATGGAGTAATAAAGCAAATGTTTTTGCTGCTTCCCTTAATGGTACCTTAGTTTCACAAGTAATTATGAAATTCAGGTACAAATGCAATATATATTTAAACATTTTTTCCTAAATGTATACCCCTCAATAGGGGACACTATTATGAGTTTGTAATTGCAACAAATACAAAATAAAATGAAAATGCATGCTTCATAATTGGGTGCAAATTCATTTGTTTGAAACTCTGTATCTAATGTTGGTGCCTCACATAATGTTGTACTGTGCAATGACGATCTTAAAAGTACTTGGAAAGAAACGCTAATGAGAACATTTGTTCCTTGCTGCAACTATGGGCAGCACAGTTCAGGACCTCTGGGACGCCAACATCCGTCCCTATGAAATAGGCTCCTGGGGGGGGGAGGTTTAAGGAAAGGGAAATTTACAAGAACAACCTCAACAATGTATTTTGCATAATAACAAGCACAAATTAAAATGCAAGGAATTCAAAGCTGCTGAAAAAATATGATGCTGCATAGAAGCTGCATCAAAACCCATCATAATTGAAATAGTATAATATTTGCACAAAAGGATGCCACTTGGTGGAAACTGATGGACATAAAGAAAAATTTATTCTTCCCTTTATAGTACCGTAGTTTCACAATTAATTATGAAATTCATGTACAAATGCAATATATATATATAAAGATTTTTTTATAAATGTGTACCTCACAATAGTGGCGGCACTGTTGGGAATTTTTAATTGCAACAAATACTAACGAAATGAAAATCTATGCTTTAGAATTAAGTGCACCTTCATTTGTTTGAAACCGTGTATCTAATGTTGGTGCCTCACATAACATTGTACTGTGCAATGACAATCGTAAAAAATAACTGGAAAGAAACGCTAATGAGAACACTTAGTCATGCTGCAACTATGGGCAGCACAGCTCAGGACCCTGGGAACACCAAAACACATACTTAAGTAAATAGGCTCCTGGGGTTGGCGTTAAGTAAATGCAAAGTTAGAAGAACAATGTGAACAATATACTTTGCATAATAACAAGCAAAAATCAAATTGAAGGGAATTCAAAGCTGCTGAAAAAGTATCAATCTATAGAAGGTGCATTAAAAAAAACATCATAATTGAAATACAGCAACTTTTTTTCCCCAAGGATGATAAATTGGAGACATTGATGGAGTATTAAAGCCTAATTTATTCTGCTTCCCTTTATGGTACTGTAGTTTCACAAGTAAGTAATAAATTTATGTACAAATGCAAATTATATATGTAAGGATTTTTTTTCTTAATGTGTATAATTCAATAGTGTGACATTATTTGGAATTTGTAATTGCAACGTTCAGAAAATGGAATGAAAATTCATGCTTCAGAATTAGGTGCACATTCATTTGTTTGAAACCCTATATCTAATTGTAGGTGCCTCACATAACGTTGTACTGTGCAATGACGATCTTGAAAGTACTTGGAAAGAAATGCTAATGAGAGCACTTGTTGCTTGCTGCAACTATGGACAGCACATCTCAGGACCCCGGGGACGCCAACACCCGTACCTACGAAATAGGCCCCTGGGGGGGGGGGGGGTAGGAAATGGAAATTTACAAGAAAAACCTGATAATATTTTTTGCATAATAACAAGCAGAAACTAAAATGCAAGGAATTCAAAGCTGCTGAAAAAATAGGGAAATTTACAACAACAACCTGACAATGTATTTTGCATAATAATAAGCACAAACTAAATTGCAAAGAATTCAAAGCTGCTGAAAAAATATTGGGCCTAATAAAATCTGCATTGAAAAAATCATCATAATTAAAATAGTATAATTTTTTCTCTAAAGGAAGGAACAAAGTGGAAACTGATGGACATAAAGCAACAATTTTTTCTGCTTCCCTTTATGGTACTGTAGTTTCACATTTAATTATGAAATTCATGTACAAATGCAATTTATATATGTAAAGATTTTTTTCTAAATGTGTACCATTCAATAGTGTGACATTATTTGGAATTTGTAATTGCAACGTTCAGAAAATGGAATGAAAATTCATATTTCAGAATTAGGTGCACTTTCATTTGTTTGAAACCTCGCATCATATGTTGCTGCCTCACATAACATTGTACTGTAGAATGACAATCGTAAAAGTTACTGGAAAGAAACGCTTTTGAGAACACTTGGTCATGCTGGAACTATGGGCAGCACAGTTCAGGACCCCGGGGACGCCAACATCCGTCCCTACGAAATAGGATCCTGGGGGGGGGGGGAGGTTTAAGGAAAGGGAAATTTACAAGAACAACCTGAACAATGTATTTTGCATAATAACAACACAAATTAAAATGCAAGGAATTCAAAGCTGCTGAAAAAATATGATGCTGCATAGAAGCTGCATCAAAAAACCCATCATAATTAAAATAGTATAATATTTGCACAAAAGGATGCCACATGGTGGAAACTGATGGACATAAAGAAAAATTTATTCTTCTCTTTATAGTACCGTAGTTTCACAATTAATTATGAAATTCATGTACAAATGCAATATATATATATATAAAGATTTTTTTATAAATGTGTACCTCACAATAGTGGTGGCACTGTTGGGAATTTTTAATTGCAACAAATACTAACGAAATGAAAATCTATGCTTCAGAATTAAGTGCACCTTCATTTGTTTGAAACCCTGTATCTAATGTTGGTGCCTCACATAACATTGTACTGTGCAATGACAATCGTAAAAAATAACTGGAAAGAAACGCTAATGAGAACACTTGGTCATGCTGCAACTATGGGCAGCACAGCTCAGGACCCTGGGAGTGCCAAAACACATACCTAAGTAAATAGGCTCCTGGGGGTGGGGTTAAGTAAATACAAAGTTAGCTGTGGGAATGTGTATTCTGCTCTGGTGGCGATGTGATAAACTTGTTGTTTATGTTTACATCTCTGGCAATGTCGAAGTTCATTAGACTGCCTTTGTATTTGTAGAAATAATTTGGAAGCTCTTTATTCTGAAGTCAGGGAAAACATTATCAATATCAGCATCCCAATAGGCACTAGCAACCAACTATGGTAAGCTTGGATCTCATGGCAGAGGAAAGTTGCATTATGGTGACCAAAAAGGAATGGATAATGTACATTATCCATAATGGGATAAGTACAAATGATCTTTTATGTTACAAAGACACTAAACTAACAACTGTAAAACAAAAAGGTAGACATCATCAGCAGCATAGATTAGGAAGCACATTCCCATATTTCTATATTCCACAATTTTATATGCAAAATATACTAATGGAATGAAACAAAAAAACCAATATAGCTCAAGCTCATGCAGATTAATATATTTAAAATCACAAAGTGAATGTAGAAAAAGAAATAGTAACCACTGGTCATGCAAATATAGCAACAGAAGTTGTCACCAAGCTCATAAGGAAAACTGCCAGTATGAATGAAAACAATAAAATCCCAAATCTGGTACAATAAATCATATTAAAAGAGAAAAACATTGCAATCATTATAAGTAACAAAGAAAATCTGACTAAGGAATGCCTACAGTTCTACTATGTCAACAGGAAATCCTACAAACAGTTTTTCAAAGCAAGAGCAGCATTCATAAATAAGAAAGCAAACAGATGGGCTACAGAAGCCCTTCTCCCTTAAAAATTCTTTCTTAGCACTGAAGAATACACCTCTCAAAATGCAAAAACCAATTTAGGAAAGAATCCAGTCAACAAAACTGAAGTAAAAACTTTCGCACAATGGATTTAAGACCAAACAACAATGATCTTAACCTGATTTTGGTCAGACCTAATAACAAATGTCTGGTCAAAGGGGAAATTCCAGAAATTAGGAGGACAGCTAAACTCAAGTTCTATAAAAAAGAAAAGGCAATGTAAATGATCCTGACTCTGTAGAGAGACAAATTACTCAAAAATATTACTTACAAAATCTTAAACAAAATTCTGTCAGTCTCAAACATGAGGTAGAAACAAAGATTCTTGAATGCCAATTAGATTAAGGCAAAAAAAAAAAAAAGGAATAATATGCATGGTTAACTATGTATTAATAGAAATGAGAGGAACTGAGAGGTTGCAAAGAAAAATACCATATATTTTTATATATTATATGAAGGATTTTTGATAAAAATAGACTAAATCCATGAAGAACATTTAAAACATGGTAGGACAATAACATCCCTTCTTTAGGATAGTTGAAAGCATCCTACCTTCAACCTAATTGAAAATGATGAAGTCTCCAATTCAAATAGGTTCAAGCAAACGGAGTGCTACAAGAGGATCTCTTTAACCTACTGCTATTAACATTGTTACAGCTAATGTCACTCAAACACTGGAAAAGTTGCCAAGATAATAATGTAAATATGGTTCTAAGAAGCCTGAATAAAGATGAATTACAAACTACCCTGAAAATGAGCCAAAAAAGATGGATTCACAATATGGTCAGGAAAGACTATTATTGATGTATAGTAAAGGGGTTAAGCATTCACGGACATCACCCTTTACTTGAATGAAAATAAAGAATAAATTCAAATATCTGAGAGTAATCGTACAATGATCTCGTTCAATTATCAAATAATAGAAGATTAGCAATTGCACTATTAATGTTTACATAAACTGTCTTTGTAATCTGAAATGAAATTTTAAGACTTGGTTATAACTCTTGGTTTTAAGTTATGACATTCAAATAATCTAGGACATACTGACATCCAATATAAAAAGAATGGAAAAAGTTACAGCACAACTTTTGAAACCTAAAGTAAGAAAGTCGGCTTCCACTGGACAAATATATGAACTAACAACTAATCCACCTGATTATTGCACTCTACTGAACAATATGCAAAGCATAGGAAAGGAAAAGACAAAAACAAAGGGAAAACAATCCAAAATTTTTGCAGCTTAGAAGTACTACTGGACAGAAATTGCAACAAAGAAAACCAATATCAGAGGCATTTCAGCACCCAGTATGCAAAAACAGATTTCATCATCAAATATGCAAGACAAAATAATATTACCCAAAGGGAAATTGTATCTGCCAGTTGTGGGAGCAAAAAATAACTATCATCTATGAAAGTGTTCAAGAAGATTAAGATCACCAGCTGATTACAACAAAGAATAATGGAAACAATACCCATGCCCTATTGGGTACACTTTTCTTCATTATATTTGAAACAGGATTTATGGTCAACACAAATTTATAATTTTTATTTACACTGCATCAGACTTTTCTGAAGTTGACAGAGTTTAAGGGGCACAGAGTACAGTGCTATCTAAAAATATCCCATGTTTTTTCTATGTATGGAGACATGATGGTGATAAAACAAAAGAGCAGTCAATGCACAAAGACAAATTGCAGGGGAAGAGAAGCTAATATAGACAATGACAATTAAGTGGCAGCTAATAAAGTTGCCACTTAATCATTGATTTATAGTTAAGAGAGTTTTATAAAAATAATAGATGCAAATATCTTTGAAAATTTCAAACTCATTCTGTTAAGATCAGTAAATAGAATTTATATCCCATGTTAAATATCTGTTTATTTTAATTATAAATTAAAATTATATTAAGCAACTGTAGCTCTAGGACATGTCCTATATCATGTAAAATGATCAAAAGGATGAATGAATAAATGAATAAATAAATAAATAAATTAAATTGAGACTAAAGGCAGCTAAATAGTAGAGAAAGAGTTTTTCCATCTGCATAAGAAAAATTTAAACCCAAAGCAAAGTTAAGAGAGATTATAAACAACTGAGCATTATATTTTTTTACTCTAAATATTTTGTATAATTTAGGTCACCTGTGCTCCTAAAAGTTGTGTAGACCATTGTGAATATTAGGGAAAGATTAACCATAGTCTGTAATTTTCCTTATAATTCAAATCTCTGCTGATTTGGCTCTTTTATAGGCTAAAACGTTGAACATAGACTATGGAGATAGTCTATTAGTTAGCATTGCTGACTGGGAGGTTCCTACTTAAGACTTTTTCTTTTAAGTCAAGGAGACGTGGAACAAGTACTACCCAGACTCATAACTGGGAAGCTATCTGATAAGAGAAGTAGCAACACTTTATCAAGCTGCTATCTAATGGTGACTGGCAGCATGCAGTGTACTGATCATATTCTCTCCTGCAACACTGCACTCTACCAGTGATGTCACAAGACAAAGGTACAGGTGTGGCAACCACTGCAATAGGCCAAAAGCAGGTGGCTTTTTTTTATATAATAAAATTTAACTTTAATTTCTTGGATTTAATGAGCATGAAAAGCACTCGTACATTTTATTCGTTGTAAATCAAGCTTTCAAAACAAACTATTTTACAAATCCATTCTTCCTACTCTATTAATAAAAAAGGCCTTGATGTTGCTCTTTAGTTCAGAGTAGAGGGCACCACTTACAAGTGATCAATATCATATCTTTAAAGAATATCACTGAATAAACCCACTGCAGAGAAAAATATTGTTTAAGTTAGAAAAAAAAACAAATTTATTATTTGATATCATTGTATGATTCAGTTGAACTACACTCTTAAAGCTTCACTTACCTTTCATAAATGTATGGAACTGGTTTCAAGAACATTTTGCTGAAGATGGGAACAAAATGTTCTCGAAACCGGTTCTATACATTTATGAAAATTAAGTGAAGCTTTAAGAGTGTGTAGTTCAACTGAATCATACAATGATATCAATTAATATGAGTGGCTTCACTGTGCAAGTTCCAATTTACATTTAAGTAAACAAATTTATATTAGAAATTTTAATATCCAAGAACAAGTATGTTCAGTTTGTTATCTATGTACTAACAAGAAATGAATTCCTTATGGTAAGAAAAGTACTGAAGTAAAAATCTCTTGATAGTTTCTCTGCAGTAGATTAAATTTTAATGCAGATCCTTTCAAGCAGAAAGCAAACTGAGTACACTCTACAGAGTCAATAGAGTACATTGATGAAGATGGAAATGTTTTAAACAATTGATATGCACTATTATAATTTATTAATATGCTATCTCCTCTTATTTGTACAAAATTAGGACATGTGTCAGGGGCAATTGCTTCCATCATTGCTGTTGACAGACTACTTGATGTGGTGGCTGGATCCCGTGCTTCTATGGTGGTCTCTGAAGGTTCAAAAACTTGCCAAGTTTATCTGTAGTTATAAGATCAAAATTCACTATGTTTTTTTCTGTTCTCAGGATGAAGGCCCAAGTAGATAACTCTATTTGATTATGAAGTTCTTTCAGCAGCTTCCTCTGGTTTAATTTTGTGATTTTGTGCCCAAAAGTAAGCTGTTACCGTTGATTTACATAAGAGGAAGTGTGGTGAGGAATACAGATATCAAGAGTAGCGCAGCAAGTCAGAAACATCATTAGACAGACAAGAGGAGATGCTTGATAAGATGCTATGAATGTGTTACTTACCAAGCCTTATTTACAATTTTCTTCCAAAGATATAAGATTTGCAAAGTTAATAAATAGCATTGTCATAAGAAAAAAATAACTGAAGGAAATAATTCATTTCTGTGGGTTCTGTTTAAATAATATAAAGATATCATTGAGGTACAAATTTTATATCTGAGCATTGATTTTAATAATATTACAATTATTGACATTTAACCATTGCAAAAGTTTTTCTGATTAATGCAATCAATTGAACAAAAATTGCTCTCAATTAGCTTCATATTCCAGATATCAACCTATCACCTAATGATAAATATAGGAAATTGACAGACAGATACATCCAATCAAGGCAATCTATGGATTGAAAAATAAAGGGAAAGGAGTGTGGCCCAAAACCAATGCATGAATGTCAAAAAAGAACAATATTTCATTTATATCTTAATGCTTTGTAACTAATGCAATAGCTGTCATGACTTTCAGTACAACCTCTAGTCATCTTTGTGACTGCTATGCGATGGTCACATATTTAGTTTTGCAAAAATGTGAGCTGCTGCACATAATTAAACATCAGACTCAAGATTGCTTTAGCAAGCAGAAAGATATTTACTGCATATAACAGGACAAGCAGAAATCATAGCCATTGTCAAAAGAGAATCAATGTGCTTCGATACTAAGTCCTCTCATTTGCTTTGAGAGCAACCATGGAAATTTGCAGAAGCTTCTTATCAATAAATAAATAAACCTCAAGAACATGTACTGTCCAGGACAGTACATGTTCTAAAACTTTGTATCAAAATGTACATTTAATAATTTAAAGAAATAATGGTAAATGGAATAAACTGTAATTAAAATTTTTAATGTTACTATCCAAATATTATATACAATTTATATTCAATAAATAATTTTTCATTTTAATCTTGGTAAATAATGTAAAATTCATTACATTCTTATTTTTTATAATACAGGGATGATAAAAACTATCTCTGAAGTTTTAAAATTTAGTGCTTTCTGAATAGTAAATGTTCTTTTCTTTCTTTTTTTTTTTTCCTTCCCATTATATTTTCATTTACCTAAAAGTGTTTTAAATCCTGTAAAATGATAAAGTTTTTGAGACAAGAATGAAGAGGATGAAATTACAATGCAAATGAGTCTGGAGCCCTTAGTGTAGAATGTTTGCTGGTATTCAACTTTTCAGGTTTAAAAATAAAAAAAATAAATAAAATATACTAACCAGGTTATTCAACATTTTTTACTAGTTGAAAAGCACACATGCTATCATCTTAGTTGTGGCAATAGTAGTAGAAATAGTCACATTTAGTCCTTCTATTAACCCCTCCTCTTCTGGACTCTCTCCCACATTTCTAACCTCCCTTACCTCTTACCTACCTAAGTTCAAAAATGATTATCAAGCCTTTGCTTATATTGTTAAGATTTCTTTTCTAACTTAGTCCCCTCTTGAAATGGTGTACTGGAGATACACTAAATGATAATACCAAAAAAACCACTATCATACCTGTTACCACATAGAAAAATATGATACTCTCGGAAACTAAAACTTATCCAACAAACTTATCCAACAGTGTAAAGTATCTTGGAGTAACTCTTGACCTTAACTGACTTTGAATGCTTACTTAATATAATTCTTGACATGTCATTTGATAACCTGCAAATAAATCAAATTTATACATAGGTTTAGAATCAGACCTAAGGGTCATCTGGTCACCTATAATGATCAATTAATTATAGGAAACTCTCCAGAAACAAAGATCTTTTGGCAACTTTGTTACAGTTTTTCAGGCAGAAGTAATAACATTTCTGACCTGGCTTGACTTTTGGGAGGAGAGAAATTATGTTAACCAAAATATACACATCTTCACACAGTCTGGCATTAATTCAAATCAAGTCTACTCTAGACTTATATGGGAAGTCTCCAAGCTCTCAATCTCTCTAAAAAGAATAAATTAGTATTGTTGGGTGTTTCGACATCAGGTAACACAGGTTGTAAAGCAACAGATAAACTGGCAAAAGAAGGAACTAGACTGAACTTCATAGAACCACAGTTTTCTGTGGCATTACCAAGAAAATTGCAATGTATCAATAGTGTAATAAAGCACATCAGATAAGATAGAAGATTTTTTTCTGTTCACGAAATGGAAAATATTCTTAAGATATTCAGTAGCACTCTACATGAATAGGATAGAAAACAGGAAATATCAGAATAATGACTGGATATTGCCAATTCAGAAACAGATGCTAAAACGGAAAGCCACATGCTTTCTATGTGTAGCAGTTGATGAGACTGCAAAACATTTCTAGAGTATAAGGTTCTGGAAAGATAAATATATCTAAGGTTTCAATCCTTTTGGAGACAATTCCTAGGTTTATAGGAAAGATTCTAGAGCTCATTATGAGTCCAGAACAGAACCCTTCTGGCTTAAGTGCTAAAATTATATGTGCACACTCCCAACTATAATCCATTCAAATTACCACCCTGGTCCACTATTAGGTCTGCCTAACTCCTTACCCACTTTCTTCCTTTTCGGATATTTTGAGAAATTGTAAAGTAGTTATAAATGAAGAGTAGCAATCTGCAGCCCCATTTATTTTAAATCCTATAGCTACGAAATTACAGATAGCTGAAGATTGCTCTGGTTTGTTAGAATCTTGAGAGTTTGTAAGTAAACTATTTGTGATTTAATGGCCACAAGTTGAGACTCCATTATTTTTATTATGGTATAGGGACTAAATTAGCGGTTGCACAGGGCAGACAGAGTGTATTTTCTAAATGCTACTAAGTTAGTAGTTAAGTGCTTAACAATGCATTGTCCATGGTTTTAGTTGGGTATTGAGCTATTGAAAACAGGCATTATAAAATCTTGAATTTTTAGGCAGAATAGAGGTGACCTGATGTCTGAAACTGAGACACTTTTTTTAGCTTATGAGAAACAGATATATCTTTTAATGCACAAACTGATAATGGTTATGTCATTTTATCTTGTTTAGTGGCTTACTAATTGCATGTTTCTGTAGTCGTTATCATGGACATTAGATTTTACTAAAATGTATAATTTTATGTTAAAAGTTAAAACTTGAAAAGGTGTCATCTAATGCAATTAATTTGCAGTACAGGTATATACAGGATGGAATGCAAGAAAGCAGGTTCAAATGACATACATCCATTATACAGAGGACAATAAACCATAGAGAATGATAAATAAATTTTGCAACAAGCAGATTATATTTATTGAGTGTATTAGAATTATTTAATAAAAGAAGATTTTAAAGGTGCACAGCATAATACAAAGACTGTAATAAGATTATATTGAAAAGGTATTTTATCCCACTTTAAAGTTTATTTTTACAATATTTTGTTATCTTAACAAATGTAAATATAAATTTTGATGTCAATTTTGTTTACCTCTTATGAGGTGTGCAAGTTGAAACATGTTCAGTTTTGCAAAATATGTTCTATAATTCTACTTTTGTCTGAAAATATCTTCTGCTGAGGCCTATGAACAGTTTTGCACTTCTCTACAGCACAGCTTGAAGATGATTTAAAATGTTTAAAGAGGATAAACAAACAATTTCAAAGGAAGATGGACATGGCCTTTACATTTGTGCCTTAACAGAATAAATCATCGACACTGCTGGTTGTAATGAGCAGATCATTGAATGATTTTAAGAACATTTTCTGATATTCTGAAAATTCTTCTGGGTGCAATTTTCTTGTTCATAATGGAAAAGTTGCACATGAGATGTGTTTGTACACAGAAGCTAAAGAAGACTTCTGATTCCTAACAAAAGGATGTTTGCATGCAGTTTAAGATTATGTTTCAGAAAGATGTTGACCACAGGTGGCCAAGGTCATTAAAGTATGGACTAAGAATGATAGGTCTGGGGTTCGAGTCTTGCCAGGACCACTCTCCTTGACTGAGGATTTTTCCAGGTTTTCCTCAGTACTCAATAATGGCAAATGCCCTAAAATTAGACCTGGAATGTTTCCTTCCTTAAAAAAAAAATTTGTTTATCAGTACATAATTTCATTTCATGCATCATCAGTATCCACTGCCTGTGGTGCCTCAGTAGTAAAATCAGGCATTAAATACTATTTAAAAAAAGAAAGAAACAAAGATGTAGGGTTCCTTTCAAAGGTAATTACTCCTGATGAAAATTGGCTAAATCATTTTAATCCTGAGAACAAAAGCAAAGATTTGTATGATAGTGTCCATCAAAAGGCCACACTTCTGTGCAACAAATTGCACCATAACGCACTACTGAGCATTGCATTTGTTATTGTTTATAGCTCCCAAAAATCTACATAAAGTGCATCCTTTGCCTCCCTATAGTCCAGAATTGGTCTCTTATGACTTTGTCCAATGTACCAAATTGAAGAAACACCATCATGGGAGACAATAGATATGATTCTGATTGACCTGTCAACAATTTTTTCAGCAGGTCTTTGAATGCTGGCACAAACATTAAGGTGCATTGCTTCTAACTGGACCACTTTGAGAAAGATTATGAAAATCATGAATTTTTGCAAAGATATAAAAAGAAGTTTATAATTATTCTTTATTGAATAGCCCTTTTTTATTGTTTTTTGTACATAAAGCAGTTTTTGGCTTAAATAGGCTTTTGAATGAAATATTTAAAAAAAAATAAAATACATATTCATATCATAAAGTTGTTTACTTTTTTGTAACAAAACAATATGTTCAACATGCTCATTTTAGTGCTGAATTTAATAAGAGAATGAAGTAAAATAATATTGTCAACTGATAACTATAATGGAATTATTTTTTAGAAGATTGCATAGTTGCTGTAAATGATGATTGCATGTAGATAAAGCAGTTTAGCATAATGAAATAAATATGGTAGAATAGATCATATATTTCGATTATTAATTAAAAAGTATAACATTTATTTATATCTTTCTTAAATTTAGACTGGCCCAACTTTACTTGAGAACCTAACATGTCATGACACTCTGGTCTTAGACATGAAAAATAATGTTAGATGTAAATCTTAGTTGAGATATAATTTTGAAACAAATTTGCATTTTCAACTGCTGGATAGCTAGTTAAGCAGAGACCTCCATTTTATTATATATGTATTGAGGTAATTTGTAATACATTCAATGGAATTTACTATAGAATAACAAAAGAATAATGCAAGTAATTTAACTTTTTGAAACTAACTTTTAATGTTTACAGGGTACATGAATTCCATCAAATATAATGTATTTATATCATTTTTGAAGTTGTTTACAGTACAGATATTATAATCAAAATAATACAATGTGGGTAGCTTTTTTTTTTTTTTTTTTTTTTTTTACACACTTCACTTTCTATCTAAGTTGGACAATGTTTCGGAAACCAGCCATTGACCCAATTGAACGCTGGTATAGAAATATTGTCCAAACTTAAAGTGAAATGTGAAAAAAGTTACCCACATAGTATTATTCCACCTAATATACCCATAATGTATGCTTTTACTAAATATACATACAATTTATGTAAAAGTTACCTATTAGATAGTGGAAGTTTTAATTTTCAAGGTGTATATTATGTTGGAAACTAGAGTTTATTGTATTTTTTGTGGTATAAAGTGTAAAACTTACATAATTTATTACAAAATATGACAGTTTGAGATTAAATTGTGCACTATGAAATGTGCATAACATTCTTCATTTTAGATTTGAGAAAAATATTTCAGAACAAAATGTCTTTGTATTTGAAAAATTTTGTATGTATATATGACTTATGTTTACTTTTGTTGTAGCTCAAAACATGGCATAGCATTTAATTTTCAATATATTAACTAGTTTTGCATTTGAAAGAAAATAAAGTGGATTAAAATAAACAATGAAATTGCCAAAGGATATATAATTTTAATCATTTATTCCATGTATCAATATAAATAGATTATGTTGTATTTGTAACACTGTTCTCTCTCCAATTGTTACTTAAAAACATAAAACAGAAAGATGTTGTATCATATTGCTCTAGTTTAATAGTTTAATAAAACATTTCAGTGCATTAACTCCCTGTACTTTAAAAACTAAAATCTCTATATATTTCATTTATATCACTTTTTTAAAAATGATTTAGAATGAATGATTTTAGAATGTTTAATGCTAATCCACTTAGTTTAGGCAGAATTTTGAAACAAATATTTCATTTGTATTTGCCAGCATAGTTATAGTCAAGCAGAAATCAATATTTTATTAGATTAATTCAGATTTGTTTGTATTCTCATCAAATTCAATAAACTATAAAATAACCATAGAACCCAGTTACAATACACAATTTTGGAAAATATAAATTATTATATACCTAATTTTGGAAATTTGTTTGAAATTTTAAGGAACTCCACCATGTAGCATTATTATATAGCAAAAGTTTAATGTTTTAATAATTTGCTCATGGTATAGTTTCACTATTCATGGTTTTATGTGTGATGTTAGACAATAGAATTTGGGCATTTTTAGAATGTGTTTTTTTAAATTTAAGAGAATTATTAAAAACATATGTAGCTTAAGAAGCAAGAAGTATGAATAATATTCTTTAGATTTGTTAATAGCAATGCATATGATTGAACAGGTAGGCTCAGCAAGCATTTTTCCAGAAACAAAGGAAGCAAACATACCTCTGGGGAAAAAAACATATCTTTTCTTTACACAAGTTATACATGATCTAACAAAAAGTAGACTGGATGAAGACGTCCAGATATGTGCAAATTCATCAAAAATGTTGTTACAATCTTCTATTCCCTGCATCATTTTTAAAGCATATTTTTGCACTGAAAAATGTCTATTTCTTCCATGTTTACGTGAACCTGAAGCAATACAGAGAGATAAGAGATTGATTCCTATTCTTAAATAAAATACTGAATGTTAAACGTTTTAATGAAGTATAATTTATAATATAAATTTTACATTTGTTGTACATTTTTGAAATGATACACACAAGAAATATTTATATTTAATAAAGGATGCTTCTTTTGCAGGTATGATCTTATTCAAATCATACTATATGCATTTGAATTGCAAACAGATTTATAAGCAAACCAATTATTTAAAATTAAAATATATTTACAATTCTAACATAATATGGTTTGAATATGATTGTACCTGAAAAGAAGTTTCTTTGGTTAAATGCAAGTATTTCTTATGTTTTATCATTTCAAAAGTGTACACAAATGTAAAATTTATATTATGAATTATACTACATTAAAAGGTTTAACATTAAATATAATATTTAAGAAAAAATAGGAATCAATCCCTTTTCTCTAAATATTGATTCAGGTTCATGTAAAAATGGAAGAAATAGATATTTTTCAATGCAAAAATATGCTTTAAAAATGATACAGGAAATAGAAGATAGTAACAACATTTTTGATGAATTTACACATATTTGGATATCTTCATCCAGTCAACTTTTTGTTAGATCATATATAACTTATATAAGGAAAGATATGTTTTGTTCCCAGAGGTAAGTTTCCTTAGTTTCTAGAAAAATCTTGGTGAACCTTCCTGTTCAACCATATGCATTGCTATTAACAAATCTTAAGAATATTATTTACATTTCTCATTTCTTAAACTACTATATATTTTTAATAATTTACATAAATAAAAACATACATTCTAAATATGCATAAATTCTGTTCTGTAACATAACATACACTACAAATAATAAAACTATGCCATTAGGAACTGCAGCTTAAAGCATTTAACTTTTGCTATAAAATATTGTTACATAGTAACTTAAACTTTCAAATATAAGTTTCCAAAATTAGCTACATAATATTTATATTTTCCAAAATGGTTGCTTGCAATAAGATTCAGTTGCATTCAATAGAATATTCAACTTGATAGAATACAAACTCATCTAACATTTCTAATAAAATATGAATTCTGCTCAACTATAATATCCCAATTAATACAAAAGATTTTTGCCAAATTCTGCCTTTACTATATTGATTAGCATTAAACATTTTAAAATCAATTGTTCTAAACAATTTTTAAAAAGATGTCAATGAAGCAGGTACATTGATATTATTTCACTTTTATTTTCTTGCAAATAAAAAGCTAGTAAATATATTGAAAATTAGATGCTCTGACATGTTTTGTGCTACAACAAAAGTAAACATAAGCAATATATGTACATAATAATTTTCAGATACAAAGACATTAATTCTGAAATGTTTTTCTAGAAAATTAAAAATGAAGAAATATGTACATTTCGTAATTCATAATTTAAATCTAAAAATATTGTCTTTTGTAATAAATTATGTAATTTTTACATATTTATACTCCAAAAAAGCAACAAATTTTAGTTTCCAACACATGATAAATCGTGGAAATTACAACTATTCAATAAGCAATTTTTACATAAAATTATATCTATATTTTCTACAAAGAATACATAATAGGTATATTAGGTAGAGTTAATATACCCTGTAAACATTAAAAATTAGTTTCAAAAAGTTAAATTGCACTATTCTTTTGTTATTTTATAGTAAATTCCATTGAATGTGACAATTTATTGTAACGTAATCACTCAAATTTCACTAATTTGTCATGTTATAATACATTTCACTGTCAAAAATCCCTATACAAAAAACTATCCATTGAATGCATTACAAATTACCTCAATATCTAATAAAATAGAAGTCTGTGCTTAACTATCCAGCAGTCGAAAATGCAAATTTGTTTCAAAATTCTATCTCCTTTAAAAGATTTACATCCAACATATTACTTTTCATGTCTAAGACCAGAGTGTCATGACATGTTAGGTTCTCAAGTAAAGTTGGGCCAGTTTAAATTTAAGAAAGATATAAATCAATGTTATACTTTTTTTTAATTAATAACTGAAATATATGATCTATTCTATTCTACCATATTTATTTCATTATACTAAACTGCTTTATCTACATGCAATCATTTACAGCAAATGTGCAATCTTCTAAAAAATAATCCCAATATAGTTATCAGTTGACAATATTATTTTACTTCATTCTCTTATTAAATTCAGCACTAAAATGAGCATGTTAAACATATTGTTTGTTACAAAAAAGTAAACAGCTTTATGATATGAAAATTTATTTTATTTTTTTTAAATATTTCATTCAAAAGCTTATTTAAGCCAAAAACTGCTTTATGTACAAAAAAAAGTAATAAAAAAGGGCTATTCAATAAAGAATAATTATAAACTTCTTTTTATATCTCTGCAAAAATTCATGATTTTCATAATCTTTCTCAAAGTGGTCCAGTTAGAAGCAATGCACCTTAATGTTTGTGCCAGCATTCAAAGACCTGCTGAAAAAATTGTTGACAGATCAATCAGAATCATATCTACAGTCTCCCATGATGGTATTTCTTCAATTTGGTGAAATGGACAAAGTCATAAGGGGAAAATTCTGGACTATAGGGAGGCAAAGGATGCATATCCTATAGATTTTTGGGAGCTATTAAATGATAATTGCAATGCTCAGTTGTGCGTTATTATGGTGCAATTTGTTGCACAAAAGTGTAGCCTTTTGATTGAAACCATCATATACATATTTGTTTTTGCCCTCAGGATCAAAATGATTTAGCCAATTTATATCAGCTATAATTACCTTTGGAAGGAACTCTACATCTTTCTGAAACATACCTCAACTGCATGCAAACATCCTTTTGTTAGGAATCAGATGTCATCTTTAGTCACTGTGTACAAACGCATCTCATGTGCAACTTTTCCATTATGAACAAGAAAATTGCACCCAGAAGAATTTTCAGAATATCAGAAAATGTTCTTAAAATCATTCAATGATCCACTCATTGACACCAGCAGTGTCGATGATTTATTCTGTTAAGGCACAAATGTAAAGGCCATGTCCATCTTCCTTTGAAATTGTTTGTTTATCCTCTTTAAACATTTTAAATCATCTTCAAGCTGTGCTGTAGAGAAGTGCAAAACTGTTCATAGGCCTCAGCAGAAGATGTTTTCAGACAAAAGTAGAATTATAGAGCAACATATTTTGCTTCAGGCAAAACTGAACATGTTTCAACTTGCACACCTCATAAGAGGTAAACAAAATTGACATCAAAATTTATATTTACATTTGTTAAGATAACAAAATATTGTAAAAATAAACTTTAAAGTGGGATAAAATACCTTTTCAATATAATCTTATTACAGTCTTTGTATTATGCTGTGCACCTTTAAAATCTTCTTTTATTAAATAATTCTAATACACTCAATAAATATAATCTGCTTGTTGCAAAATTTATTTATCATTCTCTATGGTTTATTGTCCTCTGTATAATGGATGTATGTCATTTGAACCTGCTTTCTTGCATTCCATCCTGTATATACCTGTACTGCAAATTAATTGCATTAGATGACACCTTTTCAAGTTTTAACTTTTAACATAAAATTATACATTTTAGTAAAATCTAATGTCCATGATAACGACTACAGAAACATGCAATTAGTAAGCCACTAAACGAGATAAAATGACATAACCATTATCAGTTTGTGCATTAGAAGATATATCTGTTTCTCATAAGCTAAAAAAAGTGTCTCAGTTTCAGACATCAGGTCACCTCTATTCTGCCTAAAAATTCAAGATTTTATAATGCCTGTTTTCAATAGCTCAATACCCAACTAAAACCATGGACAATGCATTGTTAAGCACTTAACTACTAACTTAGTAGCATTTAGAAAATACACTCTGTCTGCCCTGTGCAACCGCTAATTTAGTCCCTATACCATAATAAAAATAATGGAGTCTCAACTTGTGGCCATTAAATCACAAATAGTTTACTTACAAACTCTCAAGATTCTAACAAACCAGAGCAATCTTCAGCTATCTGTAATTTCGTAGCTATAGGATTTAAAATAAATGGGGCCGCAGATTGCTACTCTTCATTTATAACTACTTTACAATTTCTCAAAATATCCGAAAAGGAAGAAAGTGGGTAAGGAGTTAGGCAGACGTAATAGTGGGCCAGAGTGGTAATTTGAATGGATTACAGTTTGAAGTGCACAGCTATAATTTTGGCACTTAGGCCTGAAGGGTATCTGATTTACAGCCATAATGAGCCCTAGAATCTTTCCTACAAACCTAGGAATTGTGTCTCCAAAAGGATTGAAATCTTAGATGTGTTTATTTTCCAGTCTTACACTTTAGTAAATTGAAACTGAAATTTATTAAAAATATCAAATATCAAATACATAATATACTACATTCAACAATACATACTTTATCAATCCATTACAAAATGAGATCTTAAAACTACACAAAAAATAAAACTAATCTCACTTATTAGATATTTTCTATCTAGAGTTTCTTGTTTACATTCTGATCCCAATATACACAACTACAGTTCATATACCCTAATATGAAAAGTGAAATTTATTGAAACTATCCCAATAGACTACATAATATACATATATTATCACTCCACTACAAAATTGAGATCTAAAACTAAAGTAAAACTAATCTTACTTTTTAGATATTTTTTTCTAGAGTTGCTAGTTTACATTCTGATCCCAATACACACAACTACATTTTAGTAACTTGTGTTTAGCAATTGCATCAAATGTTCACATAGGGGACACGTGAATTTCCATTATAGTGTCTCATCATCAGTAGGTGTTTCGGGAATGGTCAATGTCCAATCATCATTCCAATAGCTTTCCTGCCGTTTCCTATCATTACTGATCTAGAGGGCTATTGGATATCTCAAGAATATTTCCTAGTTCTTGAACAGAAAAAAAAAATCTATTTTATTTGTTCTTTATTAGCCAGTTGAGACATTTTTTTCTTGCTAATGCCAGAGAAAAATTGTGGTTCTATGAAGTTCAGTCTAGTGCCTTCTTTTGCCAGTTTATCTGTTGCTTTACTACCTCTACTACCTGATGTCCAGGCACCAAACAAATCTAATTGATTCTTTGTAGAGAAATTAACAAGAGCTTGGAGACACCCCATACAAGTCTACAGTAGGCGTAGTGCGAATTAAATGCCTGACTGTGAAGATGTGTATATGTTGGTTAACATAATTATTCTTCTCCCAGATGTTAAGCCAGGTCAGAAATGTAATTACTTCTGCCTGAAAAACTGTAATAAAATTGCCAAGAGATCTTTGTTTCTGGAGAGTATCCTATAATTGAGCCATCCTTATAGATGGCCTGATGCCTTAGGTCTGATTCTAAATCTATGTATAAAATCATGCTTTGTGCATATGTAGTGAAATGTCAAGCTCTTATTAGGTAATATTGCGCT
This sequence comes from Metallyticus violacea, assembly GCA_030762175.1. Taxonomy (NCBI): domain Eukaryota; kingdom Metazoa; phylum Arthropoda; class Insecta; order Mantodea; family Metallyticidae; genus Metallyticus; species Metallyticus violacea. The sequence goes on from CM060844.1 coordinate 7,733,511, forward strand.
TCTTACAGAAGCCTGCCCAATACTATGACTCTCTCAATTGTTGACTGACAATATTAATTCTACAAGCTGCCACTCTGGCCTCTGCTTTAATGTACAGGTTTATGGAGATTATTCCTAGTGGAACTTTCAATAGAGTTATTGGTGTGCTATGAAATGCTCCAGTCATGCAATGAAAGAGAGTCTTTGTAGGTTCACAGGTTTGTTTCATGCAGTATTTTTAAGGTACCAAAGCTCTATTTCTTATTTGTCTCAAAATGGCAACAAATAGCCAATGAACACACAGTTTGAGGCTGCATGTATGTCCAAGCACAATATAATATAAAGGCTTTATAAAATTTTTGATATTAAGAGGGGTATGTTGCATCGATTATAGGGGGCGAGAGTGGGTTGTAATGTGGCAGCTGGTTGAGAAGAGGCAGGGGTTAACAGAACTAAATGCAACTATTTCTACTACTATTGCCACAACTCTGATGGTAGTATGTCTTTTGTCAAGTAGACCTGGGTTAAAAAACAGGTCAGTACATTTTTCGTATGTTAGTTTTTGTTTTTCTAAACACTGAAAAGACGAATAGCACTAAACATTAGATGCTAAGTGCTTCAGACTCATTTGCATTGTAATTTCATTTAGTTCATTATTGTGTCAAAAATGTTATTTTTAAGAATGTACTAATTTTTAAATCTCCAGAGATATTTTTTATTACCCCCATATAATAATAAAAAAAGAAGCACATAATTGAATTTCACATTATTTAACAAGATTCAAATGAAAAATTATTTGTTGAATTGTTCATAATATTTTAATAAAATCATTTAAAAATTTAATTACAGTTCGAATTCTTTCTACAAATGATTAAATATACATTTTGATATTTGGAGAATTCTTCACAGTGTATTCCAAAGCCTGCTTCTCCATTTTTAAGTGATCCATCTGTATATGCTCTAAACCAATTATCAGCCAGATAATAGTTGTTTAGAGTACCAAGTGCTGTCAATCTTAATACTTCAGGTAGGCTATTCTTGGATACCAATGAATTTAGATTTAGCTTCCTGCTCATATCTATATGTTGTAAAGGGTCGATTGGTATAATGGCAGGTTTAGTTTTTATTTTTAAAAATTTTATCTTAATGTTCCTTTCATATGTCATTTTTGAAAGTTCATGCTTTTAATTGTTGTGTGCTGTCAGAAGTATAAAACCATTTATTCCTGTGTTGATTACTTATAAATTTCTATCCCAGTATTGCAATTTTAATATTTAGTTGTATTTTAATTGGAAGGTTGTTATTTATGCTGTGCATGAAATAATCAGTGTTCTATTGCTGCTGTTATTATTCTTAATGATTGTATTATATCATATTTAATTTTAAGTTGGTTGTTTATTATGGATATCTCACTTTCATAGAGCAAACTGAGCTTTACGTAGCTTTTATACATATCATTAAGGTAACCTTAGATTCTCCTCATGCCTGATAGTCTTCTTAATATGCTTTTATTAACTTTTAGTTATACTGTCGATCTGTTCAGAGAAAGAAAATTTTTTGTGAAGTGTTGTTCCAAGGTATTTAGTGTGTTCTTTCTCTTGTAGTAGTTCATTATTGATTTAAAGTCTCAAATCATCTATGAAAATATTAAAAATAATTTTACTGGAGACAGCACCTCAAGGAAGGCTTACTTTAGTCTTAAGCCATTCAGAGAGGACATTTTTCCATTGTACAGCTTTGTAACTTTGATAATAGATCCATGAACCATCTGGATAAGTTTCTTCTCATGTTAATATTACTCATTTTGTAAACAAGCTTCTCTCTCTGTACTTAGTTGAAAGCATTTTTGAAGTCAATAAAGAGATTAAGCTCCGTTTCTTTTGTTGAAGGCATTTTTAACATCCTGTATTAAATATAAAACCTGATTAATGGTTAAATATTGCTTTCTGAAACCTACTTGGTGGTGTGAAAAGAAATGTTGGAATTACAGATAAGTAATCCTGTAGTGACCATTTTTACTTTTTTAGCAAGTATAAAGGTTAAGGATATAGGCCCAGAGCTGTCCATCTTGCGTGCTGGGTCATCTTTCTTCTTAATTGAAATTATTATGACTTTTTTCTATGCAAGAGGAAAGTTATCTTTACTATTTCTGATCTTGTTGAATATGTTCAGTAGTGCCTTCATGGCTCTGCAACCTGTATTCACTATGAATTTTGTCTGGTCCAGGGTTCTTATTGGTCAAGTTCTAGAATTGTAAAATTACCATAAAATAGGTGTTGTCATCCTGCAACTTAATCAGGGTTATGCCTTTTTAATATTTTGTTTAATTTTCCATTGTCTCTATTCAATTTATGTAATGAGTGGAAAATCTGTTGATGTCTTTATCATGAATGAAAACTTTGAAGAGGTTCTTGTTTTTTTTTTCTGTAACATTGTTTAATCTATTACTATATTTATGCACTAAAGTGCAATTACTAATATAGTCGAGTGAATTATTTACTAAATGTTGCTTTTTAACATTTTTTTATTTTTCTGTTTGGGAATTAAATTTTCTTTCTCTGATTTGTTATGAAGTTAGGATCATTTGTTGTTTCTGCTGTATTTCTGGTTTTATTTGTCTACTTTAATGCAGTTAATCTAACATTCCAAAAAATATTGTACTAAATATCCTTATGTAAATGGTAATGCTGAAGAACATTACAGAACTATAAAAAAATGAATCAAATTATATATATATAAAAGAATAGAACTTCGCTGAATACCTGTGCACTGCACAGTAGAAGATGATCAAACATTTATTTTCTGGCCAGGAAAGGAAACGTTTTTACATCAAAATAATTTGGTCCTCTGTCCTATCACTCTATCAAAAGAGTAATTATATCAATAAATTGTAACAAACTTAAAGAAGAATATCTATTGAAAACAACAGGAATATGATGGGAAATTTTATATGATATTAGGATTATAATTACTACATTGTGAAGAAAATCCTGCAGCAAATTTTAGATTTATAAAGGCCATGATTGCCTCAATATACATCTACAGGATTGGCATAACAGAGTTTCCCTTTCTGTGAACTTGGAGAAAATACGGAACAGAACTACATTCTTTGTTGCCCAGCTTTTAACCAACTTACCAATCTTCCTTCTATATACTGGAATACAAGAGAGTGAATGGCTTCATGTTCTTAGAATCCAATTAAAAGGTTATGATGGCCCATAAATGTGCACATTGATTGTATGAAAATGTTAATTTCCCACCTCGCCAATGTACTCTATGGACATCCTTGGAATGCATTCCTTTTGCTTTCTACATAAAGGATCTTCATTAAATTTTCTTCATCAACAGGTAAACTATTATATTCTTGCTTTAGTACTGGTCTTCCAATATGGAATTCATTTCTTGTCAGTTATCAAATTGCATCTGTAGTGGCTAACAGAATATAGTTGTGCTTGGCTATTAAACTTCCTTACAGTATAAATTTAAAATATTTCATACAATGCTGAATTAAACAGTAGGTTCTATTCTTAATTATCTAGCAAGTTGATTTAATAATCTTATGCTCCACTTATGTTGAATTATGCAACTTTAATTTTGCAGGCTTTTGCCTGCATCCTCAGTTGCAAGTCTACTATCGGATTCGCTGTTGGTTGGCCGAACTTAGTGTAGCTCTCATGGACATTTTATGAACTTCTGCATTAATTTATCTTCTGTTGGGATCTCAAAGTTCATAACTTTATTATCATATTTTTTATATAAATATTTTCCCATATTCCGAGCTCCACAGCCAATTTATAAATTTCAATAATTTCATTCCCATTTCTATATCATGCTTCTCCAAAAGTGATGTACAACTGCTGATCTCTCCAAAATTGATTGCACATCACTTTTGGAGAGAGAAACATGATATAGAAATGGGAATGAAATTATTGAAATTTATAAATGGCCTGTGGAGCTTGGAGTAACGGAAAATATTTATATAAAAAAATATGAGGATAAAGTAATGAACTTTGAGATCCCAACAGAAGATAAATTAATCCAGAAGTTCATAAAATGTCCACGAGAGCTAGACCAAGTCCAATCAACCAACAGCGAATCAGACAATAGAATGGCAACTGAGGATGCAGGTAAAAGCCAGTGAAACTAGTTTTGCACAATTCAACAGCAAGCGGAGTTTAAGATTATCTAATCGGCTCACTAGATAATTAAGAATATATCAGTTGCTTCACTGTATTGGTTCAGACACCAAATTAAATTTTACAGTAGGTTCTGTTAGAAGTAATCTGTGGTATTCTGTTAGGGGACGATATTGAACACCTGCAAAGGGTGTTCCCCAGGCCAAGCAATCATTAAGTCTAAAATAGAAGCAAATCAGCAGATATTTGATTTGAATTTTAAGGAAAATTAGAAGGTATATAGCCCAATCCTCCAGGCCTTTGACAAAGGTCTACCTGTAATGTTTTGGTATGCAGGTGGCTAAAACTCAAAAAAATATTGAATTAATTTTTTTTTTCCAAACATAATGCTAATTAAGTTTTTAATTACTGAAGTTGATACATGCACTGAAGATTTTAAGTTTTTGTAGTTTTGCAGACTATTGGTACTTCATACTGATAGGGGCTGGTATAAAAAGCAAAATAATGGCTTCATGCTTGACACTGCAAGAGATTGACAAAACTGGCAAGATCATAGCAGTCAAAACTGAAATCTAGAAAGATAAAAGTGCCTTATTAAGATTGGAGTTTAAAACCCACCAGATAACTTACCAAACCTAGACATGCAGGAAAATGAAATTCATTTAATTGCAATCAAGTAGGTAATTATGCAATACTCCATTGCATTAATGAGGCTACAGCAGGCTATTGACTGTTGACAAAGCTACCAAAGTTTTCAATGATGGTAATCCTATTGAAGGATTTAGTAATGAATATATTTTCCTTTCATTCTGTGGACAAACTAAAACACCAGATAATAAACGTTTATCTTGATAATTATGTTTTTCTTGATAATGCAACTGAAGAGCTTGGTGGTCATGTAATCCTGAATATCATTGTTCAGGCAATAGGTCTAAGTCATCCAGCTCCTTAATGAAAGGCAAGTTGAAATTTCCAGAAAGCAAATTGGAAACTGGGATAAGATCACCATCTCGACTCCAAAGATTTACTTATGGATTGTCCTGGTCTGCAGCTAAAGCAACTATTGCTACATTACATAAATCCATGTTTAAATGTATTCCACAAGACCAAATTAAAAAAAAAAAAAAAAAAAAAAACATGGGCTCTTCTGGACATTACTGTTACCACTCAAAAAACTCTGTAATAAGGATGAGGTGGTGTTGTGAGTTCAACATGGGACGCCGCGGGAGTAAGAAGTCATGGAGCCAATCAGAACGCAGCGTCCGCCGCCGCTGACAAGCCCGTTCCATCGCTGCAAACTGCCGACACCCAGCCACCTCCGGTCACAACACCAACACCTTCAACTTCGCCAATCTGGGGCCCTGCTGAATTAACTCCAACTCTTAAGGGAAAATTCTGGCAGCAGGGTCCCCCAGATGAAGAAGAAGAGGACGAAGAAAATAACTCGCCAACCCAAGACTTCCAGCCAGCTCCTGCCGCAACACCCGCAACCCGGGGCCCTGCACATAACACATTACTTAAGGGGAAACATGTACATCTGCAGGAACGCCCGCGAAATTGCACAAAACAACGCACGGACGATCCCACTACCCGATCTCCAACTCCGCCTGCACAACCATCGCACCCAGAGCCAGACATGGAACACCAACAACAAGAACAGGACCAGCCACCAATCAGTCCATCTTCACCAACCAGCGCTGTGCTCCGTGGCGTCCCCCGGGGCATAGCATCCTCATATGTCCTCCGTTCTGTCCAGCGACAGTGGCCATCAGCTCACAACGCAACACGAATATATTCGCACAAAGGACCGACACCGCTGGTCAGAATAAATTTTCTGGAGCCGAGGAATGTGAGGCGGCCGTCACCGCAGGCATCACCCCATGTAGACGCTGCTACGCTTACGGGCACACAGAACAAGCATGCACAGCACCTCCACGTTCCCATTACTGCGGCGCGCCATCTCTCACAGCACACTGCACCATGCATGATCTTACGCACTGCCGCAGATATTGTGCTTCGTGCGGAGGCGCTCTCCACAGCGCCATTTACGGAAGCACCCCGCAGAACTGCACTACCACAGCTGCTTCCCCCGCAGTGGCATCAACCGCCACTGCTCCCCCCTCTCCCGCGCCTCACAGCAACAACCACACTGAAAACCCCGGCACCTCATCCCAGTTTCCCGGGCCTTCAGTATCTCCAGTACCACCCCAGAATACCCCAGACCCGAACCCTACTACCACCCACACCAGCAGCATCGTGGCCGTCGGGGTCCCGAGAGGATGCTCACCACACTACGTGCTCAAAGCCGCTCAGGGCCTCTGGCCCTCCACGGTTAGAGCTAGTAGAATTCGCTCCTCAAAGGGCCCGACAGCGCT